>OV277348.1:68266717-69466717 GCA_922984085.1 Sicus ferrugineus
GCCGGTCAAACCGCGCCAGTTGCCGCGGAGAGAGCCCGCAGCCGGGCTTAGGCTCACGAGAGAGGCGCCCCTCATGACCGGCAGGCTGACAGGAGAGAGACTGGAGTGCTCACTCTTGACACCCTACCGATCTATGAGGGAGCACCTCTGGCGAGCGGCAGTTGGCGTTAACAGAATTTCTTAAATAAGTCCCTGCTCGGGCGCCATCTGTCACGATGTTTTCGCTTTGGATACCGCTCAGGGCGTGTCCAGGATCGCGGCAGAAATAATTTGTATTTCGGGCCTTTAATTTAATTTAACTCACTTTATTTACACTTCAGATCCTTACACTACGGGGTGTAGACACGATGGTGAGTGTGCCGGTGGTGTTGGAGGTGGTCAGATGACGATGTGTCCGTTGACGGAGTGAACGACACTCGTTGACGCGGCAGGCCGTCGATGCGTCGGTGTGTGCGTAGATACGTTGCGATGCGTTTATGCGGCGCTTGTCGACGCAGCCGGGCGTTAATGCGTTGGCGTGACGTGTAGATGCGACGCGTGGCGTTGACGCGACGCTCGTTGACGCAGCAGGCCGTCGATGCGTTGGTGGGCGCGTATATACGTTGCAATGCGTTGATGCGGCGCTTGTCGACGCAGCAGGGCGTTGATGCGTTGGCGTGACGTGTAGATGCGACGCGTGGCGTTGATGCGACGCGTGGCGTTGACACGACGCTCGTTGACGCAGCAGGCCGTCGATGAGTAGGTGCTCAGGTGCGACGCGCAGTGTCCTGTGATGCACTGCTAATGCGATGCTCGGGTGCGACGCGCAGTGTCCTGTGATGCACTGCCGTCGATGCGATGCTCTGATGCGACGCGCAGTGTCCTGTGATGCACTGCCGTCGATGCGATGCTCTGATGCGACGCGCAGTGTCTTGTGACGCACTGCCGTCGGTGCTATGCTCTCATGCGACGCGCAGTGTCCTGTGACGCACTGCTGTCGATGCCATGCTCGGGTGCGACGCGCAGTCTCCTGTGATGCACTGCCGTCGATACGATGCTCTGATGCGACGCGCAGTGTCCTGTGATGCACTGCCGTCGATGCGATGCTCTGATGCGACGCGCAGTGTCTTGTGACGCACTGTCGTCGGTGCGATGCTCGGGTGCGACGCGCAGTGTCCTGTGATGTACTGCCGTCGATGCGACGCTCGGGTGCGACGCGCAGTGTCCTGTGATGCACTGCCGTCGATGCGACGCTCGGGGCTATGACGAGCAACGGACTTTGTCTCAAGTGACAAGGAGTATATAGTGGCTATGACTACAAGGACACGGGTAGGATGGATCCAGAACACCTCTTGCCGGGTAGGATTGGTGCAATCCGTCACCCGTCGATCGCAAAAGGATTACGGAGGACACACAACTGACAGAATTGGTGCAATCCGTCGCCAGTTGGTGGCAAAAAAGGATATGCGGAGTGCGCGACTGAGGCGACACACAGGACACGTTTCTGGCAGGAATGGTGCAATCCGTCACCAGTCACAGGACTTGTGTTTGCGAAAGAAGATGAGAAGGATTGGGATTTCAAGGGGAGCCACTACTACATCTCCACTTACCTTGGCACTTTCCGTGGTACTGCTGTGCGGCTGACTGCCGGAAAACTAACCTCGAGTTCGGCTTGTGCGCCGCCTTTTATACATGTCGTCTTGTTCTTCTTCCCGGCTGATTATTCCAGATGTTGATAGCAACATCGTTTACTTCCAGGAATGTTGCTGGCAACATGCTGTGTTGCTACGGATTCCAACCCACTTCCACTGCACACGCCATCACTGCTTGTCCCGCTCACTCCTCTCCAGTGAGGCACACTCACCGTCGTTGCCATACTCTAACTTCCTTAAATTATGCCCTGCTTACACTTATCTTATTCGCATGATGCAGAAAAATCCCATGTGGGTTTAAATATTCCTAACTTTAAATATTTAAATAATCCTGACAATGTTTAAATTGAAGCTCACGATATATGAAATTAAAATATTACGTTCTACGTAATTAATAATTATAATAAAAATTATACAAAAATTAGAAATTATACAAAATATAAGAAAATATATACAAAATAACATTTGAAAAGAAATAATAATTTGTGGGAGGCTCCAGGCTCCTCACAATATAAAGAGGTAATATCTTTCCCTAATATTAATCAGCTTTCTAATTTCTCCAGGTTCAAACGAACCACAGCCTGGATGCTACGATATATGGGCAATCTGAAAGCTAAAGCCAGAAGGATAGCCACTACCAATGGAGAATTGAAGGCCGACGAAGAACGAGCAGCAGAATTACTTTTATGGCGCTGGGTTCAGTTAGAAAAATTCTACTGCGAATATTCAAATCTTCTGAAATATGGATGTGTATCAAAGGAAAGCGCACCCAAGACTATGAATCCATTGTTATGCGAAGATGGTATTATGCGCGTCAAGGGGCGGTTGGATAACGCCATCTGCATACCGCTTGAAACAAGAAACCCCATAATTTTGCCGAAAAAACATAATATGACTCGGCTAATAATTGAGAACTATCATAAACGTTTTTACCATGTCAGTGTATCTACAATGATTTGCGAGATTCGACTTCGTTACTGGATCCCATCATTACGGAGATTAGCTAGCAGTGTACAAAACAACTGCCCGTTTTGTAAAGTAAAAAATGCTAAGCCAACACACAAATGGGATTATTACCTGAAGACAGAGTGAGACCTTTCGTACGAGTGTTCCCTTATACTGGCGTGGACCTATTCGGACTATTCGCTCGGTGAAACGAACATTAGACGCCATTTTGAAGGAACATTCGCCACGAATGGAAACACTATACAGCCTGCTGGTAGAAGTCGAAAACATCATCAACTCTAGGCCTTTGACCCATCTCCCGGTGTCGCCTGATGAACCAAATCCACATTTTATCCTCGGCTGCGCCAATTCGACGCAAATTCCGGCAAGTTTTGAACCAAGACAAATGAATTTAAGGAAGCAATGGCCCTACTAGAAAATTTAAAAAATGCTGCGTGGCACACGTGGATCAGAGAATATTTACCAGAGCTTACGCGACGAACCAAATGGTGCTTACCATCAAAACTTATTGACGTCGGCAGATTGGTCTTGATTGTGGAACTGGAAGCTCCGCGATCAAAGTGGAGACGGAGCAGGATCTTACAATTCCACTATGGGCGAGACAAAATTGCTCGCTCGGCTGATGTACGCACTTCCACTGGAATATTAAGAAGACCAGTTCATAAGCTAGCGGTACTCGATGTAGAAGACTCATGCAAAAAGGGCAAATCTCCGTCAGAATCGTTTTACGGGGAAGGGCGTGTCATCGAAAGCAACGAATAGGAGTTTTCATCACTAGCAACAGGTTATCGAAGTTCCTACGTTTGGGTGAGTAACGCAGTGACAGCCGAAGAGGAAGTAAGGTCCAATACAAAGGAATAACCATATACATCAATTAAGACTCATAGCCATGTGTATACAAGTTTTATATTGTATACACATGGGCATATTGTAAAGAACGTTAAAATAAAGTATATTGAAGTTATTTCCGATTACTTTTCCTCGGTCGCTGAGTCGAATAAATAACAGCGTTCGAGTACCAGTTCTATATTAAAAAACAAGATTTCCACAAACTGAAGGAGTTGCTCTCGTTGGTCGAGGATTTCGAATGCTTGCGGTTGTCCAAGACAGACGAATAACCAGAGGAGTACCAGAGACGACCCGTAGCTTCAAAACAATTGCCGGCAGAGCGTAACCGTGCGGTGAGGCACTCGCTGCCCAGGCCTTTCAACCCAAGGACGGCGTGTACACGATGCAGACAAGAGGGGCATATGCGCCGAGAATGCCAAAATTCCATCGTTATTTTCTGCTGGGTATGTGGTCGCGAAGGAAAAATAATGATTGATTGTTACAGAGCAAAGCTGGGAAACGACCTGGGACCCCGTCAGAAGTGAGGGGAGGTGGCTCCCAGCTCGAAAACCTCTCGAAACCACTAAAGTTTCTCCTAAACCACAGATGAGCTCCTGTAAAGGGGTTGTTAGAACCCTCAAACAGTCCATACAGTGCACCAATCGTATTTGTGAAAAAGAAAACTGGTGAAAGGCGGCGCGGACTCGCCAGTTCAATGCACGATCCATACCAGACGCGTATCCCGAGGATCCAGCACATTTTGAAACGACTGCGAGACGCAAAATATGTCAGTAGTCTGGATTTGAAGAGTGGCTACTGGCAAATCCTAATAGCACAGGACAGTAAACAGTACACGGCGTTTACTGTGACAGGTAGAGGACTCTTTCAGTGGAGTGTAATGCCCTTTGGGCTGCACTCGGCTCCAACAACATTTCAGCGAGCTCTAGATCATGTGATAGGTCCCGACTTGGAACCTAAAGCTCTCGCCTATTTAGACGACATAATCGTCACAGTTTCGTCCGCGGAAGAGCACCTCGCAAAGCTTCGAGAGGTATTCCGTCGCTTGAGGCAAGCAAATCTCAAGCTCAACGTCAGCAAGTGCGAGTTCTTCAAAAAAAAGTTGAAATACCTGGGACATTTAGTCAGCGAACAAAGTATACAAACAGACCCAGATAAGATCTCTGCGATAAAGAGTCTAAAACCGCCCATAACAATCCGAGAGCTACGGAGATGCCTAGGCACTGCTTCTTGGTACCGCAGATTTGTACCGGATTTCACGAAGACAGTTCAGCCTATGGTCTCATTACTGCGTAAAGGGAAACATTGGAAGTGGGGCGAAGCCCAACAAGGAGTGTACCGGACGCTCAAACGAAAACTCACAGAGGCACCAATACTGGCGGGCACGGATTTCAACGAGAAATTTCAATTACAGGCAGATGCAAGCGACTATGGTTTTGGAACCGTGCTTATTCAACAACTCGCGGGTCAGGAACGTGTGATCGCGTATGCCAGCCGGCATCTCAACAAGGCCGAAAAGAATTACTCGGCGACGGAGAAGGAATGTCTGGTCATAGTTTGGGGTATTCGCAAGATGCACGCTTATATCGAAGGCTATTGATTCACAGTGATCACGGCTCACCTAGCTCACAACCGCAAGAGTCAGTGAGCAGAATAATAACGGAGAAGACATGCATGTAGCCCTGCAAAAGGCGAAAATGCGAGAAGTAGAACAAAATCCAGAGAAGTTCCCGGATTACACACTGGAAAATGGAAACTTGTATCGCCAAATTCAAAACTGACTCGGAGACGAGGACTGCATGCCATGGAAACTATGCGTGCCCACGACTGTGAGAACCATGGTCCTAAGGAGAAACTATGTCAGTCCATGCACCGGCCACGGTGGAGTACGCAAGACCATATGTCGGCTGACGAACAAGTACTATTGGCCGGGAGTGTTTCACGATGCTAGAAAATATGTTCGCCGCTGCGAATCCTGCCAACGCTACAAGCCAAATCAACGAAAGGCGGCAGGCAAAATGCTCACTTAATTGCCAGAAGAACCTGGGAGATTTCTGTGCAAATTTTGTGGGCCCACTACCACGTTCCAAGTATGGAAACACTACCCTTCTTGTATTCTTCGATAAACCCAGAAAATAGACTGAAATGGTACCCCTTCATTCTTCTAGACATGGGAGTGAAGCAACAGTTTACTGCGCCGTATAAGCCGCAGAAGAATCCCACAGAGAGAATCAAGAGGACGCTGAAAACGATAACTGCGCAACTCTCGGATAACAACTACCGAAACTAGGACGAACTGCTTCCGGAAATTACGCTGGCCGTCAATAGCAGCGCATCAGAGACCACGGAGTACAGCCCCGCGTATCTCATACAAGGACAAGAACCGCGTTTGCCAGGAACTTTCTACGACGAGCAAACAGCTGGCACAGGATAGGAACCTATGAAACCCGTAAAAAGGCGGAGCATCTGAGGGAACTCTACAAGTTGGTGGTGAGAAACCTGGAAAAGGCAGCGCATCATTACAACCTGCGACGACGACAATGGAAACCGGAAGTTGGGCAATCGGTGCTCGTTCGACAGAATCCGCTGTCGAAGGCGATCGACAGCTTCCTGGCGAAATTGTCCCCGAAATTTGATGGCCCGTATCATGTAACCGGTTTCGTTTCACAGCAGCAGGTTGTGTCCCATCACCGAGAGCGGCCGCTTCCTACCACTAGATGTTACCCTTGTCACCACTCACGATCTACTGACTTTTAGAGCGTTCTACCGGTCCTTTTTTAATTTTTTTTAAAATTATGGCTGTTGAAACCAAACTCAAGGGATGCCGTCTATCCATGCAAAGAATTTGTTGGTTTCGAAGGGATGACAGGTTAGTGGGAAGGGGGAAAGAGGAAGTAGTGACGGTTTACACTTCGCTTAAATGTTTCGACACTGTAAGTGAACAGGAAGACATGCACATGGAGATTATTCCAAAATCTAATGCCGCGACCGAAAAACGAATTCCCACGATAATGCGTGGTTCGATGGAACGGAATCGTGACATGAAATGGGTGCACCACTCTGGAAAGCCTAATAGTTCTGTTAAATACCTGAATTGGAATCAGGCTGGCTACAAAAGAATATTTACCATTAAAGTAACGGTAAAATAATGATACATACCCTACATCACGACGACGCTCTAAGGTTTCAATAGAGCTGGATACCCTACTGTCCCCTATAAGTTTTAGCGCACGACATAGGACACGGACTAGAAGCTGAAGATATGTTCGCGAAGCTCCCGACCATATGTGAGAATTGTACTCCACTTTCGGGCGGATATAGGTGGTGTAGATACAACGAAGATCGGTTGGAGTGAAGTATTTCTTACACCGCTTAAGAAAGCCTAAGCACTTGGCTGCTCCTTTCGACACGTCGAAAATGTGATCGTTCCAACGAAGATCGCATTGGATTGACATGCCCAGAACATCAAGAGCCTCCGACTCATTAAGATCCACACTACCCATATTTAGAGCTGGAGAATTGTCACCCACTAAACGCTTGTGTGTCAACAGGCAGCATTGGGTTTTACGAGTATTAAAATCGAGCCGATTCGCTCGACCCCAATTTTGGATTTTATTGAGGTCAGATTGAAGTGTGTCATTAATAATTCTGCGTTTTTCGATGATCTCCATAATAGAAGGACGCCTGGAGAATGAATATGAATAACAAATGCTGCTGTCATCAGCAAGAAAAAGTGAAAATAAGAAAAAGTGTCGGAGACAGGACCGAACCCTGTGGAACTCCAGCATTAATGGAGTGCTCTTCAGATGCAAAGCCGTCTATCACAACCCAAATAGAAGTCCGCTGAGGAAATTCCATATCCATCGAGTGAATGTATTACTGACACCATAAGTTTAGTTTTGACACGAGTGCTTAATGCCACACCCGATCAAATGCCTTCGAGATATCCAAAGCAACAACCTTACTCTCACCGAATTGGTGAACACAACTGTTCCACCGTTCAGTAAGGAAATCCATCAAATCGCCTGTGGAGCGGTGAGCACGGAAACCATACTGGCGATCACTGACCAAGTGGTTGTTCTCCAGATGAAGTTAAAATTTATAATGCTCTCAATATCTTTGGAGAGCATTGAACAGATTTCTATGGGTCGGTAATTTGCAGGATTCGTAGCCTCACCTTTTTTGGTAACTGGCTGCACATTGGCAATCTTCCAGGAAATGAGAATAACTCCTGAAATATATGATATGTTAAAGAGATTGCGCATTAGGCGAGCCAGTGTTGAGACGCACTTTCTCAACACGTGGTCTGAAATGCCATCCGGTCCCGAGGATTTATTGGCGTTGAGGCTTACAAGCGCTCTTTTAACAGCCCGCATTATAAAGTGCATCTTAGGCATAATATGAGACACACCATCGATCACGGGTAGTGGCTGGCTAGTCGAAGAGAGCAGTTTTCAGTAAACATTTTGGCTAATAAATTTGCCTTATCAACCGAGTGAGTGAAGATCTGGTCATCGATGAGGAGAGTTGGAATAGACGTTCCGTCTGATTCTTCACTCTCCCCACGAACGACCAAAAGGTATAAGGCGAGGCCTCTGTGTGGTCCTCTGTGTGGTCACTTGAGTCCCACATAGTGCCATTACATGCGGTTGGTGGGTACAAATATGCTCATAGACCGCGAAAAAATGGCCTTCAAGCAACGTACATTAGTGGAATCTATGCGGAATTTTGTCATCATCACCCATTGTAAGGAAGTGTAAGGTCAGCTGTACAAGCGGCCACGCGTACGTCGCAAGCAAAGCAAAACGCGACAAGACAAGTGTTATACCTTTATCTTGCCGCGCTTCAGCCCACGGTGCACTCACAGCCGCCTGCACACCTAACGGGACCAGGAAGAAGGAGAAAAGTGGAAACAAACGAAATGTTTACTGCTGAGATCATAAAAAAGACTCTTGCATGGTTCTCTGCTTTCCGTTTGATTGTCTATTTATTTGTTGTACTAATGGACTTTGTTCATTTAGTGTTTAGTTGATTGCATTCTTTTATTGAATTAACTGTCCACTATTGTTTTGTGTGTAAAAAATGTTTCGCGGCGTAGTTTAAGTAGTTTTGGATCTATTATTTTTTTTTATTTCCGCGAACAGTAATAAAACTAAGATATTGGCGGACGCACCATCCGCCTCCGTCCGCGGTCACGACATTTTATAAGTTCCAAAGTTAAAACTGTTCCTGTTCACATATTCGTTTTCCTGCAGCCTTCTACTGATACTTATATATCTGCCTCGTTCTATCTTATTACTAACATGTGTTATCATAGTATAATTTCCTTGATTAACACTGTTGTAAATATTCAAAGCTTGAAACTAGAATATCAATTCATAACCAATCCACTAATTTATTTTAAACTTAAATATTTCATTCATATATATGTATATATATATATTTATTTATACAAACTTAGAATTCAAACTTGATTTATTTCAACATAAATACATAAAAAAAATGTTTGTGTGCACATTTCACGGGACTGCAAATGTGTCATCACATTCCCTCCCTACTTCCGGGACGATTTGGAGATTTCGGCGAGTCCACTTTGGCCGATGCGTAATTGGTACTTGATGTCCTTGACGGTGACCATAAAATTCTTCCATTGTCTCTCGAGTGGTAAGTCTCTCGAGTGGTAAGGCTTTAGATGCCGATATGAGCCGTTTTTGTCCTTTTATTTGTACCTTTTATGGTGGTGATTACCGGAGAAATGAAATCCACGATCTGGAACGGCTCTTCATATTTTGGGGCCAGCTTGGCGGGGAAGTTTTCCGAAGCCTTTGACAATTTATGTGCTCGTGCTAGTACCATTTCTCCAATTTTAGGTTTCCATGCCCTCCGTCTAAGATTGTAGTGCCTTGTTTGTTCGCTTGACGCTATCTGCATATTTCGTCGCGCCACTTTGAAAATCTTCTGAAGTTGACTCACCTTTTGCGTTGGTCCTGGGTATTCTTACCGACTACCCAAAGTGATGTTTTCATAGAGTGTGTAAGGAAGTCTTGGTTCGCATCCCTGTACTAGGAAAGCAGGTGAATAGCCGGTCGTGCTAGAGGGCTTGTTGTAGTGGCGTTGCGGTAGCCTTCTGCAAAGGAACTATTTCCAACCATTTGGAAAAATCTATCCAAGAGTATCAGTAGTATGTTGTAGCCTTTTCGCGATCGGGGAAGAGGGCCGACAAAGTTCGCGCAAACGATTGCCAATGGTTCTTCGGGTTAACATCTCGTCGGCGGGTTTCCTCTGATCCGCTTTATACCGCTGACAAGAATCACATTGTCTTACATAACGACTAATATCCCGGAACTAATAAGTAATATCTCGAAAGTGTAGTCTGGATATTTCTCTAGCTTCTTGGTAACTTGTGCTGTCTGAGATGAGAGAGGGTGTCTGCAACAGAGTTATACTTTTCCTTGCGGTATTGCACTTCGTACGAGTATTCAGCTCCAATGCCCCGCGTGCAATTCTTCCGGAGGGATTCTCAATACCGTTCAGCCACTTGAGCGCCAGATGGTCTGTAATCACTTTGAAATTATACCCCTTCAAGTATGGCCTCATTTTCTGCACCGCCCAGACAATCGCCAGACATTCCTCTTCTGTCGCTGAGTAGGTTATTTCTGCCCCTTGTAGGTGTCGGCTGGCATAGGCGATTACGCGTTCGCCCTCCTCCTGTTCCGGCGTCAAAACTGCTCCTCGAGCGCCAGTTGCTGATCAGGGCCCCTGTTTTGTTTATTTAATAGGTGATTGAATTTGGAACTTGAACCAATTCCAATCCCTTTTTTATTTATTTATAAGTGTAAATTCGGAACTTGAACCGAATCCACACCTTTTATTGTTTGAGTGATAATAGCTTGGGTTAATAGCTTGAGTTAAAACACTCTGATTCTGTGTTAAATACTGACAATTTCTTTATTGAATGGCTTAATTTATAGATAAAAACACTTAACCTATGCATAAATAACAATAAAAATACGTATAAGAAATATTGCCTAATTGACAAAGAAATATTGCGAAACAATTATTAACTTAAAAAGAAAACCAAATTATTAAACACGCTACATTAGTGCGCGTCAGCAAATTCGCAAGGTAAATTAATTGTTTTTAAATTCTGTCATCGACCGCCAGCGTAACATGAGTGCAGTCAATGACACTGAGCCATGCTCGCAGTCGATGTCCCAGTTCAAGGTAGGAAAAGTGCTTCCGTTAGCATAGCGAATCGCGACATCCTCCCGCCCGTTGAATAGTATTCAAGCCTATACGTTGATTGAATATACGGCGCTCGGTCTCAAGCGGGGTGGTTTAGGTGGTCATGTAGATCGTGGCTTCTTATGCCAAATTTTATAGCTGGTGTAAGCCAATAATAGCAGGCTTAGCACCAATGCAGAGTAGCTGATGATATGATGATGGATTGTACTATTTTCAATAGCTTCTGGAAAATGTATATTCTTCACGTGCTTGTTGGATTCCAAAACAGCGTCAAAATCTGAGGTGCCCTCGATAATTTTGTTACTATTGCTGCGGCCGTTTGAAGTTTTGTTGGTTATTAGGGATGCTGCTTCAACCGCGGCCTCAAAACGTGTGTAGGACGTGTGCATTACTGTAGCTATTGTGAAATGCCCCTTAAGGCTCAGCATTGCGTTTCGTATTGTGCAATTGCTGTTTAATGTCAACATTCCTGTGTTAACCAACGAGAGCTGTTGTAACTCAGTCCCACATACAGCTGTTAATTCGGTTTTAGTATGAACCGAAAAAATCCATTGATTGCCTTTGCTGGTAGGGAGCCATTCATCGTTGTTATTAGTGGGAATATAATTGCAATCTGCTGTTGGTTTATTGGTTAAAAGCAGCACTTCGCACCTGTGAGCCAGTGAGTTAATTCCGTAGGTGAGTTGTCTATTTGAGCAGATGTACATATCGTCATCCAATCGATTGCAAGCCCTTAATTCCTCCCACGTCATTGGAAAATATTTATCCCGATGAGCATTGATTGCCATTATCTCCATGCTAGGGTGAATTCTCATGAGTGTTCCATTGCGAACTGCGGGAATGGGCACCAGATTAAATAGATGATACGACTCCAAGCCTACTAATGGAATCATTATTTTGAATATGGCATGTTGGTCTGTCAATGTGCCCTTGATGTTCATTGTTTTGTACAATTGTAAAAGGTTGTTATCGCCGTTGGGGAGCAACAGTCCTGGCGATATATGGTTTTTAATTTCCTTTAATTGCTCTTGTAGTTGTTTTGGCGTCAGCAGTAGTGGACTGACGCGCTCATGATGTACAGCAGTCATTACATCCAAGATTGCGGTTTGAACTCTTCTTAGATTTACGGCCATTGCTGAGAGTTGTGTGGAAAGCGATATATACCATTGGAAGATTTTGTAATGGTCGATTTCATCCATTAGTTCAGCAAGTTGATCATTAATGTGTTTCAGATTAGCTTGTGATTCCAATTCCTTTCTCTTGACAATATTTATTGTTGAATCTATTATGGAGGTTTGATTTTTCACTAACTCCAGTAGGAATTCTTCATTGTTTCGGACCTTGTTGATGGTGGTGGACATTTCTTTAGCATATTCACTATCTAACACTCTAAATAGAGACCGGGCGACATTTCCAACAATGTCTAATGCTCCTCGTTTTTTGCGAGTACTATGTAGGATATCACTGTCAACTTGCATTTCGTTCCTTAATGTTCTAAAGTGCGCTGTTAAGGCGAGGCAAGGTTTATTATCCTTTAGTTTCCGACATATGTGGTCTAATGCATTTGTCCCGTTTTCAAAGGCCTTTAGTTCGTTTTGAAGTGGTAGAAGATCGTAATATACAATTAACGTCCAGGCTGTAGGAGAAATCTCAGTGAATCCTATTCCATCGAAATATATTCCAAGTCCGTTGTTGAAATTCGTTATACTTATAGAACCAGCGCATATAAGTGGCAGCAAGAAAAGAGCAATTATACAGTTGATCACCATTGAAGTGTGAGATATTCGTTTTCTTTTCGACGGGGTAGAAGATCCTTCGGTGAGCTCCTTCTGAGCTTCGGTGGAATTTCAGCTCCTTCGCGTGAATGTTTCTGAGCCACTGAGGTAGTTGACCCTTCATCTGGGGTTGCAGCTGTGCTAGAATCCTCCTTAATTAATGGAGCTAAATTGTGGATTGGTCGACGAAGCATACCAGACGCGGTTTTTAGGTCCACAACTCGTACTGCTCCATCAGGACCGCGGTATATTTTGGTCACTCTACCCAGAGGCCAGTTGAGTACTGGAACGTTGTCAGTTTTAATGATTACTAGAGTGTCTTCCTTAATATCAGCGATCTGCTTCGTCCATTTTTGTCTGTGTTGTAATTGATTTAAATACTCCACGTTCCATCGTTTCCAAAATTCATGCTTTAGCTCAGACACTAATTTCCATCTTGTACTAAGGGTTGTATTCAGTTTAGGTGCGCACACATCTACCTGAGCAGTCAGGGGTTCGCCGATTAAAAAATGACCAGGTGTTAATGCTGTGAGGTCATTAGGATCATTGGACATAGGAGTTAAAGGGCGTGAATTCAAAATTGCTTCGACTTCTACTATGACTGTTTCCAGTTCTTCATATGTCAGAGATGCTCTTGATACGCTTCTCAGCAACAGATGCTTTGCAGATTTCACCGCCCCAAAGGCCTCCGAAATGCCCTAGGAGAAATGAATTTGAACTCGATTCCCTTGGCGCCACATGCCCCCTTAATGCTGTTTTGCGCCTTATCCGAAAAAATCGTCTCACTTAACTCGGTCAACATGTTCTTGGCTCCAATGAAATTTGTTGCATTATCAGAGTATAATGTTTGACATCTTCCCCGTCTGCTAATAAATCTTTTTATTGCGCCAATATATGCTTCAGTGGTTAGATCGCTGACCAATTCCAGGTGAACAGCTTTAGTCGAGAAACAGCAAAATATTGCGAGATAAATCTTATGTGGTTTTTTACCTCGAATTTTATAATGCTCCCAAAAGGGGCCACAATAATCTACTCCTGATGTAATAAACGGTCGCGCGGGCGATATTCTTTCTGCTGGTAGGTTTCCCATTATTTGCTTAAATAGGTGAGGCTTTGCTCGATTACATCGAACACAATTTTGAATAACACTTCTCGTCATATATTTGCCCTTTATGATCCAGAATTGTTGTCTGGATATAGCCAGAAGTGCTTGGGCTCCGCAATGTTTGTTGTCTTCATGAAGACCCTGGAGCAGTAACCTTACCAATGAATCATTATATGGTAAGAGTAGTGGATGTTTTGCATTGTATGATAGATTAGCTGCTTGTAGACGACCTCCCACTCGAAGAAGATTGTGTTCATCCATGAATGGTGATAGATTATTTATTGAATTTGCTTTGTCTAGTGCCTTGTGTTGAGTAAGTGCTTTTATTTCTGTTGCGAAGTCTGATTGCTGTATCGTTTGTACTATTAGTTGTAGGCCCTTTTGTAATTCTTGTGGTGATAATTCTCTTTCCTGTAACCGTGGTGCAGTATGACGTACGTTGCTGATGAACCGCAAGACATAGGCGACAATGCGTTGCAGTGTGCGAAAAGAATTCCTGTGATTAATACCATATATAAGTTCTTCTCTTCCCGCCGTGCTTATTAACGAGGTTGCTGCGATTGATTTCCTTTCTAATTCGGGTTCATGGCTTGAGGGTTTTGAAAATGACGCAGGCCAGTGAGATTCATTGCCGTGCAAGAAGAAGGGACCGTAGAACCATATATCGCAATTTGGTAATTTATCCGCCGTTAGACCTCTTGATAGGACGTCTGCGGGATTTTCCTTCGTATTGACATACCGCCACTGCGTAGGTGTTGTTCTTTGTTGAATTTTTGCGATCCTAGTGGCCACAAAGGTGTGAAAGGATGACGCTGTTGAGTGTATCCAGCATAGTACCACCTGAGAGTCCGACCATAAGAAGGCCTTGGCGTCTTGCAATCTTAGATTAGTTCTTACCCTGGTTGTAAGTTCGGCGCCTAAAACAACTGCACATAGTTCTAGGCGTGGTATAGTTTGCTTTTTAAGTGGAGCAACTCTAGATCTCGCACACAGCAATCGCAGTATAACCTGTCCGTTTCTGAATGTAGATCTTAGATCTACCGCTGCCCCGTAAGCCTTTTCTGAGTCTTGCGTCTGCAAATGTGTGGATTTGCACTGAGGTTGGTATTTTCTTCCTGAAGACATGTCTATCAATTCTAATTTTATTTAGAGCTGCCGACATTTCTTGAAAGCTCCGCCATTCCTTTTGTAGTTGCTCTGGTAAAACGTCATCCCATGACAGCTTTAATTGCCAAAGCTGCTGGGTGAATATTTTGGCAATTACCACTACAGGTGCGAGGATTCCCAGAAGATCAAAAATGCGAGCTAGATCTGAAGTAACTGATCGCTTTGTTGAACATTGTGTGGGAGTCATTTTCACCCGCACTGAAAATTGATCATCCCTTGGTAGCCAGATTACACCTAGTGTCTTTATGTAAGGAGAATGTGCAGAGTGGAGATTAAGATCAACTTCTTGGTCATGAGATGCAATGTTCTCGAGCAATTTCGCATCATTAGCGCACCACTTGCACATTAGCGCACTTTCATGAGATGCAATGTTCTCGAGCAATTTCGCATCATTAGCGCACCACTTGCGCAGCTTAAACTTTGCGTTATCTAAGATGTGCCTCAGTTGCGGTTGAATTTCTAATGTTGCGGCAATACTGTTTGCACCGCTCAAGCAATCATCCATATAAAAGTCATCTAGTAGCACTTGAGATCCCGTTGGATGATCCAACTTGTTCTGCCTTGCTAGCGTTTGAAGGCATTTTGTAGCTAAGTACGGAGCGGCCGACGTCCCATATGTTACCGTTTGTAGGCGATAATACTTTAGCTCTTGTTTTCTATGGTTTCGCCAAATTATCAACTGATATCTCTGATCCTCCCGATGTATTAAGATTTGCCGATACATTTTTTCGATATCAGCGGAGAATGCATATTTGTGGAGACGAAAACGAATTAAAATGGAGAAGAGTTCTTCTTGAATCGTTGGTCCGACGTGTAGTATGTCATTTAAGGAGAGTCCTGAAGAAGACTTTGCTGAAGCATCGAAGACAACTCGTAATTTAGTGGTACTACTATCCGGCTTTAGAACGCAATGATGAGGAATGAAATAGTGTTCCTTTGGTACATCTTTGGGTGCGATCTCTTCTATGTGTCCAAGTTGAGAATACTCTTTCATAAAGTTGCAATAGGCTGTGTTCAGAGTTTGATCTTTTTGTAATCGTCTCTCAAGAGCATAAAATCGGCTAAGAGCCATTGAAAATTACTCTCCCAATGCTTCACCCTTTTCTGCTAATGGTAACCGGACTATGAAACGTCCAGTTGCGGATCTCGATACTGTTTGCGTAAAGCTGCTTTCACATAACTGCTCTGCCACCGTCAATTGTTTTTTCTCGTCCTCAGTGTTCTCTAATAACCAAAATCTTTCGATTAACTCGTCTGTGGTCTCGTTGCTGTTAGGGAAGATTCCGCACGTAACAGGTTGATGAGTTGTTGAGTTCATTTTTCCTGATACTATCCATCCTAATTTTGTATTTTGTAGGATGGGCATATCCTTGCCGAGGTGTAACTGTTCGGTTTGCATTAAATCGTAGAAGAACTCTGCTCCTAGGAGTACATCGATTTTGCCCGGTTTGTCGAAAGTTGGATCCGATAATTTAACGTTACTTGGTATGGACCATTTTGATATGTCTAACGTCTGTGTCGGCTGTGGTGCCACAATTTGCGGTAATACATAAGCCTCGAGCCTGGTGTAGAAAGTTCCATCTTGTGATTGAAGTCCTACATTGACCCTGTTGCTAGAATTGCGAGTCTTACGTCCGATGCCTTCGATTTGAAGTGATGAAGTTCGAGGCGATAGAGATAGCTTCTTGATGAGCCTCTGAGTTACCAGATTAACTTGCGAACCGGAATCTAAAACAGCCCTAAAGTTGAATGACTTGCCATTGGCTGCAGAAATTGAAACTACAGCGGTAGCTAATATAACATACGCCTGCCTGTTGCCTTGTTCATTGGCTGATGCTACTGTAGTTGGTGCATTGTTTGCCTTAACATGTGTAGAGTTTGTTGGCCGAATGCTGTCCTTAAATTGCTGATTGTTCTGCCCTGTACTGAAGTTTTGAGTGTGCTCCAAATGTAATAACGTGTTGTGCTTTTTATTACACCGACTGCGAAGGACACTGACCAGCCAGATGACCTGCCTTCAAACAATTTACACAAAGATTTTGCTTGCGCACAAAATTTAATCGGTCTGATGCTATAAGCTGAAGAAAGTGTGAACACGCAAATAACGGATGCGTGCCACATTTGCATGATTGACATGTGTTCTTGCCCTGAGGTTTCGAGACGAATGTTGCATGGACATGTGCAGTTTTTTGAGCTGCTGGAACCTTATCCCTTTGTCCTATCATTTTCAGTGATAAGATTGTCCTACCAAAAAGGTAAGAAAGTCGGGAATTGTTTGCACTTCTCTGGGATTCGAAATTGTTTGCTCATATCGAATCAATGACTGTCTGTTCAGCTTTTTCGTAAGCAAATTTAATAATAAGGGATCCCACTGTGCCGTGGCAATTTCCAAATTGTTTAGGGCCAGAAGACATTCCTGAGTTGTATCGTGTAATCCTTTTAACGTCATTACTGATCCAGATACTGATGGTTGATCGACGATTTTTTGGATTAGAGTTGATACCAATACCCTTCTATTGTTGTAGCGCTGTCGCAGCATTGTCCAAGCAACATCATAATTTTCCTCAGTAGGGGCTAAGTGACTGATTAATCTTTCGGCTTCTCCAAGAAGGCTCGATTTCAAGTAAAACATTTTTTGAACTTTGGGAATTGGTTGTTGGTCCACCATTTGCGAAAAGAGATCGAAGAACTGAGGCCAATGAAGATAACTTCCATCAAATTTAGGAATTGTTAGCTTAGGTAGATGTATTTTAGTTTGCAATGCTGAATTATTTGTAGTTGAAGTTGTTGATATATCGCTACTTGTTTTCTGTTGTTCTGCAATGACTGCTAAGTTGAGTAATATTTGCTGCACTTGTTCTTCCATATCGACATATGGCTGTATGTTATAACCGACGGATTCGGGACTTTCAAATTGAGTCCAGATCTCATCGTTTATTTTTTCAATTTGTTCCCATGCTTGTTTGATGGTTTTTATTTTGATGTCGTAGTATAGCTGTGGCTGAGGCTGCCTGTTGCTATTTACGTTTGGCAGCAGTCGTTCTAGTGCATTGCATCTTGCGACAAGCTTTCGTACCAATCCACTATGATTTTTGATGTCTGTTTCTGAACCTTGTGCCTGACTGGCGGCATCTTGTAATTGGTCCTTTGTTGGCGGCACCTGTTTCTTTTCTTCTTCGAAGATTTGGATGTAAGTTGCCGTTAACTTCTTCATTTGGTCGAAGAAGTCCGATGTGAAATAGGCGTCCTCATGGTCCACATGTTCTTCCTCTCGAATTATCCTGTCTCTCGTCACGAAGTCGTTCCAGATTTCCCTCAGCCACTGCAGACGATCAGTGAAATATTTCACATTTTGTTTGCGTGAAGCCGAATCCTTCTTGTAGTTTCGTATGATAGTCTGTATTTGATTTCCAGCCTCTTGTTGCTCCTTTATCAATTTAGTAAGCCCTCCCATGTTGGGTTTATCCTTGTAGACTCTTCTTGTAGACTCTGTGCTGCGGTGTGTGTTGTTTATGTGATACCTTAAAGGCTCACGTCGGGGTCACAAAATGTTTTGTTTATTTAATAGGTGATTGAATTTGGAACTTGAACCAATTCCAATCCCTTTTTTATTTATTTATAAGTGTAAATTCGGAACTTGAACCGAATCCACACCTTTTATTGTTTGAGTGATAATAGCTTGGGTTAATAGCTTGAGATAAAACACTCTGATTCTGTGTTGAATACTGACAATTTCTTTATTGAATGGCTTAATTTATTATGCTTAACCTATGCATAAATAACAATAAAAATACGTATAAGAAATATTGCCTAATTGACAAAGAAATATTGCGAAACAATTATTAACTTAAAAAGAAAACCGAATTATTAAAAAAGCTACATTAGTGCGCGTCAGCAAATTCGCAAGGTAAATTAATTGTTTTTAAATTCTGTCATCGACCGCCAGAGTAACATGAGTGCAGTCAATGACACTGAGCCATGCTCGCAGTCCATGACCCAGTTCAAGGTAAGAAAAGTGCTTCCGTTAGCATAGCGAATCGCGACAGCCTCCTACCAACGTTTGCCTTTCTTCAGCATACTTGACAGTGGGAACACAATCTTGGTGGAATGTGGCACAAACCATTTGTACCAGGACGCCGTGCCTAAGCATCTTCGGAGTTCTTTAATGTTAGTAGGTGGTTTCAATTCTTTGGTTGCCGTGACCTTGTCAGACACATTTGAAGAAGTGACATTTGTCTTCGTTGATCCGTGGATTAGCTTGTCGAAGACGTTTGAAAACGCTGCCCAGGTGCTGCATGTGTTCTGCCTTAGATTTACTGACCACCACTATGTCATCAAGGTAAGCGAATGCATTTGGCTCCATCTCGGGTCCGATAACTTGTTCCAGGAGCCTCTGAAAGGTGGCCGGCGCAGAATGCAGCCCGAAGGGCATGACGCGCCATTGAAACAGGGCCCTGCCGGGAACAATGAACGCCGTATATCTTCGGCTCTTTGGTTCGACGGGAACTTGCCAGTATCCGCTCTTTAGGTCTATCGTGCTGATGTATCTTGTGTTCGTCAGCTTCTCCAGAATGTGATTTATTCGTGGTAACGGGTAAGCATCGGGTATGGACTTCGCATTGTCCTGGCGATAGTCTATGCACAACCTCCAGTCGTCAGACTTCTTTTTGGCGAGAACTATCGGCGAAATATAGGCATTCTTCGATGGCTCGATACTCTTCAGTTTCTAATTATTTGTTTCGTTTATAATTGTTTGCATGGCCGGATTTTTCGGGTAGTACCTTTGCTTAATTGGTGTTTTGTCTCGCATGTTGATCCAATGATATGTCACATTGGTTAAGCCGGTAATAGTCTCAAACTGCTTCAATTCCCTTTCCAGAAACGTATCTACATTGCTACCTTGGACTTCATTGACTGTACACAGCATGTTTTCAGTGTCGTGGCTTTCTTCTGGATCTGACTTCAATTCTGTGTCGTGCCCATCGCATCTCAGCCTCTCTTCGGCTTCTAACAAGAAATCTATCCCTAGTGTTACGGACTCAATAGCGTTTGGTAATACCAGGAACCTTGTAAGACGTCTTCGGCCCTTTGCAAAATGTCCGTCCAGGCCACGGCGATGACACGCTGGAAAGTTTGATACTCCCGTCGGCTGTTTCTATAGATCCGTTCCATCTTCTTCTCGCTGGGGTAATTGGTGTGACGCATGAGTTTCTGCATTGCTATTACGTAGTCCTTGAAGACCTCCGTCGACCCTTGGAACCTCTGCCGTACGTTATCGTCGAGCCTCTCTTGGTATAGTGAAGACAGGAAAAATTTTAGGAAATCGTTTGTGAATTCCTTCCACCGCGGCTAAGGTTGCGGAACCACTGGAGACCCTTTCTTTGCATAATTTCTGGCATGGCTTTAGGCAATAAATCTCGAGATATTCCGTAGGCGTCGGCTAGTTCCTCTAGCCGCTCGACGAACTTCAGTAGGTCCATCCTGTCGTCGTATGGTATGGTCCACTTGCGCACTTGATTCATGATACTGTTGTAGATTTCCGGTGACTGTTCTCGAAGCTTCGTTGCTGAATACAGGTGTTCGGTTGTGACGTGGTTGGCATACGCGGTGGCGAAGCGGCTGTGCTCTGTAGTGAAGGGTGGCTTGGAGTTGGTGCTGTACTTGGACTTGGTGATGGGCTACGGGTGTAGTGTCGTTGCAATTCTTTCAGGCGGATTATTTGTTTCGGTTTGAGATCTTCCTTAGCGGTAAACGATGAGAATACGCCCTTTAGATCCTCTACGCTGCCATCGGTGTTTAGGCCAAACTCCTTCATGTACTCTACAAGCTCGTCATGCTTGACTATCCATCTTCTAACTATGATGACCTTAGCTTTATTTGGTTTGCTTGCCACAGACGTTGATTAACGTGTTATTGTTTTTTTTACACACAGTTTTTTCCCGTCTTGTTACTTGACTACTTGTTAGCTGGGGTCTCTGCTCGTGCGCCACTTGAAACGAGCTTCTCGCCACGGTCTCCCAGAGGCGGTGTTCCTTTATGAGGTCCGTGGAAACTGTCTAAAGCTAGGGTAAGCTCACGGCTGTGCAGGGTCTACATTCTAGAAATTTATAAAAATTTGTGGGACCAGCGTTTGGTGTTGTTTTCGCAATTTTATTTCCTTTTCTCAATACAATAATTCTGACAAAATTAGATTAAGAGATAACAGAGTAAATCTAATAAGCCATGCTAGTTTCTCCGGGCTAAAAAAACTGGCGTTATTGTGATGGTTAAAGGTGGTGCAGGAAGACGAATGTTGCGAGCTTTTGGCTACGTTGTTCTTTGAAAGTGTGTTGTACTATGTTTTCTAACACGTTCGAGAGTACTGCTAGTCTTCTGTGCTTGAACGATCTTCATTCGAATGTACACGTTGTCCTTTGTGTTCTATATGACAGCGGGAAACGCGGGTTACTAGGTAATTGTGGCGATGATCAGAACAGCCAGCAGAGGGAGCGGCCGTGGAGAGTGCAGAGGTTATGTGCGTTACCGAGTGAACGGAGTGACGATTCAATGAAACAGCACCCTGAACTCTCAGGTTCGTTGCTATAACCAAAAAAAAAGCCCGATTCAAGGAACCGCAACATGTTGTGTCCCAGCATCGAGAGCGGCTACAGAGAGAGATGAGAGAACAGAGTGACGATTCAATGAACCGGCATACTGAACTCTCAGGTTCATTACTGTAACCCAAAATACTCGATTCAATGATCCGCAACATGTTGTGTCCCAGCATCGAGCGCAGCTACAGAGAGGGAGATGAGAGAACAGAGTGACGATTCAATGAACCGGACCCTGAACTCTCAGGTTCATTACTGTAACCCAAAATGCTCGATTCAATGAACCGCAACATGTTTTGTCCCAGCATCAGGAGCGGCTACAGAGTGAACAGAGTGACGATACAATGAACCAATACCCTGAATTCTCAGGTTCACAACCGGTTCATTAAATCGTCACTCTGTTCTCTCTGTAAGTAAGCTGCATCAACGCATTCTTACCACGGCAGTGGCCACTCCATCATGCCAGTGTAGGCTCTCTAAAAATGCGCGTGTTTAGTACCTTTTTTCGTAATTTTAGAAACATATCTTGACCAAGTAGGATACAACAGTGAAAAGTTACTGCTATTAGCTACAAAACGGTAAGTTCCATCAACGCACTCGGACCATGCAGTAGGCTCTCTAAAAATGCGCGTTTTCAGTACCTTTTTTCGTAATTTTAGAAATATATCTTGACCAAGTAGGATACAACAGTGAAAAGTTACTGCTATTAGCTACAGAACGGTAAGTTCCATCAACGCACTCGGACCATGCAGTAGGCAGTCGCCACTTCATCATGCCAGTGTGGACTAACTGAAAATGCGCGTATTCAGTACCCTTCTTCGTAACTTTAGAAACATATCCTCACCAGGTGGCATACATCGGTGGAAAGGTACTGCCATTAGCTTTCCAGAACGGTAAGTTCAATCAACGCACTTTTACCACGGAGTGGGCAGTGGAAATTTAATCATGCCAGTGTAAGCTAACTAAAAATGCGCGTTTTCAGTACCTTTTTTGGTAACTTTAGAAACATACCTTGACCAAGTAGGATACACCGGTAGAAAGGTACTGCCATTAGCTTTCTAGAACAGTAACTTTCCTCAACACACTCGGACCATGGAGTGGTCTCTTCATTATGTCAGTGTAGGCTAACTAAGTATGCGCGTATTCAGTACATTTTTTCGTAACTGTAGAAAAATATCTTGACCACGTGGCATACACTTCATCATGCCAGTGTAGGCTAACTAAAAATGCGCGTTTTCAGTACCTTTGTTTCGTAACTTTAGAAGAATATCTTGACCAGATGGCATACATCGGTGGAAATGTACCGCCATTAGTCTTCCAGAACGGTAAATTTCATCAACTCACTCGGACCATGTTGTGGGCACTTAGCCTACACTGTCACTTCATCATGCCAGTATAGGCTAACTAAAAATGGGCATATTCCGTATCTTTCTTCGTTACTTTAGAAACATATCTCGATCAGCTGACATATAGTATATCAGTGGAAATGTACTGCCATAAGCTTTCCAAAACGGTAAGTTGCATCAACGCACTCTTACCAACACAAAAATATCTTGACCAGGTGGCATGGATCGGTGGAAAGGTAATGCCATTATATTTCCAGAACGGTAAGTTCCATCAACGTACTCTTACCACGGAGTGGGCAGTGGCCATTTCATCATGCTAGTGTAGGCTAACTAAAAATGCGCGTTTTCAGTACCTTTTTTGTAACTTTAGAAAAATATCTTGACCAGGTGGCATACATCGGTAAAAAGGCGCTATTAGCTTTCCAGAACGGTAAGTCGCAAAAACGCACTCTGGCCACGGAGTGGGCAGTGGCCATTTCATCATGCCAGTGTAGGCGAACTAAAATGCGCGTTTTCAGCACCTTTTTCGTAACTTTAGAAACGAATCTCGACCATGTGACATATATCAGTGGAAAGGTACTTCCATTAGATTTCTAGAACGGTACGTTGTATCAACGCACTCCTATCACGGAGTGGGCAGTGGCCACTTCATCATGCCAGTGTAGGCTAACTAAAAAGGCGCGTTTTTAGTACCCTTTTTCATAACTTTAGAAAAATATCTTCACCAGGTGGCATACATCGGTGGAAAGGTACTGCCTTAAGCTTTCCAGCACGGTAAGTTCTATCAACGCACTCATGCCACGGAGGGGGCAGTTGCCACTTCATCATGCTAGTGTAGGCTAACTAAAAATGCGCTTTTTATTACGTTTTTTCATAACTATAGAAAAATATCTTGACCAGGTGGCATACATCGGTGGAGAGGTAATACCATTATTTTTCCAGAACGATAAGTTCTATCAACGTGCTCTCACCACGGAGTGGGCAGTGGCCATTTCATCATGCCAGTGTAGGCTATTTAAAAATGCGCGTTTTCAGCACCTTTTTCGTAACTTTAGAAAAATATCTTCACCAGGTGGCATACATCGGTGGAAAGGTACTGCTATTAGCTTTCCAGAACGGTAAGTTCTATCAACACACTCGTTCCACGGAGAGGGAAGAGGCCACTTTATCATGCCAGTGCAGGGTAACTGTTAAAAAGGAACCTTTTTTCGTAACTTTAGTAACA
Organism: Sicus ferrugineus; assembly: GCA_922984085.1. NCBI lineage: Eukaryota > Metazoa > Arthropoda > Insecta > Diptera > Conopidae > Sicus > Sicus ferrugineus. Next base: position 68,290,614 of record OV277348.1, read on the forward strand.
CATCTTCAGCATGTGGCTTACATCGTTGCGAATGTACTGCCATTAGCTTTTCAGAACGGTAAGTCGCAACAACGCACTCATGCCACGGAGGGAGCAGTTGCCACTTCATCATGCCAGTGTAGGCTAACTAAGAATGAGCGTTTTTAGTACCTTTTTCGTAATTTTAGAAAAATATCTTGACCAAGTGGAATATATCGGGGTAAAGGTACTGTCATTAGCTTTTTAGAACGGTAAGTTGCATAAATGCAATCTTACCACGGTGTGGGCAGTGGCCACTTCATCATGCAAGTGTAGGCTAACGACAAATGCGCGTATTCAGTACCTTTTTTCGTTACTTTCGAAACATATCTTGACCAGGTGGCATATATCTGCGGAAAGGTACTGTCATTAGCTTTACAGAACGGTAAGTCGCAACAACGCACTCTTACCACGGTGTGGGCAGTGGCCACTTATCATGCCAGTGTAGGCTAACTAAAATTGCGCTTTTTATTACTTTTTTTCATAACTTTAGAAAAATATCTTGACCAGGTGGCATACATTGGTGGAAAGGTAATGCCATTCGCTTTCCAGAACGGTAAGTTCCATCAACGTACTCTTAGCACGGAGTGGGCAGTGGCCATTTCATCATGCCAGTGTAGGCTATTTAAAAATGCGCGTTTCAGCACCTTTTTCGTAACTTTAGAAAAATATCTTCACTAGGTGGCATACATCGGTGGAAAGGTACTGCTATTAGCTTTCCAGAACGGTAAGTTCCATCAATGCACTCGTGCCACGGAGGGGGCAGTGACCACTTAATCATGCCAGTGTAGGGTATGTATTAAAAAGGTACCTTTTTTCGTAAATTTAGTAACACATCTTCAGCATGTGGCTTACATCGGTGCAAAGGTACTGCCATTAGCTTTCCAGAACGGTAAGTTCTATCAACGTACTCATGCCACGGAGGGGGCAGTTGCCACTTCATCATGCCAGTGTAGGTTAACTAAAAATGCGCTTTTTATTACGTTTTTTCATAACTATAGAAAAATATCTTGACCAGGTGGCATACATCGGTGGAGAGGTAATACCATTATTTTTCCAGAACGGTAAGTTCTATCAACGTGCTCTTACCACGGAGTGGGCAGTGGCCATTTCATCATTCCAGTGTAGGCTATTTAAAAATGCGCGTTTTCAGCACCTTTTTCGTAACTTTAGAAAAATATCTTGACCAGGTAGCATACATCGGTGGAGAGGTAATACCATTATTTTTCCAGAACGATAAGTTCTATCAACGTGCTCTTACCACGGAGTGGGCAGTGGCCATTTCATCATGCCAGTGTAGGCTATTTAAAAATGCGCGTTTTCAGCACCTTTTTCGTAACTTTAGAAAAATATCTTCACCAGGTGGCATACATCGATGGAAAGGTACTGCTATTAGCTTTCCAGAACGGTAAGTTCTATTAACACACTCCTTCCGCGGAGGGGGAAGAGGCCACTTTATCATGCCAGTGTAGGGTAACTATTAAAAAGGAACCTTTTTTCGTAACTTTAGTAACACATCTTCAGCATGTGGCTTACATCGGTGCAATTGTACTGCCATTAGCTTTCCAGAACGGTAAGTCGCAACAACGCACTCATGCCACGGAGGGAGCAGTTGCCACTTCATCATGCCAGTGTAGGCTAACTAAGAATGAGCGTTTTTAGTACCTTTTTCGTAATTTTAGAAAAATATCTTGACCAAGTGGAATATATCGCGGTAAAGGTACTGTCATTAGCTTTCCAGAACGGTAAGTTGCATAAATGCAATCTTACCACGGAGTGGGCAGTGGCCACTTCATCATGCAAGTGTAGGCTAACGACAAATGCGCGTATTCAGTACCTTTTTTCGTTACTTTCGAAACATATCTTGACCAGGTGGCATATATCTGTGGAAAGGTACTGTCATTAGCTTTACAGAACGGTAAGTCGCAACAACGCACTCTTACCACGGAGTGGGCAGTGGCCACTTATCATGCCAGTGTAGGCTAACTAAAATTGCGCTTTTTATTACTTTTTTTCATAACTTTAGAAAAATATCTTGACCAGGTGGCATACATCGGTGGAAAGGTAATGCCATTCTCTTTCCAGAACGGTAAGTTCCATCAACGTACTCTTAGCACGGAATGGGCAGTGGCCATTTCATCATGCCAGTGTAGGCTAACAAAAATGAGCTTTTTCAGCACCTTTTGCGTAACTTTAGAAACAAATCTCGACCAGGTGATATATATCAGTGGAAAGGTACTGCCATTAGATTTCTAGAACGGTACGTTGCATCAACGCACACTTACCACGGATTGGGCAGTGGCCACTTCATCATGCCAGTGTAGGCTAACTACAAATGCGCGTATTCAGTACCTTTTTTCGTTACTTTCGAAATATATCTTAACCAGGTGGCATATATCTGTGGAAAGGTACTGCCACTAGCTTTCCAGAACTGTAAATTGCATCAACGCACTCTTACCACGGAGTGGGCAGTGGCCACTTAATCATGCCAGTGTAGGCTAACTAAAAATGCGCTTTTTTTACCTTTTTTTGATAACTTTAAAAAAATATCTTGACCAGGTGGCATACATCGGTGGAAAGGTAATGCCATTATTTTTCCAGAACGGTAAGTTCCATGAACGTACTCTTACCACGGAGTGGGCAGTGGCCATTTCATCATGCCAGTGTAGGCTATTTTAAAATTCGCGTTTTCAGCACGTTTTTTGTAACTTTAAAAAAATATCTTGACCAAGTGGCATACATCGGTGGAAAGGCACTGTCATAAGCTTTCGAGAACGGTAAGTCGCATCAAAGCACTCGGACCACGGAGTGGGCAGTGACCACTTCATCATGCTAGTGTAGGCTAACTAAAAATACGCGTTTTCAGTACCTTTTTTCGTAACTTTAGAAAAATATCTTGACCAGGTAGCATACATCGGCGGAAAGGTACTGTCATAAGCTTTGGAGAACGGTAAGTTGCATCAACGCACTCTGATCACGGAGTGTGAAGTGGCCACTTAATCATGCCAGTGTAGGTAAACTAAAAATGTGCCTTTTTACCTTTTTTAATATCTTTAGAAAAATATCTTGACCAGGTGGCATACATCGGTGGAAAGGTAATGCCATTCTCTTTCCAGAACGGTAAGTTCCATCAACGTACTCTTACCACGGAGTGGGCAGTGGCCATTTCATCATGACAGTGTAGGCTAATTAAAAATGCAGGTTTTCAGCACCTTTTTCGTAACCTTAGAAAAATATCTTGACCAGGTTGCATGCATCGGTAAAAAGGTGCATTTAGCTTTCCAGAACGGTAAGTCGCAACAACGCACTCTGACCACGGAGTGGGAAGTGACCATTTCATCATGCCAGTGTAGGCCAAATAAAAATGCGCAATTTTAGTACCTTTTTCGTAACTTTAGAAAAATATCTTGACCAGGTGGCAGACATGGGGGGAAAGGTACTGTCATAAGCTTTTGAGAACGGTAAGTTGCATGAACGCACTCTTACCTCGGAGTGGGCAGTGGCCACTTAATAATGCCAGTGTAGGCTAACTAAAAATGCGCGTTTTATTACCTTTTTTCATAACTTTAAAAAAATATCTAGACCAGGTGGCATACATCGGTGGAAAGGTATTGCCATTAGCTTTCCAGAACTGTAAGTCGCAACAAAGCACTTTTGACACGGATTGGGCAGTGGCCACTTCATCATGCCAATGTAGGCTAAATACAAATGCGCGTATTTAGTACCTTCTTTCGTTACTTTTGAAACATATGCCGACCAGGTGGCATATATCTGTGGAAAGGTACTGTCATTAGCTTTACAGAACGGTAAGTCGCAACAACGCACTCTTACCACGGAGTGGGCAGTGGCCACTTATCATGCCAGTGTAGGCTAACTAAAATTGCGCTTTTTATTACTTTTTTTCATAACTTTAGAAAAATATCTTGACCAGGTGGCATACATCGGTGGAAAGGTAATGCCATTCTCTTTCCAGAACGGTAAGTTCCATCAACGTACACTTAGCACGGAGTGGGCAGTGGCCATTTCATCATGCCAGTGTAGGCTAACAAAAATGAGCTTTTTCAGCACCTTTTGCGTAACTTTAGAAACAAATCTCGACCAGGTGATATATATCAGTGGAAAGGTACTACCATTAGCTTTCCAGAACGCTACATTGCATCAACGCACTCTTACCACGGAGTGGGCAGTCGCCACTTAATCATGCCAGTGTAGGCTAACTAAAAAGGTGCATTTCTAGTACCCTTTTTCGTAACTTTAGAAAAATATCTTGACCAGGTGGCATACATCGGTGGAAAGGTTCATTAGTTTTCTAGAACGGTAAGTTGCATTAACGCACTCTTACCACGGAGTGGGCAGTGGCCATTTCATCATGCCAGTGTAGGCTAACTAAAAATGCGCGTTTTCAGCACCTCTTTCGTAACTTTAGAAACGAATCTCGACCATGTGACATATATCAGTGGAAAGGTACTTCCATTAGATTTCTAGAACGGTAAGTTCTATCAACGTGCTCTTACCACGGAGTGGGCAGTGGCCCTTTCATCATGCCAGTGTAGGCTATTTAAAAATGCGCGTTTTCAGCACCTTTTTCGTAACTTTAGAAAAATATCTTGACCAGGCGGCATACATCGGTGGAAAGGTACTGCTATTAGCTTTTCAGAACGGTAAGTTCTATCAACGCACTCGTGCCACGGAGGGGGCAGTGACCACTTAATCATGCCAGTGTAGGGTATGTATTAAAAAGGTACCTTTTTTCGTAACTTTAGTAACACAACTTCAGCAGGTGGCATACATCGGTGAAAAGGTACTGCCTTTAGCTTTCCAGCACGGTAAGTTCTATCAACGCACTCATGCCACGTAGGGGGCAGTTGCCACTTCATCATGCCAGTGTTGGCTAACTAAAAATGCGCTTTTTATTACGTTTTTTCATAACTATAGAAAAATATCTTGACCAGGTGGCATACATCGGTGGAGAGGTAATACCATTATTTTTCCAGAACGGTAAGTTCTATCAACGTGCTCTTACCACGGAGTGGGCAGTGGCCATTTCATCATGCCAGTGTACGCTATTTAAAAATGCGCGTTTTCAGCTCCTTTTTCGTAACTTTAGAAAAATATCTTGACCAGGCGGCATACATCGGTGGAAAGGTACTGCTATTAGCTTTCCAGAACGGTAAGTTCTATCAACGCACTCATGCCACGGAGGGGGCAGTTGCCACTTCATCATGCCAGTGTAGGCTAACTAAGAATGAGCGTTTTTAGTACCTTTTTCGTAATTTTAGAAAAATATCTTGACCAAGTGGAATATATCGGGGTAAAGGTACTGTCATTAGCTTTCCTGAACGGTAAGTTGCATAAATGCAATCTTACCAGGTGGCATACATGGAGTGGGCAGTGGCCATTTCATTATGCCAGTGTAGGCTAATTAAAAATGCGCGTTTTCAGTACCTTTATTCGTAACTTTAGAAAAATATCTTGACCAGGTGGCATACATCGGTGGAAAGGTACTGCTATTAGCTTTCCAGAATGGTAAGTTCTATCAACGCACTCGTGCCACGGAGGAGGCAGTGACCACTTCATCATGCCAGTGTAGGTTGACTATTAAAAAGGTCCTTTTTTCGTAACTTCAGCATCTTTAGTAACACATCTTCAGCATGTGGCATACATCGGTGCAAAGGTACTGCCTTTAACTTTCCAGAACGGTAAGTACTATCAACGCACTCAAGCCACGGAGGGGGCAGTTGCCACTTCATCATGCCAGTGTAGGCTAACTAAAAATTAACATTTTTAGTACCTTTTTCGTTATTTTAGAAAAATATCTTGACCAAGTGGAATACATCGGGGTAAAGGTACTGTCATTAGCTTTCCAGAACGGTAAGTTGCATAAATGCAATCTGACCACGGAGTGGGCAGTGGCCACTTCATCATGCCAGTGTAGGCTAACTAAAAAGGCGCTTTTTTAGTACCCTTTTTCGTAACTTTAGAAAAATATCTTGACCAGGTGGTATACATCGGTGGAAAGGTGCTGTCATTAGTTTTATAGAACGGTAAGTTGCATTAATACACTCTGACCACGGAGTGGGCAGTGGCCACTTCATCATGCCAGTGTAAGCTAACTAAAAATGCGCGTATTCAGTACCTTTGTTCGTTACTTTGTTTCATCTCAGTTGTGATGTGACCGCGGACGGAGGCGGACGGTGCGCCCGCCAATTCATTTTATAAACAGTGTTCGCGAAAATAAAATCCAAAACAATAGTGAAAACCCACGCCGCGAAAATACAACAATAACGTTCACCAAACAACACTTTTTAATAAACAAAATAGTGCACTACTTAATAACTTAATACTTAATAACAAATAAATAAATCTTGATGAAATTATAACAAATGAATAGACAATCTATCGCAATGCAGAGAAACATGCGAGGGGCTTGTTTATGCTCTCCGCAGTAAAGCTCAGCATTTCGTTGGTTTTCACTCTTCCTCTTTCTTCCTGGTCCCGTTAGGTGTGCAGGCGGCTGTGAGTGCACCGTGGGCTGAAGCGCGGCAAGATAAAGGCATAACACTTGTCTTGTCGCGTTTTGCTTTGCTTGCGACGTACGCGTGGCTGCTTGTACGGCTGACCTTACACTTTGCTACAGTGGGCGGCGATGACAAAATCCCGCATAGACTCCACTAATGTACGTGGCTTGAGGGCGAATTTCTTCGCGGTTTATGCGCATATTTGTACTAACCAACCGCATATAATGGCACTAAGTGTGACCCAGGTGTCTGAGGGTGCAGATCCACTGGACTTTCACATGCGGGGTACCATTTACTGCCATTGTTTTTACCACACGGAGGCCCCGCCTTATACATTCGCAGTGATGTTGCGTACCAGTGTCAGCAACACCTTTGCACGTCGGATGCCGAATTTAGCACGATGTGGGTTAAGTTCAAAATCCAGCCGCACATCCTGCACTTCTGCTTCATTTATAGAAGCCCAGGTCTAGGAAGGCTGCCAACTTTGATAAATTGGACAGTCTCTCTGATTCGATTTCTAAAATTCTGGAATCGTATCCGAACAGTGAAATTGTTGTTGCTGGTGATTTCAATGTTCATAATTCCAATTGGCTACGTCATTCGAGTCACACAACACCTGAGGGTTTGTATGTTGAGTTGTTTGCTGAGTCTAATAATTTGACTCAATTAGTGAAGGAACCAACGCACTTTCCCTGCGTTGATGGGCAAAACCAAAATATTCTGGACCTCTTTCTAACTTCACATCACAGCAAGTATGATGCGAATGTTCTTGCACCTCTTGCTAATTCGGACCATGCTACAATTTCTGCTACCTTCCCACATTCTAGTCTTCAATCCGCTCACCAGTCAGCTCCGAAGCGGAAAGTGTGGCTTTATGAGAAGGCAAATTGGGATGCGCTGAACTGCTTTTTCAGCCGTTTCAATTGGCAATGGTGTTTCAGAGATAGAAACATAAATGCTGCAGTAAAATTGGTAGAAAATATAATTTTATTTGGTATGATGTCTTTCATACCCAATAAAAGAATTTCCATTAAACCAAAAGACCATTCCTGGTTTAATGCGACTTGCAGACAAGCAGTCAGGTCTAAAGAGGAAGCATTTAGGAATTGGCGTTTAAACAAAACCGCTGATACTAAACTGCTGCGCAATCAGGCCAGAAATAGGCGCAATGCCACTCTAAAGCGCAAAAAAGTTCTTTACGAACAACGCCTTAGACGCAGAGTTCTTGAATACCATAAGGGTAGCAAGAACTTTTGGTCGTTCGTGGGGAGGGTGAAAAATCAGACGAGATCGTCTATTCCAACTCTCCTCAAGGACGATCAGATCTTCACTCACTCGGTTGATAAGGCAAACTTATTAGCCAAAATGTTTGCTGAAAACTGCTCTCTTCCTGAGAGTAGCCAACTACTGCCCGCGGTCGATGATGTATCTCATGCTATGCCTCAGATGCATTTTCGAACGCGAGCTGTTAAAAGAGTGCTTGCAGACCTCAATGTCAATAAGTCCTCGGGACCGGATGACATTTCAGCCCATGTGTTGAGAAAGTGCGCCTCAACACTGGCTCGCCCATTGCGCAATCTCTTCAATTTATCTTTTACTTCAGGAGTTTTTCCCGCTTCCTGGAAGATTGCCAATGTGCAGCCAGTTCCCAAAAAAGGTGAGGCTGCGAATCCTGCAAATTACTGGCCCATAGCAATCTGCTCAGTGCTCTCTAAATTCGTGGAGACATTGTCAATTTCACATTGTAAATTTTAAATTGATGAGGTATCTAGAGAGCAACGAGTTGATCAGCGATCGCCAGTACGGCTTCCGTGCTCACCGTTCCACCGGCGATCTGATGGCGTGTCTCACTGAGCGGTGGAGCAGTTGTATTCACCGGTTCGGTGAGAGCAAGGTTGTTGCTCTGGATATCTCCAAGGCATTTGACCGGGTGTGGCATAAAGCACTCGTGTCTAAACTGACTGCTTATGGTGTTGGTAATACTCGATGGATATCGACTTTCCTCAGCGGCCGTTCTATTCGGGTTGTAATAGACGGCTTTGCTTCCGAAGAGCACTCCATTAATGCTGGAGTTCCGCAGGGTTCGGTCCTGTCTCCGACACTTTTTCTTATTTTCATCAATGACCTGCTGTCATTGACATCAAACCCCGTCTACTCGTTTGCTGATGACAGCAGCATTTGTCATTCATATTCATTCTCCAGGCGTCCTTCCATTCTGGAGATCACTAGAAGACGCAGAATTATGAATGACACACTCCAATCCGACCTCAACAAAATCCAGGAGTGGGGTCGTGCGAATCGGGTCGACTTTAATGCGTGGAAGACCCAATGCTGTTTGTTAACCCACAAGCGTTTGGCGGGTGAAAACTTCCCACCTCTAAATATGGGTGGTGTGGATATTAATGAGTCGGAGGCTCTTGATGTTCTGGGCATGTCAATCCAATGCGATCTTCGCTGGATTGACATGCCCATCACATCTTTGACGTGTCGAAAGAAGCAGCCAAGTGCTTAGGCTTTCTTAAGCGGTGTAAGAAATACTTCACTCCAACCGATCTTCGTTGTATCTACACCACTTATATCCGTCCGAAAATGGAGTACAATTGGCATATTGTCGGGAGCTTCGCGGACATATCTTCAGCTTCTCGACCGTGTCTAATGTCGTGCGTTAAAACTTATAGGGGACAGTAGGGTATCCAGCCCTATTGAAACCTTGGATCGTCGTCGTGATGTGGGGTGTGTATCACTATTTTACCGTTACTTTCACGGTAAATGTTCCTCTGAAGTAGCCGGCCTGATTCCTCCGGTTGAGGTATTTAGCAGAACTACACGGCTTTCCAGAGGGGTGCACCCCTTTTATGTCACGATTCCATTCCAACGAACCACGCATTACCGTGAGAGTTCGTTTTTCGGTCGCGTCATTAGATTGTGGAATAGTCTCCCTGCGCATGTCTTCCCACCCACTTACAGCGTCGAAACCTTTAAGCGGGGTGTAAGCCGTCACCACTCCCTCTTTCCCCCTTCCCACTAATCTGTCATCCCTTCGGAACCATCAAATGCTTTGCATGGATAGGGGGCATCCCCTGAAATTGGTTTCATCTGCCATAAAAAAAAACAACTTTGGAAACATATCTTCACCTGGTGGCATATATCTGTGGAAAGGTACTGTTATTAGCTTTTCAGAACGGTAAGTTGCATAAACGCACTCTTACCACGGAGTGGGTAGTGGACACTTCATCATGCCAGTGTAGGCTAACTAAAAATGCGCGTTTTTAGTACCTTGTAACGAATGTCTTCTCGCCAGGATATCCTCACGGCTGTCCAGCGTTCATTTAAATACAAAAACCCACAATCTATTCTTAATTAGTTTAATTCTTTTCTTTATTTTTTCATATTTCACATACATTATTTTATTTTTTTATATTTCACATACATTAGTACTTTCTCCCTTATAACTAATTATAGTCTAACTTTTATTTCTGGGTTACACGTTCTTCAATATGTTCATTCGTAAGTATGTCCGGGCTAACTTTGCTTATACACACGGGGATATTTAGCTAGTACGAGGAGGGTGATTACGGGACTCTTATTTGGATTCAGGACCTGCTCGCATGATAGCCAGGCTCTCGAGATTATGAATTTGGCTTCCACTAGAAGCACTCCACCAAATTCAGACAGGCAGGAATTATTCAGGATTTCAGGATTCTGAATTTGGCTTCCACTAGAAGCACTCCACCAAATTCAGACAGGCAGGAATTATTCAGGATTTCAGGATTCTGAATTTGGCTTCCACTAGAAGCACTCCACCAAATTCAGACAGACAGGAATTATTCAGAATTTCAGGATTCCGAATTTGGCTTCCACTAGAAGCACTCCACCAAATTCAGACAGGCAGGAATTATTCAGAATTTCAGGATTCCGAATTTGGCTTCCACTAGAAGCACTACACCAAATTCAGACAGGCAGGAATTATTCATGATTTCAGGATTCTGAATTTGGCTTCCACTAGAAGCACTCCACCAAATTCAGACAGGCAGGAATTATTCAACGAGGACTTACCGCTTAGATGGTTGATTTCCAAGAGACCGATTTACAATTCGGAGGCTGCTTTTATATGGCTCACCTAACGGCATTTGGTCATTTTGTTATTTTAATTTGGCCTTCGAAAATTTCTGTTAATCGCTTCTTTTGCTTTCGACTGGGGTTGTTGTTGCCGTAGCAGAGTGTAAAATTATTTTTTTGCTCTGTATCGACTTTGCATGTTGTTGTTTTTTTAAACCAGTTTTTTGCTCGTTAGCTTGCTGCATGTAATTTGCCTGTATTTGTTGTTGCTAATTTCTATGTGACTTTGGTTTTATTATTTGCTCTTTATTGCATTCCCGGTTTTGTACATGTTATTGTTGTTGTGCTTGTTGAGTGCGGTGAGAGTTTTGTTTTCTTCCCCGGAGTCGAGCTTTCTGTTTGGTGTTCGATTCGTTCTCCTTCAACAAGTTCCCCCAACTTGCTTGAAGTTGGTTGGCCGTATTCATAGAATTAAGTCCACCTCAATTTGGGTCCGCACAACTCGAGGTTACTGCATCCCTTGAAGCGATTTTCGCGGCATCAGCTCAGGTGGAGTGTGGTCCAGGTTCTACACCCGTATTTGTGAGGAAGTTATGCTTGTTTACAACCTTTTTCTTAACTTTAGAAAAAATATCTTGACCAAGTGCCGCACATCCGTGGAAAGGTATAGACATTAGCTTTCCAGAACGGTAAGTCGCAACAAAGCACTTTTACCACGGAGTGGGCAGTGGCCATTTCATCATGCCAGTGTAGGCTAACTAAAAATGCGCGTTTTCAGTACCTTTATTCGTAACTTTCGAAACATATCTTGACCAGGTGGCATACATCGGTGGAAAGATACTGCTATTAGCTTTCCAGAACGGTAAGTTCTACCAACGCACTCGTGCCACGGAGGGGGCAGTGACCACTTCATCATGCCAGTGTAAGGTAACTATTAAAACGGTACCTTTTTTCGTAACTTTAGTAACACATCTTCAGCATGTGGCATACATCGGTGTAAAGGTACTGCCATTAGCTTTCCAGAACGGTAAGTTCTATCAACGCACTCATGCCACAGAGGGGGCAGTTGCCACTTCATCATGCCAGTGTAGGCTAACTAAAAATGAGCGTTTTTAGTACCTTTTTCGTAATTTTAGAAATATATATTGACCAAGTGGAATATATCGGGGTAAAGGTACTGTCATTAGCTTTCCAGAACGGTAAGTTGCATAAATTCAATCTCACCACGGAGTGGGCAGTGGCCACTTCATCATGCCAGTGTAGGCTAACTACAAATGCGCGTATTCAGTACCTTTTTTCGTTACTTTCGAAACATATCTTGATCAGGTGGCATATATCTGTGGAAAGGTACTGTCATTAGCTTTCCAGAACGGTAAGTTTCATAAACGCACTCTTACCACGGAGTGGGCAGTGGCCACTTCATCATGCCAGTGTAGGCTAACTACAAATGCGCGTATTCAGTACCTTTTTTCGTTACTTTCGAAAAATATCTTGACCAGGTGGCATACATCGGTGCAAAGGTACTGTTATTAGCTTTCCAGTACGGTAAGTTGCATAAACGCACTCTTACCACGGAGCGGGCAGTGGACACTTCATCATGCCAGTGTAGGCTAACTAAAAATGCGCATTTTAGTACCTTTATCGTAACTTTAGAAAAATATCTTGACCAGGTGGCATACATCGGTGAAAACGCGCTATTAGCTTTCCAGAACGGTAGATCACAACAATGCACTCTGACCACGGAGTGGGCAGTGGCCATTTAATCATGCCAGTGTAGGCTAACTAATAATGCGCGTTTTTAGTACCTTTTTCGTAACTTTAGAAAAATATCTTGACCAGGTGGCATACATCGGGGGAAAGGTACTGTCATAAGCTTTCCAGAATGGTAAGTTGCATCAACGCACTCTTACCACGGAGTGGGCAGTGGCCACTTAATCATGCCAGTGTGGGCTAACTAAAATTGGGCTTTTTATTACCTTTTTTCATAACTTTAGAAAAATATCTTGACCAGGTGGCATACATGGGTGAAAGGTAATGCCATTCTCTTTCCAGAACGGTAAGTTCCATCAACGTACTCTTACCACGTAGTGGGCAGTGGCCATTTCATCATGCCAGTGTAGGCTAACTAAAAATGCGCGTTTTCAGCACCTTTTTCGTAACTTTAGAAACAAATCCCGACCAGGTGACATATATCAGTGGAAAGGTACTGCCATTAGATTTCTAGAACGGTACGTTGCATCAACGCACTCTTAACACGGAGTGGGCTGTGGCCACTTAATAATGCAAGTGTAGGCTAACTAAAAAGGCGCGTTTTTAGTACCCTTTTTCGTAACTTTAGAAAAATATCTTCACAAAGTGGAATACATTGGTGGAAATTTACTGCCACTAGATTTCCAGAACTGTAAGTTGCATCAACGTACTCTTACCACCGAGTGGGCAGCGGCCACTTAATCATGCCAGTGTAGGCTAACCAAAAATGCGCTTTTTATTACCTTTTTTCATAACTTTAGAAAAATATCTGGACCAGGTGGCATACATCGGTGGCAAGGTAATGCCATTCTCTTTCCAGAACGGTAAGTTCCATCAACGTACTCTTACCACGGAGTGGGCAGTGGCCATTTCATCATGCCAGTGTAGGCTAACTAAAAATTAGCTTTTTCAGCACCTTTTGCGTAACTTTAGAAACAAATCTCGACCAGGTGACATATATCAGTGGAAAGGTACTGCCATTAGATTTCTAGAACGGTACGTTGCATCAACGCACACTTACCACGGAGTGGGCAGTGGCCACTTCATCATGCCAGTGTAGGCTAACTACAAGTGCGCGTATTCAGTACCTTTTTTCGTTACTTTCGAAACATATCTTAACTGCTTTCGAGTGGGCAGTGTCCATTTCATCATGCCACTGTAGGCTAATTAAAAATGCGCGATTTTTCAGCACCTTTTTCGTAACTTTAGAAAAATATCTGGACCAGGTGGCATACATCGGTGGAAAGGTACTGTCATTAGCTTTCGAGAACGGTAAATTGCATAAACTCACTCTGACCACGTAGTGGGCAGTGGCCATTTCATCATGCCAGTGTAGGCTAACTAAAAATGCGCGTATTCAGTACCTTTTTTCGTTACTTTGGAAACATATCCTGACGAGGTGGACTATATCTGTGGAAAGTTACTGCCATTAGCTTTCCAGAACGGTAAGTTGCATAAATGCACTCTGACTACGGAGTGGGCAGTGGCCATTTCATCATGCCAGTGTAGGCTAACTAAAAATGCGCATTTTTAGTACCTTTTTCCGTAACTTTAGAAACACATCTTCACCATGTGGCATACATCGGTGGAAAGGTACTGCTATTAGCTTTCCAGAACGGTAAGTTGCATAAATGCAATCTGACCACGGAGTGGGCAGTGGCCACTTCATCATGCCAATGTAGGCTAACTACAAATGCGCGTATTCAGTACCTTTTTTCGTTACTTTCGAAACATATCTTGACGAGGTGGACTATATCTGTGGAAAGGTACTGTTATTAGCTTTCCAGAACGGTAAGATGCATAAACGCACTCTTACCACGGAGTGGACAGTTGACACTTCATCATGCCAGTGTAGGCTAACTAAAAATGCGCATTTTTAGAACCTTTTTGCGTAACTTTAGAAACATATCTTCACCATGTGGCATACATCGGTGGAAAGGTACTGCTATTAGCTTTCCAGAACGGTAATTTGCATAAATGCACTCTGACCACGGAGTGGGCAGTGGCCACTTCATCATGCCAATGTAGGCTAACTACAAATGCGCGTATTCACTACCTTTTTTCGTTACTTTCGAAACATATCTTGACGAGGTGGACTATATCTGTAGAAAGGTACTGCCATTAGCTTTCCAGAACGGTAAGTTGCATCAACACACTCTGACAACGGAGTGGGCAGTGGCCATTTCATCATGCCAGTGTAGGCTAACTAAAAATGCGCATTTGTAGTACCTTTTTCCGTAACTTTAGAAACATATCTTCACCGGGTGGCATACATCGGTGGAAAGGTACTGTTATTAGCTTTTCAGAACGGTAAGTTGCATAAACGCACTCTTACCACGGAGTGGGCAGTGGCCATTTCATCATGCCAGTGTAGGCTAACTAAAAATTAGCTTTTTCAGCACCTTTTGCGTAACTTTAGAAAGAAATCTCGACCAGGTGACATATATCAGTGGAAAGGTACTGCCATTAGATTTCTAGAACGGTAAGTTGCATCAACGCACACTTCCCACGGAGTGGGCAGTGGCCACTTCATCATGCCAGTGTAGGCTAACTACAAATGCGCGTATTCAGTACCTTTTTTCGTTACTTTCGAAACATATCTTAACTGCTTTCGAGTGGGCAGTGGCCATTTCATCATGCCGGTGTAGGCTAACTAAAAATGCGCGTTTTTAGTACCTTTTTCGTAACTTTAGAAAAATATCTTGACCAGGTGGCAGACATGGGGGGAAAGGTACTGTCATAAGCTTTCCAGAATGGTAAGTTGCATCAACGCACTCTTACCACGGAGTGGGCAGTGGCCACTTGCCAGTGTAGGCTAACTAAAATTGGGCTTTTTATTACTTTTTTTCATAACTTTAGAAAAATATCTTGACCAGGTGGCATACATGGGTGAAAGGTAATGCCATTCTCTTTCCAGAACGGTAAGTTCCATCAACGTACTCTTACCACGTAGTGGGCAGTGGCTATTTCAGCATGCCAGTGTAGGCTAACTAAAAATGCGCGTTTTCAGCACCTTTTTCGTAACTTTAGAAACAAATCCCGACCAGGTGACATATATCAGTGGAAAGGTACTGCCATTAGATTTCTAGAACGGTACGTTGCATCAAAGCACTCGGACCACGGAGTGGGCAGTGACCACTTCATCATGCTAGTGTAGGCTAACTAAAAATACGCGTTTTCAGTACCTTTTTTCGTAACTTTAGAAAAATATCTTGACCAGGTGGCATGCATCGGTAAAAAGGCGCAATTAGCTTTCCAGAACGGTAAGTCGCAACAACGCACTCTGACCACGGAGTGGGAAGTGACCATTTCATCATGCCAGTGTAGGCTAACTAAAAATGCGCATTTTTAGTACCTTTTTCGTAACTTTAGAAAAATATCTTGACCAGGTGGCAGACATGGGGGGAAAGGTACTGTCATAAGCTTTTGAGAACGGTAAGTTGCATGAACGCACTCTTACCTCGGAGTGGGCAGTGGCCACTTAATAATGCTTGTGTAGGTTAACTAAAAATGCGCGTTTTATTACCTCTTTTCATAATTTTAGAAAAATATCTAGACCAGGTGGTATACATCGGTGGAAAGGTATTGCTATTAGCTTTCCAGAACTGTAAGTCGCAACAAAGCACTTTTGACACGGATTGGGCAGTGGCCAGTTCATCATGCCAATGTAGGCTAAATATAAATGCGCGTATTTAGTACCTTCTTTCGTTACTTTTGAAACATATCCCGACCAGGTGGCATATATCTGTGGAAAGGTACTACCATTAGCTTTCCAGAACGCTACATTGCATCAACGCTCTCTTACCACGGAGTGGGCAGTGGCCATTTCATCATGACAGTGTAGGCTAATTAAAAATGCAGGTTTTCAGCACCTTTTTCGTAACCTTAGAAAAATATCTTGACCAGGTGGCATGCATCGGTAAAAAGGCGCAATTAGATTTCCAGATCGGTAAGTCGCAACAACGCACTCTGACCACGGAGTGGGAAGTGACCATTTCATCATGCCAGTGTAGGCTAACTAAAAATGCGCATTTTTAGTACCTTTTTCGTAACTTTAGAAAAATATCTAGACCAGGTGGTATACATCGGTGGAAAGGTATTGCTATTAGCTTTCCAGAACTGTAAGTCGCAACAAAGCACTTTTGACACGGATTGGGCAGTGGCCACTTCATCATGCCAATGTAGGCTAAATACAAATGCGCGTATTTGGTACCTTCTTTCGTTACTTTTGAAACATATCCCGACCAGGTGGCATATATCTGTGGAAAGGTACTACCATTAGCTTTCCAGAACGCTACATTGCAACAACGCACTCTTACCACGGAGTGGGCAGTGGCCACTTCATCATGCCAGTGTAGGCTAACTAAAAAGGCGCATTTCTAGTACCCTTTTTCGTAACTTTAGAAAAATATCTTGACCAGGTGGCATACATCGGTGGAAAGGTTCATTAGTTTTCTAGAACGGTAAGTTGCATTAACGCACTCTGACCACGGAGTGGGCAGTTGCCACTTCATCATGCCAGTGTAAGCTGACTAGAAATGCGCGTATTCCGTACCTTTTTTCGTTACTTTAGAAACATATCTTCAACAGGTGGCATATATCTGTGGAAAGGTACTGTTATTAGCTTTCCAGAACGGTAAGTTGCATAAACGCACTCTTACCACGGAGTGGGCAGTGGACACTTCATCATGCCAGTGTAGGTTAACTAAAAATGCGCGTTTTTAGTACCTTTTTCGTAACTTTAGAAAAATATATTGACCAGGTGGCAGACATCCGGGGAAAGGTACTGTCATAAGCTTTCGAGAACGGTAAGTTGCATGAACGCACTCTTACCTCGGAGTGGGCAGTGGCCACTTAATAATGCCAGTGTAGGCTAACTAAAAATGCGCTTTTTATTACGTTTTTTCATAACTATAGAAAAATATCTTGACCAGGTGGCATACATCGGTGGAGAGGTAATACCATTATTTTTCCAGAAAGGTAAGTTCTATCAACGTGCTCTTACCACGGAGTGGGCAGTGGCCATTTCATCATGCCAGTGTAGGCTATTTAAAAATGCGCGTTTTCAGCACCTTTTTCGTAACTTTAGAAAAATATCTTGACCAGGTGGCATACATCGGTGGAAAGGTACTGCTATTAGTTTTCCAGAACGGTAAGTTCTATCAACGCACTCGTGCCACGGAGGGGGCAGTGACCACTTAATCATGCCAGTGTAGGGTATGTATTAAAAAGGTCAGTTTTTTCGTAAATTTAGTAACACATCTTCAGCATGTGGCTTACATCGGTGCAAAGATACTGCCATTAGCTTTCCAGAACGGTAAGTTCTATCAACGCACTCATGCCACGGAGGGGGCAGTTGCCACTTCATCTTGCCAGTGTAGGCTAACTAAAAATGCGCTTTTTATTACGTTTTTTCATAACTATAGAAAAATATCCTGACCAGGTGGCATACATCGGTGGAGAGGTAATACCATTATTTTTCCAGAACGGTAAGTTCTATCAACGTGCTCTTACCACGGAGTGGGCAGTGGCCATTTCATCATTCCAGTGTAGGCTATTTAAAAATGCGCGTTTTCAGCACCTTTTTCGTAACTTTAGAAAAATATCTTGACCAGGTGGCATACATCGATGGAAAGGTACTGCTATTACTTTCCAGAATGGTAAGTTCTATCAGCACACTCGTTCCACGGAGGGGGAAGTGGCCACTTTATAATGCCAGTGTAGGGTAACTATTAAAAAGGAACCTTTTTTCGTAACTTTAGTAACACATCTTCAGCATGTGGCTTACATCGGTGCAAATGTACTGCCATTAGATTTCCAGAACGGTAAGTCGCAACAACGCACTCATGCCACGGAGGGGGCAGTTGCCACTTCATCATGCCAGTGGAGGCTAACTAAGAATGAGCGTTTTTAGTACCTTTTTCGTAATTTTAGAAAAATATCTTGACCAAGTGGAATATATCGGGGTAAAGGTACTGTCATTAGCTTTCCAGAATGGTAAGTTCTATCAACGCACTCGTGCCACGGAGTGGGCAGTTGCCCTTCATCATGCCAGTGTATGCTAACTATTATAAAGGTACCTTTTTTCGTAACTTTAGGAAGATATCTTCCCCAGGTGAAATACATCGGTGGAAAGGTACTGCCATTAGCTTTCCAGAATGGTAAGTTCTATCAACGCACTCGTGCCACGGAGTGGGCAGTTGCCCTTCATCATGCCAGTGTAAGCTAACTAAAAATGCGCGTATTCAGTAACTTTTTCCGTAACTTTAGAAACATATCTTCACCACGTGGCATACATCGGTGGAAAAGTAATGCCATTAGCTTTCGAGAGCGGTAAGTCGCAACAACGCACTCTGACCACGGAGTGGACAGTGGCCACTTCATCATGCCAGTGTAGGCTAACTACAAATGCGCGTATTCAGTACCTTTTTTCGTTACTTTCGAAACATATCTTAACTGCTTTCGAGTGGGCAGTGGCCATTTCATCATGCCGGTGTAGGCTAACTAAAAATGCGCGATTTTAGTACCTTTTTCGTAACTTTAGAAAAATATCTTGACCAGGTGGCATACATCGGGGGAAAGGTACTGTCATAAGCTTTCCAGAATGGTAAGTTGCATCAACGCACTCTTACCACGGAGTGGGCAGTGGCCACTTGCCAGTGTAGGCTAACTAAAATTGGGCTTTTTATTACTTTTTTTCATAACTTTAGAAAAATATCTTGACCAGGTGGCATACATGGGTGAAAGGTAATGCCATTCTCTTTCCAGAACGGTAAGTTCCATCAACGTACTCTTACCACGTAGTGGGCAGTGGCCATTTCAGCATGCCAGTGTAGGCTAACTAAAAATGCGCGTTTTCAGCACCTTTTTCGTAACTTTAGAAACAAATCCCGACCAGGTGACATATATCAGTGGAAAGGTACTGCCATTAGATTTCTAGAACGGTACGTTGCATCAAAGCACTCGGACCACGGAGTGGGCAGTGACCACTTCATCATGCTAGTGTAGGCTAACTAAAAATACGCGTTTTCAGTACCTTTTTTCGTAACTTTAGAAAAATATCTTGACCAGGTGGCATGCATCGGTAAAAAGGCGCAATTAGCTTTCCAGAACGGTAAGTCGCAACAACGCACTCTGACCACGGAGTGGGAAGTGACCATTTCATCATGCCAGTGTAGGCTAACTAAAAATGCGCATTTTTAGTACCTTTTTCGTAACTTTAGAAAAATATCTTGACCAGGTGGCAGACATGGGGGGAAAGGTACTGTCATAAGCTTTTGAGAACGGTAATGTTGTGAGTCGCTACTTCCGCGGAACATATTTTCGCTCGACCATAATGGTGTCGCACTAAGCGTTTAATTCCGCATTGTAACTTGCCAAGGTCAATTCATCGAGCGCGCGCTAGCCGCTGGTGAAGCGCTATTGCACTTGTTGACCGTGGAACTAGTGACCCACTTTCTTGCGCTCAGGTGTTGAGGCAGGTCTTTTCCGCTACAGTTAGCATATTGTTGTTTCCGTATTTAAGCTTCCTCATACAGAAATATAAATAAGACTGGTATGAATTAGTTGAGTAGAGTTGAGTTGCATAAGTCAATTAGTGAATAGTGAGTAGTGAACGTGGAAACGTATTCCATACAATAAAGTGTCCAAAGTAAGATACAGTGTTTTTACTCAGACGGTCTGTGGTCTTTGGAGTAGCCCACAGCGAGGACTTCCAGAAAAACCACAACATATTTGGCGCAGCCGGTTATTAAGTACCGAAAATCGTTCGCTCAGGTGAGTTAGTGTTAAAAGAAAAATTTTAAAGGGAGGAATTTGTAGCGAATAGATAATAATACTAACACACATAAATAATCCTGGGCAAGACTCCCTTACCCGTAATCCTGTGGCTGAGTCTGGCTATAGGGGGATTATTATATTAATTTGTCGAGCAAATTTAAAAATTATCAGAAGAATCGAAAATTGAATATTTTCTGATAATTTGTAAACAGTAGATTTAGCAGTTTTGCGAATGCTACGAGAAAAAAAAAATTTTTGAAAGAAAATTCGCGAAGTGTAGCTGTAATTAAAAAGTAACGCGAAACTCGAGAGGGGCGGTGGCGCTTACGCTTGAGGTTGGATTTCAGCGCAAAACATTGCGGAGGTTTTGATTGTTTTTGCTCATTTGCTCGTCAGACCTAAAGTGTCGGCAAAATTGCAAGCGTTGTCTTTTTATTCTTGTGGTTTTTTGTTACTCTTTTATGGATATTTCATTCGATTTGGAGGCACGATTAAGGGATTTAGGAAGGGATTATAAAGATTTGGTTGGACAATTAGATCGGTTCATTGAAAAAATTTGGGATAATCTTTCGTCTACTGTTAACAATAAAGAGAATTTGGTTTTAATAAAGGAAAAAATTAAAGATCTAGGTAATCTCTCCAAGGTAGAGAAGGCGGATGCAATTTTAGAAGAATTGCTCAATTTTGTATCAAATAAAAAATAAAAGTGCACTAAAGGAATTAGAAAGGTGGAAAGCTGAATTTCACGCCTTAAAGAATAGATACGACAACTACTTGACGGACAGAGAATTAGAGGCAATTTTAATAAAGGAAGTAGAAGAGGAAAATATCAGATTGAGAAAGTTGATTGAGAAAAAAGGAGTTTCGGGAAATTTGCTCTCAACAGTTTTAAACCAAAAAAGCAGGGAAAGTTTTGAATCTTTAGAAGAGGCGCATAGGAGAATAGAGGAGTTAAAAGAAGAAAATAGACTCCTGCGACAGGAAGAATTGTTAGCAGATAAGACCCTGCCACACAAAGATCCGACTGGCCGTCCTTCACTACCTGCAACAGGTTTAAAAAGCATCAGGAGTAACAAAGGGTTAAAAATGAGTATAGAAGCAATTGCGAAGAATGTAAACAGATTAGTACCTTTTTTCTCAGGTACCCGTTCACCAGATTTGAGAAATGAAGTGTATAAATTTATTGAGGGATGTGAACTTGCGAGAAGAGGTATATCGGATTCCGAAATAGGTGACTTCTTGGCGTGCGTAAAACAAAGATTTCATGGGAACGCATACGGGTTAATTAGAGGAAAGAAAATAGCAAGCGTAGAAGAGCTATACAGTACCTTAAAGCTGTCCTATCTGAAGTGTAGATCTTTAGATACAATAATATCGGAAATACAGACAGTGTCCCAACTCCCAGGGGAAGAAATAGTGGAGTTCGGAGAAAGGTTAATAAATCTAAGGACACAGGCAGAGGATATTACGAAATCCCATTATAATGAGGCCCAGGATCATGGACTGCGACTTGAGATTAATAAATCATTAGCAAGGACATTCGTGTTGGGGTTAAGAGACCCAACGATAAGGATGAAGATGTTGGGCACCAACGTGATCGAGATGGAAAGGCTGATCGCAGAAGCAATACAGCTAGACGAGATCATCAGCAGATCTCTCGGAGCCCAACCAAATCTTTTAGCAAGCATAAATCCGGTCTGGGCGGCAGAAATGAACGAAAGGACTGCAAGCCATACACCCATGGATGCCCTAGGGAAATTCAAAACACAGCATGGCGATAACTTCATGCAAAACCAGAGTATGACGCGGGACGGCAAAAGGATGGGACGTCCACAAGGTGGGGAAGCCAGTGCCAAAGCGCGAATAGTATGTAGTTTCTGCGGAAGGAAGGGCCATACTAGGGACGAGTGTCTCGTAAGGAAAAATAGTCCATTCTGTGAGAAATGCATGATGTATGGGCATGAACTAAGTTGGAGATGTCAGTCACGAGGGCAGCCAACGAGAGGAAATTTACCCGAACGTCAGGTAAGTTATCAGAGAAGAAATAGTAGCGACCACATGAGTAGCAGTAGTCATCAGCCACAATCTAATGAGGGTAGATGGAATACGAGTAATAGGGAAAGCAGAACCAGGGGAGATGATATTAAGTGTTTCCGTTGTGAAAAAACAGGACACATAGCAATAAATTGCCCCACCAAGAGAAATCAAGGAACAGTGCAGGGAAACTATCGAGGGCCCAGCCAAGGCCACTAAGCTGGGAACCCGAAAAGAAAAGTAACTCGAGGCCACACATCATGGGAGTGACGGGTCATACATCGAAAACGATTGTTGAACCGTCCTCCTCTGATCGTTGCGAGAAAGTCGATCACGGGCGGGTCGATAGTGCAGACGGGAGCATTGAAAGTGTTAAATCAGTCCCAGAAGAAGTTTACAGTTGTGAGGAGGTGAGCGAAATTGGAGTTAAGCAAGCAGTCAATAACAAACAAACAGTAAAGCCGACGGCCGTTGAGTCAGTGGATACGTTTGGAGTTTTGACTTCATGCTTAAGTGCAAGCATTGCACAAATTTTCGTTTTAATTATATTGTTTCTGGGTATAATAAAAGAAGTAGTAAAAGAGACAAAAATTAAAGTTGTTAATTATGCTGAGCAATTTTTAAACAACAACATGACAAACGTGAATTCATGGCAAAAAGACGCAACGAAAATGTTAGAAAATATTTTCTCAAAGGTAAATAGTACAAGTAAGAGCAATAATATAAAACTGAATACAACGGAGAGAAGGGGACAAATAAATTCAGGAGTGAACTGGCAGAAGGGTCGCCCAGACACTATAGATGACGTGTTCATTGAAATATCTTATGAAGGTGCAAAAAATGGAAAACTCATCCTATTAGTAGATACTGGAGCAGACACGAGCCTGGTAAAGGAGAACGCGTTGAGGGGATCATTGCCGGTAAATATGAAAGACGTAAAAACCCTTAATGGAGCTTTCGGTGGATGTGTAACAACGAAGGGTTCCATACTGATCACACCTAACGATATGAATCACCTTTGTTTAAAGCTACAAGTGGTGCCACTTGGACAGGGAGTGTCAGCGGATGGCATAATTGGTAGGGACAATTTATGGAATCGGTCAATTATAAACTCAATTAAAAAACGAGTAACGTTTATGGATGCGAATAAGAAACATATTAAAACGCTGGTTATGCGTTCAATGGGAGAAATAGATCAAATTTTACATATTGAAGATTCAAGAGTAATGGCGAGAACTATTAGAGTAGTTCCAGTTAGGGTTAAAACCAATATTCCGGAAATAGTAGTTCACAAACAGGAAATTGTTCCAGGAGTGTATATGGGGGAAACTTTAGCAAAAGTAAAGAGGGGCGTAATTTACGTTCCGGTACTAAATTCAACGGAAAAGGATATAGAGATAGACAGTAATTTTAGGCCAGGGTTTTCTAATTTCAATGAGTTTGAAACACCCCGTCCTAGTATGATAAATAGAGTGGGAAAGATGGAAGGTATAAATGTGGAGAAAAGATTAGAGACCTTGAGGAAAGAAATAGTACTAGACCCCACCCTGAATCCGGAGGAAATGGAATCTATGGAAAGAATAATTTCCACGTTTCATGATGTATTTCTGCTAGAGGGTGACAGTTTAACGTGCACAGCGGTGTTGAAACATACAATTCCAACGGGGGCTGAACAGGCTCCGATAAATCAGAGGCAATATAGACTCCCACAGGCTCATAGGGAGGAAGTGAACAGACAGGTAGCTAAGCTCTTACATGACGGAATAGTGAGACCAAGTACTTCTCCGTGGAACTCTCCATTGTTGATAGTTCCCAAGAAAGCTGGTGAAGACGGAGAAAAGAAGTGGAGACTAGTAGTGGACTACAGGAAACTAAACGAAGTCACAATCAGACAAGTTTTTCCAATTCCTAGAATTGATGAGATTCTAGATCAATTAGGTAATAGTAGATACTTCACGACCTTAGATTTAGCAAGTGGGTATCATCAGGTGTTAGTAGATAAGAGTGATAGAGGAAAAACTGCGTTTAGTACAGGATTGGGACATTTTGAGTTTAAGAGAATGCCGTTTGGGTTAACGGGCGCGCCTGCTACCTTTCAGAGGATCATGAATCACATCCTCACAGGTCTCCAAGGAATAGATTGTTTTGTATATTTAGATGATATTGTAGTTTATGGTAGTAATTTAGAGCAGCACGAGGTTAGATTAGCGAAAGTGTTAGAAGCCTTAAGAATCAATAATCTTAAGTTAAATATTAGGAAATGCCAGTTTTTGCGGCGCGAAGTCGTGTATTTAGGTCATAAGTGCTCGGAAAATGGTGCACTTCCGGACCCACAGAAGGTAGAATGTGTCAAGAATATTTTGCCACCTAGGAATAAGAAGGAGGTGCAAGCATTTTTGGGTTTAGTAAATTATTATAGGAAATTCATAGACAATATGGCAAAGATAGCTTTACCTATTAATAAGCTGTTGAGGAAAAATGTAGTTTTTAAATGGTCCGAGGATTGCCAACAGGCTTTCGAGACGTTGAAGCGAGCAATAATTTCACCACCGGTATTGACATATCCAGATTTTAGCAGAGAATTTCTCTTGACTACCGATGCTAGCAATGAAGCTCTGGGAGCAGTATTGTCCCAAGGGGAAGTAGGCAAGGACAGGCCAATAGCTTTCGCCAGTAGGGCGTTGAGTGGAGCCGAGAAACGGTACTCCACAATCGAAAAGGAATTCTTGGCCATAGTGTGGGCAACGAAGAATTTTAGAGCATATCTTTTGGGGAGGCCGTTCAAAGTATTTACAGACCACCAGCCCTTAAAGGGTATAGCAAATTTAAGGGATCAGACCTCTCGTCTAGCCAGGTTTAGACATAAACTATCGGAGTACGATTTCGAAATTATATATAAACCTGGGAAGAAAAATTTAAATGCGGACGCTCTGAGTAGAATACCCCAAAATAGCAGCGAGGTGGCGGCAGTCCAAACGCGCTCTAAGGCAAAAGAACAAAAGAACCAAGAAAACGACAGGCCGCAGGAAATCTCCGCATCAGTGGAACCGGATAGTCCAAAGGCGGAACAGGGTAATAGCACAATTTTTCTGGAAGACCCAAAGGAAATTAAGACAATAATAAAGGATTTCCATGATAAACCATTAGGAGGTCATCAAGGGGCGGTAAAAACCTATTTACGCATTAGGCAAGAATACAGGTGGCCAGGCATGCAAAAGCAGATAAAAGAATACGTTAGAGCATGTCCCAAATGTCAAGTGAACAAAAGTTCAAAATTAACGAAAATGCCCCTAGTATTAACAGACACGCCAGTGCGGCCCTTCGATAAAGTTTATATGGACATTGTAGGTATTTTACCGGAGACTGTATCTGGTAATAAATACATCCTCACATTCCAAGACGATTTTTCAAAATTTATGGCTTGCACAGCTATTCCCGACGCAGAGGCGAGTACCGTAGCCAGAGCCTTCTACGACGAAGTGGTAACGCGATACGGAATTCCACGAATTTTAGTAACAGATAACGGTACCAACTTCACTTCAAAATTATTCAGTGACACATGTAAGTTGTTAGGAATTAAAAAATTACACACAACACCGTACCACCCACAGGCCAATGGTTCCTTAGAACGAAGCCATAGACCCTTGGCAGAATATTTGCGTAGTTTTGCGAAAGAGGACGGATCCAATTGGGACCAGTGGTTATCAGCGGCAATGCACGTGCATAATCACACTCCGCATACAACCACCAAACAAACCCCTTTTCGCACACTGTATGGATTCGACGCGCAAATACCAACAAATTTGAAGAAAAAATGTGGCCCACTCTATAATGCGGACGATCCCGTCAAGGTGCAGAAATTCCAAATACAAAGGGCCCATGAGATGGTTAGGCAGAATCAGGAACGTGCAAAGGAAGCGGCCAAAAAACAGTACGATGACAGGCTAAACCCAATAATTTTTAAGGCTGGAGATAAAGTAATGCTGAAAAATCAAACGAGGAAAAATAAATTTTCACCGATTTGGTTAGGCCCATATGAGGTGATAGGCATTAGAAGCCCAGTCACGACAGTTCTAAAAATTAAGAACAGGGATAAGCCATTCCATAACAATTTGCTTAAACATTACAACAATTCAATTAAAATAGGAACAGCTACGGACGCAGTAGATCGAAGACAGAAAAATCACGCCCAGCAAATACAGTAGTAAATATATAAAAAAAAAAAAAAAAAAAAAAAAAAAAAAAAAAAAAACAAGAAAAGTCACTTCCTGCATGATTTAATGCTGTTTTATTACAGTATAAAAATTTTAATTAAAATAATGACATATATATGATATTAATTTAACTGAGCAAAGTCCATGACCCATGGGGGTAGACCAACGGGTCGGAATCCGGTCGTCTGCTGGTAGCGGCGTGATGCCTCAAGGAGACTGAGGATCAGGACGGCTGTAGATCGACGGCGGGTGTTGCGATACTCCTCAAGGAGCTTCTCGATGCTGTCGGTCACAGGATCTAGGTCCCAGCAGGAGTCCTGGATGTCGTGGAGCAGGGTCGTAACGAACTCCGCAAATGTAGACATTATGTTGAAGAGAAATTTGAGACTGAATGAATCGGTTGAGAATTGCTGGGTATTTATTGGCATAAGAATAGCTGGCATCAGCAAAAGATGCGTTCGGGCAGAGAGTAGTACGCAACTGTTGGTTAACAATGGTAAAATCACTGTCTCGAAAAAGTTTAGTTTTTGGATTATTGGGTCAGACGTATAATGGGACAAAAGCGCGAAAACTAGGGTAGAAAATTAAGTGCTTAAAATATACTAACATTTTTCTTTTTCTTAACATAAAAAAGAAAATTCAACAGTAATAGCGTAAAGTTATTTATTTTTTTTTTTTTTTTTTTGAGGGGTGTTAATAATTTTTTCTTCCTAGCAGAGTATATAATGAAAGCCACTTATTTACGGATTCTGCTGTTAGCGGCAATTTGGGCGGAGGCTTGTGATGGAAGATCGCTGGTGAAACGATTGGTGGACACGCCCGTTTTTTTTGAAAAATCAAGCGAAGCAGTTTTCTATAGAGAGACATGGATTGTATTAACAAAATTTGAACCAACGAATTTTAAAACCATTCTGGACAAACTAAGCGGTTATAATGATAGGACCATGGATTTGTGCCGATCCCTAGAGGTAGCAGGAAAAATGGCGATACTGCAGAAGGTCTGCATGAAAATAAATGAACCGATAGCCGCGGTTTTGGGCACATTAAGAGACCACGAGAAGGTGATACAATCCCTGGAGAATGGGAGCCGTGCGAGGGTACGGAGGTCTTTGGACTTCGTGGGAGGAGCACTCAAGTGGGCTTTTGGAACAATGGACAAAAGGGACGAGGAGAGGATCGCGGACGACCTGAAGACCCTGGAAGTGGGGCAGGCAAAGCATTTAGAGCTATTAAAGCACCAGGTCACAGTAATGGAATCCAACTATAAGAGGCTGTCAGAACCGTTAATATCGACGGTTGAAAATGTTGAAAAATTACAGACCGAATTAAGGGAGGCCCTCTTGAGACAAAATGACGTAAATAGGGGAACTCTAAAAGAACAAGAGTCATTAGAGGATGTGCTGCAGGTCATGCAACTGCAAACAGCAATTGAGGCGAGCCTGATCCAAATACAGGGAAAGGTTTTGCTAGAACTGTCCGTAATAGACGATTTGCATAGGGAGAAACTGCATCCTTCTATTCTAAATACGACAGTATTGACGGAGGTAGCGAGAAGTCGATCTCTAAAGGGTCGGTCAACCGGGTTATTGGCTAATACATTCAACATTCACAAGGCAGCAGAAGTGAGGGCATTCCCTGATGGCAATTCCTTCCTGGTAGTAGTAAAGATTCCCTTACCGGATAATGTTCGTTACACCCTATACAGAATGTATCCTGTTCCGTCTCTCGAAGATCCTAAGTTTGATATGGTCACAGACCTGGCTTCGGATTATTTGGCCGAATCTAGGGATCAGGCAATGTTCATGACTCTGACAGGCAATGACGTCGGAGAATGTAAATCTCTAGTGGACACCGACAGGAACGTGGAAGACAGGCCGGAGGTCCAACTTTGTAAAGACTCGGGTAAGTATCTAACAGCGAGTTACCCGTTATGCGAGCTAAGGTTACTCCAACAATCTAAAACGGCAGAAGAAGTTTGCAGGAGAAAGGTAGTGCCTCCTAGTGAGGGTATGCTGGTCCGGTTGGGCACGGGGAATAGCTGGCTTTTTAAACTAAGGGAACCAATACCCTTTAGGCAGGTGTGTCGGGAGGAGTCTTCGGCATTAACCTTAGAAGGTTTTGGGTATGTTGTCCTGGGAGAGGGTTGTTCGCTATACAGCCAACGAGTGGTATTGCGTTCCACAGTTAGCAAAGAGCTAATATCGGATGTAAGTTTGCATGAATTTAGCTACGAGGTCCTGCTTAAGGCGGTAAACGACAGTCTGGCGTTCAAGCGGAACTCAAGGAACGAGAGTGAAAGTGTGACTTTAAGGCCTGTAATGGTCGGAGACCACATGGATATTCGAGGTAAAATGACAGAGGGGGCAAAAGCGTTGGAAGAGTTAGATTCTGAGATAAAAGAGGAAAAATGGAGGGAGGAGTTTGCTTCAAGGCAGAAGATAGTGGAAATGTCGGGTTTGTCAACTGTAGGTGTACTAGTGGTGGTAATGGGAATTATAATTGCTTGTTGTTTGTATAAGAGGTTAAGTACACGTAAGGTCCCTCCCCCCATGCCCCCGATTAGGCTTAACACATTTAACCATAGTAGCAATTGGATTACGAGGAGGCGGTTCCCGGGATATCCGTCGCCGATTAGTGGGGGGAGTCTTAGACTACCGAATACGACGGATACCCCGGGGGCATCAGTTTCGGGTTCAGTGGGAAGCGGTTTACCTGCACCGGTTTCGCTTCCTATTAATGAGTCGGAGGACCGGGAAAATAGAGGAGCCCAAATTTAAAGATTGGAGACAATGGTTCTGACCACTGTGCGTTGGGTCAAACCAATGCGTTTATTGGAATGGTCAGCGCAGCAACAGTAATCCGAAATAGCTGAAAATTAATAAAGACAGCAGTCAGTGTTGAGCAGCACACGTAGCTCTAGCACGAGAGGGGGGGGGGGGGTGTAGTGAATGAAGTGGCAACGGCTCAGTTTCTTGCTAGGCAGAATTGATAACTCAGCGAAAACCTGAGGGAAGCCGTTTCCACTGCAATTAAAACTTATTAAATTGTGTTCTGACCTAGATAAAGGTAAAGTCAATTTGAGTGGTAGTTCAGCAGAATCATGAATAACTTAACTGAATATATTGAGTTAATTTTACATAATCATGCAATGTATACTAAGTGCACTTAAGTGGGTACGTCGGGAATCTTCTTAGTAGCACCAAACGGTTTCTGGTTTAATATGTAATTTTCGAGGAAATTTTGGTTGAACTTAATAATAAAATATATTAGTTATAGAATTTGTTCAGAACATATATTTCATTAACTAACCGGACACTTACTAATTTTGCTTACTAACAAAATGTATTAATTAATTATAGAGTTAGTTTAAACCGTATATCTAGGTTTGGTTAAGGCAATGTATTAATTGTGTTGTTTATTTTGCTTTTTATGTTGTTTTGTTGCTTTATTATGTTGTTTCCAAGTGCATGTATATGGTTGAAACAATGTAAACTTAATTTTAATTCAATTCTTGCTTGGACCCAATTCTATTTAACAGAAGTCCAAGTTGAGATAATTTTGGGGTAGGGAGTTCATAGACGGTTTTGTCACATGGTGTCAGGGCGCCATGACATTATGTGGCATCGCAGAGCACTCTACCGCTACATGTAATGAATACGTTTGAAAAACAAGCGTGTGGTATCACATTTTAAGAAAAAGGATCAAGTAAAATAGAATTTAAAGTTAGCTTGCTAGAGAGTTAAATTAAATGAAGGTAATAATTGTTAAATTTAATGAATTAAGTAATTTTAATTGTTAAGTCAATTTAAGTAGAGTTAATAATTGTGTATAGCAATAATGGAAAAGTTGTACATGTAAAAAAAGAAAACAGACTGACAAAACTTTGGAGTAAAGGGAAAAGGAAAGAAAAAGAAGAAAGAAAAAACATTCTGAAAGATGTATAAAAATAAAGAGGAACAATTTTAAGATGAGAGGAACAGAAAATGAGAATGAAAAAAAAAAAGAGAAGCTAGATATAAGGCACTAGGGAAATATTTTTAAGGACACATAACGAAAAGTTAGTTCGATAGTCTAAAACGAACGCAAATTGTATATAGTCATAAGTATATGAATATTACAGAACAATCATAAGATACTCATGAAATAACAAATGCCATTGCATTACATGAAAAGTTAGTTCGATAGTCTAAAACGAACGCAAATTGTATATAGTCATAAGTATATGAATATTACAGAACAATCATAAGATACTCATGAAATAACAAATGCCATTGAATTACTTCGTAGAATAAGTATTAGAAAATAAATAGGATAAGCCATCGACAGCATCAACACGTAGCTGGTAGCTTCAATTTAATTATGGACTTCAGGATACGAGCGGCACATCGAAGATGCTTCTCCGAACCATCACGTTGTACGGCACCAGCACAGACATCATTGCTCGAAAAAGACGGCCATGGCGATGTTTTCTCGCTAGCATTAGTCAACAGGGTGAACGTGCTAAAGTATTTTCCTTGGGACCATCCCCGCAAATCATCTGCCTACAGATCATAGTCGCAAATTAGAGCTAACGTCCGACGTGAGACAAGGGAATCGTGAAGCCACAGTCGAGATAGGAGCTATGATCAATTAGCGTCAAGTAAGATGGGAGGCCCACCAGACAGTCTACAACGTAGCACATAACCCCATCAGTCCGAGAAAACGAGAAAGAAACACCGAATGCCACATCACTCTGTTCAAGGTAGATCAGTACTACGAAGAGCATGTCCAATCGGTGCAGTCACATAGTTACACACCGTTTCTTCAAATGTGGGTGCCCTGCAACGTCTCATACAAGAAAACATCACCCTAAGACGAGGCGTCCATTCGTAGCAGCAAAAGCATAATTCGGCAGAACCACCATCATCTTCATCTACAATCAGCATGTCCGAGGAGAGCCAGACAAGAAGCGATTATGGTATTTACTTAAGCAATTTGTAATAGCGTTAAGAATAATATCAAACAGTTGATACCACCCAGTAGAAGCATTGTAATAAAAGGAAAAATTAACATCGCTTCACGATATTAATTTTTCCTTTCCCTGGGGGTGGAGGGATGTTGTGAGTCGCTACTTCCGCGGAACATATTTTCGCTCGACCATAATGGTGTCGCACTAAGCGTTTACTTCCGCATTGTAACTTGCCAAGGTCAATTCATCGAGCGCGCGCTAGCCGCTGGTGAAGCGCTATTGCACTTGTTGACCGTGGAACTAGTGACCCACTTTCTTGCGCTCAGGTGTTGAGGCAGGTCTTTTCCGCTACAGTTAGCATATTGTTGTTTCCGTATTTAAGCTTCCTCATACAGAAATATAAATAAGACTGGTATGAATTAGTTGAGTAGAGTTGAGTTGCATAAGTCAATTAGTGAATAGTGAGTAGTGAACGTGGAAACGTATTCCATACAATAAAGTGTCCAAAGTAAGATACAGTGTTTTTACTCAGACGGTCTGTGGTCTTTGGAGTAGCCCACAGCGAGGACTTCCAGAAAAACCACAACAGTAAGTTGCATGAACGCACTCTTACCTCGGAGTGGGCAGTGGCCACTTAATAATGCTTGTGTAGGTTAACTAAAAATGCGCGTTTTATTACCTTTTTTCATAATTTTAGAAAAATATCTAGACCAGGTGGTATACATCGGTGGAAAGGTATTGCTATTAGCTTTCCAGAACTGTAAGTCGCAACAAAGCACTTTTGACACGGATTGGGCAGTGGCCAGTTCATCATGCCAATGTAGGCTAAATACAAATGCGCGTATTTAGTACCTTCTTTCGTTACTTTTGAAACATATCCCGACCAGGTGGCATATATCTGTGGAAAGGTACTACCATTAGCTTTCCAGAACGCTACATTGCATCAACGCTCTCTTACCACGGAGTGGGCAGTGGCCATTTCATCATGACAGTGTAGGCTAATTAAAAATGCAGGTTTTCAGCACCTTTTTCGTAACCTTAGAAAAATATCTTGATCAGGTGGCATGCATCGGTAAAAAGGCGCAATTAGATTTCCAGATCGGTAAGTCGCAACAACGCACTCTGACCACGGAGTGGGAAGTGACCATTTCATCATGCCAGTGTAGGCTAACTAAAAATGCGCATTTTTAGTACCTTTTTCGTAACTTTAGAAAAATATCTTGACCAGGTGGCAGACATGGGGGGAAAGGTACTGTCATAAGCTTTTGAGAACGGTAAGTTGCATGAACGCACTCTTACCTCGGAGTGGGCAGTGGCCACTTAATAATGCCAGTGTAGACTAACTAAAAATGCGCGTTTTATTACCTTTTTTCATAACTTTAGAAAAATATCTAGACCAGGTGGTATACATCGGTGGAAAGGTATTGCTATTAGCTTTCCAGAACTGTAAGTCGCAACAAAGCACTTTTGACACGGATTGGGCAGTGGCCACTTCATCATGCCAATGTAGGCTAAATACAAATGCGCGTATTTAGTACCTTCTTTCGTTACTTTTGAAACATATCCCGACCAGGTGGCATATATCTGTGGAAAGGTACTACCATTAGCTTTCCAGAACGCTACATTGCAACAACGCACTCTTACCACGGAGTGGGCAGTGGCCACTTCATCATGCCAGTGTAGGCTAACTAAAAAGGCGCATTTCTAGTACCCTTTTTCGTAACTTTAGAAAAATATCTTGACCAGGTGGCATACATCGGTGGAAAGGTTCATTAGTTTTCTAGAACGGTAAGTTGCATTAACGCACTCTGACCACGGAGTGGGCAGTTGCCACTTCATCATGCCAGTGTAAGCTGACTAAAAATGCGCGTATTCCGTACCTTTTTTCGTTACTTTAGAAACATATCTTCAACAGGTGGCATATATCTGTGGAAAGGTACTGTTATTAGCTTTCCAGAACGGTAAGTTGCATAAACGCACTCTTACCACGGAGTGGGCAGTGGACACTTCATCATGCCAGTGTAGGTTAACTAAAAATGCGCGTTTTTAGTACCTTTTTCGTAACTTTAGAAAAATATATTGACCAGGTGGCAGACATCCGGGGAAAGGTACTGTCATAAGCTTTCGAGAACGGTAAGTTGCATGAACGCACTCTTACCTCGGAGTGGGCAGTGGCCACTTAATAATGCCAGTGTAGGCTAACTAAAAATGCGCTTTTTATTACGTTTTTTCATAACTATAGAAAAATATCTTGACCAGGTGGCATACATCGGTGGAGAGGTAATACCATTATTTTTCCAGAACGGTAAGTTCTATCAACGTGCTCTTACCACGGAGTGGGCAGTGGCCATTTCATCATGCCAGTGTAGGCTATTTAAAAATGCGCGTTTTCAGCACCTTTTTCGTAACTTTAGAAAAATATCTTGACCAGGTGGCATACATCGGTGGAAAGGTACTGCTATTAGTTTTCCAGAACGGTAAGTTCTATCAACGCACTCGTGCCACGGAGGGGGCAGTGACCACTTAATCATGCCAGTGTAGGGTATGTATTAAAAAGGTTAGTTTTTTCGTAAATTTAGTAACACATCTTCAGCATGTGGCTTACATCGGTGCAAAGATACTGCCATTAGCTTTCCAGAACGGTAAGTTCTATCAACGCACTCATGCCACGGAGAGGGCAGTTGCCACTTCATCTTGCCAGTGTAGGCTAACTAAAAATGCGCTTTTTATTACGTTTTTTCATAACTATAGAAAAATATCCTCACCAGGTGGCATACATCGGTGGAGAGGTAATACCATTATTTTTCCAGAACGGTAAGTTCTATCAACGTGCTCTTACCACGGAGTGGGCAGTGGCCATTTCATCATTCCAGTGTAGGCTATTTAAAAATGCGCGTTTTCAGCACCTTTTTCGTAACTTTAGAAAAATATCTTGACCAGGTGGCATACATCGATGGAAAGGTACTGCTATTAGTTTCCAGAACGGTAAGTTCTATCAACGCACTCGTGCCACGGAGGGGGCAGTGACCACTTAATCATGCCAGTGTAGGGTATGTATTAAAAAGGTAAGTTTTTTCGTAAATTTAGTAACACATCTTCAGCATGTGGCTTACATCGGTGCAAAGATACTGCCATTAGCTTTCCAGAACGGTAAGTTCTATCAACGCACTCATGCCACGGAGGGGGCAGTTGCCACTTCATCTTGCCAGTGTAGGCTAACTAAAAATGCGCTTTTTATTACGTTTTTTCATAACTATAGAAAAATATCCTGACCAGGTGGCATATATCGGTGGAGAGGTAATACCATTATTTTTCCAGAACGGTAAGTTCTATCAACACACTCGTTCCACGGAGGGGGAAGTGGCCACTTTATAATGCCAGTGTAGGGTAACTATTAAAAAGGAACCTTTTTTCGTAATTTTAGTAACACATCTTCAGCATGTGGCTTACATCGGTGCAAATGTACTGCCATTAGATTTCCAGAACGGTAAGTCGCAACAACGCACTCATGCCACGGAGGGGGCAGTTGCCACTTCATCATGCCAGTGTAGGCTAACTAAGAATGAGCGTTTTTAGTACCTTTTTCGTAATTTTAGAAAAATATCTTGACCAAGTGGAATATATCGGGGTAAAGGTACTGTCATTAGCTTTCCAGAATGGTAAGTTCTATCAACGCACTCGTGCCACGGAGTGGGCAGTTGCCCTTCATCATGCCAGTGTATGCTAACTATTATAAAGGTACCTTTTTTCGTAACTTTAGGAAGATATCTTCACCAGGTGAAATACATCGGTGGAAAGGTACTGCCATTAGCTTTCCAGAATGGTAAGTTCT
This sequence comes from Sicus ferrugineus, assembly GCA_922984085.1. Taxonomy (NCBI): domain Eukaryota; kingdom Metazoa; phylum Arthropoda; class Insecta; order Diptera; family Conopidae; genus Sicus; species Sicus ferrugineus. The sequence continues at coordinate 68,325,765 of OV277348.1, forward strand.
ATCAACGCACTCTGACCACGGAGTGGGCAGTGGCCACTTCATCATGCCAGTGTAGGCTAACTACAAATGCGCGTATTCAGTACCTTTTTTCGTTACTTTCGAAACATATCTTAACTGCTTTCGAGTGGGCAGTGGCCATTTCATCATGCCGGTGTAGGCTAACTAAAAATGCGCGTTTTTAGTACCTTTTTCGTAACTTTAGAAAAATATCTTGACCAGGTGGCATACATCGGGGGAAAGGTACTGTCATAAGCTTTCCAGAATGGTAAGTTGCATCAACGCACTCTTACCACGGAGTGGGCAGTGGCCACTTGCCAGTGTAGGCTAACTAAAATTGGGCTTTTTATTACTTTTTTTCATAACTTTAGAAAAATATCTTGACCAGGTGGCATACATGGGTGAAAGGTAATGCCATTCTCTTTCCAGAACGGTAAGTTCCATCAACGTACTCTTACCACGTAGTGGGCAGTGGCCATTTCAGCATGCCAGTGTAGGCTAACTAAAAATGCGCGTTTTCAGCACCTTTTTCGTAACTTTAGAAACAAATCCCGACCAGGTGACATATATCAGTGGAAAGGTACTGCCATTAGATTTCTAGAACGGTACGTTGCATCAAAGCACTCGGACCACGGAGTGGGCAGTGACCACTTCATCATGCTAGTGTAGGCTAACTAAAAATACGCGTTTTCAGTACCTTTTTTCGTAACTTTAGAAAAATATCTTGACCAGGTGGCATGCATCGGTAAAAAGGCGCAATTAGCTTTCCAGAACGGTAAGTCGCAACAACGCACTCTGACCACGGAGTGGGAAGTGACCATTTCATCATGCCAGTGTAGGCTAACTAAAAATGCGCATTTTTAGTACCTTTTTCGTAACTTTAGAAAAATATCTTGACCAGGTGGCAGACATGGGGGGAAAGGTACTGTCATAAGCTTTTGAGAACGGTAAGTTGCATGAACGCACTCTTACCTCGGAGTGGGCAGTGGCCACTTAATAATGCTTGTGTAGGTTAACTAAAAATGCGCGTTTTATTACCTTTTTTCATAATTTTAGAAAAATATCTAGACCAGGTGGTATACATCGGTGGAAAGGTATTGCTATTAGCTTTCCAGAACTGTAAGTCGCAACAAAGCACTTTTGACACGGATTGGGCAGTGGCCAGTTCATCATGCCAATGTAGGCTAAATACAAATGCGCGTATTTAGTACCTTCTTTCGTTACTTTTGAAACATATCCCGACCAGGTGGCATATATCTGTGGAAAGGTACTACCATTAGCTTTCCAGAACGCTACATTGCATCAACGCTCTCTTACCACGGAGTGGGCAGTGGCCATTTCATCATGACAGTGTAGGCTAATTAAAAATGCAGGTTTTCAGCACCTTTTTCGTAACCTTAGAAAAATATCTTGATCAGGTGGCATGCATCGGTAAAAAGGCGCAATTAGATTTCCAGATCGGTAAGTCGCAACAACGCACTCTGACCACGGAGTGGGAAGTGACCATTTCATCATGCCAGTGTAGGCTAACTAAAAATGCGCATTTTTAGTACCTTTTTCGTAACTTTAGAAAAATATCTTGACCAGGTGGCAGACATGGGGGGAAAGGTACTGTCATAAGCTTTTGAGAACGGTAAGTTGCATGAACGCACTCTTACCTCGGAGTGGGCAGTGGCCACTTAATAATGCCAGTGTAGGCTAACTAAAAATGCGCGTTTTATTACCTTTTTTCATAACTTTAGAAAAATATCTAGACCAGGTGGTATACATCGGTGGAAAGGTATTGCTATTAGCTTTCCAGAACTGTAAGTCGCAACAAAGCACTTTTGACACGGATTGGGCAGTGGCCACTTCATCATGCCAATGTAGGCTAAATACAAATGCGCGTATTTAGTACCTTCTTTCGTTACTTTTGAAACATATCCCGACCAGGTGGCATATATCTGTGGAAAGGTACTACCATTAGCTTTCCAGAACGCTACATTGCAACAACGCACTCTTACCACGGAGTGGGCAGTGGCCACTTCATCATGCCAGTGTAGGCTAACTAAAAAGGCGCATTTCTAGTACCCTTTTTCGTAACTTTAGAAAAATATCTTGACCAGGTGGCATACATCGGTGGAAAGGTTCATTAGTTTTCTAGAACGGTAAGTTGCATTAACGCACTCTGACCACGGAGTGGGCAGTTGCCACTTCATCATGCCAGTGTAAGCTGACTAAAAATGCGCGTATTCCGTACCTTTTTTCGTTACTTTAGAAACATATCTTCAACAGGTGGCATATATCTGTGGAAAGGTACTGTTATTAGCTTTCCAGAACGGTAAGTTGCATAAACGCACTCTTACCACGGAGTGGGCAGTGGACACTTCATCATGCCAGTGTAGGTTAACTAAAAATGCGCGTTTTTAGTACCTTTTTCGTAACTTTAGAAAAATATATTGACCAGGTGGCAGACATCCGGGGAAAGGTACTGTCATAAGCTTTCGAGAACGGTAAGTTGCATGAACGCACTCTTACCTCGGAGTGGGCAGTGGCCACTTAATAATGCCAGTGTAGGCTAACTAAAAATGCGCTTTTTATTACGTTTTTTCATAACTATAGAAAAATATCTTGACCAGGTGGCATACATCGGTGGAGAGGTAATACCATTATTTTTCCAGAACGGTAAGTTCTATCAACGTGCTCTTACCACGGAGTGGGCAGTGGCCATTTCATCATGCCAGTGTAGGCTATTTAAAAATGCGCGTTTTCAGCACCTTTTTCGTAACTTTAGAAAAATATCTTGACCAGGTGGCATACATCGGTGGAAAGGTACTGCTATTAGTTTTCCAGAACGGTAAGTTCTATCAACGCACTCGTGCCACGGAGGGGGCAGTGACCACTTAATCATGCCAGTGTAGGGTATGTATTAAAAAGGTTAGTTTTTTCGTAAATTTAGTAACACATCTTCAGCATGTGGCTTACATCGGTGCAAAGATACTGCCATTAGCTTTCCAGAACGGTAAGTTCTATCAACGCACTCATGCCACGGAGGGGGCAGTTGCCACTTCATCTTGCCAGTGTAGGCTAACTAAAAATGCGCTTTTTATTACGTTTTTTCATAACTATAGAAAAATATCCTGACCAGGTGGCATACATCGGTGGAGAGGTAATACCATTATTTTTCCAGAACGGTAAGTTCTATCAACGTGCTCTTACCACGGAGTGGGCAGTGGCCATTTCATCATTCCAGTGTAGGCTATTTAAAAATGCGCGTTTTCAGCACCTTTTTCGTAACTTTAGAAAAATATCTTGACCAGGTGGCATACATCGATGGAAAGGTACTGCTATTAGTTTCCAGAACGGTAAGTTCTATCAACGCACTAGTGCCACGGAGGGGGCAGTGACCACTTAATCATGCCAGTGTAGGGTATGTATTAAAAAGGTAAGTTTTTTCGTAAATTTAGTAACACATCTTCAGCATGTGGCTTACATCGGTGCAAAGATACTGCCATTAGCTTTCCAGAACGGTAAGTTCTATCAACGCACTCATGCCACGGAGGGGGCAGTTGCCACTTCATCTTGCCAGTGTAGGCTAACTAAAAATGCGCTTTTTATTACGTTTTTTCATAACTATAGAAAAATATCCTGACCAGGTGGCATACATCGGTGGAGAGGTAATACCATTATTTTTCCAGAACGGTAAGTTCTATCAACACACTCGTTCCACGGAGGGGGAAGTGGCCACTTTATAATGCCAGTGTAGGGTAACTATTAAAAAGGAACCTTTTTTCGTAATTTTAGTAACACATCTTCAGCATGTGGCTTACATCGGTGCAAATGTACTGCCATTAGATTTCCAGAACGGTAAGTCGCAACAACGCACTCATGCCACGGAGGGGGCAGTTGCCACTTCATCATGCCAGTGTAGGCTAACTAAGAATGAGCGTTTTTAGTACCTTTTTCGTAATTTTAGAAAAATATCTTGACCAAGTGGAATATATCGGGGTAAAGGTACTGTCATTAGCTTTCCAGAATGGTAAGTTCTATCAACGCACTCGTGCCACGGAGTGGGCAGTTGCCCTTCATCATGCCAGTGTATGCTAACTATTATAAAGGTACCTTTTTTCGTAACTTTAGGAAGATATCTTCACCAGGTGAAATACATCGGTGGAAAGGTACTGCCATTAGCTTTCCAGAATGGTAAGTTCTATCAACGCACTCTGACCACGGAGTGGGCAGTGGCCACTTCATCATGCCAGTGTAGGCTAACTACAAATGCGCGTATTCAGTACCTTTTTTCGTTACTTTCGAAACATATCTTAACTGCTTTCGAGTGGGCAGTGGCCATTTCATCATGCCGGTGTAGGCTAACTAAAAATGCGCGTTTTTAGTACCTTTTTCGTAACTTTAGAAAAATATCTTGACCAGGTGGCATACATCGGGGGAAAGGTACTGTCATAAGCTTTCCAGAATGGTAAGTTGCATCAACGCACTCTTACCACGGAGTGGGCAGTGGCCACTTGCCAGTGTAGGCTAACTAAAATTGGGCTTTTTATTACTTTTTTTCATAACTTTAGAAAAATATCTTGACCAGGTGGCATACATGGGTGAAAGGTAATGCCATTCTCTTTCCAGAACGGTAAGTTCCATCAACGTACTCTTACCACGTAGTGGGCAGTGGCCATTTCAGCATGCCAGTGTAGGCTAACTAAAAATGCGCGTTTTCAGCACCTTTTTCGTAACTTTAGAAACAAATCCCGACCAGGTGACATATATCAGTGGAAAGGTACTGCCATTAGATTTCTAGAACGGTACGTTGCATCAAAGCACTCGGACCACGGAGTGGGCAGTGACCACTTCATCATGCTAGTGTAGGCTAACTAAAAATACGCGTTTTCAGTACCTTTTTTCGTAACTTTAGAAAAATATCTTGACCAGGTGGCATGCATCGGTAAAAAGGCGCAATTAGCTTTCCAGAACGGTAAGTCGCAACAACGCACTCTGACCACGGAGTGGGAAGTGACCATTTCATCATGCCAGTGTAGGCTAACTAAAAATGCGCATTTTTAGTACCTTTTTCGTAACTTTAGAAAAATATCTTGACCAGGTGGCAGACATGGGGGGAAAGGTACTGTCATAAGCTTTTGAGAACGGTAAGTTGCATGAACGCACTCTTACCTCGGAGTGGGCAGTGGCCACTTAATAATGCTTGTGTAGGCTAACTAAAAATGCGCGTTTTATTACCTTTTTTCATAACTTTAGAAAAATATCTAGACCAGGTGGTATACATCGGTGGAAAGGTATTGCTATTAGCTTTCCAGAACTGTAAGTCGCAACAAAGCACTTTTGACACGGATTGGGCAGTGGCCAGTTCATCATGCCAATGTAGGCTAAATACAAATGCGCGTATTTAGTACCTTCTTTCGTTACTTTTGAAACATATCCCGACCAGGTGGCATATATCTGTGGAAAGGTACTACCATTAGCTTTCCAGAACGCTACATTGCATCAACGCTCTCTTACCACGGAGTGGGCAGTGGCCATTTCATCATGACAGTGTAGGCTAATTAAAAATGCAGGTTTTCAGCACCTTTTTCGTAACCTTAGAAAAATATTTTGACCAGGTGGCACGCATCGGTAAAAAGGCGCAATTAGATTTCCAGATCGGTAAGTCGCAACAACGCACTCTGACCACGGAGTGGGAAGTGACCATTTCATCATGCCAGTGTAGGCTAACTAAAAATGCGCATTTTTAGTACCTTTTTCGTAACCTTAGAAAAATATCTTGACCAGGTGGCAGACATGGGGGGAAAGGTACTGTCATAAGCTTTTGAGAACGGATTGGGCAGTGGCCACTTCATCATGCCAATGTAGGCTAAATACAAATGCGCGTATTTAGTACCTTCTTTCGTTACTTTTGAAACATATCCCGACCAGGTGGCATATATCTGTGGAAAGGTACTACCATTAGCTTTCCAGAACGCTACATTGCATCAACGCACTCTTACCACGGAGTGGGCAGTGGCCACTTCATCATGCCAGTGTAGGCTAACTAAAAAGGCGCATTTCTAGTACCCTTTTTCGTAACTTTAGAAAAATATCTTGACCAGGTGGCATACATCGGTGGAAAGGTTCATTAGTTTTCTAGAACGGTAAGTTGCATTAACGCACTCTGACCACGGAGTGGGCAGTTGCCACTTCATCATGCCAGTGTAAGCTGACTAAAAATGCGCGTATTCCGTACCTTTTTTCGTTACTTTAGAAACATATCTTCACCAGGTGGCATATATCTGTGGAAAGGTACTGTTATTAGCTTTCCAGAACGGTAAGTTGCATAAACGCACTCTTACCACGGAGTGGGCAGTGGACACTTCATCATGCCAGTGTAGGTTAACTAAAAATGCGCGTTTTTAGTACCGTTTTCGTAACTTTAGAAAAATATATTGACCAGGTGGCAGACATCCGGGGAAAGGTACTGTCATAAGCTTTCGAGAACGGTAAGTTGCATGAACGCACTCTTACCTCGGAGTGGGCAGTGGCCACTTAATAATGCCAGTGTAGGCTAACTAAAAATGCGCTTTTTATTACGTTTTTTCATAACTATAGAAAAATATCTTGACCAGGTGGCATACATCGGTGGAGAGGTAATACGATTATTTTTCCAGAACGGTAAGTTCTATCAACGTGCTCTTACCACGGAGTGGGCAGTGGCCATTTCATCATGCCAGTGTAGGCTATTTAAAAATGCGCGTTTTCAGCACCTTTTTCGTAACTTTAGGAAAATATCTTGACCAGGTGGCATACATCGGTGGAAAGGTACTGCTATTAGTTTTCCAGAACGGTAAGTTCTATCAACGCACTCGTGCCACGGAGGGGGCAGTGACCACTTAATCATGCCAGTGTAGGGTATGTATTAAAAAGGTAAGTTTTTTCGTAAATTTAGTAACACATCTTCAGCATGTGGCTTACATCGGTGCAAAGATACTGCCATTAGCTTTCCAGAACGGTAAGTTCTATCAACGCACTCATGCCACGGAGGGGGCAGTTGCCACTTCATCTTGCCAGTGTAGGCTAACTAAAAATGCGCTTTTTATTACGTTTTTTCATAACTATAGAAAAATATCCTGACCAGGTGGCATACATCGGTGGAGAGGTAATACCATTATTTTTCCAGAACGGTAAGTTCTATCAACGTGCTCTTACCACGGAGTGGGCAGTGGCCATTTCATCATTCCAGTGTAGGCTATTTAAAAATGCGCGTTTTCAGCACCTTTTTCGTAACTTTAGAAAAATATCTTGACCAGGTGGCATACATCGATGGAAAGGTACTGCTATTAGCTTTCCAGAATGGTAAGTTCTATCAACACACTCGTTCCACGGAGGGGGAAGTGGCCACTTTATAATGCCAGTGTAGGGTAACTATTAAAAAGGAACCTTTTTTCGTAACTTTAGTAACACATCTTCAGCATGTGGCTTACATCGGTGCAAATGTACTGCCATTAGATTTCCAGAACGGTAAGTCGCAACAACGCACTCATGCCACGGAGGGGGCAGTTGCCACTTCATCATGCCAGTGTAGGCTAACTAAGAATGAGCGTTTTTAGTACCTTTTTCGTAATTTTAGAAAAATATCTTGACCAAGTGGAATATATCGGGGTAAAGGTACTGTCATTAGCTTTCCAGAATGGTAAGTTCTATCAACGCACTCGTGCCACGGAGTGGGCAGTTGCCCTTCATCATGCCAGTGTATGCTAACTATTATAAAGGTACCTTTTTTCGTAACTTTAGGAAGACATCTTCACCAGGTGAAATACATCGGTGGAAAGGTACTGCCATTAGCTTTCCAGAATGGTAAGTTCTATCAACGCACTCGTGCCACGGAGTGGGCAGTTGCCCTTCATCATGCCAGTGTAAGCTAACTAAAAATGCGCGTATTCAGTAACTTTTTCCGTAACTTTAGAAACATATCTTCACCACGTGGCATACATCGGTGGAAAAGTAATGCCATTAGCTTTCGAGAGCGGTAAGTCGCAACAACGCACTCTGACCACGGAGTGGGCAGTGGCCACTTCATCATGCCAGTGTAGGCTAACTACAAATGCGCGTATTCAGTACCTTTTTTCGTTACTTTCGAAACATATCTTAACTGCTTTCGAGTGGGCAGTGGCCATTTCATCATGCCGGTGTAGGCTAACTAAAAATGCGCGTTTTTAGTACCTTTTTCGTAACTTTAGAAAAATATCTTGACCAGGTGGCATACATCGGGGGAAAGGTACTGTCATAAGCTTTCCAGAATGGTAAGTTGCATCAACGCACTCTTACCACGGAGTGGGCAGTGGCCACTTGCCAGTGTAGGCTAACTAAAATTGGGCTTTTTATTACTTTTTTTCATAACTTTAGGAAAATATCTTGACCAGGTGGCATACATGGGTGAAAGGTAATGCCATTCTCTTTCCAGAACGGTAAGTTCCATCAACGTACTCTTACCACGTAGTGGGCAGTGGCCATTTCAGCATGCCAGTGTAGGCTAACTAAAAATGCGCGTTTTCAGCACCTTTTTCGTAACTTTAGAACAAATCCCGACCAGGTGACATATATCAGTGGAAAGGTACTGCCATTAGATTTCTAGAACGGTACGTTGCATCAAAGCACTCGGACCACGGAGTGGGCAGTGACCACTTCATCATGCTAGTGTAGGCTAACTAAAAATACGCGTTTTCAGTACCTTTTTTCGTAACTTTAGAAAAATATCTTGACCAGGTGGCATGCATCGGTAAAAAGGCGCAATTAGCTTTCCAGAACGGTAAGTCGCAACAACGCACTCTGACCACGGAGTGGGAAGTGACCATTTCATCATGCCAGTGTAGGCTAACTAAAAATGCGCATTTTTAGTACCTTTTTTGTAACTTTAGAAAAATATCTTGACCAGGTGGCAGACATGGGGGGAAAGGTACTGTCATAAGCTTTTGAGAACGGTAAGTTGCATGAACGCACTCTTACCTCGGAGTGGGCAGTGGCCACTTAATAATGCTTGTGTAGGCTAACTAAAAATGCGCGTTTTATTACCTTTTTTCATAACTTTAGAAAAATATCTAGACCAGGTGGTATACATCGGTGGAAAGGTATTGCTATTAGCTTTCCAGAACTGTAAGTCGCAACAAAGCACTTTTGACACGGATTGGGCAGTGGCTAGTTCATCATGCCAATGTAGGCTAAATACAAATGCGCGTATTTAGTACCTTCTTTCGTTACTTTTGAAACATATCCCGACCAGGTGGCATATATCTGTGGAAAGGTACTACCATTAGCTTTCCAGAACGCTACATTGCATCAACGCTCTCTTACCACGGAGTGGGCAGTGGCCATTTCATCATGACAGTGTAGGCTAATTAAAAATGCAGGTTTTCAGCACCTTTTTCGTAACCTTAGAAAAATATCTTGACCAGGTGGCACGCATCGGTAAAAAGGCGCAATTAGATTTCCAGATCGGTAAGTCGCAACAACGCACTCTGACCACGGAGTGGGAAGTGACCATTTCATCATGCCAGTGTAGGCCAACTAAAAATGCGCATTTTTAGTACCTTTTTCGTAACTTTAGAAAAATATCTTGACCAGGTGGCAGACATGGGGGGAAAGGTACTGTCATAAGCTACGTACGTTCTAGAAAAATAATGGCATTACCTTTCCACCGATGTATGCTACCTGGTCAAGATATTTTTTTAAAGTTATCAAAAAAAGGTAATAAAACGCGCATTTTTAGTTAGCCTACACTGGCATTATTAAGTGGCCACTGTCCACTCCGAGGTAAGAGTGCGTTCATGCAACTTACCGTTCTCAAAAGCTTATGACAGTACCTTTCCCCCCATGTCTGCCACCTGGTCAAGATATTTTTCTAAAGTTACGAAAAAGGTACTAAAAACGCGCATTTTTAGTTAACCTACACTGGCATGATGAAGTGTCCACTGCCCACTCCGTGGTAAGAGTGCGTTTATGCAACTTACCGTTCTGGAAAGCTAATAACAGTACCTTTCCACAGATACATGCCACCTGGTGAAGATATGTTTCTAAAGTAACGAAAAAAGGTACGGAATACGCGCATTTTTAGTCAGCTTACACTGGCATGATGAAGTGGCAACTGCCCACTCCGTGGTCAGAGTGCGTTAATGCAACTTACCGTTCTAGAAAACTAATGAACCTTTCCACCGATGTATGCCACCTGGTCAAGGTATTTTTCTAAAGTTACGAAAAAGGGTACAAGAAATGCGCCTTTTTAGTTAGCCTACACTGGCATGATGAAGTGGCCACTGCCCACTCCGTGGTAAGAGTGCGTTGATGCAATGTAGCGTTCTGGAAAGCTAATGGTAGTACCTTTCCACAGATATATGCCACCTGGTCGGGATATGTTTCAAAAGTAACGAAAGAAGGTACTAAATACGCGCATTTGTATTTAGCCTACATTGGCATGATGAAGTGGCCACTGCCCAATCCAATTTACGTACGTTCATGGAACTTAACTAAAAATGCGCGTTTTTAGTACCTTTTTCGTAACTTTAGAAAAATATATTGACCAGGTGGCAGACATCCGGGGAAAGGTACTGTCATAAGCTTTCGAGGACGGTAAGTTGCATCAACGCACTCTTACCACGGAGTGGGCAGTGGCCACTTCATCATGCCAGTGTAGGCTAACTAAATATACGCGTTTTCAGTACCTTTTTTCGTAACTTTAGAAAAATATCTTGACCAGGTGGCATACATCGGTGAAAAGGCGCTATTAGCTTTCCAGAACGGTAAATCGCAACAATGCACTCTGACCACGGAGTGGGCAGTGGCCATTTCATCATGCCAGTGTAGGCTAACTAAAAATGCGCGTTTTTAGTACCTTCTTAGTACCTTTAGAAAAATATCTTGACCAGGTGGCAGACATCGGGGGAAAGGTACTGTCATAAGCGTTCGAGAACGGTAAGTTGCATCAACGCACTCTGACCACGGAGTGGGAAGTGGCCACTTAATCATACCAGTGTAGGCTAACTGAAAATCCGCGTATTCAGCACCTTTTTTCGTTACTTTAGAAACATATCTTGACCAGGTGGCATATGTCTGTGGAAAGATAATGACATTACATAATGGCTTTCAGAGAGCATTTATGCAAGTTACCGCTGGAAAGATAATGCCATTATAACCATAATACCATTATCTTTCCAGAACGGTAAGTTCCATCAACGTACTCTGACCACGGAGTGGGCAGTGGCCATTGCATCATGCCAGTGTAGGCTAACTAAAAATTATCTTTTTCAGCACCTTGTGCGTAACTTTAGAAACAAATCTCGACCAGGTGATATATATCAGCGGAAAGGTACTGCCATTAGATTTCTAGAACGGTACGTTGCATGAACGCACTCTTACCACGGAGTGGGCAGTGGCCACTTCATCATGCCAGTGTAGGCTAACTAAAAAGGCGCGTTTTTAGTACCCTTTTTCGTTACTTTAGTAACACATATTCAGCATGTGGCATACATCGGTGCAAAGGTACTGCCTTTAACTTTCCAGAACGGTAAGTTCTATCAACGTACTCAAGCCACGGAGGGGGCAGTTGCCACTTCATCATGCCAGTGTAGGCTAACTAAAAATGAGCGTTTTTAGTACCTTTTTCGTTATTTTAGAAAAGTATCTTGACTAAGTGGAATACATCGGGGTAAAGGTACTGTCATTAGCTTTCCAGAACGGTAAGTTGCATAAATTCAATCTGACCACGGAGTGGGCAGTGGCCACTTCATCATGCCAGTGTAGGCTAACTAAAAAGGCGCTTTTTTAGTACCCTTTTTCGTAACTTTAGAAAAATATCTTGACCAGGTGGTATACATCGGTGGAAAGGTGCTGTCATTAGTTTTATAGAACGGTAAGTTGCATTAATGCACTCTGACCACGGAGTGGGCAGTGGCCACTTCATCATGCCAGTGTAAGCTAACTAAAAATGCGCGTATTCAGTACCTTTTTTCGTTACTTTGTTTCATCTCAGTTGTGATGTGACCGCGGACGGAGGCGGACGGTGCGCCCGCCAATTCATTTTATAAACAGTGTTCGCGAAAATAAAATCCAAAACAATAGTGAAAACCCACGCCGCGAAAATACAACAATAACGTTCACCAAATAACACTTTTTAATAAACAAAATAGTGCACTACTTAATAACTTAATACTTAATAACAAATAAATAGATCTTGATGAAATTATAACAAATGAATAGACAATCTATCGCAATGCAGAGAAACATGCGAGGGGCTTGTTTATGCTCTCCGCAGTAAAGCTCAGCATTTCGTTGGTTTTCACTCTTCCTCTTTCTTCCTGGTCCCGTTAGGTGTGCAGGCGGCTGTAAGTGCACCGTGGGCTGAAGCGCGGCAAGATAAAGGCATAACACTTGTCTTGTCGCGTTTTGCTTTGCTTTTGACGTACGCGTGGCTGCTTGTACGGCTGACCTTACACTTTGCTACAGTGGGCGGCGATGACAAAATTCCGCATAGACTCCACTAATGTACGTGGCTTGAGGGCGAATTTCTTCGCGGTTTATGCGCATATTTGTACTAACCAACCGCATATAATGGCACTAAGTGTGACCCAGGTGTCTGAGGGTGCAGATCCACTGGACTTTCACATGCGGGGTACCATTTACTGCCATTGTTTTTACCACACGGAGGCCCCGCCTTATACATTCGCAGTGATGTTGCGTACCAGTGTCAGCAACACCTTTGCACGTCGGATGCCGAATTTAGCACCATGTGGGTTAAGTTCAAAATCCAGTCGCACATCCTGCACTTCTGCTTCATTTATAGAAGCCCGGGTCCAGGAAGGCTGCCAACTTTGATAAATTGGACAGTCTCTCTGATTCGATTTCTAAAATTCTGGAATCGTATCCGAACAGTGAAATTGTTGTTGCTGGTGATTTCAATGTTCATAATTCCAATTGGCTACGTCATTCGAGTCACACAACACCTGAGGGTTTGTATGTTGAGTTGTTTGCTGAGTCTAATAATTTGACTTAATTAGTGAAGGAACCAACGCACTTTCCCTGCGTTGATGGGCAAAACCAAAATATTCTGGACCTCTTTCTAACTTCACATCACAGCAAGTATAATGTGAATGTTCTTGCACCTCTTGCTAATTCGGACCATGCTACAATTTCTGCTACCTTCCCATATTCTAGTCTTCAATCCGCTCACCAGTCAGCTCCGAAGCGGAAAGTGTGGCTTTATGAGAAGGCAAATTGGGATGCGCTGAACTGCTTTTTCAGCCGTTTCAATTGGCAATGGTGTTTCAGAGATAGAAACATAAATGCTGCAGCAAAATTGGTAGAAAATATAATTTTATTTGGTATGAGGTCTTTCATACCCAATAAAAGAATTTCCATTAAACCAAAAGACCATTCCTGGTTTAATGCGACTTGCAGACAAGCAGTAAGGTCTAAAGAGGAAGCATTTAGGAATTGGCGTTTAAACAAAACCGCTGATACTAAACTGCTGCGCAATCAGGCCAGAAATAGGTGCAATGCCACTCTAAAGCACGAAAAAGTTCTTTACGAACAACGCCTTAGACGCAGAGTTCTTGAATACCATAAGGGTAGCAAGAACTTTTGGTCGTTCGTGAGGAGGGTGAAAAATCAGACGAGATCGTCTATTCCAACTCTCCTCAAGGACGATCAGATCTTCACTCACTCGGTTGATAAGGCAAACTTATTAGCCAAAATGTTTGCTGAAAACTGCTCTCTTCCTGAGAGTAGCCAACTACTGCCCGCGGTCGATGATGTATCTCATGCTATGCCTCAGATGCATTTTCGAACGCGAGCTGTTAAAAGAGTGCTTGCAGACCTCAATGTCAATAAGTCCTCGGGACCGGATGGCATTTCAGCCCATGTGTTGAGAAAGTGCGCCTCAACACTGGCTCGCCCATTGCGCAATCTCTTCAATTTATCTTTTACTTCAGGAGTTTTTCCCGCTTCCTGGAAGATTGCCAATGTGCAGCCAGTTCCCAAAAAAGGTGAGGCTGCGAATCCTGCAAATTACTGGCCCATAGCAATCTGCTCAGTGCTCTCTAAATTCGTGGAGACATTGTCAATTTCACATTGTAAATTTTAAATTGATGAGGTATCTAGAGAGCAACGAGTTGATCAGCGATCGCCAGTACGGCTTCCGTGCTCACCGTTCCACCGGCGATCTGATGGCGTGTCTCACTGAGCGGTGGAGCAGTTGTATTCACCGGTTCGGTGAGAGCAAGGTTGTTGCTCTGGATATCTCCAAGGCATTTGACCGGGTGTGGCATAAAGCACTTGTGTCTAAACTGACTGCTTATGGTGTTGGTAATACTCGATGGATATCGACTTTCCTCAGCGGCCGTTCTATTCGGGTTGTAATAGATGGCTTTGCTTCCGAAGAGCACTCCATTAATGCTGGAGTTCCGCAGGGTTCGGTCCTGTCTCCGACACTTTTTCTTATTTTCATCAATGACCTGCTGTCATTGACATCAAACCCCGTCTACTCGTTTGCTGATGACAGCAGCATTTGTCATTCATATTCATTCTCCAGGCGTCCTTCCATTCTGGAGATCACTAGAAGACGCAGAATTATGAATGACACACTCCAATCCGACCTCAACAAAATCCAGGAGTGGGGTCGTGCGAATCGGGTCGACTTTAATGCGTGGAAGACCCAATGCTGTTTGTTAACCCACAAGCGTTTGGCGGGTGAAAACTTCCCACCTCTAAATATGGGTGGTGTGGATATTAATGAGTCGGAGGCTCTTGATGTTCTGGGCATGTCAATCCAATGCGATCTTCGCTGGAACGATCACATCTTTGACGTGTCGAAAGAAGCAGCTAAGTGCTTAGGCTTTCTTAAGCGGTGTAAGAAATACTTCACTCCAACCGATCTTCGTTGTATCTACACCACGTCCGTCCGAAAATGGAGTACAATTGGCATATATGGTCGGGAGCTTCGCGGGCATATCTTCAGCTTCTCGACCGTGTCTAATGTCGTGCGTTAAAACTTATAGGGGACAGTAGGGTATCCAGCCCTATTGAAACCTTGGATCGTCGTCGTGATGTGGGGTGTGTATCACTATTTTACCGTTACTTTCACGGTAAATGTTCCTCTGAAGTAGCCGGCCTGATTCCTCCGGTTGAGGTATTTAGCAGAACTACACGGCTTTCCAGAGGGTGCACCCCTTTTATGTCACGATTCCATTCCAACGAACCACGCATTACCGTGAGAGTTCGTTTTTCGGTCGCGTCATTAGATTGTGGAATAGTCTCCCTGCGCATGTCTTCCCACCCACTTACAGCGTCGAAACCTTTAAGCGGGGTGTAAACCGTCACTACTCCCTCTTTCCCCCTTCCCACTAATCTGTCATCCCTTCGGAACCATCAAATGCTTTGCATGGATAGGGGGCATCCCCTGAAATTGGTTTCATCTGCCATAAAAAAAACAACTTTGGAAACATATCTTCACCTGGTGGCATATATCTGTGGAAAGGTACTGTTATTAGCTTTTCAGAACGGTAAGTTGCATAAACGCACTCTTACCACGGAGTGGGTAGTGGACACTTCATCATGCCAGTGTAGGCTAACTAAAAATGCGCGTTTTTAGTACCTTGTAACGAATGTCTTCTCGCCAGGATATCCTCACGGCTGTCCAGCGTTCATTTAAATACAAAAACCCACAATCTATTCTTAATTAGTTTAATTCTTTTCTTTATTTTTTCATATTTCACATACATTATTTTATTTTTTTATATTTCACATACATTAGTACTTTCTCCCTTATAACTAATTATAGTCTAACTTTTATTTCTGGGTTACACGTTCTTCAATATGTTCATTCGTAAGTATGTCCGGGCTAACTTTGCTTATACACACGGGGATATTTAGCTAGTACGAGGAGGGTGATTACGGGACTCTTATTTGGATTCAGGACCTGCTCGCATGATAGCCAGGCTCTCGAGATTATGAATTTGGTTTCCACTAGAAGCACTCCACCAAATTCAGACAGGCAGGAATTATTCAGGATTTCAGGATTCTGAATTTGGCTTCCACTAGAAGCACTCCACCAAATTCAGACAGGCAGGAATTATTCAGGATTTCAGGATTCTGAATTTGGCTTCCACTAGAAGCACTCCACCAAATTCAGACAGGCAGGAATTATTCAGAATTTCAGGATTCCGAATTTGGCTTCCACTAGAAGCACTCCACCAAATTCAGACAGGCAGGAATTATTCAGAATTTCAGGATTCCGAATTTGGCTTCCACTAGAAGCACTACACCAAATTCAGACAGGCAGGAATTATTCATGATTTCAGGATTCTGAATTTGGCTTCCACTAGAAGCACTCCACCAAATTCAGACAGGCAGGAATTATTCAACGAGGACTTACCGCTTAGATGGTTGATTTCCAAGAGACCGATTTACAATTCGGAGGCTGCTTTTATATGGCTCACCTAACGGCATTTGGTCATTTTGTTATTTTAGTTTGGCCTTCGAAAATTTCTGTTAATCGCTTCTTTTGCTTTCGACTGGGGTTGTTGTTGCCGTAGCAGAGTGTAAAATTATTTTTTTGCTCTGTATCGACTTTGCATGTTGTTGTTTTTTTAAACCAGTTTTTTGCTCGTTAGCTTGCTGCATGTAATTTGCCTGTATTTGTTGTTGCTAATTTCTATGTGACTTTGGTTTTATTATTTGCTCTTTATTGCATTCCCGGTTTTGTACATGTTATTGTTGTTGTGCTTGTTGAGTGCGGTGAGAGTTTTGTTTTCTTCCCCGGAGTCGAGCTTTCTGTTTGGTGTTCGATTCGTTCTCCTTCAACAAGTTCCCCCAACTTGGTTGAAGTTGGTTGGCCGTATAAATAGAATTAAGTCCACCTCAATTTGGGTCCGCACAACTCGAGGTTACTGCATCCCTTGAAGCGATTTTCGCGGGATCAGCTCAGGTGGAGTGTGGTCCAGGTTCTACACCCGTATTTGTAAGGAAGTTATGCTTCCTTACAACCTTTTTCTAAACTTTAGAAAAAATATCTTGACCAAGTGGCGCACATCCGTGGAAAGGTATTGACATTAGCTTTCCAGAACGGTAAGTCGCAACAAAGCACTTTTACCACGGAGTAGGCAGTGGCCATTTCATCATGCCAGTGTAGGCTAACTAAAAATGCGGGTTTTCAGTACCTTTATTCGTAACTTTCGAAACATATCTTGACCAGGTGGCATACATCGGTGGAAAGGTACTGCTATTAGCTTTCCAGAACGGTAAGTTCTATCAACGCACTCATGCCACGGAGGGGGCAGTTGCCACTTCATCATGCCAGTGTAGGCTAACTAAAAATGAGCGTTTTTAGTACCTTTTTCGTAGCTTTAGAAAAATATCTTGACCAGGTGGCATACATCGGGGGAAAGGTACTGTCATAAGCTTTCCAGAATGGTAAGTTGCATCAACGCACTCTTACCACGGAGTGGGCAGTGGCCACTTAATCATGCCAGTGTAGGCTAACTAAAATTGGGCTTTTTATTACCTTTTTTCATAACTTTAGAAAAATATCTTGACCAGGTGGCATACATGGGTGAAAGGTAATGCCATTCTCTTTCCAGAACGGTAAGTTCCATCAACGTACTCTTACCACGTAGTGGGCAGTGGCCATTTCATCATGCCAGTGTAGGCTAACTAAAAATGCGCGTTTTCAGCACCTTTTTCGTAACTTTAGAAACAAATCCCGACCAGGTGACATATATATGTGGAAAGGTACTGCCATTAGATTTCTAGAACGGTAACTTGCATAAATGCACTCTGACCACAGAGTGGGCAGTGGCCACTTCATCATGCCAATGTAGGCTAACTAAAAAGGCGCGTTTTTAGTACCCTTTTTCGTAACTTTAGAAAAATATCTTCACAAAGTGGCATACATTGGTGGAAATTTACTGCCACTAGCTTTCCAGAGCTGTAAGTTGCATCAACGTACTTTTACCACCGAGTGGGCAGCGGCCACTTAATCATGCCAGTGTAGGCTAACCAAAAATGCGCTTTTTTATTACCTTTTTTCATAACTTTAGAAAAATATCTTGACCAGGTGGCATACATCGGTGGCAAGGTAATGCCATTCTCTTTCCAGAACGGTAAGTTCCATCAACGTACCCTTACCACGCAGTGGGCAGTGTCCATTTCATCATGCCACTGTAGGCTAATTAAAAATGCGCGTTTTTTCAGCACCTTTTCCGTAACTTTAGAAAAATATCTGGATCAGGTGGCATACATCGGTGGAAAGGTACTGTCATTAGCTTTCGAGAACGGTAAATTGCATAAACTCACTCTGACCACGTAGTGGGCAGTGGCCATTTCATCATGCCAGTGTAGGCTAACTAAAAATGCGCGTATTCAGTACCTTTTTTCGTTACTTTCGAAACATATCCTGACGAGGTGGACTATATCTGTGGAAAGGTACTGCCATTAGCTTTCCAGAACGGTAACTTGCATAAATGCACTCTGACCACGGAGTGGGCAGTGGCCACTTCATCATGCCAATGTAGGCTAACTACAAATGCGCGTATTCAGTACCTTTTTTCGTTACTTTCGAAACATATCTTGACGAGGTGGACAATATCTGTTGAAAGGTACCGCCATTAGCTTTCCAGAACGGTAAGTTGCATAAACGCACTCTGACAACGGAGTGGGCAGTGGCCATTTCATCATGCCAGTGTAGGCTAACTAAAAATGCGCATTTGTAGTACCTTTTTCCGTAACTTTAAAAACATATCTTCACCGGGTGGCATACATCGGTGGAAAGGTACTGCTATTAGCTTTCCAGAACGGTAAGTCCTATCAACGCACGCGTGCCACGGAGGGGGAAGTTGCCACTTCATCATGCCAGTGTAGGCTAACTAAAAATGCGCGTATTCAGTACCTTTTTTTGTTACTTTAGAAACACATCTTGACCATGTGGCATATATCTGTGGAAAGGTTCTGTTATTAGCTTTCCAGAACGGTAAGATGCATAAACGCACTCTTACCACGGAGTGGACAGTGGACACTTCATCACGCCAGTGTAGGCTAACTAAAAATGTGCATTTTTAGTACCTTTTTTCGTAACTTTAGAAACATATCTTCCCCAGGTGGCATACATCGGTGGAAAGGTACTGCCATTATCTTTCCAGAACGGTAAGTTCCATCAACGTACTCTTACCACGGTGTGGGCAGTGGCCACTCAATCATGCCAGTGTAGGCTAATTAAAAATGCGCATTTTTAGTACCTTTTTCGTAACTTTATAAATATACCTTGACCAGATGGCAGACATCGGGGGGAAAGGTACTGTCTAAGCTTTCGAGAAGGGTAAGTTGCATCAATGTACTCTTACCACGGAGTGCGCAGTGGACATTTCATCATACCAGTGTAGGCGAACTAAAAATGTGCGTTTTCAGCACCTTTTCGTAACTTTAGAAACAAATCTCGACCAGGTGACATATATCATTGGAAAGGTACTGCCATTAGATTTCTAGAACGGTACGTTGCATCAACGCACTCTTACCACGGAGTGGGCAGTGGCCACTTAATAATGCCAGTGTAGGCTAACTAAATAGGCGCGTTTTTAGTACCCTTTTTCGTAACTTTAGAAAAATATCTTCACAAAGTGGCATACATTGGTGGAAATTTACTGCCACTAGCTTTGCAGAATTGTAAGTTGCATCAACGTACTCTTACCACCGAGTGGGCAGCGGCCACTTAATCATGCCAGTGTAGGCTAACCAAAAATGCGCTTTTTATTACATTTTTTCATAACTTTAGAAAAATATCTTGACCAGGTGGCATACATCGGTGGCAAGGTAATGCCATTCTCTTTCCAGAACGGTAAGTTCCATCAACGTACTCTTACCACGCAGTGGGCAGTGTCCATTTCATCATGCCACTGTAGGCTAATTAAAAATGCGCGTTTTTTCAGCACCTTTTCCGTAACTTTAGAAAAATATCTGGACCAGGTGGCATACATCGGTGGAAAGGTACTGTCATTAGCTTTCGAGAACGGTAAATTGCATAAACTCACTCTGACCACGTAGTGGGCAGTGGCCATTTCATCATGCCAGTGTAGGCTAACTAAAAATGCGCGTATTCAGTACCTTTTTTCGTTACTTTCGAAACATATCCTGACGAGGTGGACTATATCTGTGGAAAGGTACTGCCATTAGCTTTCCAGAACGGTAACTTGCATAAATGCACTCTGACCACGGAGTGGGCAGTGGCCACTTCATCATGCCAATGTAGGCTAACTAAAAATGCGCATTTGTAGTACCCTTTTCCGTAACTTTAAAAACATATCTTCACCGGGTGGCATACATCGGTGGAAAGGTACTGCTATTAGCTTTCCAGAACGATAAGTCCTATCAACGCACGCGTGCCACGGAGGGGGCAGTTGCCACTTCATCATGCCAGTGTAGGCTAACTAAAAATGCGCGTATTCAGTACCTTTTTTTGTTACTTTAGAAACATATCTTGACCAGGTGGCATATATCTGTGGAAAGGTTCTGTTATTAGCTTTCCAGAACGGTAAGATAACACTTTTTAATAAACAAAATAGTGCACTACTTAATAACTTAATACTTAATAACAAATAAATAGATCTTGATGAAATTATAACAAATGAATAGACAATCTATCGCAATGCAGAGAAACATGCGAGGGGCTTGTTTATGCTCTCCGCAGTAAAGCTCAGCATTTCGTTGGTTTTCACTCTTCCTCTTTCTTCCTGGTCCCGTTAGGTGTGCAGGCGGCTGTGAGTGCACCGTGGGCTGAAGCGCGGCAAGATAAAGTCATAACACTTGTCTTGTCGCGTTTTGCTTTGCTTGCGACGTACGCGTGGCTGCTTGTACGGCTGACATTACACTTTGCTACAGTGGGCGGCGATGACAAAATCCCGCATAGACTCCACTAATGTACGTGGCTTGAGGGCGAATTTCTTCGCGGTTTATGCGCATATTTGTACTAACCAACCGCATATAATGGCACTAAGTGTGACCCAGGTGTCTGAGGGTGCAGATCCACTGGACTTTCACATGCGGGGTACCATTTACTGCCATTGTTTTTACCACACGGAGGCCCCGCCTTATACATTCGCAGTGATGTTGCGTACCAGTGTCAGCAACACCTTTGCACGTCGGATGCCGAATTTAGCACCATGTGGGTTAAGTTCAAAATCCAGTCGCACATCCTGCACTTCTGCTTCATTTATAGAAGCCCGGGTCTAGGAAGGCTGCCAACTTTGATAAATTGGACAGTCTCTCTGATTCGATTTCTAAAATTCTGGAATCGTATCCGAACAGTGAAATTGTTGTTGCTGGTGATTTCAATGTTCATAATTCCAATTGGCTACGTCATTCGAGTCACACAACACCTGAGGGTTTGTATGTTGAGTTGTTTGCTGAGTCTAATAATTTGACTCAATTAGTGAAGGAACCAACGCACTTTCCCTGCGTTGATGGGCAAAACCAAAATATTCTGGACCTCTTTCTAACTTCACATCACAGCAAGTATGATGTGAATGTTCTTGCACCTCTTGCTAATTCGGACCATGCTACAATTTCTGCTACCTTCCCATATTCTAGTCTTCAATCCGCTCACCAGTCAGCTCCGAAGCGGAAAGTGTGGCTTTATGAGAAGGCAAATTGGGATGCGCTGAACTGCTTTTTCAGCCGTTTCAATTGGCAATGGTGTTTCAGAGATAGAAACATAAATGCTGCAGCAAAATTGGTAGAAAATATAATTTTATTTGGTATGAGGTCTTTCATACCCAATAAAAGAATTTCCATTAAACCAAAAGACCATTCCTGGTTTAATGCGACTTGCAGACAAGCAGTAAGGTCTAAAGAGGAAGCATTTAGGAATTGGCGTTTAAACAAAACCGCTGATACTAAACTGCTGCGCAATCAGGCCAGAAATAGGTGCAATGCCACTCTAAAGCACGAAAAAGTTCTTTACGAACAACGCCTTAGACGCAGAGTTCTTGAATACCATAAGGGTAGCAAGAACTTTTGGTCGTTCGTGAGGAGGGTGAAAAATCAGACGAGATCGTCTATTCCAACTCTCCTCAAGGACGATCAGATCTTCACTCACTCGGTTGATAAGGCAAACTTATTAGCCAAAATGTTTGCTGAAAACTGCTCTCTTCCTGAGAGTAGCCAACTACTGCCCGCGGTCGATGATGTATCTCATGCTATGCCTCAGATGCATTTTCGAACGCGAGCTGTTAAAAGAGTGCTTGCAGACCTCAATGTCAATAAGTCCTCGGGACCGGATGGCATTTCAGCCAATGTGTTGAGAAAGTGCGCCTCAACACTGGCTCGCCCATTGCGCAATCTCTTCAATTTATCTTTTACTTCAGGAGTTTTTCCCGCTTCCTGGAAGATTGCCAATGTGCAGCCAGTTCCCAAAAAAGGTGAGGCTGCGAATCCTGCAAATTACTGGCCCATAGCAATCTGCTCAGTGCTCTCTAAATTCGTGGAGACATTGTCAATTTCACATTGTAAATTTTAAATTGATGAGGTATCTAGAGAGCAACGAGTTGATCAGCGATCGCCAGTACGGCTTCCGTGCTCACCGTTCCACCGGCGATCTGATGGCGTGTCTCACTGAGCGGTGGAGCAGTTGTATTCACCGGTTCGGTGAGAGCAAGGTTGCTGCTCTGGATATCTCCAAGGCATTTGACCGGGTGTGGCATAAAGCACTCGTGTCTAAACTGACTGCTTATGGTGTTGGTAATACTCGATGGATATCGACTTTCCTCAGCGGCCGTTCTATTCGGGTTGTAATAGACGGCTTTGCTTCCGAAGAGCACTCCATTAATGCTGGAGTTCCGCAGGGTTCGGTCCTGTCTCCGACACTTTTTCTTATTTTCATCAATGACCTGCTGTCATTGACATCAAACCCCGTCTACTCGTTTGCTGATGACAGCAGCATTTGTCATTCATATTCATTCTCCAGGCGTCCTTCCATTCTGGAGATCACTAGAAGACGCAGAATTATGAATGACACACTCCAATCCGACCTCAACAAAATCCAGGAGTGGGGTCGTGCGAATCGGGTCGACTTTAATGCGTGGAAGACCCAATGCTGTTTGTTAACCCACAAGCGTTTGGCGGGTGAAAACTTCCCACCTCTAAATATGGGTGGTGTGGATATTAATGAGTCGGAGGCTCTTGATGTTCTGGGCATGTCAATCCAATGCGATCTTCGCTGGAACGATCACATCTTTGACGTGTCGAAAGAAGCAGCTAAGTGCTTAGGCTTTCTTAAGCGGTGTAAGAAATACTTCACTCCAACCGATCTTCGTTGTATCTACACCACGTCCGTCCGAAAATGGAGTACAATTGGCATATATGGTCGGGAGCTTCGCGGGCATATCTTCAGCTTCTCGACCGTGTCTAATGTCGTGCGTTAAAACTTATAGGGGACAGTAGGGTATCCAGCCCTATTGAAACCTTGGATCGTCGTCGTGATGTGGGGTGTGTATCACTATTTTACCGTTACTTTCACGGTAAATGTTCCTCTGAAGTAGCCGGCCTGATTCCTCCGGTTGAGGTATTTAGCAGAACTACACGGCTTTCCAGAGGGGTGCACCCCTTTTATGTCACGATTCCATTCCAACGAACCACGCATTACCGTGAGAGTTCGTTTTTCGGTCGCGTTATTAGATTGTGGAATAGTCTCCCTGCGCATGTCTTCCCACCCACTTACAGCGTCGAAACCTTTAAGCGGGGTGTAAACCGTCACTACTCCCTCTTTCCCCCTTCCCACTAATCTGTCATCCCTTCGGAACCATCAAATGCTTTGCATGGATAGGGGGCATCCCCTGAAATTGGTTTCATCTGCCATAAAAAAAAACAACTTTGGAAACATATCTTCACCTGGTGGCATATATCTGTGGAAAGGTACTGTTATTAGCTTTTCAGAACGGTAAGTTGCATAAACGCACTCTTACCACGGAGTGGGTAGTGGACTCTTCATCATGCCAGTGTAGGCTAACTAAAAATGCGCGTTTTTAGTACCTTGTAACGAATGTCTTCTCGCCAGGATATCCTCACGGCTGTCCAGCGTTCATTTAAATACAAAAACCCACAATCTATTCTTAATTAGTTTAATTCTTTTCTTTATTTTTTCATATTTCACATACATTATTTTATTTTTTTATATTTCACATACATTAGTACTTTCTCCCTTATAACTAATTATAGTCTAACTTTTATTTCTGGGTTACACGTTCTTCAATATGTTCATTCGTAAGTATGTCCGGGCTAACTTTGCTTATACACACGGGGATATTTAGCTAGTACGAGGAGGGTGATTACGGGACTCTTATTTGGATTCAGGACCTGCTCGCATGATAGCCAGGCTCTCGAGATTATGAATTTGGCTTCCACTAGAAGCACTCCACCAAATTCAGACAGGCAGGAATTATTCAGGATTTCAGGATTCTGAATTTGGCTTCCACTAGAAGCACTCCACCAAATTCAGACAGGCAGGAATTATTCAGGATTTCAGGATTCCGAATTTGGCTTCCACTAGAAGCACTCCACCAAATTCAGACAGGCAGGAATTATTCAGAATTTCAGGATTCCGAATTTGGCTTCCACTAGAAGCACTCCACCAAATTCAGACAGGCAGGAATTATTCATGATTTCAGGATTCTGAATTTGGCTTCCACTAGAAGCACTCCACCAAATTCAGACAGGCAGGAATTATTCAACGAGGACTTACCGCTTAGATGGTTGATTTCCAAGAGACCGATTTACAATTCGGAGGCTGCTTTTATATGGCTCACCTAACGGCATTTGGTCATTTTGTTATTTTAGTTTGGCCTTCGAAAATTTCTGTTAATCGCTTCTTTTGCTTTCGACTGGGGTTGTTGTTGCCGTAGCAGAGTGTAAAATTATTTTTTTGCTCTGTATCGACTTTGCATGTTGTTGTTCTTTTAAACCAGTTTTTTGCTCGTTAGCTTGCTGCATGTAATTTGCCTGTATTTGTTGTTGCTAATTTCTATGTGACTTTGGTTTTATTATTTGCTCTTTATTGCATTCCCGGTTTTGTACATGTTATTGTTGTTGTGCTTGCTGAGTGCGGTGAGAGTTTTGTTTTCTTCCCCGGAGTCGAGCTTTCTGTTTGGTGTTCGATTCGTTCTCCTTCAACAAGTTCCCCCAACTTGGTTGAAGTTGGTTGGCCGTATAAATAGAATTAAGTCCACCTTAATTTGGGTCCGCACAACTCGAGGTTACTGCATCCCTTGAAGCGATTTTCGCGGGATCAGCTCAGGTGGAGTGTGGTCCAGGTTCTACACCCGTATTTGTAAGGAAGTTATGCTTCCTTACAACCTTTTTCTAAACTTTAGAAAAAATATCTTGACCAAGTGGCGCACATCCGTGGAAAGGTATTGACATTAGCTTTCCAGAACGGTAAGTCGCAACAAAGCACTTTTACCACGGAGTGGGCAGTGGCCATTTCATCATGCCAGTGTAGGCTAACTAAAAATGCGCGTTTTCAGTACCTTTATTCGTAACTTTCGAAACATATCTTGACCAGGTGGCATACATCGGTGGAAAGGTACTGCTATTAGCTTTCCAGAACGGTAAGTTCTATCAACGCACTCATGCCACGGAGGGGGCAGTTGCCACTTCATCATGCCAGTGTAGGCTAACTAAAAATGAGCGTTTTTAGTACCTTTTTCGTAACTTTAGAAAAATATCTTGACCAGGTGGCATACATCGGGGGAAAGGTGCTGTCATAAGCTTTCCAGAACGGTAAGTTGCATCAACGCACTCTTACCACGGAGTGGGCAGTGGCCACTTAATCATGCCAGTGTAGGCTAACTAAAATTGGGCTTTTTATTACCTTTTTTCATAACTTTAGAAAAATATCTTGACCAGGTGGCATACATGGGTGAAAGGTAATGCCATTCTCTTTCCAGAACGGTAAGTTCCATCAACGTACTCTTACCACGTAGTGGGCAGTGGCCATTTCATCATGCCAGTGTAGGCTAACTAAAAATGCGCGTTTTCAGCACCTTTTTCGTAACTTTAGAAACAAATCCCGACCAGGTGACATATATATGTGGAAAGGTACTGCCATTAGATTTCTAGAACGGTAACTTGCATAAATGCACTCTGACCACGGAGTGGGCAGTGGCCACTTCATCATGCCAATGTAGGCTAACTAAAAAGGCGCGTTTTTAGTACCCTTTTTCGTAACTTTAGAAAAATATCTTCACAAAGTGGCATACATTGGTGGAAATTTACTGCCACTAGCTTTCCAGAGCTGTAAGTTGCATCAACGTACTTTTACCACCGAGTGGGCAGCGGCCACTTAATCATGCCAGTGTAGGCTAACCAAAAATGCGCTTTTTTATTACCTTTTTTCATAACTTTAGAAAAATATCTTGACCAGGTGGCATACATCGGTGGCAAGGTAATGCCATTCTCTTTCCAGAACGGTAAGTTCCATCAACGTACTCTTACCACGCAGTGGGCAGTGTCCATTTCATCATGCCACTGTAGGCTAATTAAAAATGCGCGTTTTTTCAGCACCTTTTCCGTAACTTTAGAAAAATATCTGGATCAGGTGGCATACATCGGTGGAAAGGTACTGTCATTAGCTTTCGAGAACGGTAAATTGCATAAACTCACTCTGACCACGTAGTGGGCAGTGGCCATTTCATCATGCCAGTGTAGGCTAACTAAAAATGCGCGTATTCAGTACCTTTTTTCGTTACTTTCGAAACATATCCTGACGAGGTGGACTATATCTGTGGAAAGGTACTGCCATTAGCTTTCCAGAACGGTAGCTTGCATAAATGCACTCTGACCACGGAGTGGGCAGTGGCCACTTCATCATGCCAATGTAGGCTAACTACAAATGCGCGTATTCAGTACCTTTTTTCGTTACTTTCGAAACATATCTTGACGAGGTGGACAATATCTGTGGAAAGGTACCGCCATTAGCTTTCCAGAACGGTAATTTGCATAAACGCACTCTGACAAAGGAGTGGGCAGTGGCCATGTCATCATGCCAGTGTAGGCTAACTAAAAATGCGCATTTGTAGTACCTTTTTCCGTAACTTTAAAAACATATCTTCACCGGGTGGCATACATCGGTGGAAAGGTACTGCTATTAGCTTTCCAGAACGGTAAGTCCTATCAACGCACGCGTGCCACGGAGGGGGAAGTTGCCACTTCATCATGCCAGTGTAGGCTAACTAAAAATGCGCGTATTCAGTACCTTTTTTTGTTACTTTAGAAACATATCTTGACCAGGTGGCATATATCTGTGGAAAGGTTCTGTTATAAGCTTTCCAGAACGGTAAGATGCATAAACGCACTCTTACCACGGAGTGGACAGTGGACACTTCATCACGCCAGTGTAGGCTAACTAAAAATGTGCATTTTTAGTACCTTTTTTCGTAACTTTAGAAACATATCTTCCCCAGGTGGCATACATCGGTGGAAAGGTACTGCCATTATCTTTCCAGAACGGTAAGTTCCATCAACGCACTCTTACCACGGTGTGGGCAGTGGCCACTCAATCATGCCAGTGTAGGCTAATTAAAAATGCGCATTTTTAGTACCTTTTTCGTAACTTTATAAATATACCTTGACCAGATGGCAGACATCGGGGGGAAAGGTACTTTCTAAGCTTTCGAGAACGGTAAGTTGCATCAATGTACTCTTACCACGGAGTGCGCAGTGGACATTTCATCATACCAGTGTAGGCGAACTAAAAATGTGCGTTTTCAGCACCTTTTCGTAACTTTAGAAACAAATCTCGACCAGGTGACATATATCAGTGGAAAGGTACTGCCATTAGATTTCTAGAACGGTACGTTATATGAACGCACTCTTACCACGGAATGGGTAGTGGCCACTTCATCATGCCAGTGTAGGCTATATAAAAAGGCGTGTTTTTAGTACCCTTTTTCGTAACTTTAGAAAAATATCCTGGGCAGGTGGCATACATCGGTGGAAAGGTACTGTTATTAGCTTTTCATAACGGTAAGTTGCATAAACGCACTCTTACCACGGAGTGGGCAGTGGCCATTTCATCATGCCAGTGTAGGCTAACTAAAAATTAGCTTTTTCAGCACCTTTTGCGTAACTTTAGAAACAAATCTCGACCAGGTGACATATATCAGTGGAAAGGTACTGCCATTAGATTTCTAGAACGGTACGTTGCATCAACGCACTCTTACCACGGAGTGGGCAGTGGCCACTTAATAATGCCAGTGTAGGCTAACTAAAAAGGCGCGTTTTTAGTACCCTTTTTCGTAACTTTAGAAAAATATCTTTACAAAGTGGCATACATTGGTGGAAATTTACTGCCACTAGCTTTGCAGAATTGTAAGTTGCATCAACGTACTCTTACCACCGAGTGGGCAGCGGCCACTTAATCATGCCAGTGTAGGCTAACCAAAAATGCGCTTTTTTATTACCTTTTTTCATAACTTTAGAAAAATATCTTGACCAGGTGGCATACATCGGTGGCAAGGTAATGCCATTCTCTTTCCAGAACGGTAAGTTCCATCAACGTACTCTTACCACGCAGTGGGCAGTGTCCATTTCATCATGCCACTGTAGGCTAATTAAAAATGCGCGTTTTTTCAGCACCTTTTCCGTAACTTTAGAAAATTATCTGGACCAGGTGGCATACATCGGTGGAAAGGTACTGTCATTAGCTTTCGAGAACGGTAAATTGCATAAACTCACTCTGACCACGTAGTGGGCAGTGGCCATTTCATCATGCCAGTGTAGGCTAACTAAAAATGCGCGTATTCAGTACCTTTTTTCGTTACTTTCGAAACATATCCTGACGAGGTGGACTATATCTGTGGAAAGGTACTGCCATTAGCTTTCCAGAACGGTAACTTGCGTAAATGCACTCTGACCACGGAGTGGGCAGTGGCCACTTCATCATGCCAATGTAGGCTAACTAAAAATGCGCATTTGTAGCACCTTTTTCCGTAACTTTAAAAACATATCTTCACCGGGTGGCATACATCGGTGGAAAGGTACTGCTATTAGCTTTTCAGAACGGTAAGTCCTATCAACGCACGCGTGCCACGGAGGGGGCAGTTGCTACTTCATCATGCCAGAGTAGGCTAACTAAAAATGCGCGTATTCAGTACCTTTTTTTGTTACTTTAGAAACATATCTTGACCAGGTGGCATATATCTGTGGAAAGGTTCTGTTATTAGCTTTCCAGAACGGTAAGATGCATAAACGCACTCTTACCGTTACTGTCCACTCCGTGGACAGTGGACACTTCATCACGCCAGTGTAGGCTAACCAAAAATGCGCATTTTTAGTACCCTTTTTCGTAACTTTAGAAAAATATCTTGACCAGGTGGCATACATCGGTGGAAAGGTTCATTAGTTTTCTAGAACGGTAAGTTGCATTAACGCACTCTGACCACGGAGTTGGCAGTGGCCACTTCATCATGCCAGTGTAAGCTGACTAAAAATGCGCGTATTCCGTACCTTTTTTCGATACTTTAGAAACATATCTTCACCAGGTGGCATATGTCTGTGGAAAGGTTCTGTTATTAGCTTTCCAGAACGGTAAGTTGCATAAACGCACTCTTACCACGGAGTGGGCAGTGGACACTTCATCATGCCAGTGTAGGTTAACTAAAAATGCGTTTTTTCAGCACCTTTTCCGTAACTTTAGAAAAATATCTGGACCAGGTGGCATACATCGGTGGAAAGGTACTGTCATTAGCTTTCGAGAACGGTAAATTGCATAAACTCACTCTGACCACGTAGTGGGCAGTGGCCATTTCATCATGCCAGTGTAGGCTAACTAAAAATGCGCGTATTCAGTACCTTTTTTCGTTACTTTCGAAACATATCTTGACGAGGTGGACAATATCTGTGGAAAGGTACTGCCCTTAGCTTTCCAGAACGGTAAGTTGCATAAACGCACTCTGACAACGGAGTGGGCAGTGGCCATTTCATCATGCCAATGTAGGCTAACTACAAATGCGCGTATTCAGTACCTTTTTTCGTTACTTTCGAAACATATCTTGACGAGGTGGACAATATCTGTGGAAAGGTACCGCCATTAGCTTTCCAGAACGGTAAGTTGCATAAACGCACTCTGACAACGGAGTGGGCAGTGGCCATTTCATCATGCCAGTGTAGGCTAACTAAAAATGCGCATTTGTAGTACCTTTTTCCGTAACTTTAAAAACATATCTTCACCGGGTGGCATACATCGGTGGAAAGGTACTGCTATTAGCTTTCCAGAACGGTAAGTCCTATCAACGCACGCGTGCCACGGAGGGGGAAGTTGCCACTTCATCATGCCAGTGTAGGCTAACTAAAAATGCGCGTATTCAGTACCTTTTTTTGTTACTTTAGAAACATATCTTGACCAGGTGGCATATATCTGTGGAAAGGTTCTGTTATTAGCTTTCCAGAACGGTAAGATGCATAAACGCACTCTTACCACGGAGTGGACAGTGGACACTTCATCACGCCAGTGTAGGCTAACTAAAAATGTGCATTTTTAGTACCTTTTTTCGTAACTTTAGAAACATATCTTCCCCAGGTGGCATACATCGGTGGAAAGGTACTGCCATTATCTTTCCAGAACGGTAAGTTCCATCAACGCACTCTTACCACGGTGTGGGCAGTGGCCACTCAATCATGCCAGTGTAGGCTAATTAAAAATGCGCATTTTTAGTACCTTTTTCGTAACTTTATAAATATACCTTGACCAGATGGCAGACATCGGGGGGAAAGGTACTTTCTAAGCTTTCGAGAACGGTAAGTTGCATCAATGTACTCTTACCACGGAGTGCGCAGTGGACATTTCATCATACCAGTGTAGGCGAACTAAAAATGTGCGTTTTCAGCACCTTTTCGTAACTTTAGAAACAAATCTCGACCAGGTGACATATATCAGTGGAAAGGTACTGCCATTAGATTTCTAGAACGGTACGTTATATGAACGCACTCTTACCACGGAATGGGTAGTGGCCACTTCATCATGCCAGTGTAGGCTATATAAAAAGGCGTGTTTTTAGTACCCTTTTTCGTAACTTTAGAAAAATATCCTGGGCAGGTGGCATACATCGGTGGAAAGGTACTGTTATTAGCTTTTCAGAACGGTAAGTTGCATAAACGCACTCTTACCACGGAGTGGGCAGTGGCCATTTCATCATGCCAGTGTAGGCTAACTAAAAATTAGCTTTTTCAGCACCTTTTGCGTAACTTTAGAAACAAATCTCGACCAGGTGACATATATCAGTGGAAAGGTACTGCCATTAGATTTCTAGAACGGTACGTTGCATCAACGCACTCTTACCACGGAGTGGGCAGTGGCCACTTAATAATGCCAGTGTAGGCTAACTAAAAAGGCGCGTTTTTAGTACCCTTTTTCGTAACTTTAGAAAAATATCTTCACAAAGTGGCATACATTGGTGGAAATTTACTGCCACTAGCTTTGCAGAATTGTAAGTTGCATCAACGTACTCTTACCACCGAGTGGGCAGCGGCCACTTAATCATGCCAGTGTAGGCTAACCAAAAATGCGCTTTTTTATTACCTTTTTTCATAACTTTAGAAAAATATCTTGACCAGGTGGCATACATCGGTGGCAAGGTAATGCCATTCTCTTTCCAGAACGGTAAGTTCCATCAACGTACTCTTACCACGCAGTGGGCAGTGTCCATTTCATCATGCCACTGTAGGCTAATTAAAAATGCGCGTTTTTTCAGCACCTTTTCCGTAACTTTAGAAAAATATCTGGACCAGGTGGCATACATCGGTGAAAAGGTACTGTCATTAGCTTTTGAGAACGGTAAATTGCATAAACTCACTCTGACCACGTAGTGGGCAGTGGCCATTTCATCATGCCAGTGTAGGCTAACTAAAAATGCGCGTATTCAGTACCTTTTTTCGTTACTTTCGAAACATATCCTGACGAGGTGGACTATATCTGTGGAAAGGTACTGCCATTAGCTTTCCAGAACGGTAACTTGCGTAAATGCACTCTGACCACGGAGTGGGCAGTGGCCACTTCATCATGCCAATGTAGGCTAACTAAAAATGCGCATTTGTAGTACCTTTTTCCGTAACTTTAAAAACATATCTTCACCGGGTGGCATACATCGGTGGAAAGGTACTGCTATTAGCTTCCCAGAACGGTAAGTCCTATCAACGCACGCGTGCCACGGAGGGGGCAGTTGCTACTTCATCATGCCAGTGTAGGCTAACTAAAAATGCGCGTATTCAGTACCTTTTTTTGTTACTTTAGAAACATATCTTGACCAGGTGGCATATATCTGTGGAAAGGTTCTGTTATTAGCTTTCCAGAACGGTAAGATGCATAAACGCACTCTTACCGTTACTGTCCACTCCGTGGACAGTGGACACTTCATCACGCCAGTGTAGGCTAACCAAAAATGCGCATTTTTAGTACCCTTTTTCGTAACTTTAGAAAAATATCTTGACCAGGTGGCATACATCGGTGGAAAGGTTCATTAGTTTTCTAGAACGGTAAGTTGCATTAACGCACTCTGACCACGGAGTTGGCAGTGGCCACTTCATCATGCCAGTGTAAGCTGAATAAAAATGCGCGTATTCCGTACCTTTTTTCGATACTTTAGAAACATATCTTCACCAGGTGGCATATATCTGTGGAAAGGTTCTGTTATTAGCTTTCCAGAACGGTAAGTTGCATAAACGCACTCTTACCACGGAGTGGGCAGTGGACACTTCATCATGCCAGTGTAGGTTAACTAAAAATGCGTTTTTTCAGCACCTTTTCCGTAACTTTAGAAAAATATCTGGACCAGGTGGCATACATCGGTGGAAAGGTACTGTCATTAGCTTTCGAGAACGGTAAATTGCATAAACTCACTCTGACCACGTAGTGGGCAGTGGCCATTTCATCATGCCAGTGTAGGCTAACTAAAAATGCGCGTATTCAGTACCTTTTTTCGTTACTTTCGAAACATATCTTGACGAGGTGGACAATATCTGTGGAAAGGTACTGCCCTTAGCTTTCCAGAACGGTAAGTTGCATAAACGCACTCTGACAACGGAGTGGGCAGTGGCCATTTCATCATGCCAGTGTAGGCTAACTAAAAATGCGCATTTGTAGTACCTTTTTCCGTAACTTTAAAAACATATCTTCACCGGGTTGCATACATCGGTGGAAAGGTACTGCTATTAGCTTTCCAGAACGGTAAGTCCTATCAACGCACGCGTGCCACGGAGGGGGCATTTGCCACTTCATCATGCCAGTGTAGGCTAACTAAAAATGCGCGTATTCAGTACCTTTTTTTGTTACTTTAGAAACATATCTTGACCAGGTGGCATATATCTGTGGAAAGGTTCTGTTATTAGCTTTCCAGAACGGTAAGCTGCATCAACGCACTCTTACCACGGTGTGGGCAGTGGCCACTCAATCATGCCAGTGTAGGCTAATTAAAAATGCGCATTTTTAGTACCTGTTTCGTAACTTTATAAATATACCTTGACCAGATGGCAGACATCGGGGGGAAAGGTACTTTCTAAGCTTTCGAGAACGGTAAGTTGCGTCAATGTACTCTTACCACGGAGTGCGCAGTGGACATTTCATCATACCAGTGTAGGCGAACTAAAAATGCGCGTTTTCAGCACCTTTTCGTAACTTTAGAAACAAATCTCGACCAGGTGACATATATCAGTGGAAAGGTACTGCCATTAGATTTCTATAACGGTACGTTACATGAACGCACTCTTACCACGGAGTGGGTAGTGGCCACTTCATCATGTCAGTGTAGGCTATATAAAAAGGCGTGTTTTTAGTACCCTTTTTCGTAACTTTAGAAAAATATCCTGGGCAGGTGGCATACATCGGTGGAAAGGTACTGTTATTAGCTTTTCAGAACGGTAAGTTGCATAAACGCACTCTTACCACGGAGTGGGCAGTGGCCATTTCATCATGCCAGTGTAGGCTAACTACAAATGCGCGTATTCAGTACCTTTTTTCGTTACTTTCGAAGCATATCTTAACTGCTTTCGAGTGGGCAGTGGCCATTTCATGAAGCCAGTGTAGGCTAACTAAAAATGCGCGTTTTTAGTACCTTTTTCGTAACTTTAGAAAAATATCTTGACCAGGTGGCATACATCGGGGGAAAGGTACTGTCATAAGCTTTCCAGAATGGTAAGTTGCATCAACGCACTCTTACCACGGAGTGGGCAGTGGCCACTTAATCATGCCAGTGTAGGCTAACTACAAATGCGCGTATTCAGTACCTTTTTTCGTTACTTTCGAAGCATATCTTAACTGCTTTCGAGTGGGCAGTGGCCATTTCATGAAGCCAGTGTAGGCTAACTAAAAATGCGCGTTTTTAGTACCTTTTTCGTAACTTTAGAAAAATATCTTGACCAGGTGGCATACATCGGGGGAAAGGTACTGTCATAAGCTTTCCAGAATGGTAAGTTGCATCAACGCACTCTTACCACGGAGTGGGCAGTGGCCACTTAATCATGCCAGTGTAGGCTAACTAAAATTGGGCTTCTTATTACCTTTTTTCATAACTTTAGAAAAATATCTTGATCAGGTGGCATACATGGGTGAAAGGTAATGCCATTCTCTTTCCAGAACGGTAAGTTCCATCAACGTACTCTTACCACGTAGTGGGCAGTGGCCATTTCATCATGCCAGTGTAGGCTAACTAAAAATGCGCGTTTTCAGCACCTTTTTCGTAACTTTAGAAACAAATCCCGACCAGGTGACATATATCAGTGGAAAGGTACTGCCATTAGATTTCTAGAACGGTACGTTGCATCAACGCACTCTTACCACGGAGTGGGTAGTGGCCACTTAATAATGCCAGTGTAGGCTAACTAAAAATGTGCATTTTTAGTACCTTTTTCCGTAACTTTAGAAACATATCTTCACCATGTGGCATACATCGGTGGAAAGGTACTGCTATTAGCTTTCCAGAACGGTAACTTGCATAAATGCACTCTGACCACGGAGTGGGCAGTGGCCACTTCATCATGCCAATGTAGGCTAACTACAAATGCGCGTATTCAGTACCTTTTTTCGTTACTTTCGAAACATATCTTGACCAGGTGGCATATATCTGTGGAAAGGTTCTGTTATTAGCTTTCCAGAACGGTAAGATGCATAAACGCACTATTACCACGGAGTGGACAGTGGACATTTCATCACGCCAGTGTAGGCTAACTAAAAATGCGCATTTTTAGTACCTTTTTTCGTAACTTTAGAAACATATCTTCCCCAGGTGGCATACATCGGTGGAAAGGTACTACCATTAGCTTTCCAGAACGGTAAGCTGCATCAACGCACTCTTAGCACGGTGTGGGCAGTGGCCACTCAATCATGCCAGTGTAGGCTAAGTAAAAATGCGCATTTTTAGTATCTTTTTCGTAACTTTATAAATATACCTTGACCAGATGGCAGACATCGGGGGGAAAGGAACTTTCATAAGCTTTCGAGAACGGTAAGTTGCATCAATGTACTCTTACCACGGAGTGCGCAGTGGACATTTCATCATGCCAGTGTAGGCGAACTAAAAATGCGCGTTTTCAGCACCTTTTCGTAACTTTAGAAACAAATCTCGACCAGGTGACATATATCAGTGGAAAGGTACTGCCATTAGATTTCTAGAACGGTACGTTACATGAACGCACTCTTACCACGGAGTGGGTAGTGGCCATTTCATCATGCCAGTGTAGGCTATATAAAAAGGCGTGTTTTTAGTACCCTGTTTCGTAACTTTAAAAACAAATCCCGACCAGGTGACATATATATGTGGAAAGGTACTGCCATTAGATTTCTAGAACGGTAACTTGCATAAATGCACTCTGACCACGGAGTGGGCAGTGGCCACTTCATCATGCCAATGTAGGCTAACTAAAAAGGCGCGTTTTTAGTACCCTTTTTCGTAACTTTAGAAAAATATCTTCACAAAGTGGCATACATTGGTGGAAATTTACTGCCACTAGCTTTGCAGAATTGTAAGTTGCATCAACGTACTCTTACCACCGAGTGGGCAGCGGCCACTTAATCATGCCAGTGTAGGCTAACCAAAAATGCGCTTTTTTATTACCTTTTTTCATAACTTTAGAAAAATATCTTGACCAGGTGGCATACATCGGTGGCAAGGTAATGCCATTCTCTTTCCAGAACGGTAAGTTCCATCAACGTACTCTTACCACGCAGTGGGCAGTGTCCATTTCATCATGCCACTGTAGGCTAATTAAAAATGCGCGTTTTTTCAGCACCTTTTCCGTAACTTTAGAAAAATATCTGGACCAGGTGGCATACATCGGTGGAAAGGTACTGTCATTAGCTTTCGAGAACGGTAAATTGCATAAACGCACTCTTACCACGGAGTGGGCAGTGGATACTTCATAATGCCAGTGTAGGCTAACTAAACCACTCTGCACACTAATGCACTCTGACCACGGAGTGAGCAGTGGCCATTTCATCATGCCAGTGTAGGCTAACTAAAAATGCGCGTTTTTAGTACCTTCTCCGTAACTTTAGAAAAATATCTTGACCAGGTGGCAGACATCGGGGGAAAGGTACTGTCATAAGCTTTCGAGAACGGTAAGTTGCATAAACGCACTCTTACCACGGAGTGGGCAGTGGATACTTCATAATGCCAGTGTAGGCTAACTAAACCACTCTGCACACTAATGCACTCTGACCACGCAGTGGGCAGTGTCCATTTCATCATGCCACTGTAGGCTAATTAAAAATGCGCGTTTTTTCAGCACCTTTTCCGTAACTTTAGAAAAATATCTGGACCAGGTGGCATACATCGGTGGAAAGGTACTGTCATTAGCTTTCGAGAACGGTAAATTGCATAAACTCACTCTGACCACGTAGTGGGCAGTGGCCATTTCATCATGCCAGTGTAGGCTAACTAAAAATGCGCGTATTCAGTACCTTTTTTCGTTACTTTCGAAACATATCCTGACGAGGTGGACTATATCTGTGGAAAGGTACTGCCATTAGCTTTCCAGAACGGTAACTTGCATAAATGCACTCTGACCACGGAGTGGGCAGTGGCCACTTCATCATGCCAATGTAGGCTAACTACAAATGCGCGTATTCAGTACCTTTTTTCGTTACTTTCGAAACATATCTTGACGAGGTGGACAATATCTGTGGAAAGGTACCGCCATTAGCTTTCCAGAACGGTAAGTTGCATAAACGCACTCTGACAACGGAGTGGGCAGTGGCCATTTCATCATGCCAGTGTAGGCTAACTAAAAATGCGCATTTGTAGTACCTTTTTCCGTAACTTTAAAAACATATCTTCACCGGGTGGCATACATCGGTGGAAAGGTACTGCTATTAGCTTTCCAGAACGGTAAGTCCTATCAACGCACGCGTGCCACGGAGGGGGAAGTTGCCACTTCATCATGCCAGTGTAGGCTAACTAAAAATGCGCGTATTCAGTACCTTTTTTTGTTACTTTAGAAACATATCTTGACCAGGTGGCATATATCTGTGGAAAGGTTCTGTTATTAGCTTTCCAGAACGGTAAGATGCATAAACGCACTCTTACCACGGAGTGGACAGTGGACACTTCATCACGCCAGTGTAGGCTAACTAAAAATGTGCGTTTTTAGTACCTTTTTTCGTAACTTTAGAAACATATCTTCCCCAGGTGGCATACATCGGTGGAAAGGCACTGCCATTATCTTTACAGAACGGTAAGTTCCATCAACGCACTCTTACCACGGTGTGGGCAGTGGCCACTCAATCATGCCAGTGTAGGCTAATTAAAAATGCGCATTTTTAGTACCTTTTTCGTAACTTTATAAATATACCTTGACCAGATGGCAGACATCGGGGGGAAAGGTACTTTCTAAGCTTTCGAGAACGGTAAGTTGCATCAATGTACTCTTACCACGGAGTGCGCAGTGGACATTTCATCATACCAGTGTAGCACCACACCACACGGTGTGGGCTTTAGAAAAATATCTTGACCAGGTGGCATACATCGGTGGAAAGGTTCATTAGTTTTCTAGAACGGTAAGTTGCATTAACGCACTCTGACCACGGAGTTGGCAGTGGCCACTTCATCATGCCAGTGTAAGCTGACTAAAAATGCGCGTATTCCGTACCTTTTTTCGATACTTTAGAAACATATCTTCACCAGGTGGCATATATCTGTGGAAAGGTTCTGTTATTAGCTTTCCAGAACGGTAAGTTGCATAAACGCACTCTTACCACGGAGTGGGCAGTGGACACTTCATCATGCCAGTGTAGGTTAACTAAAAATGCGTTTTTTCAGCACCTTTTCCGTAACTTTAGAAAAATATCTGGACCAGGTGGCATACATCGGTGGAAAGGTACTGTCATTAGCTTTCGAGAACGGTAAATTGCATAAACTCACTCTGACCACGTAGTGGGCAGTGGCCATTTCATCATGCCAGTGTAGGCTAACTAAAAATGCGCGTATTCAGTACCTTTTTTCGTTACTTTCGAAACATATCTTGACGAGGTGGACAATATCTGTGGAAAGGTACTGCCCTTAGCTTTCCAGAACGGTAAGTTGCATAAACGCACTCTGACAACGGAGTGGGCAGTGGCCATTTCATCATGCCAGTGTAGGCTAACTAAAAATGCGCATTTGTAGTACCTTTTTCCGTAACTTTAAAAACATATCTTCACCGGGTGGCATACATCGGTGGAAAGGTACTGCTATTAGCTTTCCAGAACGGTAAGTCCTATCAACGCACGCGTGCCACGGAGGGGGCATTTGCCACTTCATCATGCCAGTGTAGGCTAACTAAAAATGCGCGTATTCAGTACCTTTTTTTGTTACTTTAGAAACATATCTTGACCAGGTGGCATATATCTGTGGAAAGGTTCTGTTATTAGCTTTCCAGAACGGTAAGATGCATAAACGCACTCTTACCGTTACTGTCCACTCCGTGGACAGTGGACACTTCATCACGCCAGTGTAGGCTAACCACAAATGCGCATTTTTAGTACCCTTTTTCGTAACTTTAGAAAAATATCTTGACCAGGTGGCATACATCGGTGGAAAGGTTCATTAGTTTTCTAGAACGGTAAGTTGCATTAACGCACTCTGACCACGGAGTTGGCAGTGGCCACTTCATCATGCCAGTGTAAGCTGACTAAAAATGCGCGTATTCCGTACCTTTTTTCGATACTTTAGAAACATATCTTCACCAGGTGGCATATATCTGTGGAAAGGTACTGTTATTAGCTTTCCAGAACGGTAAGTTGCATAAACGCACTCTTACCACGGAGTGGGCAGTGGACACTTCATCATGCCAGTGTAGGTTAACTAAAAATGCGCGTTTTTAGTACCTTTTTCGTAACTTTAGAAAAATATATTGACCAGGTGGCAGACACCTGGGGAAAGGTACTGTCATAAGCTTTCGAGAACGGTAAGCTGCATCAACGCACTCTTACCACGGTGTGGGCAGTGGCCACTCAATCATGCCAGTGTAGGCTAATTAAAAATGCGCATTTTTAGTACCTGTTTCGTAACTTTATAAATATACCTTGACCAGATGGCAGACATCGGGGGGAAAGGTACTTTCTAAGCTTTCGAGAACGGTAAGTTGCGTCAATGTACTCTTACCACGGAGTGCGCAGTGGACATTTCATCATACCAGTGTAGGCGAACTAAAAATGCGCGTTTTCAGCACCTTTTCGTAACTTTAGAAACAAATCTCGACCAGGTGACATATATCAGTGGAAAGGTACTGCCATTAGATTTCTATAACGGTACGTTACATGAACGCACTCTTACCACGGAGTTGGTAGTGGCCACTTCATCATGCCAGTGTAGGCTATATAAAAAGGCGTGTTTTTAGTACCCTTTTTCGTAACTTTAGAAAAATATCCTGGGCAGGTGGCATACATCGGTGGAAAGGTACTGTTATTAGCTTTTCAGAACGGTAAGTTGCATAAACGCACTCTTACCACGGAGTGGGCAGTGGCCATTTCATCATGCCAGTGTAGGCTAACTAAAAATTAGCTTTTTCAGCACCTTTTGCGTAACTTTAGAAACAAATCTCGACCATGTGACATATATCAGTGGAAAGGTACTGCCATTAGATTTCTAGAACGGTACGTTGCATCAACGCACACTTACCACGGAGTGGGCTGTGGCCACTTCATCATGCCAGTGTAGGCTAACTACAAAAGCGCGTTTTCAGCACCTTTTTCGTAACTTTAGAAACAAATCCCGACCAGGTGACATATATCAGTGGAAAGGTACTGCCATTAGATTTCTAGAACGGTACGTTGCATCCACGCACTCTTACCACGGAGTGGGTAGTGGCCACTTAATAATGCCAGTGTAGGCTAACTAAAAATGTGCATTTTTAGTACCTTTTTCCGTAACTTTAGAAACATATCTTCACCATGTGGCATACATCGGTGGAAAGGTACTGCTATTAGCTTTCCAGAACGGTAACTTGCATATATGCACTCTGACCACGGAGTGGGCAGTGGCCACTTCATCATGCCAATGTAGGCTAACTACAAATGCGCGTATTCAGTACCTTTTTTCGTTACTTTCGAAACATATCTTGACCAGGTGGCATATATCTGTGGAAAGGTTCTGTTATTAGCTTTCCAGAACGGTAAGATGCATAAACGCACTATTACCACGGAGTGGACAGTGGACATTTCATCACGCCAGTGTAGGCTAACTAAAAATGCGCATTTTTAGTACCTTTTTTCGTAACTTTAGAAACATATCTTCCCCAGGTGGCATACATCGGTGGACAGGTACTGCCATTAGCTTTCCAGAACGGTAAGCTGCATCAACGCACTCTTACCACGGTGTGGGCAGTGGCCACTCAATCATGCCAGTGTAGGCTAATTAAAAATGCGCATTTTTAGTATCTTTTTCGTAACTTTATAAATATACCTTGACCAGATGGCAGACATCGGGGGGAAAGGAACTTTCATAAGCTTTCGAGAACGGTAAGTTGCATCAATGTACTCTTACCACGGAGTGCGCAGTGGACATTTCATCATGCCAGTGTAGGCGAACTAAAAATGCGCGTTTTCAGCACCTTTTCGTAACTTTAGAAACAAATCTCGACCAGGTGACATATATCAGTGGAAAGGTACTGCCATTAGATTTCTAGAACGGTAAGTTACATGAACGCACTCTTACCACGGAGTGGGTAGTGGCCATTTCATCATGCCAGTGTAGGCTATATAAAAAAGGCGTGTTTTTAGTACCCTGTTTCGTAACTTTAGAAACAAATCCCGACCAGGTGACATATAAATGTGGAAAGGTACTGCCATTAGATTTCTAGAACGGTAACTTGCATAAATGCACTCTGAACACGGAGTGGGCAGTGGCCACTTCATCATGCCAATGTAGGCTAACTAAAAAGGCGCGTTTTTAGTACCCTTTTTCGTAACTTTAGAAAAATATCTTCACAAAGTGGCATACATTGGTGGAAATTTACTGCCACTAGCTTTCCAGAGCTGTAAGTTGCATCAACGTACTCTTACCACCGAGTGGGCAGCGGCCACTTAATCATGCCAGTGTAGGCTAACCAAAAATGCGCTTTTTTATTACCTTTTTTCATAACTTTAGAAAAATATCTTGACCAGGTGGCATACATCGGTGGCAAGGTAATGCCATTCTCTTTCCAGAACGGTAAGTTCCATCAACGTACTCTTACCACGCAGTGGGCAGTGTCCATTTCATCATGCCACTGTAGGCTAATTAAAAATGCGCGTTTTTTCAGCACCTTTTCCGTAACTTTAGAAAAATATCTGGACCAGGTGGCATACATCGGTGGAAAGGTACTGTCATTAGCTTTCGAGAACGGTAAATTGCATAAACGCACTCTTACCACGGAGTGGGCAGTGGATACTTCATAATGCCAGTGTAGGCTAACTAAACCACTCTGCACACTAATGCACTCTGA
The DNA here is from genome assembly GCA_922984085.1 of Sicus ferrugineus. Lineage (NCBI taxonomy): Eukaryota > Metazoa > Arthropoda > Insecta > Diptera > Conopidae > Sicus > Sicus ferrugineus. The sequence continues at coordinate 68,367,711 of OV277348.1, forward strand.
CCACGGAGTGAGCAGTGGCCATTTCATCATGCCAGTGTAGGCTAACTAAAAATGCGCGTTTTTAGTACCTTCTCCGTAACTTTAGAAAAATATCTTGACCAGGTGGCAGACATCGGGGGAAAGGTACTGTCATAAGCTTTCGAGAACGGTAAGTTGCATAAACGCACTCTTACCACGGAGTGGGCAGTGGATACTTCATAATGCCAGTGTAGGCTAACTAAACCACTCTGCACACTAATGCACTCTGACCACGCAGTGGGCAGTGTCCATTTCATCATGCCACTGTAGGCTAATTAAAAATGCGCGTTTTTTCAGCACCTTTTCCGTAACTTTAGAAAAATATCTGGACCAGGTGGCATACATCGGTGGAAAGGTACTGCCATTAGCTTTCCAGAACGGTAACTTGCATAAATGCACTCTGACCACGGAGTGGGCAGTGGCCACTTCATCATGCCAATGTAGGCTAACTACAAATGCGCGTATTCAGTACCTTTTTTCGTTACTTTCGAAACATATCTTGACGAGGTGGACAATATCTGTGGAAAGGTACCGCCATTAGCTTTCCAGAACGGTAAGATGCATAAACGCACTCTGACAACGGAGTGGGCAGTGGCCATTTCATCATGCCAGTGTAGGCTAACTAAAAATGCGCATTTGTAGTACCTTTTTCCGTAACTTTAAAAACATATCTTCACCGGGTGGCATACATCGGTGGAAAGGTACTGCTATTAGCTTTCCAGAACGGTAAGTCCTATCAACGCACGCGTGCCACGGAGGGGGAAGTTGCCACTTCATCATGTCAGTGTAGGCTAACTAAAAATGCGCGTATTCAGTACCTTTTTTTGTTACTTTAGAAACATATCTTGACCAGGTGGCATATATCTGTGGAAAGGTTCTGTTATTAGCTTTCCAGAACGGTAAGATGCATAAACGCACTCTTACCACGGAGTGGACAGTGGACACTTCATCACGCCAGTGTAGGCTAACTAAAAATGTGCGTTTTTAGTACCTTTTTTCGTAACTTTAGAAACATATCTTCCCCAGGTGGCATACATCGGTGGAAAGGTACTGCCATTATCTTTCCAGAACGGTAAGTTCCATCAACGCACTCTTACCACGGTGTGGGCAGTGGCCACTCAATCATGCCAGTGTAGGCTAATTAAAAATGCGCATTTTTAGTACCTTTTTCGTAACTTTATAAATATACCTTGACCAGATGGCAGACATCGGGGGGAAAGGTACTTTCTAAGCTTTCGAGAACGGTAAGTTGCATCAATGTACTCTTACCACGGAGTGCGCAGTGGACATTTCATCATACCAGTGTAGGCGAACTAAAAATGTGCGTTTTCAGCACCTTTTCGTAACTTTAGAAATAAATCTCGACCAGGTGACATATATCAGTGGAAAGGTACTGCCATTAGATTTCTAGAACGGTACGTTATATGAACGCACTCTTACCACGGAGTGGGTAGTGGCCACTTCATCATGCCAGTGTAGACTATATAAAAAGGCGTGTTTTTAGTACCCTTTTTCGTAACTTTAGAAAAATATCCTGGGCAGGTGGCATACATCGGTGGAAAGGTACTGTTATTAGCTTTTCAGAACGGTAAGTTGCATAAACGCACTCTTACCACGGAGTGGGCAGTGGCCATTTCATCATGCCAGTGTAGGCTAACTAAAAATTAGCTTTTTCAGCACCTTTTGCGTAACTTTAGAAACAAATCTCGACCAGGTGACATATATCAGTGGAAAGGTACTGCCATTAGATTTCTAGAACGGTACGTTGCATCAACGCACTCTTACCACGGAGTGGGCAGTGGCCACTTAATAATGCCAGTGTAGGCTAACTAAAAAGGCGCGTTTTTAGTACCCTTTTTCGTAACTTTAGAAAAATATCTTCACAAAGTGGCATACATTGGTGGAAATTTACTGCCACTAGCTTTGCAGAATTGTAAGTTGCATCAACGTACTCTTACCACCGAGTGGGCAGCGGCCACTTAATCATGCCAGTGTAGGCTAACCAAAAATGCGCTTTTTTATTACCTTTTTTCATAACTTTAGAAAAATATCTTGACCAGGTGGCATACATCGGTGGCAAGGTAATGCCATTCTCTTTCCAGAACGGTAAGTTCCATCAACGTACTTTTACCACGCAGTGGGCAGTGTCCATTTCATCATGCCACTGTAGGCTAATTAAAAATGCGCGTTTTTTCAGCACCTTTTCCGTAACTTTAGAAAAATATCTGGACCAGGTGGCATACATCGGTGGAAAGGTACTGTCATTAGCTTTCGAGAACGGTAAATTGCATAAACGCACTCTTATCACGGAGTGGGCAGTGGACACTTCATCATGCCAGTGTAGGTTAACTAAAAATGCGTTTTTTCAGCACCTTTTCCGTAACTTTAGAAAAATATCTGGACCAGGTGGCATACATCGGTGGAAAGGTACTGTCATTAGCTTTCGAGAACGGTAACTTGCATAAACTCACTCTGACCAGTTGTAAGTTGCATCAACGTACTCTTACCACCGAGTGGGCAGCGGCCACTTAATCATGCCAGTGTAGGCTAACCAAAAATGCGCTTTTTTATTACCTTTTTTCATAACTTTAGAAAAATATCTTGACCAGGTGGCATACATCGGTGGCAAGGTAATGCCATTCTCTTTCCAGAACGGTAAGTTCCATCAACGTACTCTTACCACGCAGTGGGCAGTGTCCATTTCATCATGCCACTGTAGGCTAATTAAAAATGCGCGTTTTTTCAGCACCGTTTTCCGTAACTTTAGAAAAATATCTGGACCAGGTGGCATACATCGGTGGAAAGGTTCTGTCATTAGCTTTCGAGAACGGTAAATTGCATAAACGCACTCTTACCACGGAGTGGGCAGTGGATACTTCATAATGCCAGTGTAGGCTAACTAAACCACTCTGCACACTAATGCACTCTGACCACGGAGTGAGCAGTGGCCATTTCATCATGCCAGTGTAGGCTAACTAAAAATGCGCGTTTTTAGTACCTTCTCCGTAACTTTAGAAAAATATCTTGACCAGGTGGCAGACATCGGGGGAAAGGTACTGTCATAAGCTTTCGAGAACGGTAAGTTGCATAAACGCACTCTTACCACGGAGTGGGCAGTGGATACTTCATAACGCCAGTGTAGGCTAACTAAACCACTCTGCACACTAATGCACTCTGACCACGCAGTGGGCAGTGTCCATTTCATCATGCCACTGTAGGCTAATTAAAAATGCGCGTTTTTTCAGCACCTTTTCCGTAACTTTAGAAAAATATCTGGACCAGGTGGCATACATCGGTGGAAAGGTACTGTCATTAGCTTTCGAGAACGGTAAATTGCATAAACTCACTCTGACCACCAAGTGGGCAGTGGCCATTTCATCATGCCAGTGTAGGCTAACTAAAAATGCGCGTATTCAGTACCTTTTTTCGTTACTTTCGAAACATATCCTGACGAGGTGGACTATATCTGTGGAAAGGTACTGCCATTAGCTTTCCAGAACGGTAACTTGCATAAATGCACTCTGACCACGGAGTGGGCAGTGGCCACTTCATCATGCCAATGTAGGCTAACTACAAATGCGCGTATTCAGTACCTTTTTTCGTTACTTTCGAAACATATCTTGACGAGGTGGACAATATCTGTGGAAAGGTACCGCCATTAGCTTTCCAGAACGGTAAGTTGCATAAACGCACTCTGACAACGGAGTGGGCAGTGGCCATTTCATCATGCCAGTGTAGGCTAACTAAAAATGCGCATTTGTAGTACCTTTTTCCGTAACTTTAAAAACATATCTTCACCGGGTGGCATACATCGGTGGAAAGGTACTGCTATTAGCTTTCCAGAACGGTAAGTCCTATCAACGCACGCGTGCCACGGAGGGGGAAGTTGCCACTTCATCATGCCAGTGTAGGCTAACTAGAAATGCGCGTATTCAGTACCTTTTTTTGTTACTTTAGAAACATATCTTGACCAGGTGGCATATATCTGTGGAAAGGTTCTGTTATTAGCTTTCCAGAACGGTAAGATGCATAAACGCACTCTTACCACGGAGTGGACAGTGGACACTTCATCACGCCAGTGTAGGCTAACTAAAAATGTGCATTTTTAGTACCTTTTTTCGTAACTTTAGAAACATATCTTCCCCAGGTGGCATACATCGGTGGAAAGGTACTGCCATTATCTTTCCAGAACGGTAAGTTCCATCAACGCACTCTTACCACGGTGTGGGCAGTGGCCACTCAATCATGCCAGTGTAGGCTAATTAAAAATGCGCATTTTTAGTACCTTTTTCGTAACTTTATAAATATACCTTGACCAGATGGCAGACATCGGGGGGAAAGGTACTTTCTAAGCTTTCGAGAACGGTAAGTTGCATCAATGTACTCTTACCACGGAGTGCGCAGTGGACATTTCATCATACCAGTGTAGGCGAACTAAAAATGTGCGTTTTCAGCACCTTTTCGTAACTTTAGAAACAAATTTCGACCAGGTGACATATATCAGTGGAAAGGTACTGCCATTAGATTTCTAGAACGGTACGTTTTATGAACGCACTCTTACCACGGAGTGGGTAGTGGCCACTTCATCATGCCAGTGTAGGCTATATAAAAAGGCGTGTTTTTAGTACCCTTTTTCGTAACTTTAGAAAAATATCCTGGGCAGGTGGCATACATCGGTGGAAAGGTACTGTTATTAGCTTTTCAGAACGGTAAGTTGCATAAACGCACTCTTACCACGGAGTGGGCAGTGGCCATTTCATCATGCCAGTGTAGGCTAACTAAAAATTAGCTTTTTCAGCACCTTTTGCGTATCTTTAGAAACAAATCTCGACCAGGTGACATATATCAGTGGAAAGGTACTGCCATTAGATTTCTAGAACGGTACGTTGCATCAACGCACTCTTACCACGGAGTGGGCAGTGGCCACTTAATAATGCCAGTGTAGGCTAACTAAAAAGGCGCGTTTTTAGTACCCTTTTTCGTAACTTTAGAAAAATATCTTCACAAAGTGGCATACATTGGTGGAAATTTTCTGCCACTAGCTTTGCAGAATTGTAAGTTGCATCAACGTACTCTTACCACCGAGTGGGCAGGGGCCACTTAATCATGCCAGTGTAGGCTAACCAAAAATGCGCTTTTTTATTACCTTTTTTCATAACTTTAGAAAAATATCTTGACCAGGTGGCATACATCGGTGGAAAGGTTCATTAGTTTTCTAGAACGGTAAGTTGCATTAACGCACTCTGACCACGGAGTTGGCAGTGGCCACTTCATCATGCCAGTGTAAGCTGACTAAAAATGCGCGTATTCCGTACCTTTTTTCGATACTTTAGAAACATATCTTCACCAGGTGGCATATATCTGTGGAAAGGTACTGTTATTAGCTTTCCAGAACGGTAAGTTGCATAAACGCACTCTTACCACGGAGTGGGCAGTGGACACTTCATCATGCCAGTGTAGGTTAACTAAAAATGCGCGTTTTTAGTACCTTTTTCGTAACTTTAGAAAAATATATTGACCAGGTGGCAGACATCCGGGGAAAGGTACTGTCATAAGCTTTCGAGAACGGTAAGTTGCATAAACGCACTCTTACCACGGAGTGGGCAGTGGACACTTCATCATGCCAGTGTAGGTTAACTAAAAATGCGCGTTTTTAGTACCTTTTTCGTAACTTTAGAAAAATATATTGACCAGGTGGCAGACATCCAGGGAAAGGTACTGTCATAAGCTTTCGAGAACGGTAAGCTGCATCAACGCACTCTTACCACGGTGTGGGCAGTGGCCACTCAATCATGCCAGTGTAGGCCAATTAAAAATGCGCATTTTTAGTACCTGTTTCGTAACTTTATAAATATACCTTGACCAGATGGCAGACATCGGGGGGAAAGGTACTTTCTAAGCTTTCGAGAACGGTAAGTTGCGTCAATGTACTCTTACCACGAAGTGCGCAGTGGACATTTCATCATACCAGTGTAGGCGAACTAAAAATGCGCGTTTTCAGCACCTTTTCGTAACTTTAGAAACAAATCTCGACCAGGTGACATATATCAGTGGAAAGGTACTGCCATTAGATTTCTATAACGGTACGTTACATGAACGCACTCTTACCACGGAGTGGGTAGTGGCCACTTCATCATGCCAGTGTAGGCTATATAAAAAGGCGTGTTTTTAGTACCCTTTTTCGTAACTTTAGAAAAATATCCTGGGCAGGTGGCATACATCGGTGGAAAGGTACTGTTATTAGCTTTTCAGAACGGTAAATTGCATAAACGCACTCTTACCACGGAGTGGGCAGTGGCCATTTCATCATGCCAGTGTAGGCTAACTAAAAATTAGCTTTTTCAGCACCTTTTGCGTAACTTTAGAAACAAATCTCGACCATGTGACATATATCAGTGGAAAGGTACTGCCATTAGATTTCTAGAACGGTACGTTGCATCAACGCACACTTACCACGGAGTGGGCAGTGGCCACTTCATCATGCCAGTGTAGGCTAACTACAAATGCGCGTATTCAGTACCTTTTTTCGTTACTTTCGAAGCATATCTTAACTGCTTTCGAGTGGGCAGTGGCCATTTCATCAAGCCAGTGTAGGCTAACTAAAAATGCGCGTTTTTAGTACCTTTTTCGTAACTTTAGAAAAATATCTTGACCAGGTGGCATACATCGGGGGAAAGGTACTGTCATAAGCTTTCCAGAATGGTAAGTTGCATCAACGCACTCTTACCACGGAGTGGGCAGTGGCCACTTAATCATGCCAGTGTAGGCTAACTAAAATTGGGCTTCTTATTACCTTTTTTCATAACTTTAGAAAAATATCTTGATCAGGTGGCATACATGAGTGAAAGGTAATGCCATTCTCTTTCCAGAACGGTAAGTTCCATCAACGTACTCTTACCACGTAGTGGGCAGTGGCCATTTCATCATGCCAGTGTAGGCTAACTAAAAATGCGCGTTTTCAGCACCTTTTTCGTAACTTTAGAAACAAATCCCGACCAGGTGACATATATCAGTGGAAAGGTACTGCCATTAGATTTCTAGAACGGTACGTTGCATCAACGCACTCTTACCACGGAGTGGGTAGTGGCCACTTAATAATGCCAGTGTAGGCTAACTAAAAATGTGCAAAATACCTTTTTCCGTAACTTTAGAAACATATCTTCACCATGTGGCATACATCGGTGGAAAGGTACTGCTATTAGCTTTCCAGAACGGTAACTTGCATAAATGCACTCTGACCATGGAGTGGGCAGTGGCCACTTCATCATGCCAATGTAGGCTAACTACAAATGCGCGTATTCAGTACCTTTTTTCGTTACTTTCGAAACATATCTTGACCAGGTGGCATATATCTGTGGAAAGGTTCTGTTATTAGCTTTCCAGAACGGTAAGATTTATAAACGCACTATTACCACGGAGTGGACAGTGGACATTTCATCACGCCAGTGTAGGCTAACTAAAAATGCTCATTTTTAGTACCTTTTTTCGTAACTTTAGAAACATATCTTCCCCAGGTGGCATACATCGGTGGAGAGGTACTGCCATTAGCTTTCCAGAACGGTAAGCTGCATCAACGCACTCTCACTCAGTGTAGGCTAATTAAAAATGCGCATTTTTAGTATCTTTTTCGTAACTTTATAAATATACCTTGACCAGATGGCAGACATCGGGGGGAAAGGAACTTTCATAAGCTTTCGAGAACGGTAAGTTGCATCAATGTACTCTTACCACGGAGTGGGCAGTGGACATTTCATCATGCCAGGGTAGGCGAACTAAAAATGCGCGTTTTCAGCACCTTTTCGTAACTTTAGAAACAAATCTCGACCAGGTGACATATATCAGTGGAAAGGTACTGCCATTAGATTTCTAGAACGGTACGTTACATGAACGCACTCTTACCACGGAGTGGGTAGTGGCCATTTCATCATGCCAGTGTAGGCTATATAAAAAGGCGTGTTTTTAGTACCCTTTTTCGTAACTTTAGAAAAATATCCTGGGCAGGTGGCATACATCGGTGGAAAGGTACTGTTATTAGCTTTTCAGAACGGTAAGTTGCATTAACGCACTCTTATCACGGAGTGGGCAGTGGCCATTTCATCATGCCAGTGTAGGCTAACTAAAAATTTGCTTTTTCAGCACCTTTTGCGTAACTTTAGAAACAAATCTCGACCAGGTGACATATATCAGTGGAAAGGTACTGCCATTAGATTTCTAGAACGGTACGTTGCATCAACGCACACTTACCACGGAGTGGGCAGTGGCCACTTCATCATGCCAGTGTAGGCTAACTACAAATGCGCGTATTCAGTACCTTTTTTCGTTACTTTCGAAACATATCTTAACTGCTTTCGAGTGGGCAGTGGCCATTTCATCATGCCAGTGTAGGCTAACTAAAAATGCGCGTTTTTAGTACCTTTTTCGTAACTTTAGAAAAATATCTTGACCAGGTGGCATACATCGGGGGAAAGGTACTGTCATAAGCTTTCCAGAATGGTAAGTTGCATCAATGCACTCTTACCACGGAGTGGGCAGTGGCCACTTCATCATGCCAGTGTAGGCTAACTAAAATTGGGCTTTTTATTACCTTTTTTCATAACTTTAGAAAAATATCTTGACCAGGTGGCATACATGGGTGAAAGGTAATGCCATTCTCTTTCCAGAACGGTAAGTTCCATCAACGTACTCTTACCACGTAGTGGGCAGTGGCCATTTCATCATGCCAGTGTAGGCTAACTAAAAATGCGCATTTTTAGTACCTTTTTCCGTAACTTTAGAAACATATCTTCACCATGTGGCATACATCGGTGGAAAGGTCCTGCTATTAGCTTTCCAGAACGGTAACTTACATAAATGCACTCTGACCACGGAGTGGGCAGTGGCCACTTCATCATGCCAATGTAGGCTACCTACAAATGCGCGTATTCAGTACCTTTTTTCGTTACTTTAGAAACATATCTTCACAAGGTGGCATATATCTGTGGAAAGGTACTGTTATTAGCTTTTCAGAACGGTAAGTTGCATAAACGCACTCTTACCACGGAGTGGGTAGTGGACACTTCATCATGCCAGTGTAGGCTAACTAAAAATGCGCGTTTTTAGTACATTTTTCTTAACTTTAGAAAATATCTTGACGGATGGTGTACATCCGTGGAAAGGTATTGACATTAGCTTTCCAGAATGGTAAGTCGCAACAAAGCTCTTTTACCACGGAGTGGGCAGTGGCCATTTCATCATGCCAGTGTAGGCTAACTAAAAGTCTAAAAATGCGCGTTTTCAGTACCTTTATTCGTAACTTTCAAAATATATCTTGACCAGGTGGCATACATCGGTGGAAAGGTACTGCTATTAGCTTTCCAAAACGGTAAGTTCTATCAACGCACTCGTGCCACGGAGCTTTCCAGAATGGTAAGTCGCAACAAAGCACTTTTACCACGGAGTGGGCAGTGGCCATTTCATCATGCCAGTGTAGGCTAACTAAAAATGCGCGTTTTCAGCACCTTTATGCGTAACTTTGGAAAAATATCTTGACCAGGTAGCATACATCGGGGGAGAGGTACTGTCATAAGCTTTGGAGAACGGTAAGTTGCATCAACGCACACTGACCACGGTTTGGGAAGTGGCCACTTAATCATGCCAGTGTAGGCTAACTAAAAATGCGCTTTTTTACCTTTTTTAATAATTTTAGAAAAATATCTTGACCAGGTGGCATACATCGGTGGAAAGGTAATGCCATTATCTTTCCAGAACGGTAAGTTCCATCAACGTACTCTTACCACGGAGTGGGCAGTGGCCATTTCATCATGACAGTGTAGGCTTATTAAAAACGCAGGTTTTCAGCACCTTTTTCGTAACTTTAGAAAAATATCTTGACCAGGTGGCATGCATCGGTAAAAAGGCGCAATTAGCTTTCCAGAACGGTAAGTCACAACAACGCAGTCTGACCACGGAGTGGGCAGTGGCCACTTAATAATGCCAGTGTAGGCTAACTAAAAATGCGCGTTTTATTACCTTTTTTCATAACTTTAGAAAAATATCATGACCAGGTGGCATAGATCGGTGGAAAGGTATTGCCATTAGCTTTCCATAACTGTAAGTCGCAACAAAGCACTTTTGCCACAGATTGGGCAGTGGCCACTTCATCATGCCAATGTAGGCTAAATACAAATGCGCGTATTTAGTACCTTTTTGCGTTACTTTTGAAACATATCTTGACCAGGTGGCAGACATCCGGGGAAAGGTACTGTCATAAGCTTTCGAGAACGGTAAGTTGCATCAACGCCCTCTTACCACGGAGTGGGCAGTGGCCACTTCATCATGCCAGTGTAAGCTATCTAAAAATGCGCGTATTCAGTACCTTTTTTCGTTACTTTAGAAACATATCTTCACAAGGTGGCATATATCTGTGGAAAGGTACTGTTATTAGCTTTTCAGAACGGTAAGTTGCATAAACGCACCCTTACCACGGAGTGGGCAGTGGACACTTCATCATGCCAGTGTAGGCTAACTAAAAATGCGCGTTTTTAGTACATTTTCCTTAACTTTAGAAAATATCTTGACGGATGGTGTACATCCGTGGAAAGGTATTGACATTAGCTTTCCAGAATGGTAAGTCGCAACAAAGCTCTTTTACCACGGAGTGGGCAGTGGCCATTTCATCATGCCAGTGTAGGCTAACTAAAAGTCTAAAAATGCGCGTTTTCAGTACCTTTATTCGTAACTTTCGAAATATATCTTGACCAGGTGGCATACATCGGTGGAAAGGTACTGCTATTAGCTTACCAGAACGGTATGTTCTATCAACGCACTCGTGCCACGGAGCTTTCCAGAATGGTAAGTCGCAACAAAGCACTTTTACCACGGAGTGGGCAGTGGCCATTTCATCATGCCAGTGTAGGCTAACTAAATATGCGCGTTTTCAGCACCTTTATTCGTAACTTTGGAAAAATATCTTGACCAGGTAGCATACATCGGGGGAGAGGTACTGTCATAAGCTTTGGAGAACGGTAAGATGCATCAACGCACACTGACCACGGTTTGGGAAGTGGCCACTTAATCATGCCAGTGTAGGCTAACTAAAAATGCGCTTTTTTACCTTTTTTAATAATTTTAGAAAAATATATTGACCAGGTGGCAAACATCGGTGGAAAGGTAATGCCATTATCTTTCCAGAACGGTAAGTTCCATCAACGTACTCTTACCACGGAGTGGGCAGTGGCCATTTCATCATGACAGTGTAGGCTAATTAAAAATGCAGGTTTTCAGCACCTTTTTCGTAACTTTAGAAAAATTAGCAATTAGCTTTCCAGAACGGTAAGTCGCAACAACGCACTCTGACCACGGAGTGGGCAGTGGCCATTTGATCATGCCAGTGTAGGCTAACTAAAAATGCGCAGTTTTAGTACCTTTTTCGTAACTTTAGAAAAATATCTTGTCCAGGTGGCAGACATCGGGGGGAAAGGTACTGTCATAAGCTCTTGAGAACGGTAAGTTGCATGAACGCACTCTTACCACGGAGTGGGCAGTGGCCACTTAATAATGCCAGTGTAAGCTGACTAAAATTGCGCGTATTCAGTACCTTTTTTCGTTACTTTAGAAACATATCTTCACCAGGTGGCATATATCTGTGGAAAGGTACTGTTATTAGCTTTCAAGAACGGTAAGTTCCATCAACGCACTCTTACCACGGAGTGGGCAGTGATCGCTTCATCATGCCAGTGTAGGCTACCTAAAAGGGCGCGTATTTAGTACCCTTTTTCATAACTTTAGAAAAATATCTTGACTAGGTGGCATACATCGGTGGAAAGGTACTTTTATTAGCTTTCGAGAACGGTAAGTCGCATTAACGCGCTCGGACCACGGAGTGGGCAGTGACCACTTCATCATGGCAGTGTAGGGTAACTATTAAAAAGGTATCTTTTTTCGTATCTTTAGTAACACAACTTCAGCAGGTGGCATACATCGGTGGAAAGGTACTGCCTTTAGCTTTCCAGCACGGTAAGCTCTATCAACGCACTCATGCCACGTAGGGGGCAGTTGCCACTTCATCATGCCAGTGTTGGCTACCTAAAAATGCGCTTTTTATTACGTTTTTTCATAACTATAGAGAAATATTTTGACCAGGTGGCATACATCGGTGGAGAGGTAATACCATTATTTTTCCAGAACGGTAAGTTCTATCAACGTGCTCTTACCACGGAGTGGGCAGTGGCCATTTCATCATGCCAGTGTAGGCTATTTAAAAATGCGCGTTTTCAGCACCTTTTTCGTAACTTTAAAAAAATATCTTGACCAGGTGGCATACATCGGTGGAAAGTACTGCTATTAGCTTTCCAGAACGGTAAGTTCTATCAACGCACTCGTGCCACGGAGGGGGCAGTGACCACTTCATCATGCCAGTGTAGGGTAACTATTAAAAAGGTACCTTTTTTCGTAACTTTAGTAACACATCTTCAGCATGTGGCTTACATCGGTGCATCGGTAAGTTGCATCAACGCACACTGACCACGGTTTGGGAAGTGGCCACTTCATCATGCCAGTGTAGGCTAACTAGAAATGCGCTTTTTTACCTTTTTTAATAACTTTAAAAAAATATCTTGACCAGGTGGCATACATCGGTGGAAAGGTACTGCCATTAGCTTTTCAGAACGGTAAGTTTCACCAACGTACTCTTACCACGGAGTGGGCAGTGGCCATTTCATCATGACAGTGTAGGCTAATTAAAAATCCCCATTTTTAGTACTTTTTTCGTAACTTAAAAAAAATATCTTGACCAGATGGCAGACATCGGGGGGAAAGGTACTGTCATAAGCTTTCGAGACCGGTAAGTTGCATCAACGCACTCTTACCACATAGTTGGCAGTACCACTTCATCATGCCTGTGTAGGCTAACTAAAAATGCGCGTATTCAGTACTTTTTTTCGTTACTTTCGAAACATATCTTAACCAGGTGGCGTATATCTAGGGAAAGGTACTGCCATTAGATTTCCATAACTGTAAGTTTCACCAACGCACTCTTACCACGGAGTGGGCAGTGGCCACTTAATCATTCCAGTGTAGACTAACTAAAAATGCGCGATTTATAACCTTTTTTGATAACTTTAGAAAAATATCTTGACCAGGTGGCATACATCGGTGGAAAGGTAATATCATTAGCTTTCCAGAACGGTAAGTTGCATCAACGTACTCTGACCACGTAGTGGGCAGTGGCCACTTCATCATGCCAGTGTAGGGTCACTAAAAATACGCGTTTTCAGTACCTTTTTCGTAACTTTAGAAAAATATCTTGACCAGGTGGCATACATCGGTGAAAAGGCGCTATTAGCTTTCCAGAACGGTAAATCGCAACAACGCACTCTGACCACGGAGTGGGCAGTGGCCATTTCATCATGCCAGTGTAGGCTAACTAAAAATGCGCGCCGTTAGTACCTTTTTCATAACTTTAGAAAAATATCTTGACCAGGCGGCAGACATCGGGGGAAAGGTACTGCCATTAGTTTTCCAGAACGTTAAGTTGCATCAACGCACTCTGACCACGGAGAGGGCTTTCGTAACTGCTGAAAAATATCTTGACCAGGTGGCATACATCGGTGGAAGGATAATGACATTACATAATGGCTTACAGAGTGCATTTATGCAAGTTACCGGTGGAAAGATAATGCCATTATCATTCCAGAACGGTAAGTTCCATCAACGTACTCTTACCACGGAGTGGGCAGTGGCCATTTCATCATGCCAGTGTAGGCGAACTAAAAATACGCGTTTTCAGCACCTTTTTCGTAACTTTAGAAACAAATCTTGACCAGGTGACATATATCAGTGGAAAGGTACTGCCATTAGATTTCTAGAACGGTAAGTTGCATTAACGCACTCTGACCACGGAGTAAGCAGTGGCCACTTCATCATGCCAGTGTAAGCTAACTAAAAATGCGCGTATTCAGTACCTTTTTCAGTAACTTTAGAAAAATGTCTTCACCAGGTGGCATACATCGGTGGAAAGGTAATGATTATTTTTCCAGAACGGTAAGTTCCATCAACGTACTCTTACCACGGAGTGGGCAGTGGCCATTTCATCATGCCAGTGTAGGCTAACTAAAAATGCACGCTTTCAGCACATTTTTCGTAACTTTAGAAAAATATCTTGACCAGGTGGCAGACATCGGGGGAAAGGTACTGTCATAAGCCTTCGAGAACGGTAAGTTGCATCAACGCACTCTGACCACGGAGTGGGAAGTGATCACCTAATCATGCCAGTGTAGGCATTATAATGGTTTTTCATAACTTTAGAAACATATCTTCACCAGGTGGCATACATCGGTAGAAAGGTTTTGCCATTAGCTTTCTAGAACGGTAAGTTGCAACAAATCACTTTTACCACGGAGTGGGCAGTGGCCATTTCATTATGCCAGTGTAGGCTAATTAAAAATTCGCGTTTTCTGCACCTTTATTCGTAACTTTAGAAAAATATCTTGACCAGGTGGCATACATCGGTGGAAAGGTACTGCTATTAGCTTTCCAGAACGGTAAGTTCTATCAACGCACTCGTGCCACGGAGGGGGCAGTGACCACTTCATCATGCCAGTGTAGGTTGACTATTAAAAAGGTACCTTTTTTCGTAACTTTAGTAACACATCTTCAGCATGTGGCATACATCGGTGCAAAGGTACTGCCTTTAACTTTCCAGAACGGTAAGTTCTATCAACGCACTCATGCAACGGAGGAGGCAGTTGCCACTTCATCATGCCAGTGTAGGCTAACTAAAGATGAGCGTTTTTAGTACCTTTTTCGTAATTTTAGAAAAATATCTTGACCAAGTGGAATACATCGGGGTAAAGGTACTGTCATTAGCTTTCCAGAACGGTAAGTTGCATAAATGCAATCTGACCACGGAGTGGGCAGTGGCCACTTCATCATGCCAGTGTAGGCTAACTAAAAAGGCGCTTTTTTAGTACCCTTTTTCGTAACTTTAGAAAAATATCTTGACCAGGTGGCATACATCGGTGCAAAGGTGCTGTCATTAGTTTTCTATAACGGTAAGTTGCATTAACGCACTCTGACGACGGAGTGGGCAGTGGCCACTTCATCATGCCAGTGTAAGCTAACTAAAAATGCGCGTATTCAGTACCTTTTTTCGTTACTTTGTTACAATTCAGTTGTGATGTGACCGCGGACGGAGGCCGACGGTGCGCCCTCCAATTCATTTTATAAACAGTGTTCGCGAAAATAAAATCCAAAACAATAGTGAAAACCCACGCCGCGAAAATACAACAATAACGCTTCACCAAACAACACTTTTTAATAAACAAAATAGTGCACTACTTAATAACTTAATACTTGATAACAAATAAATAAAACTTGATGAAATTATAACAAATAAATAGACAATCTATCGCAATGCAGAGAAACATGCGAGGGGCTTGTTTATGCTCTCCGCAGTAAAGCTCAGCATTTCGTTGGTTTTCACTCTTCCTCCTTCTTCCTGGTCCCGTTAGGTGTGCAGGCGGCTGTGAGTGCACCGTGGGCTGAAGCGCGGCAAGATAAAGGCATAACACTTGTCTTGTCGCGTTTTGCTTTGCTTGCGACGTACGCGTGGCTGCTTGTACGGCTGACCTTACACTTCGCTACAGTGGGCGGCGATGACAAAATTCCGCATAGACCCCACTAATGTACGTGGCTTGAGGGCGAATTTCTTCGCGGTCTATGCGCATATTTGTACTAACCAACCACATATAATGGCACTAGGTGAGACCCAGGTGTCTGAGGGTGCAGATCCACTGGACTTTCACATGCCGGGGTACCATTTACTGCCATTGTTTTTACCACACGGAGGCCCCGCCTTATACATTCGCAGTGATGTTGCGTACCAGTGTCAGCACCACCTTTGCACGTCGGATGCCGAATTTAGCACCATGTGGGTTAAGTTCAAAATCCAGCCGCACATCCTGCACTTCTGCTTCATTTATAGAAGCCCGGGTCTAGGAAGGTTGCCAAATTTGATAAATTGGACAGTCTCTCTGATTCGATTTCTAAAATTCTGGAATCGTATCCGAACAGTGAAATTGTTGTTGCTGGTGATTTCAATGTTCATAATTCCAATTGGCTACGTCATTCGAGTCACACAACACCTGAGGGTTTGTATATTGAGTTGTTTGCTGAGTCTAATAATTTGACTCAATTAGTGAAGGAACCAACGCACTTTCCTTGCGTTGATGGGCAAAACCAAAATATTCTGGACCTCTTTCTAACTCCACGTCACAGCAAGTATGATGTGAATGTTCTTGCACCTCTTGCTAATTCGGACCATGCTACAATTTCTGCTACCTTCCCATATTCTAGTCTTCAATCCGCTCACCAGTCAGCTCCGAAGCGGAAAGTGTGGCTTTATGAGAAGGCAAATTGGGATGCGCTGAACTGCTTTTTCAGCCGTTTCAATTGGCAATGGTGTTTCAGAGATAGAAACATAAATGCTGCAGCAAAATTGGTAGAAAATATAATTTTATTTGGTATGAGGTCTTTCATACCTCATATGCGTTTAATGCGACTTGCAGACAAGCAGTCAGGTCTAAAGAGGAAGCATTTAGGAATTGGCGTTTAAACAAAACCGCTGATACTAAACTGCTGCGCAATCAGGCCAGAAATAGGCGCAATGCCACTCTAAAGAGCGAAAAAGTTCTTTACGAACAACGCCTTAGACGCAGAGTTCTTGAATACCATAAGGGTAGCAAGAACTTTTGGTCGTTCGTGGGGAGAGTGAAAAATCAGACGAGATCGTCTATTCCAACTCTCCTCAAGGACGATCAGATCTTCACTCACTCGGTTGATAAGGCAAACTTATTAGCCAAAATGTTTGCTGAAAACTGCTCTCTTCCTGAGAGTAGCCAACTACTGCCCGCGGTCGATGATGTATCTCATGCTATGCCTCAGATGCATTTTCGAACGCGAGCTGTTAAAAGAGTGCTTGCAGACCTCAATGTCAATAAGTCCTCGGGACCGGATGGCATTTCAGCCCATGTGTTGAGAAAGTGCGCCTCAACACTGGCTCGCCCATTGCGCAATCTCTTCAATTTATCTTTTACTTCAGGAGTTTTTCCCGCTTCCTGGAAGATTTCCAATGTGCATCCAGTTCCCAAAAAAGGTGAGGCTGCGAATCCTGCAAATTACTGGCCCATAGCAATCTGCTCAGTGCTCTCTAAATTCGTGGAGACATTGTCAATTTCACATTGTAAATTTTAAATTGATGAGGTATCTAGAGAGCAACGAGTTGATCAGCGATCGCCAGTACGGTTTCCGTGCTCACCGTTCCACCGGCGATCTGATGGCGTATCTCACTGAGCGGTGGAGCAGTTGTATTCACCGGTTCGGTGAGAGCAAGGTTGTTGCTCTGGATATCTCCAAGGCATTTGACCGGGTGTGGCATAAAGCACTCGTGTCTAAACTGACTGCTTATGGTGTTGGTAATACTCGATGGATATCGACTTTCCTCAGCGGCCGTTCTATTCGGGTTGTAATAGACGGCTTTGCTTCCGAAGAGCACTCCATTAATGCTGGAGTTTCGCAGGGTTCGGTCCTGTCTCCGACACTTTTTCTTATTTTCATCAATGACCTGCTGTCATTGACATCAAACCCCGTCTACTCGTTTGCTGATGACAGCAGCATTTGTCATTCATATTCATTCTCCAGGCGTCCTTCCATTCTGGAGATCACTAGAAGAAGCAGAATTATGAATGACACACTCCAATCCGACCTCAACAAAATCCAGGAGTGGGGTCGTGCGAATCGGGTCGACTTTAATGCGTGGAAGACCCAATGCTGTTTGTTAACCCACAAGCGTTTGGCGGGTGAAAACTTCCCACCTCTAAATATGGGTGGTGTGGATATTAATGAGTCGGAGGCTCTTGATGTTCTGGGCATGTCAATCCAATGCGATCTTCGCTGGAACGATCACATCTTTGACGTGTCGAAAGAAGCAGCCAAGTGCTTAGGCTTTCTTAAGCGGTGTAAGAAATACTTCACTCCAACCGATCTTCGTTGTATCTACACCACTTATATCCGTCCGAAAATGGAGTACAATTCGCATATATGGTCGGGAGCTTCGCGGGCATATCTTCAGCTTCTCGACCGTGTCCAATGTCGTGCGTTAAAACTTATAGGGGACAGTAGGGTATCCAGCTCTATTGAAACCTTGGATCGTCGTCGTGATGTGGGGTGTGTATCACTATTTTACCGTTACTTTCACGGTAAATGTTCCTCTGAAGTAGCCGGCATGATTCCTCCGGTTGAGGTATTTAGCAGAACTACTCGGCTTTCCAGAGGGGTGCACCCCTTTTATGTCACGATTCCATTCCAACGAACCACGCATTACCGTGAGAGTTCGTTTTTCGGTCGCGTCATTAGATTGTGGAATAGTCTCCCTGCGCATGTCTTCCCACACACTTACAGCGTCGAAACCTTTAAGCGAGGTGTAAACCGTCACTACTTCCTCTTTCCCCCTTCCCAGTAATCTGTCATCCCTTCGGAACCATCAAATGCTTTGCATGGATAGGGGGCATCCCCTGAACTTGGTTTCATCTGCCATAAAAAAAAAAAACTTTAGAAACATATCTTCACCAGGTGGCATATATCTGTGGAAAGGTACTGTTATTAGCTTTTCAGAACGGTAAGTTGCATAAACGCACTCTTACCACGGAGTGGGCAGTGGACACTTCATCATGCCAGTGTAGAGTAACTAAAAATTCGCGTTTTCAGTACCTTTATTCGTTACTTTCGAAATATATCTTGACCAGGTGGCATACATCGGTGGAAAGGTACTGCTATTAGCTTTCCAGAACGGTAAGTTCTATCAACGCACTCGTGCCACGGAGGAGGAAGTGACCACTTCATCATGCCAGTGTAGGGTAACTATTAAAAAGGTACCTTTTTCGTAACTTTAGTAACACATCTTCAGCATGTGGCATACAACGGTGCAAAGGTACTGCCATTAGCTTTCCAGAACGGTAACTTCTATCAACGCACTCATGCCACGGAGGGGGCAGTTGCCACTTCATCATGACAGTGTAGGCTAACTAAAAATGAGCGCTTTTAGTACCTTTTTCGTAATTTTAGAAAAATATATTGACCAAGTGGAATATATCGGGGTAAAGGTACTGTCATTAGCTTTACAGAACGGTAAGTTGCATAAATTCAATCTAACCACGGAGTGGGCAGTGGCCACTTCATCAGGCCAGTGTAGGCTAACTACAAATGCGCGTATTCAGTACCTTTTTTCTTTACTTTCGAGAAGTATCTTGAACAGGTGGCATATATCTGTGGAAAGGAACTGTCATTAGCTTTCCAGAACGGTCAGTTTCATAAACGCACTCTTACCACGGAGTAAGTAGTGGCCACTTCATCATGCCAGTGTAGGCTAACTACAAATGCGCATTTTTAGTACCATTTTTCGTAACTTTAGAAAAATATCTTGACCAGGTGGCATACATCGGTGCAAAGTTGCTGCCATTAGTTTTCTATTACGGTAAGTTGCATTAACGCGCTCTGACGACGGAGTGGGCAGTGGCCATTTCATCATGCCAGTGTAAGCTAACTAAAAATGCGCGTATTCAGTACCTTTTTTCCTTACTTTAGAAACATATCTTCACCAGGTGGCATATATCTGTGGAAAGGTACTGTTATTAGCTTTCCAGAACGGTAAGTTGCATAAACGCACTCTTACCACGGAGCTGGCAGTGGACACTTCATCATGCCAGTGTAGGCTACTAAAATGCGAGTTTTTAGTACATTTATCGTAACTTTAAAAAAATATCTTGACCAGGTGGCATACATCGGTGAAAAGGCGCTATTAGTTTTCCAGAACGGTAAATCACAACAATGCACTTTGACCACGGAGTGGGCAGTGGACACTTCATCATGCGAGTGTAGGCTAACTAAAAATGCGCGTATTCAGTATCTTTTTACATAATTTTAGAAACATATCTTCACCAGGTGCCATACATCAGTGGAAAGGTACTGTTATTAGCTTTCTAGAACGGTAAGTTGCATCAACGCACTCTGACCACGGAGTGGGTAAAAAAATCCGCGTATTCAGTACCTTTTTTCGTTACTTTAGAAACATATCTTGACCAGGTGGCAGACATCGGGGGAAAGGTACTGTCATATGCTTTCGAGAACGGTAAGTTGCATCAACGCACTCTGGCCACGGAGCGGGAAGTGGCCACTTAATCATGGGAGTGTAGGGTAACTAAAAATGCGCGTATTCAGTATCTTTTTACGGAACTTTAGAAACATATCTTCACCAGGTGCCATACATCGGTGGAAAGGTACTGTTATTAGCTTCCCAGAACGGTAAGTTGCATCAGCGCACTCTGACCATGGAGTGGGTAAAAAAATCCGTGTATTCAGTACCTTTTTTCTTTACTTTAGAAACATATCTTGACCAGGTGGCAGACATCGGGGGAAAGGTACTGTCATATGCTTTCGAGAACGGAAAGTTGCATCAACGCACTATGACCACGGAGCGGGAAGTGGCAACTTAATCATGCCCGTGTTGTCTAACTGAAAATCCGCGTATTCAGTACCTTTTTTCGTTACTTTAGAAACATATCTTTACCAGGTGGCATACATCGGTGGAAAGGTAGTTCCATTATCTTTCCAGAACGGTAAGTTCCATCAACGTACTCTTACCACGGAGTGGGCAGTGGCCACTTCATCACGCCAGTGTAGGCTAACTTCAAATGCTAGTTTCAGAACATTTTTCGTAACTTTTGAAAAATAATTACACCAGGTGGCATACATCGGTGGAAAGGTACTGCCATTAGCTTTCGAGAACGGTAAGATGCATCAACGCACTCTTACCACGGCGTAAGCAGTTGCCATTTCATCATGCCAGTGTAGGCTAACTAAAAATGCGCGTTTTTAGTACCTCTTTCATAGCTTTGGAAAAATATTTTGACCAGGTGGCATACATCGGTGGAAAGGTACTGTCATTAGCTTTCGAGAACGATAAGTCAAATCAACGCACTCGGACTACGGAATGGGCAGTGACCACTTCATCATGCCAGTGTAGGCTAACTATTAAAAAGGTACCTTTTTCGTAACTTTAGAAACATATATTGACCAGGTGGCGTACATCCGTGGAAAGGTATTGCCATTAGCTTTCCAGAACGGTAAGTCGCAACAACGCACTTTTACCACGGAGTGGGAAGTGGCCATTTCATCATGCCAGTGTAGGCTAACTAAAAATGCGTGTTTTTAGTACCTCTTTCGTAGCTTTGGAAAAATATTTTGACCAGGTGGCATACATCGGTGGAAAGGTACTGTCATTAGCTTTCGAGAACGATAAGTCGCATCAACGCATTGGAACCACGGAATGGGGAGTGACCACTTCATCATGCCAGTGTAGGCTAACTATTAAAATGGTACCTTTTTCGTTACTTTAGAAACATATATTGACCAGGTGGCGTACATCCGTGGAAAGGTATTGCCATTGGCTTTCCAGATCGGTAAGCCGCAACAACGCACTTTTACCACCAAGATATTTTTATAACTTGAAAAATATCTTGACCAGGTGGCAGACATCGGGGGAAAGGTACTGTCATAAGCTTTGGAGAACGGTAAGTTGCATCAACTCACTCTAAACACGGAGTGGGAAGTGGCCACTTCATCATGCCGTTGTAGGCTAACTAAAAATCCGCGTATTCAGTACCTTTTTTCGTTACTTTAGAAACATATATTGACCAGGTGGCAGACATCGGGGGAAAGGTACTGTCATATGCTTTCGAGAACGGTAAGTTGCATCAAAGCACTCTGACCACGGAGCGGGAAGTGGCCACTTAATCATGCCCGTGTAGGCTAACTGAAAATCCGCGTATTCAGTACCTTTTTTCGTTACTTTAGAAACATATCTTGACCAGGTGGCATACATCGGTGGAAAGGTCCAGAACGGTAAGTTCCATCAACGTACTCTTACCACGGAGTGGGCAGTGGCCATTTCATCATGCCAGTGTAGGCTAACTACAAATGCGAGTTTCAGCACATTTTTCGTAACTTTTGAAAAATAATTTGACCAGGTGGCATACATCGGTGGAAAGGTACTGCCATTAGCTTTCGAGAACGGTAAGTCGCATCAACGCACTCGGACTACGGAGTGGGCAGTGACCACTTAATCATGCCAGTGTAGGCTAACTAAAATTGCGCGTATTCAGTACCTTTTTTGGTTACTTTAGAAACATATCTTGACCAGGTGGCATATATCTGTGGAAAGGTACTGTCATTAGCTTTCCAGATCGGTAAGTTGCATAAACGCACTTTTACCACGGAGAGGGCAGTGGCCACTTAATCATGCCAGTGTAGGCTAACTAAAAATACGCGTTTTCAGTACCCTTTTAAGCAACTGTAGAAAAATATCTTGACCAGCTGGAGTACATCGGTGAAAAGGTGCC
Source organism: Sicus ferrugineus (assembly GCA_922984085.1). Lineage (NCBI taxonomy): Eukaryota > Metazoa > Arthropoda > Insecta > Diptera > Conopidae > Sicus > Sicus ferrugineus. The sequence continues at coordinate 68,390,159 of OV277348.1, forward strand.
ATTAGCTTTTCAGAACGGTAAGTCGCAACTACGCACTCTAGGCTAATTCAAAAATGCGCGTTTTCAGTACCTTTTTTTCTAACTGCAGAAAAACGTCTTGACCAGGTGGCATACACTTCATCGTTCCAGTGTAGGCTAACTAAAAATACGCGTTCTCAGTACCTTTTTTCCTAACTGTAGAAAAATATCTTGACCAGGTGGCATACATCGGTGGAAAGGTGCTGTCATTAGTTTTCTAGAACGGTAAATTGCATTAACGCACTCTTACCACGGAGTGGGAAGTGGGCACTTCATCATGCCAGTGTAGGCTAACTATTAAAAAGGTACCTTTTTCGTTACTTTAGAAACATATATTGACCAGGTGGCGTACATCCGTGGAAAGGTATTGCCATTAGCTTTTTCAGTACCCTTTTTAGCAACTTTAGAAAAATATCTTGACCAGGTGGAATACATCGGTGAAAAGGTGCCATTAGCTTTTCAGAACGGTAAGTCGCAACTACGCACTCTAGGCTAAATCAAAAATGCGCGTTTTCAGTGCCTTTTTTCCTAATTGCAGAAAAATGTCTTGACCAGGTGGCATACACTTCATCGTGCCAGTGTAGGCTAACTAAAAATACGCGTTTTCAGTACCCTTTTTCGCAACTGTAGAAAAATATCTTGACCAGCTGGAGTACATCGGTGAAAAGGTGCCATTAGCTTTTCAGAACGGTAAGTCGCAACTACGCACTCCAGGCTAATATAAAAATGCGCGTTTTCAGTACCTTTTTTTCTAACTGCAGAAAAATGTCTTGACCAGGTGGCATACACTTCATCGTGCCAGTGTAGGCTAACTAAAAATACGCGTTCTCAGTACCGTTTTTAGCAACTTTAGAAAAATATCTTGACCAGGTGGCATACATCGGTGGAAAGGTGCTGTCATTAGTTTTCTAGAACGGTAAATTGCATTAACGCACTCTTACCACGGAGTGGGAAGTGGGCACTTCATCATGCCAGTGTAAGCTAACTAAAAATGCGCGTATTCATTACCTTTTTCCGTAATTTTAGAAACATATCTTCACCAACTGGCATACATCGGTGGATAGGTACTGCCATTAGCTTTCCAGAACGGTAAGATGCATCAACGCACTCTTACCACGGAGTAAGCAGTTGCCATTTCATCATGCCAGTGTAGGCTAACTAAAAATGCGCGTTTTTAGTACCTCTTTCGTAGCTTTGGAAAAATATTTTGAACAGGTGGCATACATCGGTGGAAAGGTACTGTCATTAGCTTTCGAGAACGATAAGTCTCATCAACGCACTCGGACCACGGAGTGGGCAGTGACCACTTCATCTTGCCAGTCTAGGCTAACTATTAAAAATGTACTTTTTTTCGTAACTTTAGAAACATATATTGACCAGGTGGCGTACATGCCTGGAAAGGTATTGCCATTAGCTTTCCAGAACGGTAAGTTGCAACAACGCACTTTTACCACGGAGTGGGCAGTGGCCATTTCATCATGCCAGTGTAGGCTAATTAAAAATGCGCGTTTTCAGTACCCTTTTTAGCAACTTTAGAAAAATATCTTGACCAGGCGGCATACATCGGTGGAAAGGTAGTTCCGTTATCTTTCCAGAACGGTAAATTCCATCAACGTGCTCTTACCAAGGAGTGGGCAGTGGCCACTTCATCATGCCAGTGTATGCTAAATACAAATGCGAGTTTCAGCACATTTTTCGTAACTTTTGAAAAATGATTTGACCAGGTGGCATACATCGGTGGAAAGGTACTGCCATTAGCTTTCGAGAACGGTAAGTCGCATCAACGCACTCGGACTACGGAGTGGGCAGTGACCACTTAATCATGCCAGTGTAGGCTAACTAAAAATGCGCGTATTCAGTACCTTTTTTCGTTACTTTAGAAACATATCTTGACCAGGTGGCATATATCTGTGGAAAAGTACTGTCATTAGCTTTCCAGATCGGTAAGTTGCATAAACGCACTTTTACCACGGAGAGGGCAGTGGCCACTTAATCATGCCAGTGTAGGCTAACTAAAAATATGCGTTTTCAGTACCCTTTTTCGCAACTGTAGAAAAATATCTTGACCAGCTGGAATACATCGGTGAAAAGCTGCCATTAGCTTTTCAGAACGGTAAGTCGCAACTACGCACTCTAGGCTAATTCAAAAATGCGCGTTTTCAGTACCTTTTTTCCTAACTGCAGAAAAATGTCTTGACCAGGTGGCATACACTTCATCGTGCCAGTGTAGGCTAACTAAAAATACGCGTTTTCAGTACCTTTTTTCCTAACTGTAGAAAAATATCTTGACCAGGTGGCATACATCGATGGAAAGGTACTGTTATTAGCTATCGAGAACGATAAGTCGCATCAACGCACTCGGACCACGGAGTGGGCAGTGACCACTTCATAATGCCAGTGTAGGCTAACTATTAAAAAGTACCTTTTTTCATAACTTTAGACACATATCCTGACCAGGTGGCGTACACCCGTGGAAAGGTATTGCCATTAGCTTTCCAGAACGGTAAGTCGCAACAACGCACTCTTACCACGGAGTAAGCAGTTGCCATTTCATCATGCCAGTGTAGGCTGACTAAAAATGCGCGTTTTCAGCACCTTTTTCGTAACTTTAGAAAAATATCTTGACCAGGTGGCATACATCGGAGGAAAGGTACTGTCATTAGCTTTCCAGAACGGTAAGTCGCATCAACGCACTCGGACCGCGGAATGGGCAGTGACTACTTCGTCATGACAGTATATGCTAACTATTAAAAAGGTACCTTTTTTCGTAACTTTAGAAACACATCTTCACCAGGTAGCATACATGTGTGGGAAGGTACTGCCATTAGCTATCCAGAATGGTAAGTTGCATAAACGCACTCTGACCACGGAGTGGGAAGTGGCCACTTCATCATGCAAGTGTAGGCTAACTAAAAATGCGCGCCTTTAGTACCTTTTTCGTAACTTTAGAAAAATATCTTGACCAGATGGCATACATCGGTGGAAAGGTACTGTCATTAGCTTTCCAGAATGGTAAGTTCTATCAACGCACTCGTGCCACGGAGTGGGCAGTTACCCTTCATCATGCCAGTGTATGCTAACTATTAAAAAGGTACCTTTTTTCGTAACTTTAGGAAGACATCTTCACCAGGTGAAATACATCGGTGGAAAGGTACTGCCATTAGCTTTCCAGAATGGTAAGTTCTATCAACGCACTCGTGCCACGGAGTGGGTAGTTGCCCTTCATCATGCCAGTGTAAGCTAACTAAAAATGCGCGTATTCAGTAACTTTTTCCGTAACTTTAGAAACATATCTTCACCACGTGGCATACATCGGTGGAAAAGTAATGCCATTAGCTTTCGAGAGCGGTAAGTCGCAACAACGCACTCTGACCACGGAGTGGGCAGTGGCCACTTCATCATACCAATGTAAGCTAACTAAAAATGCGCGTATTCAATACCTTTTTCCGTAACTTTAGAAAAATATCTTGACCAGGTGGCATACATCGGTGGAAAGGCACTGTCACTAGCTTTCGAGAACGGTAAGTCGCATCAAAGCACTCGAGCCACGGAGTGGGTAGTGACCACTTCATCATGCTAGTGTAGGCTAACTAAAAATGCGCGTATTCAGTATCTTTTTACGTAACTTTAGAAACATATCTTCACCAGGTGCCATACATCGGCGGAAAGGTACTGTTATTAGCTTTCCAGAACGGTAAGTTGCATCAACGCACTCTGACCACGGAGTGGGTAAAAAATCCGCGTATTCAGTACCTTTTTTCGTTACTTTAGAAACATATCTTGACCAGGTGGCATACATCGGTGAAAAGGTAGTTCCATCATCTTTCCAGAACGGTAAGTTCCATCAACGTACTCTTACCACGGAGTGGGCAGTGGCCACTTCATTATGCCAGTGAGGGCTAACTACAAATGCGAGTTTCAGCAGATTTTTCGTAACTTTTGAAAAATAATTAGACCAGGTGGCATACATCGGTGGAAAGGTACTGCCATTAGCTTTCGAGAACGGTAAGATGCATCAACGCACTCTTACCACGGCGTAAGCAGTTGCCATTTCATCATGCCAGTGTAGGCTAACTAAAAATGCGTGTTTTTAGTACCTCTTTCGTAGCTTTGGAAAAATATTTTGACCAGGTGGCATACATCGGTGGAAAGGTACTGTCATTAGCTTTCGAGAACGATAAGTCGCATCAACGCTTTCGAACCACGGAATGGGCAGTGACCACTTCATCATGCCAGTGTAGGCTAACTATTAAAAAGGTACCTTTTTCGTTACTTTAGAAACATATATTGACCAGGTGGCGTACATCCGTGGAAAGGTATTGCCATTGGCTTTCCAGATCGGTAAGCCGCAACAACGCACTTTTACCACCAAGATATTTTTATAACTTGAAAAATATCTTGACCAGGTGGCAGACATCAGGGGAAAGGTACTGTCATAAGCTTTGGAGAACGGTAAGTTGCATCAACTCACTCTGACCACGGAGTGGGAAGTGGCCACTTCATCATGCCGTTGTAGGCTAACTAAAAATCCGTGTATTCAGTACCTTTTTTGGTTACTTTAGAAACATATATTGACCAGGTGGCAGACATCGGGGGAAAGGTACTGTCATATGCTTTCGAGAACGGTAAGTTGCATCAAAGCACTCTGACCACGGAGCGGGAAGTGGCCACTTAATCATGCCCGTGTAGGCTAACTGAAAATCCGCGTATTCAGTACCTTTTTTCGTTACTTTAGAAACATATCTTGACCAGGTGGCATACATCGGTGGAAAGGTCCAGAACGGTAAGTTCCATCAACGTACTCTTACCACGGAGTGGGCAGTGGCCATTTCATCATGCCAGTGTAGGCTAACTACAAATGCGAGTTTCAGCACATTTTTCGTAACTTTTGAAAAATAATTTGACCAGGTGGCATACATCGATGGAAAGGTACTGCCATTAGCTTTCGAGAACGGTAAGTCGCATCAACGCACTCGGACTACGGAGTGGGCAGTGACCACTTAATCATGCCAGTGTAGGCTAACTAAAAATGCGCGTATTCAGTACCTTTTTTGGTTACTTTAGAAACATATCTTGACCAGGTGGCATATATCTGTGGAAAGGTACTGTCATTAGCTTTCCAGATCGGTAAGTTGCATAAACGCACTTTTACCACGGAGAGGGCAGTGGCCACTTAATCATGCCAGTGTAGGCTAACTAAAAATACGCGTTTTCAGTACCCTTTTAAGCAACTGTAGAAAAATATCTTGACCAGCTGGAGTACATCGGTGAAAAGGTGCCATTAGCTTTTCAGAACGGTAAGTCGCAACTACGCACTCTAGGCTAATTCAAAAATGCGCGTTTTCAGTACCTTTTTTTCTAACTGCAGAAAAACGTCTTGACCAGGTGGCATACACTTCATCGTTCCAGTGTAGGCTAACTAAAAATACGCGTTCTCAGTACCTTTTTTCCTAACTGTAGAAAAATATCTTGACCAGGTGGCATACATCGGTGGAAAGGTGCTGTCATTAGTTTTCTAGAACGGTAAATTGCATTAACGCACTATTACCACGGAGTGGGAAGTGGGCACTTCATCATGCCAGTGTAAGCTAACTAAAAATGCGCGTATTCAGTACCTTTTTCCGTAATTTTAGAAACATATCTTCACCAACTGGCATACATCGGTGGATAGGTACTGCCATTAGCTTTCCAGAACGGTAAGATGCATCAACGCACTCTTACCACGGAGTAAGCAGTTGCCATTTCATCATGCCAGTGTAGGCTATCTAAAAATGCGCGTTTTTAGTACCTCTTTCGTAGCTTTGGAAAAATATTTTGACCAGGTGGCATACATCGGTGGAAAGGTATTGCCATTAGCTTTCCAGAACGGTAAGTCGCAACAATGCACTTTTACCACGGAGTGGGCAGTGGCCATTTCATCATGCCAGTGTAGGCTAATTAAAAATGCGCGTTTTCAGTACCCTTTTTAGCAACTTTGGAAAAATATATTGACCAGGCGGCAGACATCGGTGGAAAGGTAGTTCCAGTATCTTTCCAGAACGGTAAATTCCATCAACGTGCTCTTACCACGGAGTGGGCAGTGGCCACTTCATCATGCCAGTGTAGGCTAACTACAAATGCGAGTTTCAGCACATTTTTCGTAACTTTTGAAAAATAATTTGACCAGGTGGCATACATCGGTGGAAAGGTACTGCCATTAGCTTTCGAGAACGGTAAGTCGCATCAACGCATTCGGACCACGGAATGGGCAGTGACCACTTCATCATGCCAGTGTAGGCTAACTATTAAAAAGGTACCTTTTTCGTTACTTTAGAAACATATATTGACCAGGTGGCGTACATCCGTGGAAAGGTATTGCCATTAGCTTTTTCAGTACCCTTTTTAGCAACTTTAGAAAAATATCTTGACCAGGTGGAATACATCGGTGAAAAGGTGCCATTAGCTTATCAGAACGGTAAGTCGCAACTACGCACTCTAGGCTAAATCAAAAATGCGCGTTTTCAGTGCCTTTTTTCCTAATTGCAGAAAAATGTCTTGACCAGATGGCATACACTTCATCGTGCCAGTGTAGGCTAACTAAAAATACGCGTTTTCAGTACCCTTTTTCGCAACTGCAGAAAAATATCTTGACCAGCTGGAGTACATCGGTGAAAAGGTGCCATTAGCTTTTCAGAACGGTAAGTCGCAACTACGCACTCCAGGCTAATATAAAAATGCGCGTTTTCAGTACCTTTTTTTCTAACTGCAGAAAAATGTCTTGACCAGGTGGCATACACTTCATCGTGCCAGTGTAGGCTAACTAAAAATACGCGTTCTCAGTACCGTTTTTAGCAACTTTAGAAAAATATCTTGACCAGGTGGCATACATCGGTGGAAAGGTGCTGTCATTAGTTTTCTAGAACGGTAAATTGCATTAACGCACTCTTACCACGGAGTGGGAAGTGGGCACTTCATCATGCCAGTGTAAGCTAACTAAAAATGCGCGTATTCATTACCTTTTTCCGTAATTTTAGAAACATATCTTCACCAACTGGCATACATCGGTGGATAGGTACTGCCATTAGCTTTCCAGAACGGTAAGATGCATCAACGCACTCTTACCACGGAGTAAGCAGTTGCCATTTCATCATGCCAGTGTAGGCTAACTAAAAATGCGCGTTTTTAGTAGCTCTTTCGTAGCTTTGGAAAAATATTTTGACCAGGTGGCATACATCGGTGGAAAGGTACTGTCATTAGCTTTCGAGAACGATAAGTCTCATCAACGCACTCGGACCACGGAGTGGGCAGTGACCACTTCATCTTGCCAGTCTAGGCTAACTATTAAAAATGTACTTTTTTTCGTAACTTTAGAAACATATATTGACCAGGTGGCGTACATGCCTGTAAAGGTATTGCCATTAGCTTTCCAGAACGGTAAGTCGCAACAACGCACTTTTACCACGGAGTGGGCAGTGGCCATTTCATCATGCCAGTGTAGGCTAATTAAAAATGCGCGTTTTCAGTACCCTTTTTAGCAACTTTAGAAAAATATCTTGACCAGGCGGCATACATCGGTGGAAAGGTAGTTCCATTATCTTTCCAGAACGGTAAATTCCATCAACGTGCTCTTACCAAGGAGTGGGCAGTGGCCACTTCATCATGCCAGTGTATGCTAAATACAAATGCGAGTTTCAGCACATTTTTCGTAACTTTTGAAAAATGATTTGACCAGGTGGCATACATCGGTGGAAAGGTACTGCCATTAGCTTTCGAGAACGGTAAGTCGCATCAACGCACTCGGACTACGGAGTGGGCAGTGACCACTTAATCATGCCAGTGTAGGCTAACTAAAAATGCGCGTATTCAGTACCTTTTTTCGTTACTTTAGAAACATATCTTGACCAGGTGGCATATATCTGTGGAAAAGTACTGTCATTAGCTTTCCAGATCGGTAAGTTGCATAAACGCACTTTTACCACGGAGAGGGCAGTGGCCACTTAATCATGCCAGTGTAGGCTAACTAAAAATATGCGTTTTCAGTACCCTTTTTCGCAACTGTAGAAAAATATCTTGACCAGCTGGAATACATCGGTGAAAAGCTGCCATTAGCTTTTCAGAACGGTAAGTCGCAACTACGCACTCTAGGCTAATTCAAAAATGCGCGTTTTCAGTACCTTTTTTCCTAACTGCAGAAAAATGTCTTGACCAGGTGGCATACACTTCATCGTGCCAGTGTAGGCTAACTAAAAATACGCGTTTTCAGTACCTTTTTTCCTAACTGTAGAAAAATATCTTGACCAGGTGGCATACATCGGTGGAATGGTGCTGTCATTAGCTTTCGAGAACGATAAGTCGCATCAACGCACTCGGACCACGGAATGGGCAGTGACCACTTCATCATGCCAGTGTAGGCTAACTATTAAAAAGGTACCTTTTTCGTTACTTTAGAAACATATCTTGACCAGGTGGCATACATCGGTGGAAAGGTGCTGTCATTAGTTTTCTAGAACGGTAAATTGCATTAACGCACTCTTACCACGGAGTGGGAAGTGGGCACTTCATCATGCCAGTGTAAGCTAACTAAAAATGCGCGTATTCATTACCTTTTTCCGTAATTTTAGAAACATATCTTCACCAACTGGCATACATCGGTGGATAGGTACTGCCATTAGCTTTCCAGAACGGTAAGATGCATCAACGCACTCTTACCACGGAGTAAGCAGTTGCCATTTCATCATGCCAGTGTAGGCTAACTAAAAATGCGCGTTTTTAGTAGCTCTTTCGTAGCTTTGGAAAAATATTTTGACCAGGTGGCATACATCGGTGGAAAGGTACTGTCATTAGCTTTCGAGAACGATAAGTCTCATCAACGCACTCGGACCACGGAGTGGGCAGTGACCACTTCATCTTGCCAGTCTAGGCTAACTATTAAAAATGTACTTTTTTTCGTAACTTTAGAAACATATATTGACCAGGTGGCGTACATGCCTGTAAAGGTATTGCCATTAGCTTTCCAGAACGGTAAGTCGCAACAACGCACTTTTACCACGGAGTGGGCAGTGGCCATTTCATCATGCCAGTGTAGGCTAATTAAAAATGCGCGTTTTCAGTACCCTTTTTAGCAACTTTGGAAAAATATATTGACCAGGCGGCAGACATCGGTGGAAAGGTAGTTCCAGTATCTTTCCAGAACGGTAAATTCCATCAACGTGCTCTTACCACGGAGTGGGCAGTGGCCACTTAATCATGCCAGTGTAGGCTAACTAAAAATGCGCGTTTTCAGCACCTTTTTCGTAACTTTAGAAAAATATCTTGACCAGGTGGCATACATCGGGGGAAAGGTACTGTCATATGCTTTCGAGAACGGTAAGTTGCATCAACGCACTCTGACCACGGAGCGGGAAGTGGCCACTTAATCTTGCCCGTGTAGGCTAACTGAAAATCCGCGTATTCAGTACCTTTTTTCGTTACTTTAGAAACATATCTTGACCAGGTGGCATACATCGGTGGAAAGGTAGTTCCATTATCTTTCCAGAACGGTAAGTTCCATCAACGTACTCTTACCACGGAGTGGGCAGAGGCCACTTCATCATGCCAGTGTAGGCTAACTACAAATGCGAGTTTCAGCACATTTTTCGTAACTTTTAAAAAATAATTTGACCAGGTGGCATACATCGGTGGAAGGGTACTGCCATTAGCTTTTGAGAACGGTAAGTCGCATCAACGCACGACTTACCGTTCGTAAGTAAGCCCAACGAGTGGGCAGTGACCACTTAATCATGCCAGTGTAGGCTAACTAAAAATGCTCGCATTCTGTACCTTTTTTGGTTACTTTAGAAACATATCTTGACCAGGTGGCATATATCTGTGGAAAGGTACTGTCATTCGCTTTCCAGATCGGTAAGTTGCATAAACGGACCTTTACCACGGAGAGGGCAGTGGCCACTTAATCATGCCAGTGTAGGCTAACTAAAAATATGCGTTTTCAGTACCCTTTTTCGCAACTGTAGAAAAATATCTTGACCAGCTGGAATACATCGGAGAAAAGGTGCCATTAGCTTTTCAGAACGGTAAGTCGCAACTACGCACTCTAGGCTAATTCAAAAATGCGCGTTTTCAGTACCTTTTTTCCTAACTGCAGAAAAATGTCTTGACCAGGTGGCATACACTTCATCGTGTCAGTGTAGGCTAACTAAAAATACGCGTTTTCAGTACCTTTTTTCCTAACTGTAGAAAAATATCTTGACCAGGTGGCATACATCGGTGGAAAGGTGCTGTCATTAGTTTTCTAGAACGGTAAGTTGCATTAACGCACCCTTACCACGGAGTGGAAAGTGGGCACTTCATCATGCCAGTGTAAGCTAACTAAAAATGCGCGTATTCAGTACCTTTTTCCGTAATTTTAGAAACATATCTTGACCAGGTGGCATACATCGGTGGATAGGTACTGCCATTAGCTTTCCAGAATGGTAAGATGCATCAACGCACTCTTACCACGGAGTAAGCAGTTGCCATTTCATCATGCCAGTGTAGGCTAACTAAAAATGCGCGTTTTTAGTACCTCTTTCGTAGCTTTGGAAAAATATTTTGACCAGGTGGCATACATCGGTGGAAAGGTACTGTCATTAGCTTTCGAGAACGATCAGTCGCATCAAAGCACTCGGACCACGGAGTGGGCAGTGACCACTTCATCTTGCCAGTCTAGGCTAACTATTAAAAATGTACTTTTTTTCGTAACTTTAGAAACATATATTGACCAGGTGGCGTACATCCCTGGAAAGGTATTGCCATTAGCTTTCCAGAACGGTAAGTCGCAACAACGCACTTTTACCACGGAGTGGGTAGTGGCCATTTCATCATGCCAGTGTAGGCTAACTAAAAATGCTGGTTTTCAGTACCCTTTTTAGCAACTTTAGAAACATATCTTGACCAGGCGGCATACATCGGTGGAAAGGTATTGCCATTAGCTTTCCAGAACGATCAGTTGCATCAACGCACTCTTACCACGGAATAAGCAGTGGCTATTTCATCATGCCAGTGTAGGCTAACTAAAAATGCGCGTTTTCAGCACCTTTTTCGTAACTTTAGAAAAATATCTTGACCAGGTGGCATACATCGATGGAAAGGTACTGTTATTAGCTTTCGAGAACGATAAGTCGCATCAACGCACTCGGACCACGGAGTGGGCAGTGACCACTTCATAATGCCAGTGTAGGCTAACTATTAAAAAGTACCTTTTTTCATAACTTTAGACACATATCCTGACCAGGTGGCGTACACCCGTGGAAAGGTATTGCCATTAGTTTTCCAGAACGGTAAGTCGCAACAACGCACTCTTACCACGGAGTAAGCAGTTGCCATTTCATCATGCCAGTGTAGGCTAACTAAAAATGCGCGTTTTCAGCACCTTTTTCGTAACTTTAGAAAAATATCTTGACCAGGTGGCATACATCGGGGGAAAGGTACTGTCATTAGCTTTCCAGAACGGTAAGTCGCATCAACGCACTCGGACCGCGGAATGGGAAGTGACTACTTCGTCATGACAGTATATGCTAACTATTAAAAAGGTACCTTTTTTCGTAACTTTAGAAACACATCTTCACCAGGTAGCATACATGTGTTGGAAGGTACTGCCATTAGCTATCCAGAATGGTAAGTTGCATAAACGCACTCTGACCACGGAGTGGGAGGTGGCCACTTCATCATGCCAGTGTAGGCTAACTAAAAATGCGCGCCTTTAGTACCTTTTTCGTAACTTTAGAAAAATATCTTGACCAGATGGCATACATCGGTGGAAAGGTACTGTCATTAGCTTTCCAGAATGGTAAGTTCTATCAACGCACTCGTGCCACGGAATGGGCAGTTGCCCTTCATCATGCCAGTGTATGCTAACTATTAAAAAGGTACCTTTTTTCGTAACTTTAGGAAGACATCTTCACCAGGTGAAATACATCGGTGGAAAGGTACTGCCATTAGCTTTCCAGAATGGTAAGTTCTATCAACGCACTCGTGCCACGGAGTGGGCAGTTGCCCTTCATCATGCCAGTGTAAGCTAACTAAAAATGCGCGTATTCAGTAACTTTTTCCGTAACTTTAGAAACATATCTTCACCACGTGGCATACATCGGTGGAAAAGTAATGCCATTAGCTTTCGAGAGCGGTAAGTCGCAACAACGCACTCTGACCACGGAGTGGGCAGTGGCCACTTCATCATACCAGTGTAAGCTAACTAAAAATGCGCGTATTCAATACCTTTTTCCGTAACTTTAGAAACATATCTTCACCAGGTGGCATACATCGGTGGAAAAGTAATGCCATTAGCTTTCGAGAGCGGTAAGTCGCAACAACGCACTCTGACCACAGAGTGGGCAGTGGCCACTTCATCATGCCAGTGTAGGCTACCTAAAAATGCGTGTAATCAGTACCTTTTTTCGTAACTTTAGAAACATATCTTGACCAGGTGGCATACATCGGTGGAAAGATACTGCCATCAGCTTTGCAGAACGTTAAGTACCATCAACGCGCTCGTACCATGGGCAGTGGCTACTTCATAATGCCAGTGCAGGCTAACTAAAAATTCGCGTTTTCAGTACCTTTTTTCGTAAGTGTAGAAAAATACCTTGACCAGGTGGCATACACTTGTGAGGAGCCTGGAGCCTCCTACAAATTATTATTTCTTTTCAATTATTATTTTGTATATATTTTCTTATATTTTGTATAATTTCTAATTTTTGTAAAATTTCTATTATAATTATTAATTACGTAGAACGTAATATTTTAATATCATATATCGTGAGCTTCAATTTAAACATTGTCAGGATTACTTAAATATTTAAAGTTAGGAATATTTAAACCCACATGGGATTTTTCTGCATCTTGTGAATTAGATAAGTGTAAGCAGGGCATAGTTTAAGGAAGTGAGAGTATGGCAACGACGGTGAGTGTGCCTCACTGGAGAGGAGTGAGCGGGACAAGCAGTGATGGCGTGTGCAGTGGAAGTGAGTTGGAATGCGTAGCAACATGCCAGTGTAGGCCAACTAAAAATACGCGTTTTAAGTACCTTTTATCCTAACTGTAGAAAAATATCTTGAACAGGTGGATAGGTGCTGTCATTAGTTTTCTAGAACGGTAAATTGCATTAACTCACTCTTACCACGGAGTGGGCAGTGGCCACTTCATCATGCCAGTGTAAGCTAACTAAAAATGCGTGTATTCAGTACCTTTTTCCGTAACTTTAGAAACATATCTTCACCAGCTGGCATACATCGGTGGAAAGGTACTGCCATTAGCTTTCCAGAACGGTTAGTTGCATCAACGCACTCTTACCACGGAGTAAGCAGTGGCCATTACATCATGCCAGTGTAGGCTAATTAAAAATGCGCGTTTTCAGCACCTTTTTCGTAACTTTAGAAAAATATCTTGACCACGTGGCATACATCGAGGCAAAGGTACTGTCATTAGCTTTCGAGAACGATAAGTCGCATCAACGCACTCGGACCACGGAGTGGGCAGTGACCACTTCATAATGCCAGTGTAGGCTAACTACTAAAAAGTACCTTTTTTCGTAACTTTAGACACATATCCTGACCAGGTGGCGTACATCCGTGGAAAGGTATTGCCATTAGCTATCCAGAACGGTAAGTCGCAACAACGCACTCTTACCACGGAGTAAGCAGTTGCCATTTCATCATGCCAGTGTAGGCTAACCAAAAATGCGCGTTTTCAGCACCTTTTTCGTAACTTTAGAAAAATATCTTGACCAGGTGGCATACATCGGTGGAAAGGTACTGCCATTATCTTTCCAGAATGGTAAGTTCTATCAACGCACTCGTGCCACGGAGTGGGCAGTTGCCACTTCATCATGCCAGTGTAAGCTAACTAAAAATGCGCGTATTCAGTACCTTTTTCCGTAACTTAAGAAACATATCTTCACCAGGTGGCATACATCGATGGAAAAGTAATGCCATTAGCTTTCGAGAGCGCTAAGTCACAACAACGCACTCTGACCACGGAGTGGGCAGTGGCCACTTCATCATACCAGTGTAAGCTAACTAAAAATGCGCGTATTCAGTACCTTTTTCCGTAACTTTAGAAACATATCTTCACCAGGTGGCATACATCGGTGGAAAATTAATGCCATTAGCTTTCGAGAGCGGTAAGTCGCAACTACGCACTCTGACCACGGAGTGGGCAGTGGCCACTTCATCATGCCAGTGTAGGCTACCTAAATATGCGTGTATTCAGTACCTTTTTTCCTAACTTTAGAAACATATCTTGACCAGGTGGCATACATCGGTGGAAAGATACTGCCATCAGCTTTCCAGAATACTAAGTACCATCAGCGCGCTCGTACCATGGGCAGTGGCTACTTCATAACGCCAGTGCAGGCTAACTAAAAATTCGCGTTTTCAGTACCTTTTTTCGTAAATGTAGAACAATACCTTGACCAGTTGGCATAGACTTGTGGGGAGCCTGGAGCCTCCCAGAAATTATTATTTCTTTTCAATTATTATTTTGTATATATTTTCTTATATTTTGTGTAATTTCTAATTTTTGTAAAATTTTTATTATAATTATTAATTACGTAGAACGTAATATTTTAATTTCATATATCGTGAGCTTCAATTTAAACATTGTCAGGATTACTTAAATATTTTAAGGTAGGAATATTTAAACCCACATGGGATTTTTCTGCATCTTGCGAATTAGATAAGTGTAAGCAGGGCATAGTTTAAGTGAGAGTATGGCAAAGACGGTGAGTGTTCCTCTCTGGAGAGGAGTGAGCGGGACAAGCAGTGATGGCGTGTGCAGTGGAAGTGAGTTGGAATGCGTAGCAACATGCCATTGTAGGCCAACTAAAAATACGCGTTTTAAGTACCTTTTTTCCTAACTGTAGAAAAATATCTTGAACAGGTGGCATACATCGGTGGAAAGGTGCTGTCATTAGTTTTCTATAACGGTAATTTGCATTAACTCACTCTTACCACGGAGTGGGCAGTGGCCACTTCATCATGCCAGTGTAACCTACCTAAAAATGCCCGTATTCAGTACCTTTTTCCGTAACTTTAACATATCTTCACCAGCTGGCATACATCGGTGGAAAGGTACTGCTATTAGCTTTCCAGAACGGTAAGTTGCATCAACGCACTCTTACCACGGAGTAAGCAGTGGCCATTTCATCACTTTTTTCGTAACTTTACCACTTCACCATGCCAGTGTAGGCTACCTAAAAATGCGTGTATTCAGTACCTTTTTTCGTAACTTTAGAAACATATCTTGACCAGGTGGCATACTTCGGGGAAGAGGCACTGTCATTAGCATTCCAGAACGGTAAGTTACATAAACGCACTCTGACCACGGAGCACCTTTTCCGTAGTTTTAGAAAAATATCTTGACCAGGTGGCATACATCTGTGGAAAGGTACTGTCATTAGCCTTCGAGAACGGTAAGTTCTATCAAAGCACTCGTACCACGGAGGGGGCAGTTGCCACTTCATCATGCCAATGTAGGCTAACTAAAAATGCGCGTTTTTAGTACCACTTTCGTAACTTTAGAAAAATATCTTGACCAGGTGGCATACATCGATGGAAAGGTACTGTCATTAGATTTCGAGAACGATAAGTCGCATCAACGCACTCGGACCCCGGAGTGGGCAGTGACCACTTCACCATGCCAGTGTAGGTTACCTAAAAATGCTTGTATTCAGTACCTTTTTTCGTAACTTTAGAAACATATCTTGACCAGGTGGCATACATCGGTGGAAAGATACTGCCATCAGCTTTCCAGAACACTAAGTACCATCAGCGCGCTCGTACCATGGGCAGTGGCTACTTCATAATGCCAGTGAAGGCTAACTAAAAATTCGCGTTTTCAGTACCTTTTTTCGTAAGTGTAGAAGAATACCTTGACCAGGTGGCATACACTTGTGGGGAGCCTGGAGCCTCCCACAAATTATTATTTCTTTTCAATTATTATTTTGTTTTTATTATAATATTATATATTTTTATTATAATTATTAATTACGTAGAACGTAATATTTTGATTTCATATATCGTAAGCTTCAATTTAAACATTGTCAGGATTACTTAAATCAAATATTTAAAGTTAGGAATATTTAAACCCACATGGGATTTTTCTGCATCTTGCGAATTAGATAAGTGTAAGCAGGGAATACTTTAAGGAAGTGAGAGTATGGCAACGACGGTGAGTGTGCCTCACTGGAGAGGAGTTAGCGGGACAAGCAGTGATGGCGTGTGCAGTGGAAGTGAGTTGGAATGCGTAGCAACACAGCATGGTGACAGCAGCATTCATGGAAGTAAACGATGTTGCTATCAACATCTGGAATAATCAGCAGGGAAGAAGAACAAGACGACATGTATAAAAGGCTGCGCACAAGCCAAACTCGAGGTTAGTTTTCCGGCAGTCAGCCGCGCAGCAGTACCACGGAAAGTGACAAGGTAAGTGGAAAAGTAGTAGTGGCTCCCCTTGAAATCCCAATCCTTCCCACCTCCTTTCGCGAACGCAAGTCCTGTGACTGGTGATGGATTGCACCAATCCTGCCAGAAAAGAGTCCTGTGTGTCGCCTTAGTCGCGCACTTCGCATATCCTTTTTTTTCCACCAACTGGCGACGGATTGCACCAATCCTGTCAGTTGTGTGTCCTCCTTAATCGAGCGTCGCATCGACGGCAGTGCATCACAGGACACTGCGCGTCGCAGCCGAGCATCGCATCGACGGCAGTGCATCACAGGACCCTGCGCGTCGCATCAGAGCATCGCATCGACGGCAGTGCGTCACAGGACACTGCGCGTCGCATCAGAGCATCGCATCGACGGCAGTGAAACACAGGTCACTGCGCGTCGCACCCGAGCATCGCATCGACGGCAGTGCATCACAGGACACTGCGCGTCACATCAGAGCATCGCATCGATGGCAGTGCATCACAGGACCCTGCGCGTCGCACCCGAGTATCGTATCGACGGCAGTGCGTCACAGGACCCTGCGCGTCGCATCAGAGCATCGCATCGACGGCAGTGCATCACAGGACTCTGCGCGTCGCACCCGAGCATCGCATCGACGGCCTGCTGCGTCAACGAGCGTCGCGTCAACGCCACGCCAAGGCATCAACGCATCGCAACGTATATACGCGCCCACCAACGCATCGACGGCCTGCTGCGTCAACGAGCGTCGCGTCAACGCCACGCGTCGCAACTACACGTCACGCCAACGCATCAAAGCCCTGCTGCGTCGACAAGCGCCACATCAACGCATCGCAACGTATATACGCGCCCACCAACGCATCGACGGCCTGCTGCGTCAACGAGCGTCGCGTCAATGCCACGCGTCGCACCTACACGTCACGCCCACGCATCAACTCCCTGCTGCGTCGACAAGCGCCGCATCAACGCATCTCAACGTATCTACGCAACGGCCTGCGCATCAACGAGCATCGTTCACTTCGTCAACGGACATATCTACGCATATCTCACCACCTCCAACACCACCGGCACACTCACCAACGCGTCTACACCCCATAGTGTAAGAATCTGAAGTGTGAATAAGGTGAATTTCTTAAATTAAAGGTCCGAAATACAAATTATTTCTGCCGCGGTCCTGGACACGCCCTGAGCGATATCCAAAGCGAAAAAATCGTGACAGATGGCGCCCGAGCAGGGACCTATTCAAGAAATTCAGTGAACGCTTTGGGAAAAGAAAAAAAAAAGTGTAACCTCTAAAACGCACGGAAGATGGCTACGGTAAGTTGGATCTATAGCCTGAATAAGGAACAGCTGCAGTTCATGGCAGAGAAACTAGAACTGGAAAAGGAAGCTACGGTAGAACAACTGAGGAAATTGCTCTTGGATTTTGTGAAGACAGGGAAACATACAGAGGACACAATGAAGTTTTTGCGAGAAATGGAAGTAAAGAGTGGAAAATCGAGAGCAAGTACACCGACACAGATGCTTAGAAGCCGAAGTCCAAGCCCGACACGAAAACAGACGAATGATTCCGATGACCATCAACAGAAAATGGCAATCTCGGTACCAGTTCCATCGCATCCAAGCCCTTATGCGGTAGTAATCGACCATGTACGGAAGTGGGCCGTGAAATTTGATGGCATGAAGAACCCTCTAGAGTTTATTGAACGCGTCGAGGAACTGGCGGTCACGTACAATCTAAATGTTAACCTCCTACCCCGAACGATGCCCGAACTGCTACGAGAAAAGGCACTCACATGGCTGCGGAATAATAATCGCCATTGGGAGAACTGGAAAGAATTTAAGCGAGACTTTCTGAAGTTTTTCTTATCCTCACGGTATTTCGAGAAGCTAGACGATGAAATTCGGAGTCGTCATCAACAACAGGATGAGCCCTTCAAAGATTACGTTGTGGCGTTACAGGACTTGATGAGGCATGCCGGATACGACGAATCTCCACAATTGGAAAGGATATTCCGAAACAGCCAAAGCGGTTACCAACTGTACATCAAAAGGAAAGACTTTTCTGGCTTGGCCGAATTGACAGCACTAGCCGAGGACCTGGAGTGCTTGCGTGCCGATGAGGATAAGGCAACGACTTCTAGTAGTAGACGACCCGAGGACAGGAATCGTGTGGCTCAGATCACTAGCGAACAGGTAAATCCGAAGACAGCATGCCGCAGGTGCGGACAGGATGGTCACGTCGAGTATGGATGTCGCAACCCGGAACTGGCATTTTGTTGGCAGTGCTGCCGGAAGTATTTGACTTGCTCATACTTGGACTGGATTTTCTAGACAAAATGGGAGCCTCTATGACGATCGATGGGCTCACAACGAACTTCAAAAACACTGGTGAAAACAGTGGCCCACAGGTTTGCCCAATCATACGTAGTGAAGAGGTGCTTGTCAAGGAATTTTTACACACAGAGTTACGAGCATTTGATGCCTTACAGGGCCCAGCAAAAGTCACGCCCTATCGAATTGTTATGCGAGATGATCAGCCGATTAAACAGCGTTATTTTCCCCGGAACCCCGCGATGCAGGTAATCATCAATAAGCAGGTCGACGAGTAGCAGGCTGCATTGAACCCTCGAACAGTCCGTACAGCGCGCCCATCGTGTTGGCCAAGAAGAAGAATGGGAAATGGAGGCTCTGTGGGGATTATCGACAACTTAATGCGAAGTCAGTGCCAGACGCGTATCCGCTCCCGAGAATGCAACACATCCTGGATCAACTCCGTAATGCCAAAGTGATCAGCACATTGGACCTCAAAAATGGCTTCTGGCAGGTCCCCATGGACAAGGATAGCAAGCAATTCACTGCCTTCACGGTACCCGGGCGTGGATTATTTCAATGGCGCGTCATGCCTTTTGGACTGCACTCTGCGCCGGCCACATTTCAAAGAGCCCTCGACGGAGTCATCGGGTAGGAGATGGAACCATTTGCCTTCGCCTACCTTGACGATATTATCGTCAAGGTAGGAGAATCCCTGCAATATCATATGGAGAAGTTGCGCCAGGTATTTCGGAAGCTGAGGGAGGCCAACCTAAAGATAAATGTAGAAAAATGCGAATTTTTCAAACGCGAGATCCGCTTCTTGGGACATCTATCGTAACCCCAGCGGGCATCCACACGGACCCGGAAAAGATAGCCGCCATCCAGGAGCTGAAACCACCTTCAAACCTTCGAGAGCTGCGTCAATATTTAGGAGTAGCGTCGTGGTATAGGAGATTTGTGCCAGGATTCTCCAAACTGGTACAACCACTCACCGAGCTACTTAAAAAAGGACGCAAATGGAAATGGGAATCTGCATAAGAGAAGGCGTTTCAAGAACTGAAAAAGCGCCTCACCGAAGCCCCTGTATTAGCCTGTCCAGATTTCGACAAGAGGTTTACCATGCAGACAGACGCAAGTGATTATGGTCTGGGCGTCATCCTCACACAGGAAATCGATGGAACGGAAAGGGTTATTGCGTATGCCAGCCGACGGTTAAATAAAGCTGAAATCAACTACTCACCTACAGAAAAGGAGTGTCTTGCCATCGTGTGGGGAGTAAGGAAGATAAGACAGTACCTCGAGGGATACGAATTTACAAATGTTACCGACCATCTCGCTCTGAAGTGGCTGAACTCCATCGAAAGTCCTTCAGGACGGATCGCACGCTGGGCACTGGAACTGCAACAGTTCCGCTTTGACATCAAATACCGACGAGGAAAGCAAACCGTTGTCGCCGACGGTTTATCTCGACAACCGCGAGACGTGTTGCTCTCGATGACAGTATCGCCAGGAGAAAAGGAGATTTCGTGCCCATGGATAAAGAAGAAAATACAGGAAATACGCCAGAATGCAGAAAAATATCCGGACTACGTGGTGGAGGACGGCGTGCTATATAGGCATGTACCAACTAGGAACACTAGAGAGAATTGCTACCCATGGAAGTTATGCGTGCCGACCCCACAACGAGAAAGAGTACTAAAAGAATGCCATGACTCTCCTGCAGCCGGACATTTGGGAATTTTTAAAACGATATCACGCCTCGCTAGTCGGTATTATTGGCCTGGAATGTATAGGGATGCAAGCCGGTATGTAAAGAAGTGTGGGAGTTGTCAAAAATATAAAGTACAACAAGTGAAGCCGGCCGGGAGAATGCTCACACAGATCGCCGAGGAGCCTTGGTCCGTCCTGTGTGCCGATTTCGTGGGTCCTCTTCCTAGATCCACGCATGGGAATACAATGATGTTGGTATTCGTGGATAAATTCACGAAGTGGACAGAAATCATTCCACTACGAGCGGCAACCGTCGAAACCCTCATAAAAGTGTTCCGGGAGAAGATAATTTCCAGGTTTCCATTTTGGGTTACCAAAAATTCTGATGACGGACAACGGTTCTCAATTTACTGCCCGAAAATTCCAAAAATTCATGCAGGACATCGGAGTCAAACAGCAATTAACTGCACCCTACTGCCCTCAGGAAAACGCGACAGAACGAGTGAATCGAACCATAAAGGTCATGGTGTCGCAGTTCGCAGAGGAAAATCAGCGGCGATGGGATGACCTGCTCCCAGAAATCTCATTAGCCATAAACACCAGCGCCTCCGAAACAACAGGTTACAGGCCGGCATTCCTTGTGCAAGGACGTGAACCGCGTGTACCAAAAGCTCTGTCCGACGAGGTGACATTTGGCAGTGGGCAGGCAAATGGCAGGAGGGAAAAGCGGAACAAATTAAATGTATTTTCGATATGGTTCCACGAAACTTGGAGAAAGCGGCACAGGATCAGGCCAGGTATTACAAATTACGTCGACGGAACTGGACACCGAAAATTCGAGACCGGGTCCTGGTCAAGGAACACCATTTATCCAAGACCATCGAGGGATTCGCCGCGAAACTTGCTCCGAAATACTTGCTCGGCCCCTACCGAGTCATAAATTTCGTTTCACCAGTAATTGCAGAAGTAAAACGAGAATGTGACAGGAAAATACGTAAAACTCATGTACAAAATATGAAAATATTTTATGAAGACTCAGCAGCGGGGAAAACGATGTTAAGCAACTCACCTCAAACGAGAGAACTCAACACAGTGTAAGCATGCCCATAACGTATTTTTAATTATTACAGACGAGTTTCACGCTAACGAAGCTAAAAACCGGAAACGGATATGAGCGACGATAAAAAACTACGCGCCATTGTTGAGCAAATGCGTCGGCGATATTACTCAATAGACGCAGCCAAAAGGAGAACGATCTGTATCGCCAGTGATTCGGAGCAGGATCCTGCCCACGTGACGCGTATGGAGCGACACCGGATCACCACGGGAGCGCCGTCGTCGGGTGCGAACACCATGGCCACCACCGCTGATTACTGTGAAGTGTCCCTTCCCAAGCTACAAAAACTGGGAGTGGTGAGTGAAGGCAGTTTGCAGCAGATAGCCAAAATCACCAGTGTTGCTGCTAACGACAACGCGCAGGAAAACCCCAGGGTACTGTTTCGATACCCACCTGGGCGCGGTGGCATCGTCATCAACACCGACGACTACAGGAGGTTGGCCAAGGGCCAACGATGTCATCCTGGATGTCTACCTCCAATATCTGTGGAAGGCGGGCCTACCCGAGGAACTGCGAGAGCAGGTCTACATATTTAGCAGCCATTTCGTAAGCCGCCTTCGAAGAGCGCCTCCGAGCGGACTAAATGCGACCACGGTTACCACAATGGAACGACACAGCTGGGTAAGTGGCTGGACCAAAGGTGTTGACATCTTCACGAAACGGGTGCTGATAATACCCGTCAACGAGGCCATGCATTGGGTCCTGGTGGCAGTGATCAGCCTGGATGCAGTCACGACGGGGCAGGGTGTCCCTCAAGAAGCGGAGGTGCGTCCCGTGATATTGACGTTCGACTCCATGGCAGCGGAGCCAAGGAAAGATACCGTGAAGCTAATACGGGAGTACCTCCAAGCCGAACTAACAACAAGACGGGGTGTCACCAACGCACGTATAAAGGTTGTGTCACCAACGCACGTGGAAGACCGGTACGCAAGCAAGATACATTGTACGCACCAGCAGCGATGTATAGAGCATCCGCATCCGCATCAGCAAGGCTGGCAGGATCAACGTTTTTTGTCTTCCCCGAAGAGAGAAGGGGGTGTGAGGAGCCTGGAGCCTCCCACAAATTATTATTTCTTTTCAATTATTATTTTGTATATATTTTCTTATATTTTGTATAATTTCAAATTTTTGTATAATTTTTATTATAATTATTAATTACGTAGAACGTAATATTTTAATTTCATATATCGTGAGCTTCAATTTAAACATTGTCAGGATTACTTAAATATTTAAAGCAGTGATGTCCAAGAGCAGCCATTTGGGCACTCAATTTTTGAGTGGCATAATATGTATACATTGAGTGTATTTGCCGAAATACGTCAGTACCAGAGATAACGAGATGCGAAACTCTCAACTACTACATGCACATTTCTTCAGATTTCTTTGATGATGTTAGTGAAATCAGGCAAAATTAGTCGGAATTCTGTACTCAATTCTCGGAATTCTGTACTTTTCTTTTGCGCATGGTAGCAGTCAATTTCGGATTTAGGAGGGTTCTTAATTCTAAATGTCAAACGTATACATCCTACATTATTCTATGATAATTAAAAAAAAACTAAAAAACTAAGACATTGAACGGAAATAGACACTGAAGATGGCACAACGCCGAAATTGGATTGTCTGCAAACCAAATTTGAAGACAAACCAATTTCGGACAAATTTGTAGACGAACAATTACAAGAAATCATTTATTAAATTTTCAAAACAAGGAATTTATAAATTAACTACTTAAATAATTGTCGTTCAAGTTTATACCGCCGAAATGCGAAGGTAGATTTATAAATTTTTTCTAAAATCATTGAAAATAATGTTTTTAGGTACACCGGGGGAATAAATTCTCTTCGGCACCTCTTGTTTTAGACCAGAAAAGTTTTCACCACCTTTGTTTACATGTGGTGAAATTTAAAAATTCATGTTGTGATCGCGATTTTTGTTACTCAGATTGGTTCTTGAACAATTTATTAATAAAATTATATTCGCAGATAGCAAAATGAGGAGAAAATATGTAAGGAAATGCGTTGGAATTTTTAAATAAATCGGCTGATATGTTAATTAATATTTGTATTCATTTGCTATGGGAGTGGTTTCACCTCAAAACATGATACTGAGGTGAAATATTCACTGAAGCTTAGGGCAAGCTCACCTGACGGTCAATTGACCAACGAAAATCAGAAATTTTACTCTTTTTTTCGCCCATCGTAAAAAAGACTGAAAATAAATTGCGATAAATTGTGTTAATTTTGCCTTTTGCAAATCGTTAATTTTTCTTTTTACATGTCAAAGTAACAAATTTAATTCTTGATGGTCAAATGACCGTGTTGTGAGCTTGCCCTTACTTTTTCACCATGATTTTTCACGTACAGTGTACGTGAATTCAACAGTGTACAAAAAATAGACGTCAGAGCGATTTTTATCAGCTGTGAAAGCAGAGTTTCGCATCTCGTTATCTCTGGTCAGTACCCATCCAACCATCAATGAAGTAGGACTGTATGCTGCGCTTATTTGATTATGCTACACCCAAAAAATTACATTATTTAATAAAAAATAAAATGATTGATTTAAAACATCAAATCGAATTTTTATGTATTTGTAATGCTTTCAATGAAGCACAATGCCTGATTTGCTTTACTTCACTTATCAAAACGAATAGATATTCTTTGAAAAGACACTTATAGTATGCGTTCTGACTATATTTCGTATTCCGGGACAGAACGGGAAAAAATCTTTTCTGATTTATCTGCTGCAATAATCCAAAAATGTAGTGCGCAAACAAACATAAATCCAAAAAAAAAATCCATGATTTGTGTTTCAGCGCATCTATTTCTCTCAGTGCTGAGTGAAAAAAATTTCCAACACGATCAATTGTGATAGTATGTGTTTGGACACCACTGATTTAAAGTTAGGAATATTTAAACCCACATGGGATTTTTCTGCATCTTGCGAATTAGATAAGTGTAAGCAGGGCATAGTTTAAGGAAGTGAGAGTATGGCAACGACGGTGAGTGTGCCTCACTGGAGAGGAGTGAGCGAGACAAGCAGTGATGGCGTGTGCAGTGGAAGTGAGTTGGAATGCGTAGCAACACAGCATGTTGCCAGCAACATTCCTGGAAGTAAACGATGTTGCTATCAACATCTGGAATAATCAGCATGGAAGAAGAACAAGACGACATGTATAAAAGGCTGCGCACAAGCCAAACTCGAGGTTAGTTTTCCGGCAGTCAGCCGCGCAGCAGTACCACGGAAAGTGACAAGGTAAGTGGAAAAGTAGTAGTGGCTCCACTTGAAATCCCAATCCTTCCCACCTCCTTTCGCGAACACAAGTCCTGTGACTGGTGACGGATTGCACCAATCCTGCCAGAAACGAGTTCTGTGTGTCGCTTTTTTTCCTCGCTGCATCGACGGCAGTGCATCACAGGACACTGCACGTCGCACCCGAGCATCGCATCGACGGCAGTGCATCACAGTACACTGCGCTTCACATCAGAGCATCGCATCGACGGCAGTGCATCACAGGACACTGCGCGTCGCACCCGACCATCGTATCGACGGCAGTGCGTCACAGGACACTGCGCGTCGCATCAGAGCATCGCATCGACGGCAGTGCATCACAGGACCCTGCGCGTCGCACCCGAGCATCGCATCGACGGCAGTGCATCACAGGACACTGCGCGTGTCAACGCCACGCGTCGCATCTACATGTCACGCCAACGCATCAAAGCCCTGCTGCGTCGACAAGCGCCGCATCAACGCATCGCAACGTATATACGCGCCCACCAACGCATCGACGGCCTGCTGCGTCAACGAGCGTCGCGTCAACGCCACGCGTCGCATCTACTCGTCACGCCAACGCATCAACGCCCTGCTGCGGCAACGAGCGTCGCGTCAACGCCACGCGTCGCACCTACACGTCACGCCAACGCATCAACGCCCTGCTGTGTCGACAAGCGCACACATCTCAACGTATCTACGCAATGGCCTGCCGCATCAACCAAGCGTCGTTCACTTCGTCAACGGACATATCTACGCATATCTCACCACCTCCAACACCACCGGCACACTCACCAACGTGTCTACACCCCATAGTGTAAGAATCTGAAGTGTGAATAAAGTGAATTTCTTAAATTAAAGGTCCGAAATACAAATTATTTCTGCCGCAATCCTGGACACGCCCTGAGCGATATCCAAAGCGAAAACATTTTGACACACTTCATTATGCCAGTGTAGGCTAACTAAAAATGCACGTTATCATTCCTTTTTTCGGAACTGTAGAAAAATATCTTGACCAGGTGGCATACACCTGTGGAAAGGTACTTCCATTAGCTTTCCAGAACGGTAAGTTGCATCAACGCACCCGGGCCAAGGAGGGGGCAGTGGCCACTTCATCATGCCAGCGTAGGCTAACTAAAAATGCGCGTATTCAGAACCTTTTTTCGTAACATTAGAAACATATCTTGACCAGGTGGCGTACATCCGTGGAAAGGTAATGCCATTAGCTTTCCAGAACGGTAAGTTGCATAAACGCACTCTGGCCACGAAGGGGACAGTTGCCACTTCATCATGCCAGTGTAGGCTAACTAAAAATGCGAATTTTCAGTACCTTTTTTGTAACTTTAGAAATATATTACATTATTATTATTATTATTATTATTATTATTATTATTATTATTATTATTATTATTATTATTATTATTATTATTATTATTATTATTATTATTATTATTATTATCATTATCATTATCATCTTTATTTAGATTTCTCCTGTTTGGGTACATTAATACATTTTGAGAGCCTTAGCTTAAAACAAAATATATCACATTCTATTTAATTACTATGTACAGGTTTAATTCAAAAATTTTCTAGTGATGTGACAGGTATCGATGATCACAGACTTCTGCACAGTGTCAATAAGATTTGTCCGGAGCTCAAGTATGTCAATATTTCTACAGAGATTCTTTTCGGCCACACCCTCAGCGCTCATTACTATTGGGATGATCTTGATTTCCTTTAGGTTCCAGTTTCGCTTGGTTTCCACTGCTAGCTCACTGTATCTGCTAATTTTTTCAATATATGTACGGCTTATATTCTTTGTAGCCGGGATTGCGACGTCAATGAAGATACCTTTACGTTCTCTTTTATCAAGGATCGTGATGTCGGGACGGTTATGGAGTCTCGTGTGTTCCGAGTATATTGTTCTATCGTAGTAGATTTTTACGTTTTCGTTTTCAACAACTGATTGCGGATTATACCTATAGTAAGGTCGTTCATCACATTGAAGTTTATATTTTGCAAGAAGGTTCTTGTGTATAATTTTTACAACGTTGTTGTGTCTTCGTGTATACTCAGTAGGGGCTAGACACCACTCTGCTACTTGTCACCCTAGACCACGCAAACAATTGTAGAAATTATGGAGGTAACGCTAACTGCCAAAACGAAAGCGAACAGGTTATGCACGACATCAGGAAGGCATGTAATGCAGCTATGCCAAAACTAGGAAGAAACCCAAAAAGGAAAGCCGTATATTGGTGGACCCGAGAAATAGCAGAGCTCAGAAGAAATTGTCTACAGAAAAGACGCAAATTTACCAGAACTAGAAGCAGAGGGCCAGCCACAAACGAAGAAGTCGAATACAAAGCTGCTAAGAAAGAGCTTAAGTCTGCTATTGCACGCAGCAAAAAGAGGAAATGGGAAGAGCTTCGAAGCGACGTAAACACCAACCCATGGGGCATGGGGTATAAGATTGTGATGAAGAAGTTAGGGGCAAGACCAGCGCCGCCCTCTCTTGACAGCGAAAAAATGGAAGAGATAGTGAACACACTCTTTCCGACACAAGAGACGTCCTTGTACAGAGAGGAGTCACATAGAGGAGAAACACCCCAACTTTTCACCGAGGAAGAGCTTAGAAGAGCCGCAAACACTTTAAGAAGAATAAAGCTCCAGGGCCAGATGGGATCCCGTCCGAAGTACTCAAAGTCATGGCGAACGAACGCCCCCAAACTCTGCTAAGAATGTATAACGCCTGCCTGGTAGAAGGCACATTTCCAACACCATGGAAACGGCAACAACTGATATTGATTGACAAAGGCAAAGGAAACCGACAGAGCGCGGAAGCATACCGCCCATTGTGTTTACTAGATACGGCTGGAAAGCTGCTGGAAAGACTGATCAAACCAAGACTAACTGCCGCGATTGACGAGGCTGGCGGCCTGTCGACCAGACAATACGGTTTCAGACCAGGCAGATCTACATTGGGAGCCATACAAGATGTCATAGACAGTGTTGAGGCCACGCGTAGAGAAAACCCGTACTCCAGACACCTGGTTTTACTAGTAACGCTAGATGTGAGAAATGCATTCAACAGCGTCAATTGGACTGACATCATAAATACCTTAAAAAATAGATTCAAGATACCCCAGTACTTGATGAGAATGATCCGGAGTTATTTCCAGGACCGCGTGTTCCTATATGACACCACTGACGGACCAAGAAGGAAACAAATAACTTCAGGCGCGGCGCAAGGGCCAATACTAGGACCTGACTTGTGGAACGTCAATTATAACGGAATCCTCGAGATCGGCATGCCCGATGACACCCACCTGGTGGCATATGCTGACGATATTGCAGCAGTTATAACCGCCCGCAATACGGAAGAGCTACAGCGCAAGTTAAACCAGGTTATGAGGCGGACGAAGTCGTGGCTAGACGTGCATGGGCTGAAGCTAGCTACGGAGAAAACAGAAATACTCCTTCTAACAAGGCGTCATATCCCCCTCGAGATCGAGATGCAAGTTTTTGGGACACCGATCATCACACAGAGAGTAGTGAAGTATCTAGGAATGAGACTGGACAAGCTGAACTACTGGGAGCAAATAAAGCACGCGATGAAGAAAGCCGGCCAAGCAACAGCCTCCCTCAGTAGATTGATGGCAAATGTAGGCGGCCCAAAACAAAGTAAGAGAAACCTCCTAATGGCAACCACGAACAAAATTTTGCTACACGGTTGTGAGCTATGGGCAGACGCACTAAATGCGGAATGTCGTAGAAAGTTGCTGTCTTCAGTACAAAGGACAGCATCACTTAGGGTAACCTCAGCGTATCGGACAGTCTCCGAGGCAGCAGTATCCGTTATTAGCGGAAATATTCCTATCGATCTCCTAGCAGAAGAGCAAAAGGAACGATGGCACGCAAGTGGGATAAGTAATCAAAAAGAACTTAGAAAACAAACATATCAGAAATGGCAACACAGGTGGAATGCCGAGAATCGAGGCAGATGGACTAGAAAGCTGATTCCACAGATCGAAGCATACACGAATAGAAGCTTTGGGGAAGTGAACTATTATCTCACTCAAATGCTATCAGGGCACGGGTATTTCAGCAGATACCTCTATGTAATCGGCAAGTCGGCGGAGCCCCACTGTATTTACGGAGATGCAGACGAAGATGATGCAGAACACACCATGTTTAAGTGCACAAGATGGCATGCAGAACGTGCTAGAATCGAACAAAGCATCGGCTCCATATCACCGGAGAACATTGTGGAAAAAATGCTAAGAAGCGAAGAAACTTGGCAAGTCATAGCTAGATATGTGGAAGAGATCCTCAGAAAGAAAAAAAGGGACCTCGAAGAAAGAGAAACAGCAAATGTCGAGTAGACATGCAACATAGGAGTAACTATTGCATATGCAATGACAAAATTGACGGACCTGGACGCAGGAGAGTAGAATAGTCCTATAGGACCTCTTGGGTCTCTACCTTGACGTAATGCAAAAGCGGTTCCGGGGTAGAGAGAGATCCCAAGTGACGAGGTGGGTCTTTTAGTGGCTACACCACATACGTAACGGCGACGGTCGTTACATGATACGAAGGTATTTTTCCCAACCTCGCCCGTCAAAAAAAAAAAAAAAAAAAAAAAAAAAAAAAATTATTATTATTATTATTACTATTATATTATTATATTATTACATTACATTATTTGCTTACAACCTTAAGAGTGTTATCTTATAAGACAGTTGAAGCCTATTGGTTACACAAAGATATAAAACTTAATAAAACCAAAATCCAAACTAAGATATGAAATTAAAATATCATTTAAATTAAGATATTGTTAAGAATGATAGAAGTAAAAGAATAGGGTAAAGGAAGGAAAGGGATAAAAGAAGTAAGATAACAGTGTGACTACATTGAAGTTTCAATAGCTAGGTATTGAAACAGCACTTGTTTGAACCAGGTTATGTTTCTGAGATTTCGTAGGAATGTTGGGAGTAGGTTCCACTGACGGATAGCAGTAACGAAAAACTGTCGTTCCGATATAAGACAAGAGTACCTGGTTTGGACGAGCATGTGTGATCTGCGCGAGTGCAGAAAATGTATCCTGGAGTAAAGATAATGAGGTTGCATAGCATTGATTAGTGAATGAAGAGTAGTGAGAGTACGGTGCTTTATAAGGCTTTCAATTGTGCATCCACAGATTTGTTTTGCTTGCGCAGAGATCTGGTCCCCATGTTTCTTGTTAAATACGAAGCGTGCTATGTTATTGTAAGCGACGTGAAGTTTTCTCCTACTTGCACTGTCACAGTCGCAGAAAAGCTCACAGCAATAAAATAGAATGGGCAAAAAGAGAGTTTTCGCAAGTAATACTTTAACTTTAGTGGGAAGATAGTACTTGGAGTGCCAGAGAGCACGAAGTCCCCCGTAAACTTGTTGTCCATGTTAACGTTCTGTTAAATGTTAAGCCGAGGTTTTTTAAGGACTCCACATATTCAATGGCGTTACCAGCTAGACTTATGGCTGGGAAATAAGTAACATTCAGCACTCGTTTGTATATCACTAATACTTTTGATTTCATTGGTTTTAGCAATAAATTATTTTCATGAGACCAATTATAAATTCTACGCAAGTCCTCATTTAGTAACATTGCTGCTTCTTCTTTCATTTGAACTGGGCGAGATATGATAAGCTGAACATCGTCTGCATACATGTGAAGTATGAAATTTTTAACAACGTTTGGTAGATCATTGACATAAAGTGAAAAAATAGTAGGCCCAAGAACTGAACCCTGCGGAACACCACTTACGACTGGCAAAGAGCTTGATGAGGTGTTATTTATGACTACCCTCTGACTTCTTTCACTAAGATATGAATTGATAAGCATAGTTGATATCCTTGAGAATCTAAATGTAGAGATTAATTTTCGAAGCAGTGCTGCATGATTTACTGTGTCAAACGCCTTTGAGAAATGGAGTAATGTCAGATAGAAGAAATTATTCCTATCAATATCCACTCTCATCTCATCCACTACCATTAAGAGTGCAGTTTTACAGCTACGGTTTGCACGAAACCCAGATTGATTATTGTTGAAGAGGTTCTGCGGTGAGAGATTTACAAGCATCTGTTTTAGGATACACTTTTCAAAAACCTTAGATAAATAGGGAACTATTGCAATCGACCGATACTCCATTTCCTGTGAAACCACCTTCTTAGGAATAAGTACTATTTTAACTTCTTTCCAATATTGAGGAAAAGTAGATGTACACAGTATGTTATTAAAGATGTGGGTTACGAAGCGGAGAACGACTGGTAAAATGAGTTTTATAAATTTTTTATTAACTCCATCTAGACCAATGGCATTAGATTAAACTGATAAGAGCGATTCCAATACATCTTCGTCGCTTAAACGAGTAAATTGAAAGATATTTTCATTCTGGTCGTCACAACTAAAGTCATTGTTAGAATTCGTCTGAGATGCAACTTGTGGAGTCGTTACAGAGGTGAAAATTTTGTTCTGTCGATCGCAATCCACATCAAGGGGAATATTAGGACGTTGTTTGCCTATTCCAACACCTCTAATATAATTCCATAATGTTTTCCCAGAAGTAGAGGTTTTCAATTTGCTCTCGTAGTATTGCGCCTTTGAGGCCCTAATCTTTGAGATCACCAAGTTTCGGTATCTGCGATAGTTATTGAAGAACTCGTTTAAATTAAACCTTCTCCATTTCTTGTAGGCTTCTTCCCGTTTCCCCATTAAGAGAAAAATTTCACTTGTGAACCAGGCAGGTGAACTTGGTTTAATGATCTTAGTTTTTAATCATATAAAGAACATGGTTGTTTTTTTATAACATAATTATTACTTGTAAATATTTGCCACGACGTTTGGTTCTCACAAAATTTGTCAGAATTGCATTTATTCATTGCTGCATTCCAGCATATTTTCACTTAAATATCATTTACTGCATTCCGGCCAAAAGTGTGGGAACCATCCGCAGTGCAAATCAAGGTGTCACGAAACACTTTTGTTTGCGCTGGCCAAGGAACGCAGTCAAAATTTGTCTACGCAGCGTCGCTTGGCCAGCGCTACAGTTTCCCACGCTGCACTTATATGTGAGCGTCTGTGTGTTGTAAATTTTATCACTTATATGTGAGCGTCTGTGTGTTGTAAATTTTATCTATAAATTGAAAACTCTTCGAAATAAACAGGCAGTCAGAATTCAAAGCTTTGTGTTATTGTCTTACTTTTGACTCGCGTTTTAACCAACAATTTATCCTGGTTCAAGTGCCAGCGTTGAATTCAAATAAATTAATTAAATAAATAACAAACAATTCATCCTGGTTAAAGTGCCAGAGTTGAACTCATCCCTTCCACACTCATCTACATCGGTTCAAGTGCCGAGGTAGATAACTACAACGTGTGGAATTAAGCAATGGTGTTGGAAATAAGAGACTTGCTCGTCTACATGCGGCATGAGAAAAATATTTTGCCGCTTAATGCCAACAACCGCCTGATACAAAGAATAGCGATTAATTTTATTGAAGTCTTTATACTGAATCATTTTGCAAGTATTGTTAATAATATTGAAATCATACGTTAAAAATAGGAGATCATGTCGCGAAAAACAGGGCGCAGAGAGCTGGCTATTGACAAAAACATTGTCGTTCTTACTGACGAAGAACAGATCAATTAAGCTGCATGAATCCATCGAGAAATGTGTAGGGCATGACTGATTTATAACTATGAAATTAAGTGACTGCATATGGTCAAGTAGAAGTTTTGACTCTGCTGCATTTAAAAGATTGCAGTTAAAATCGCCACAGAGCACAATATCAGGTATACCACAAGAAAACTCCTCCAGCGTAGGGAGAAAGGGTCAAGGTGTATTGATTTATTGGGTCTGTAGACGGTACCCACCATTATCTTACTTTTACTATTGGATATTTCTACTCGCGCACATATCGCGCACATAAATTGCTACATCTCCGCCTACTCTACCAATTCTATCTGAGCGAAACAGCCAATAACCATCGAGTTTGCAGGCCCCATCAGATACATATTAAGTAAACCAGGATTCAGATAAACAGATCACGTCACGAGTTTGTGAATATATGCCTAATTTCATCCAGTTTAGGGCTAGGACTTTGTGCATTTAAATGTACTATGCGCAGTCCCTTTTTCTGAGAGCCAAGTACTCTAATCATCATTGACAAACTGCTAACCGCAGTCCCAACATTATTTTGAATTATTCTATATTGGGTATTTGGCCTTAACATTAGGCATTGTCATCAGTATCATCGGATGTCTTCTGCATAGAAAGCTCATTAAACGACTTCCAAACCCCCGCCAATACCTCGTCAACGAAACATCCCAGGACAGCCAGAAGACGAAGGCGAATTTGTAACCACCTTTCCATAATTGACCATCGGTCAATGCCGGGGAGGATGTTATTTCATAACATAATTATTACTTGTAAATATTTGCCACGGCGTTTGGTTCTCACAAAATTTGTCAGAATTGCATTTATTCATTGCTGCATTCCAGCATATTTTCACTTAAATATCATTTACTGCATTTCGGCCAAAAGTGTAGGAACCATCCGCAGTGCAAATCAAGGTGTCACGTAACACTTTTATTTGCGCTGGCCAAGGAACGCAGTCAAAATTTGTATACGCAGCGTCGCTTGGCCAGCGCTACAGTTTCCCACGCTGCACTTATATGTGAGCGTCTGTGTGTTGTAAATTTTATCACTTATATGTGAGCGTCTGTGTGTTGTAAATTTTATCTATAAATTGAAAACCCTTCGAAATAAACAGGCAGTCACAATTCAAAGCTTTGTGTTATTGTCTTACTTTTGACTCGCGTTTTAACCAACAATTCATCCTGGTTCAAGTGCCAGCGTTGAATTCAAATAAATTAATTAAATAAATTACAAACAATTCATCCTGGTTAAAGTGCCAGAGTTGAACTCATCCCTTCCACACTCATCTACATCGGTTCAAGTGCCGAGGTAGATAACTACAACGTGTGGAATTAAGCAATGGTGTTGGAAATAAGAGACTTGCTCGTCTACATGCGGCATGAGAAAAATATTTTGCCGCTTAATGCCAACAACCGCCTGATACAAAGAATAGCGATTAATTTTATTGAAGTCTTTATACTGAATCATTTTGCAAGTATTGTTAATAATATTGAAATCATACGTTAAAAATAGGAGATCATGTCGCGAAAAACAGGGCGCAGAGAGCTGGCTATTGACAAAAACATTGTCGTTCTTACTGACGAAGAACAGATCAATTAAGCTGCATGAATCCATCGAGAAATGTGTAGGGCATGACTGATTTATAACTATGAAATTAAGTGACTGCATATGGTCAAGTAGAAGTTTTGACTCTGCTGCATTTAAAAGATTGCAGTTAAAATCGCCACAGAGCACAATATCAGGTATACCACAAGAAAACTCCTCCAGCGTAGGGAGAAAGGGTCAAGGTGTATTGATTTATTGGGTCTGTAGACGGTACCCACCATTATCTTACTTTTACTATTGGATATTTCTACTCGCGCACATATCGCGCACATAAATTGCTACATCTCCGCCTACTCTACCAATTCTATCTGAGCGAAACAGCCAATAACCATCGAGTTTGCAGGCCCCATCAGATACATATTAAGTAAACCAGGATTCAGATAAACAGATCACGTCACGAGTTTGTGAATATATGCCTAATTTCATCCAGTTTAGGGCTAGGACTTTGTGCATTTAAATGTACTATGCGCAGTCCCTTTTTCTGAGAGCCAAGTACTCTAATCATCATTGACAAACTGCTAACCGCAGTCCCAACATTATTTTGAATTATTCTATATTGGGTATTTGGTCTTAACATTAGGCATTGTCATCAGTATCATCGGATGTCTTCTGCATAGAAAGCTCATTAAACGACTTCCAAACCCCCGCCAATACCTCGTCAACGAAACATCCCAGGACAGCCAGAAGACGAAGGCGAATTTGTAACCACCTTTCCATAATTGACCATCGGTCAATGCCGGGGAGGATGTTATTTCATAACATAATTATTACTTGTAAATATTTGCCACGGCGTTTGGTTCTCACAAAATTTGTCAGAATTGCATTTATTCATTGCTGCATTCCAGCATATTTTCACTTAAATATCATTTACTGCATTTCGGCCAAAAGTGTAGGAACCATCCGCAGTGCAAATCAAGGTGTCACGTAACACTTTTATTTGCGCTGGCCAAGGAACGCAGTCAAAATTTGTATACGCAGCGTCGCTTGGCCAGCGCTACAGTTTCCCACGCTGCACTTATATGTGAGCGTCTGTGTGTTGTAAATTTTATCACTTATATGTGAGCGTCTGTGTGTTGTAAATTTTATCTATAAATTGAAAACCCTTCGAAATAAACAGGCAGTCACAATTCAAAGCTTTGTGTTATTGTCTTACTTTTGACTCGCGTTTTAACCAACAATTCATCCTGGTTCAAGTGCCAGCGTTGAATTCAAATAAATTAATTAAATAAATTACAAACAATTCATCCTGGTTAAAGTGCCAGAGTTGAACTCATCCCTTCCACACTCATCTACATCGGTTCAAGTGCCGAGGTAGATAACTACAACGTGTGGAATTAAACATTGGAGGCCCCAGCGAGATACTTCTCACTTCATCAACGCTAGAGATTCTTGTCGCTTCATCAACACAAGAGATTCTTCTCACTTCATCAACGCTAGAGATTCTTGTCGCTTCATCAACACAAGAGATTCTTCTCACTTCATCAACCCTAGAAATTGTTCCAGCTTGAGGTCCCACAACCACAACCAAGATGAGCAATTTGGAAGGACTCGTCCAGATGCAGGATGAAAATGTCATCGCCCTCCAGAAAACAATCAGCAATTTTAAGAAGACGGCGAAGGATCGCAGGACCTTGGATTACGTGGAGAGGAAGTTGGTAGAGCTCGACGAGTTATGGCAGAAAATCGACGAGAAGAACGACCAAATACTGAAGGTTCAAGAGTTGACTTCCGAGCATCCATACATTAAGAAGGGAATATATAGCATTGTGTCGGAGAAATACAACGAGGCACGAAAATATATGTAAGCTCTGATTCAAGCCATGAAGTTCGAGGCTGCCCAAGATCCGAGAACCTCAACGCCAGCTGCCAACGAACAATCTACAGCTCGACAGGATGGCCCAATACACCAAAGAGTGGCTATCCTTATTCGCAAACAGCAGATGCTGATTGCAATCGTGCAGGAGATGCTGCAAACTGCTTTAAGTGACCCACCACGGTCTCAGCAGTACTACACCACGAAGGCAAAAATCATTGCACACCACTGGCAAGCAGTCCAAGATCTCCATGACAAAATTTGGGAGCATATGGATGACAGCACTACAACCGATTACGATTTCAACAATTACCTTCAAATCGAGGCTGATGTGCATGATCAGCTCATGGAACTGCAAAATAAAGGCAAAATTTCAGTCGACGTTTCACCAATGCATGTTCCAGTCGACTATCTGCCTAAGATTACTCTGCCGAAATTTGAAGGAGATTACCTCAAGTGGCGGCAATTCCATGACTTGTTTAACCAGCTCATCCATTCGAAACCACTTCCTGACATCCAAAAGATGTGGTACCTCAAGAGCAATTTGGTGAGTGAAGCCGAAAAACTCATCAGACATCTTCCGCTCACGGAAGAAAATTATTAAACCGCCTGGGAAATGCTGCAACATCGGTACAACAACAAACGCCTAATCACTTCGGCCTTAATAGACAAATTATTCAACCATCCCAGACAAATGGCAGATCACACATCTGTAACTGCCATCAAAAATCTGCGCGACACAACTGCGGAGACCTTGCTCGCCTTAGGAAACATGGGCATCGAAACGACGTCATGGGATCCCATACTGATACATCTGGTGATAAAAGAAATGGATAGGGGGACTCACATGGCATATGAGCAATCGCTAAAGGATCCCTGAGAAGTGCCCTCCGTTAAGGATCTTCTAAGGTTTCTGGAAGGTCGTTTCCAATCATTGGAAGCTGTGGGACACAAAGAGAAATCATCAGTGATTAAACCGCTAACCTCAATGACCTCTACTCAAAATGTGCAAAAATGTAAAGCATGCAATGACAAATTCCATCCATTATTCGCGTGCCCAAAGTTTTTGCAACTTTCGGTCACCAACCTTTTGACTTGGCGAAAGAACAAAATTTATGCATTAATTGTTTGAAATATGGGCACGTTACTAAAAACTGCGAGTCCAGAAATTGTACAAAATGCAACAAAAAGCATAACACTCTGCTACAATTCGAATCTACCAAGAAGAATACAGAGTCCGTAAAAAAGGTAGCAGAATTGACTAATCAGTCTCAACGTATTACTAATCAAAGTAGTGCCACGATGACCTCAATCAACCTTAGTGCCACAGCAATCTCCAGACAATCAATGCCCAATGGATACGTGCTTCTCAGCACTGCAGTCATCAACCTGATCGACAGCAATGGAAGAACGATAAAATGCCGAGCACTCTTGGACTCCGAATCACAGGTGAACCTCATTACCAACAAACTCGCCCACCAATTGGGATTATCTACACAACCAACCGTTGCACACTTAGAAGGCATTGGCAGCAAAAGGAATGCCGTCCGACATCAAGTAGTGATCAATCTACAATCGCGATACAATCAATATTTTAATCAGGTGAAGGCATTCGTACTTCCAACAATTGTCTCACAGCAGCCCACACATCAGCTGGACCCTTCAACATTGAACCTGCCCAAAGACATCCAGTACGCAGATCCGCAGTTTTTCCGGCCTGGAACCATCGACGTATTGTTAGGAGCAGAACTCTACCACGATTTATTGTCAACAGAAAAAATCACAGTAAAGCGAGGAGCACCTACTCTATACAAAACAGTGTTTGGATGGATACTCACCGGAAAGATTGCTGATAGTACCCCAGGACAGCCGTCTTGCTACATCTATACCGACGACGAGGTAAACCATCAACTAGAGAGGTTGTGGGAATTAGAAGAAGTCACACAAGGTATTAGGATCCTATCACCAGGACAGCCGTCTTGCTACATCTATACCGACGACGAGGTAAACCATCAACTAGAGAGGTTCTGGGAATTAGAAGAAGTCACACAAGGTATTAGGATCCTATCACCAGCAGAAAAATTATGTGAGTCTCATTTCACCCAGAATACGGTAAGACACAATGATGGACGGTTTATGGTCAGGCTTCCATTCACGGAAAAAACATCAGTGTTGGGCGACTCAAAGCAAGTAGCCATTTCCAGATTTCACGGGCTAGAAAGACGTTTCTCCAGGGATGCTGATATAAAACAACAATATGTCCAGTTCATGGCGGAGTACGAAGCGTTAGGACACATGTCTAAAATTGACATAAAAACCATCGCACCTCCCACATACTTCATTCCCCACAATTGCATCCTGAGGCCTGAAAGCATCACGACAAAGTTACGGGTAGTCTTCGATGCATCATCAAGGTCATCAACTGGAATAGCCCTCAACGACATCATGCACATCGGACCAACAACTCAAAGTGAATTGTTTTCAATTCTCCTACGTTTTCGCTTGTCAAAATACGTTTTCACATGCGATATACAACAAATGTATCGACAAATTTGAATCCATCCAAGCGATCGCAAATATCAGCTTATTGCTTGAAGACCCGATAACAATCAAGCTCTCAACTATTACCAGTTAAACACCGTCACATATGGAACAAGATCTGTGCCCTATCTCGCAACAAAGTGCTTGCAGGAACTGGGTACAAAAAACTCCTTAACGCATCCTCTTGGTGCCGCAGCCCTCCTGAATGACTTCTACGTCAATGACTGCCTAACGGGCGCTGACAATCTCCAGGTTGCTAAGGATATTCAAAAAGAGCTTATCGCAATCTTGAACACAGCTGGATTCAAGCTAAGGAAATGGTGTCCCAACCATCCTGCCCTCCTTCAGAATGTAGCCAGGGAGGATCAAGAAGTTAACTTAGATTTCAGCAATGACGTCGGCGATATGGTACAAACCTTGGGGCTAACATGGCTACCCAAGACCGACCAATTTTCCATAAAGGTGCAAAATTTAACACCAACACGTCCAACAAAGCGAACAATATTATCGGATGTAGCCAGCATCTGCGATCCATTAGGAATTCTCGCACCAGTGGTAATCACCGCGAAAATTCTAATTCAAGAACTGTGGCAAGCGAAATTATCATGGGATGAAGAAATACCACAGAACCTACACCTCAGATGGACAAGGTACCGCAACGAGCTACCGGAGCTTAACAAAGTGCAAATTGGTCGACACTCACTTTCTCAAGGTACACGGGACTCTCTGCAACTACACATCTTCTGCGACGCATCAGAAAAGGCGTATGGAGCAGTCGCATACACCAGATCAACCAGCAAGGAAGGGATCATTATCGTGCGAATTCTGTGTGCCAAATCTCGAGTGGCTCCACTTAAAAGGCAAACACTACCACGCTTGAAACTATGTGCTGCAGTACTTGGCGCCCAGCTGGCAGACAGAGTCAAACACGACCTTAAGTCAGGAGAAATTCCAACATATTTCTGGTCCGACTCAGAAATCGTTCTGGCTTGGATAAACTCTTAAACCACATCCTTCCACACTTTTGTTGCCAATCGAATTTCCAAGATTCAAGGGTTGTCAGATGCGATCCAGTGGCGGCATGTGAAGTCAACAGCAAATCCAACGGATTTACTGTCACGAGGAGTACCACCAGAACAGTTCAGATCTAAAAACTTATGGTTTTACGGTCCGTTGTTTTTGCATGGTAAAAATAACACCTGGCTGAAACCATATTGTGGCAACTCGCTCAGTACTGTGGACATGGAAAGGAAATTGTCAACGTTCACGTCGACAGTTGCAGCGCATGGAGAAGTGGAAGACATCATTTATAAAATTAATCATCGAGGTTCCTTCAAGTCATTTATCCACATTGTGGCCTACGTCCTACGATTCACGAAGCACTGCAGGAACCAGAAGAAAGCAAGTGAATCCTCAATACATCTCACACCAGCAGAACATCAGAAGGCACTTAACGTCATAGTTCACGCCATACAACAATCGGATTTTAAAGAAGAGATCACGGCGTTGACCAAAAAGATTAGCGTAAGCAAATCCAGCGCAATCAGCGAACTTAACCCATTCCTGGATGATGAAGGCTTAATTCGAGTAGGAAGTCGTCTCGATGCATCCGCCATCTCATATGAAGCCAAACATCCATTAGTTTTGCCATACAATGACCCCTTGGTGAAGCTTCTCTTAAAATGGTTCCACGAAGAACACTACCATTGTGGACCGCAGACGTTGTTAGCCCAATTTCGACAACGTTTTTGGCCTGTGAAGGAAAAACAAATGTGTCGATCGGTGGTACAAAACTGCGTTCATTGCACCAAGGCGAAGCCCAAATTGTTTCACCAGATGATGGGAGATCTAGCAGCTTCAAGAGTCCAATCGGCACGGCCTTTCCTTAACTCAGGAGTAGACTTCTGCGGCCCCTTTTGGATTCACCACAAAACGCGCGGAAAGAGACCAACGAAGGCATATGTCGCAATCTTCTGCTGCTTTGCCACAAAGGCAGTTCATCTAGAGATTATTGGCGATTTAACCACTGACGCATTCATCAGATGAAACGCTTCATTGGAAGAAGAGGACACTGTCAAAATTTATATTGCGACAATGCAACAAATTTCGTTGGTGTGAAAAATCAATTAGCAGACTTAAAAGAAGCGATTCATGACGAAGCTGCTCAGACTCATATCAGCAGGACATGCAGCGATAAAGGCATCCACTTCCACTTTATTCCTCCAAGGGCCCCACACTTTGGAGGACTGTGGGAAGCAGCGGTTAAATCCGCAAAATATCTCTTCGTTCGAGGGGCATCAGGCGCAGCATTAACTTACGAAGAGTTGGAAACAGTAATGGTTGACATCGAGGCTATCCTGAACTCCAGACCATTGACACAAATGTCATCTAATCCAAATTATATGTCCGCTTTAACACCCGGCCACTTTCAAATTGGAGAGCCACTAACATCATCAATTGACGCCTCGGCAGCACCAAGTAAACTGTCTTTATTGACACGATGGAAATTAGTTTCCCATTTAAAGCATGACTTTTGGAGAAGGTGGTCCAAGGAATACCTAAGTGAGCTACAATTCCGATATAAGTGGAAGGAATCAAGTGCAAACGTGGAACCTGGAATGATGGTTCTTCTGAAGGACGATAACCTGGCCCCACTCCAATGGCCCTTGGGAAGAATTATTAAGACTTACTAAGGACAGGACCACCTAGTTCGATTTGCCGAAGTTCAAACAGCAAAGGGAGTAATAAAAAGGGCCATTCATAACTTAGCCCCCCTTCCTCAACTAAACGACTCATCACTAGAAGATTCAAATCAACCAAGCACGAGCAGCAGCAAGACTAGAAGCAATGATGAAAAACACACATCCAGCAGGCCGCCAAAGAGACAAAAAATTAGAGCAACATCTCCCAACACTGTGTTGACCTTGGTGGCACTCCTCTTTCTCGCATTGGTGGCTGGTCAGCCCATCACATTCCGGAAATTCGGGCCCATCACGGGAATTCACTACGAACAGATAGGAAAAGGCCACGTAGTGTCAAGTGAATGGAATCTCATTATATATTACGATTTGGCGCCAATGCAACTGGAAATGCAAGCTTTCGCAAACGGTACAAGGACTCTTGAGCACCTATGCGGACTAATGCAACAGCAACCTTTCTGCGTAGACTTGATCTCTCAACTCCAACATACAGAAAACGAGTTGCGATTAAGTAACAGCCTACTAGCCACCCGAAGACAAAAAAGAGGGGCTTTCAACATAGTAGGAAACATCGCAAATTCCCTGTTTGGGATCCTAGATAACAATTACGCCACCGAGATGTCCGTGAAATTTGCAATTGTCCAAATTAATGAAGAATACTTGCTTCAGTGCCTAAAAAATCACACATCTATCATTGACTCAACAATCAACATTATGAAGCTTAATCAAGACGCTGCAAAAACTTTCGCACGGTTTGAAAGTAAGCTCAGCAACATTACCACCCGACTTCAAACGAACGAGCTCCAATTGCAAGAAAGCCAAACTTTACAACTATTAACATCTATAGGCTTGGAACTAACACTAGCATCCGCAAATCTCCAACGAACACAAGCGGCCTTAATTGATCATCAATGCTCATCATGGACAAATCAGTGCACTATTATTATCCGCACAACAGATGGAGTCCGAAGTTCGAAGGATCCGAGGCCATCTGCCGTCAAACACAGAAATACCAGGGGACCAAAACAACTTACTCTCGATGTACAAATTAATGAAGGTACAAGGCAGAGTTACAGAAAATCATGCGATTTTTCAAGTCATACTTCCCCTACGAGGAGCGGACTCGTTCAACTTCTATCGCCTAATCCCGATTCCAGTCTTTATGAACGACAGTGTGGTGACCATAACCCTATCTACACCACTTCTAGCGATCGCCCTACCCCGAAACAGCTACTTTCCCACTGATCCAGAGAAGCTAGGTCAATGTCAGCTACTCGTCGAACAAATATATCTATGCCCAAATACACAACCTATTTACCAAAAGGGGGCTGAGATATCTGCATGTGAAGTAAGCCTATTCTACAATCAAACTAAGCGATTATGCGAGTTAAAAAAGGCAGAACGAGAGGTCTGGGTCAAAACAAGTACTACCAACCAATGGATGTTCGCGGTTAAGGAAATCACACAAATTACAAATATCTGTGGCACAGAAATTGCACAACAATTTCTGGAAGGATCAGGACTACTAATCCTCAGTTCCAATTGCATCCTAAAAACTGAATGTGCTACCCTCCTGGGAAGCCGCACCATATCCACCGAAACTCTGGGCTCATTCACGAATTTTGGGACCATCTCCGACGTTGCAAAACCCAATCAGTCCATCTTCCAAGACAACCAGGAAGATAGATACGTCACCAGACTCAACCAAATCGAAATCTTGCAAAAGGTACTCAACACACCAGAGCTAACAGATCTACCAAGACGACTTCAAGAAACGAGCTAC
Organism: Sicus ferrugineus; assembly: GCA_922984085.1. Lineage (NCBI taxonomy): Eukaryota > Metazoa > Arthropoda > Insecta > Diptera > Conopidae > Sicus > Sicus ferrugineus. The sequence continues at coordinate 68,433,142 of OV277348.1, forward strand.
CATCATTTTTCAGTTGGATATTTGGCCTTAACATTAGGCATTGTCATCAGTATAATCGGATGTCTTCTGCATAGAAAGCTCATTAAACGACTTCCAAACCCCCCGCCAATACCTCGTCAACGAAACATCCCAGGACAGCGAGAAGACGAAGGCGAATTTGTAACCACCTTTCCATAATTGACCATCGGTCAATGCCGGGGAGGATGTTATTTCATAACATAATTATTACTTGTAAATATTTGCCACGGCGTTTGGTTCTCACAAAATTTGTCAGAATTGCATTTATTCATTGCTGCATTCCAGCATATTTTCACTTAAATATCATTTACTGCATTCCGGCCAAAAGTGTGGGAACCATCCGCAGTGCAAATCAAGGTGTCACGAAACACTTTTGTTTGCGCTGGCCAAGGAACGCAGTCAAAATTTGTCTACGCAGCGTCGCTTGGCCAGCGCTACAGTTTCCCACGCTGCACTTATATGTGAGCGTCTGTGTGTTGTAAATTTTATCACTTATATGTGAGCGTCTGTGTGTTGTAAATTTTATCTATAAATTGAAAACTCTTCGAAATAAACAGGCAGTCAGAATTCAAAGCTTTGTGTTATTGTCTTACTTTTGACTCGCGTTTTAACCAACAATTTATCCTGGTTCAAGTGCCAGCGTTGAATTCAAATAAATTAATTAAATAAATAACAAACAATTCATCCTGGTTAAAGTGCCAGAGTTGAACTCATCCCTTCCACACTCATCTACATCGGTTCAAGTGCCGAGGTAGATAACTACAACGTGTGGAATTAAGCAATGGTGTTGGAAATAAGAGACTTGCTCGTCTACATCCGGCATGAGAAAAATATTTTGCCGTTTAATGCCAACAAGCGCCTGATACAAAGAATAGCGATTAATTTTATTGAAGTCTTTATACTGAATCATTTTGCAAGTATTGTTAATAAGATTGAAATCATACGTTAAAAATAGGAGATCATGTCGCGAAAAACAGGGCGCAGAGAGCTGGCTATTGACAAAAACATTGTCGTTCTTACTGACGAAGAACAGATCAATTAAGCTGCATGAATCCATCGAGAAATGTGTAGGGCATGACTGATTTATAACTATGAAATTAAGTGACTGCATATGGTCAAGTAGAAGTTTTGACTCTGCTGCATTTAAAAGATTGCAGTTAAAATCGCCACAGAGCACAATATCAGGTATACCACAAGAAAACTCCTCCAGCGTAGGGAGAAAGGGTCAAGGTGTATTGATTTATTGGGTCTGTAGACGGTACCCACCATTATCTTACTTTTACTATTGGATATTTCTACCGCGCACATATCGCGCACATAAATTGCTACATCTCCGCCTACTCTACCAATTCTATCTGAGCGAAACAGCCAATAACCATCGAGTTTGCAGGCCCCATCAGATACATATTCAGTAAACCAGGATTCAGATAAACAGATCACGTCACGAGTTTGTGAATATATGCCTAATTTCATCCAGTTTAGGGCTAAGACTTTGTGCATTTAAATGTACTATGCGCAGTCCCTTTTTCTGAGAGCCAAGTACTCTAATCATCATTGACAAACTGCTAACCGCAGTCCCAACATTATTTTGAATTATTCTATATTGGGTATTTGGCCTTAACATTAGGCATTGTCATCAGTATCATCGGATGTCTTCTGCATAGAAAGCTCATTAAACGACTTCCAAACCCCCGCCAATACCTCGTCAACGAAACATCCCAGGACAGCCAGAAGACGAAGGCGAATTTGTAACCACCTTTCCATAATTGACCATCGGTCAATGCCGGGGAGGATGTTATTTCATAACATAATTATTACTTGTAAATATTTGCCACGGCGTTTGGTTCTCACAAAATTTGTCAGAATTGCATTTATTCATTGCTGCATTCCAGCATATTTTCACTTAAATATCATTTACTGCATTTCGGCCAAAAGTGTGAGAACCATCCGCAGTGCAAATCAAGGTGTCACGTAACACTTTTATTTGCGCTGGCCAAGGAACGCAGTCAAAATTTGTATACGCAGCGTCGCTTGGCCAGCGCTACAGTTTCCCACGCTGCACTTATATGTGAGCGTCTGTGTGTTGTAAATTTTATCACTTATATGTGAGCGTCTGTGTATTGTAAATTTTATCTATAAATTGAAAACCCTTCGAAATAAACAGGCAGTCACAATTCAAAGCTTTGTGTTATTATCTTACTTTTGACTCGCGTTTTAACCAACAATTCATCCTGGTTCAAGTGCCAGCGTTGAATTCAAATAAACTAATTAAATAAATAACAAACAATTCATCCTGGTTAAAGTGCCAGAGTTGAACTCATCCCTTCCACACTCATCTACATCGGTTCAAGTGCCGAGGTAGATAACTACAACCTGTGGAATTAAACAATGGTGTTGGAAATAAGAGACTTGCTCGTCTACATGCGGCATGAGAAAAATATTTTGCCGTTTAATGCCAACAACCGCCTGATACAAAGATTAGCGATTAATTTTATTGAAGTCTTTATACTGAATCATTTTGCAAGTATTGTTAATAAGATTGAAATCATACGTTAAAAATAGGAGATCATGTCGCGAAAAACAGGGCGCAGAGAGCTGGCTATTGACAAAAACATTGTCGATCTTACTGACGAATAACAGATATATTAAGCTGCATGAATCCATCGAGAAATGTGTAGGGCATGACTGATTTATAACTATGAAATTAAGTGACTGCATATGGTCAAGTAGAGGTTTTGACTCTGCTGCATTTAAAAGATTGCAGTTAAAATCGCCACAGAGCACAATATCAGGTATACCACAAGAAAACTCCTCCAGCGTAGGGAGAAAGGGTCAAGGTGTATTGATTTATTGGGTCTGTAGACGGTACCCACCATTATCTTACTTTTACTATTGGATATTTCTACTCGCGCACATATCGCGCACATAAATTGCTACATCTCCGCCTACTCTACCAATTCTATCTGAGCGAAACAGCCAATAACCATCGAGTTTGCAGGCCCCATCAGATACATATTCAGTAAACCAGGATTCAGATAAACAGATCACGTCACGAGTTTGTGAATATATGCCTAATTTCATCCAGTTTAGGGCTAAGACTTTGTGCATTTAAATGTACTATGCGCAGTCCCTTTTTCTGAGAGCCAAGTACTCTAATCATCATTGACAAACTGCTAACCGCAGTCCCAACATTATTTTGAATCATTCATTATTTTGAATTATTCTATATTGGGTATTTGGCCTTAACATTAGGCATTGTCATCAGTATCATCGGATGTCTTCTGCATAGAAAGCTCATTAAACGACTTCCAAACCCCCCGCCAATACCTCGTCAACGAAACATCCCAGGACAGCGAGAAGACGAAGGCGAATTTGTAACCACCTTTCCATAATTGACCATCGGTCAATGCCGTGGAGGATGTTATTTCATAACGTAATTATTACTTGTAAATATTTGCCACGGCGTTTGGTTCTCACAAAATTTGTCAGAATTGCATTTATTCATTGCTGCATTCCAGCATATTTTCACTTAAATATCATTTACTGCATTCCGGCCAAAAGTGTGAGAACCATCCGCAGTGCAAATCAAGGTGTCACGTAACACTTTTGTTTGCGCTGGCCAAGGAACGCAGTCAAAATTTGTCTACGCAGCGTCGCTTGGCCAGCGCTACAGTTTCCTACGCTGCACTTATATGTGAACGTCTGTGTGTTGTAAATTTTATCACTTATATGTGAGCGTCTGTGTGTTGTAAATTTTATCTATAAATTGAAAACTCTTCGAAATAAACAGGCAGTCACAATTCAAAGCTTTGTGTTATTGTCTTACTTTTGACTCGCGTTTTAACCAACAATTCATCCTGGTTCAAATGCCAGCCTTGAATTCAAATAAATTAATTAAATAAATAACAAACAATTCATCCTGGTTAAAGTGCCAGAGTTGAACTCATCCCTTCCACACTCATTTACATCGGTTCAAGTGCCGAGGTAGATAACTACTACCTGTGGAATTAAACAATGGTGTTGGAAATAAGAGACTTGCTCGTCTACATGCGGCATGAGAAAAATATTTTGCCGTTTAATGCCAACAACCGCCTGATACAAAGGTTAGCGATTAATTTTATTGAAGTCTTTATACTGAATCATTTTGCAAGTATTGTTAATAAGATTGAAATCATACGTTAAAAATAGGAGATCATGTCGCGAAAAACAGGGCGCAGAGAGCTGGCTATTGACAAAAACATTGTCGTTCTTACTGACGAAGAACAGATCAATTAAGCTGCATGAATCCATCGAGAAATATGTAGGGCATGACTGATTTATAACTATGAAATTAAGTGACTGCATATGGTCAAGTAGAGGTTTTGACTCTGCTGCATTTAAAAGATTGCAGTTAAAATCGCCACAGAGCACAATATCAGGTATACCACAAGAAAACTCCTCCAGCGTAGGGAGAAAGGGTCAAGGTGTATTGATTTATTGGGTCTGTAGACGGTACCCACCATTATCTTACTTTTACTATTGGATATTTCTACTCGCGCACATATCGCGCACATAAATTGCTACATCTCCGCCTACTCTACCAATTCTATCTGAGCGAAACAGCCAATAACCATCGAGTTTGCAGGCCCCATCAGATACATATTCAGTAACCCAGGTTTCAGATAAACAGATCACGTCTACACAGGAGTTTGTGAATATATGCCTAATTTCATTCAGTTAAGGGCTAAGACTTTGTGCATTTAAATGTACTATATGCAGTCCCTTTTTTTGAGAGCCAAGTACTCTAATCATCATCGACAAACTGCTAACCGCAGTCCCAACATTATTTTGAATCATTCTATACTGTTGCAAAAGAATGCACTTGCAACCATAATGGACGGAGAAAATCAGAAACAGCCCCGGCTGTAAAATTGCAATGGTATTGGTAAGGAAATTCGCCCAGGTCTGAAACTTCGAAGTATAAGGTGATTGGGAATGTATGAATTGAAATTAGATGAATGTATAAGGAAAAAGAATAGATGAGAGTTACGAAGCAGAAGAGTACTATAAAGTTATAAAGGTGAAGAGAGAGGTTCCTAATATAAGACAGCATAAATAAAATTTACTTAAATAATAATAGTATTGAATATGATAATTACTAATAAGAATTAAATACTGAATAAAAAGTCTAAGTATATGCGAAATATATCTTGAACGGGTGGCATACATCTTTGGAAAGGCATTGTCATTAGCTTTCCAAAACGGTAAGTTACATCAACGCCCTCTGACCACGGAGTGGGCAGTGCCCACTTCATCATGCCAGTGTAGGCTAAGTAAAAGTGTGCGTAAACAGTACCTTTTTTCGTAACTTTAGAAACATATCTTGACCAGGTGGCACACATCGGTGGAAAAGTACTGCTATTAGCTTTCCAGAACGGTAAAATGCATCAACGCAATCTGACCACGGAGTGGGCAGTGGCCACTTCATCATGTCAGTGTAGGCTAATTTAAAAATGCGAGTTTTCAATACCTTTTTTCGTAACTGCAGAAAAATTTCTTGACCAGGTCGCATACACTTCATCATGCCAATGTAAGCCAACTAAAAGTGCGGGTTTTCAATAACTTTTTAACTAACTGTAGAAAAATATCTTGACCAGGTGGCATACATCGGTGGAAAAGTACTGCCATTATCTTTCCAGGACGGTAAAATGCATCAACGCAATCTGACCACGGAGTGGGCAGTGGCCACTTCATCATGTCAGTGAAGGCTAATTAAAAAAATGCGCGTTTTCAGTACCTTTTTTCGTAACTGCAGAAAAATTTCTTGACTAGGTCGCATAAAGGCCAACTAAAAGTGCGCGTTTTCAGTACCACATCATCATGCCAGTGTAGGCTAACTAAAAATTCGCGTTTTTGTACCTTTGTTGTAACTTTAGAAATATATCTTGACCGGGTGGCATACATCTGTGGAAAGGCACTGCCATTAGCTATCCAAAACGGTAAGTTGCATCAACGCACCCTGACCACAGAGTGGGCAGTAGCCACTTCATCATGCCAGTGTAGGCTAACTAAAGATGCGCGTATTCAGTACCTTTTTTCGTTACTTTAGAAATTTGACCGAGTGTGGCATAAAGCACTCGTGTCTAAACTGGCTGCTTATGGTGTCTGTAATACATTCACTCGATGGATATCGAGTTTCCTCAGCGGCCGTTCAATTTGGGTTGTGATAGACGGCTCTGCTTCCGAAGAGCACTCCATCAATGCTGGAGTTCCGCAGGGTTCGGTCCTGTCTCCGATACTTTTCCTTATTTCCATCAATGGCCTTCTGTCATTGACGTCAAACCCCGTCTACTCGCTTGCTGATGACAGCAGCATTTGTCATTCATATTCAGGCGTCCTTCTTTTCTGGAGATCGTTGAAAAACGCAGAATTACGAATGACACACTCCAATCTGACCTCAATAAAATCCAAGAGTGGGGTCGAGCGAATCGGGTCGATTTTAATGCGCTTAAAACCTTGCCTCTTGACACACAAGCGTTTAGCGGGTGACAATTTTCCACCTCTAAATGTGGGTTGTGTGGATATTAATGAGTCGGAGGCTTTTGATGTTCTGGGCATGTCAATCTAATGCGATCTTCGTTTGAACGATCAATTTTTGACGTGTCGAAAGGAGCAGCCAAGTGCTTAGGCTTTCTTAAGCGATTTAAAAAATACTTCACTCCAATCGATCTTCGTTATATCTACACCACCTATATCCATCCGAAAATGGAGTACAATTCGCATAAATGGTCGGGAGCTTCGTAAACATATCTTCAGCTTCTAGACCGTGTCTAATGTCGTGCGTTAAAACTTATAGGGGGCAGTAGAGTATCCAGCTATATTGAAACTTGGAGCGTCGTCGTGATGTAGGGTGTGTATCATTATTTTACCGTTACTTTCATGGTAAATGTTCATCTGAAGTAGCCAGCCTGATTCCAAAAAAAATTGCGCCCAAAAATAGGTAAAAAAGTGGTGACTGTACGACCTTTTCAGAAAATCTATATGGATTTTCTCAGAAAATACCCACGGTAGAAGAGAGGTAACACGTATATATCCGTAATTGTAGACCATTTTTCCAAGTTTACATTTCTTAAAGCAATGAGAGCTGCTACTGCTATTTATTAATTTGGTTGAGTTCCTACTGAACGAGGTATTCTATTAAGTTGGCGTTCCGGAGTACATTCAGAGTGATAATGGTATTCAATTTGGGTTAAAAAATTTCAAAAAATTACTGATTCATTCAAAATTACATATCTGAAAACAGCGTATTACTCTCCGCAGTCAAATGCGTCTGAGAGAGTAAACCGTTCTTTTCTCTTTTCGGGCATAACATGTTCACCAGTAGATCCGACTACAAATTAGCACGGAATTTGAAATCTGTGGATGACCACGATCTAAGGATCTTGAATCACCACGATAAACTGGAGAAAAGATTAAAAATGCGAGTGGCGAAAAAAGATAAAAAAGAATCTTCACGTCGCTTATGAAAAAAGCGTGAAATATTTATAACAAAGGCAAGAGATAAATTAGATTTTTTACCGGGACAAGAAATATTCAAACGTAACTTTGTCCTAAGTGACTTTAATCAGGTAATTAACGCAAAATTCTGTAGGAAATTCAAGAAATGCAGAATCGCGAAGGTCATTGGCAATAATATGTACCTATTAGGAGATTTAAATGGGAAAAGTTTAGCAGCATATCACACCAAAACCTTAAAACAATAGCGCACAATATTTAATTTGGTGTGAAGGCATTCCCTAGAATATCATCTTACCGTTCTTAATGGGGTAACACCGGGTGAAGTGAAAACAGAGGTAATGGGTTTAATATTTATCGGCTAGTGCCTAATTGTGGACGAACAACCGGCTAGCTCATGTGGGGTCATGGCGTGGGCGTAGGCCTACGTTGGGTCGCCAACAAATGATGGAGATCAAATGAAACTAAAGGAGGAGATTCCCGAAAAGCAGCCGCACACTGTCTTTGCAGCAGCTAAACTTTGCAAATGTGGTGTTGTGTTGCGTTTATATTGCAACATTAATGTATGTATATTGTGTATATGTGCATACGATACCTTCCACCAGAGCTAAGAGAACTGTGGAATACCACCCTTTATAATTACAGTAGTCCACTGAATCCTCTTTTTTAAGGTGAACCTCTATGTGGCAACCATCTGCAAGGAATAATTATATTGAGCAGTGAATACTTTTAACATTACTAATATAAACATACCAATAGCACCCAGACACTGGGGGAAGCCTATTCGAGCAAACCCATTAACACATTCATCGACTTTTCCAGACGTGAATGACAAATTATTTAGGTGGAAAAGTACTTTCCACACCTCCATTGTAAAATCCAGGAAAATTTTGCAAACTGTGCATTTTGCTACGCCGAAAGTACTTACAATAGTTCGATATTCCGTTGATGAGCCGAGAGAATAGAGTGCTATAGCAACACGCATCTCCAACAATATAGTTTCGCGTGAGTTGCATCTCTTCTTCTGCAGATTTTTAAGATATGCGCACAATCTTTGAAAAGCTCCTTGGCTCATGCGGAAATTTTCCTTAAAGAAATCATCACTATTTCTCTGGCAGACCACTTCCCAAAATGTACTACTGCGGAACTATAATTAAGAATCTTAAGTTTGACCACAATAAATTATTACTATTGAATATTTACCACAATCCACAAGGTCCTATTTAAAAACATCAGCGCTATTCGCAGAGCCTCCACCATGGCATACTTCTTATATAAATTAAAGGAAGTCTGATTTACGATGTACGACTTTTCGCTTTCCAAATTCTGTAAACTTGCAAATTTCTTCACCATACCAAAATATTTTTCAACAATTTTGAATATTATTGTTATTTTATTCATTGTATTATAAATTAAGGCGATGCACAATTTTAAAAATAGCTGCGTAAATATACAAACACAAAACAACAGCTGCTTATTTCTTCTTTTCGGTTTGACAGCCCGGACCGGATTATGTATGGAAACACTAGATCAGCTGATCAATTTTCGAACACCTTAACCGGATTAAATATTTTTATGGAAACAGCCTGTAAAGGGTAAAAGTTAGGTGTGCCAGAATAGTCAAGCGAGAGGTGTGGCGTGAATAGTAAGAAGCAAGATCAGAATGTAAGAATGTGGTGATCACAAATGAAATTTGAAAAAGAGAAAGAATGTGAGTTGAAAAGAGTTTATGAACTCCTGGTAGAATAATATTAGTCGTATCCCTAATGGTTAATGGGAATCGAGGCAATAATTTTGGTCTTCTTTAGGCAATGAGAGTCGACTAGATGTTTTTAGAACGACAAACGAATATCACAATCGGATGGCGTGGTTAGTTATAGTCAGTTATAATCTGGTGGGAAACAGAAGGTAGAAGCAACCTTGCTGCGTGACAATTCTTTTACATTTCAGTCTCTAAATTTTTACATTTTTGTCTTAACAATTTTCAGTTTGGTTAAAAGTTCCCTGATAGACATAATATGTTTATATTTTGAACTCTTACCTAATTTGAATATTATAATATATGTAGTTTGAGCATAAAATCTTAAATGTATTATTATGTTGGGGAAGGGTGGAGGATTGTGAAGGTGTGGTGCAGAGGCGCTAGAAGAGCATGGACGAATATTGACATTAATACCTCCTGGTGAAACGGAACGCGATTTCCTTTTCCGGAGGGTTATTGTTGCGTGCGGAACTGTCCTCACTAGTTCGAACGCCACTCCCTGATGGAAAACTAGCGGGAGCTGCTGCGATAAGTTCGTTAGCAACGGACAGATAGCAACGTAGCAAAATATAAGGCAATTGTAAGACGATGGGTTCCACAAAACTCAATATCAATAAATCAAAGATAGATTATTAACCGCACCAAAATGTAAATGTCTTCTAAACTTGTTAGTTATTGAAGAATTTAACTTAAAAAACCAAATTTTCATGGTAACTGTTGGCGTGAAATGAATTATTGAATTCTTTAAAAATTACATGGGAAGTAATTTCCAAAAACCAATTATGGAAGCTCAAAAGGGTTGGCAACCCAGATGAGTTTGAGGAAGAGTTGGCAACCACATTTGGCTGTCATCGGAGTAATGTGCGCCAAAATATCTAATCTCAGCAGATATTTGGCTTTGGGTTGCTTACGAACATTCTTTCGCTAAACACATACACGCAATAGCCATAAGGTAGATATTGATTTTGACACTTTCGGCCGAGCACGGCCGAATGGGCCAATCAGCCCTATACGAAACTTCGCCATACAATAGTCATGTATGCTTTTGACTATTGTGTGGCGAAGTTTCGTAAAGTAAAAAATCATCAAACTCAACACATTGGCGAGCAAGTCAAGATTCCGGTGTCGGGCTGCCGTGAGGAAAGCCATTTGATTTAAGTTCTAAAATTTAATTTGAATGTATTAAATTTAAAATGACTGTTTTATGAATGCATGAAAGAAATGCATTAAAACTCCTAAAAATATATGGGGCTCGTTTAATTTGACAAGTCTTTATACATTATTAAAGTAGTAAAAATCTTCTATGGAAAACTACTACATACTAACAACTTTTAAGAATTTTCAAGCAGGAAATCATGTTTATAAATAATAATAGCAATAATAAAAATATTAGTAGTTAATAATGTTAGTTGTAGCACACAAATATATATTAACACAGCAATAGTACCACAGTGCTTAAAGATTATTAAATAAAGCGATAGGTGTTAAATTAAGTTTGGCGAATTCTCATATACTGTGTGTGGGTTCAATATATTGGCGAACATACAAAGAATAGACAAACTTGGAAGTTTCGTGCTTGTCACTGATCTAAAGACAGACCTATAGTTATCATGGGACCCAAATATTCCCAATGTATATAGTTTTTTTTTCCTTTTCGAATTTAAATTTAAAAACAATTTCTACAAGTCTTGTCTAAAGTGGCTTAAAATTTTTGTATCAATCAATATTTTTCCAATAGTGATATATGTATATTTTTATGCATATAAATTTCGAACAAATAGTGTTCCTATATAGTGTTGTCACGTAAAGTAGTGACCACTATATAGTGTATTATTTTAACGCATGTAGAATTACACAAACTATAGTGTTTGTGGTTTTCTTTTAGTTTTTTATTTCTCAATCTTTATTTACAGAAATTTATATTAACACGCTACCACTTAACTTTCAATATTTACAATGTATTTGCTGTTACGCTAATTAAGCCGCGAGTCGCCAAGAGCACCGAGTGTCGCTGGATAGACGCCGAAAACTCAACTGTCGCTTAAGAAGCAGTGAGTGCTGCTTATGGTGTTGGCAGCATATCCCAGAGGGAATGCCACCACCACCACTGCAGAACATATTTCGCCGCGAAATATAAGACGGTCACCGAGAACAGACCGATGGTCACGTACTTCCACATTGTTGCAATGTTCTCACGATGCATCGCGCTGGGCCTTATAAACAACCCTCCCACGTCAGCGCTAACGATAGGAGAGCTGCGCCGGCCAGCGCTCGCATGCTGACGCTGCGTCTTTACAGTAGACGAAAGCGAGCTCGATGCACTGATGAGTCAAGACGGCGGGTAGCTACTCCGTCGTCTCAAATCGCAGCGCCGACGTTCGTCAGCGTCAGCAATGAGCGCGCCAGGCTACAGCCTGCAGCGAATCAGATGATTGTCGCCGATCGTTATCGTACTCCGCGATGAGTAACAATGTTGGATGCCGGCAATGAAAACCAAACCGAATTTGCGCTAATTTGCGTTCAACGACTCGCGGCTTCGATGCTTGTGGGGACCACCAGGTCCGCCACAGTACTCCCCCCCTAATAACGCATTTGTGATAGCAAAAATCTCGCTGGAATTTTCACGTGCCGGCCACTTCTTGTCTTCTTCTCTGCGCCCTCTGGTCTTGAAGTCGTCGGTTTCGCCGGCTCGCTGTTGTCGCTAGTAGTGTACGCAGCTTTCAACCTGTCGATGGCGATCTTCGCAGCTTTTCCGCGTAGCCTTAGCGTAAAATATTTCTCGCTGCGCTTAAGGATGCGGAAGGGGCCCTCGTAACGTGACTGTAACGGTCGCTGGACTTTGTCGATCCTCACGAAGGCGTGTGAGCACGTACTGAGCTCTGGTTGGATGAAGACTCTCGTGGTGTCGTGATGCGCGGCTGGGACTGGCGCTACCTTCGCCATTCTACGTCTCAAATCCTTTACGAACTCGGACTCCGAAATTTTCGATGGCGTGGGCATCAGGAACTCGCCTGGTAACCGGAGCGTCGTACCATAAACTAACTCCGCTGGTGTCGCTGCGATGTCTTCTTTAAATGTGGCGCGCAACCCAAGCAGCACGAGTGGTAATATTTCGCTCCACTCGTCATGCTTGTAGCAGACTATCGTTGTCTGCAATGTCCTGTGCTAGCGCTCGATCATCCCGTTCGCTTGCAGGTGATATGGTGTCGTTCTGTAATGCTGGACGCTGAGCATCTCGTTTAACTGCCGGAAAGGTTCGGATTCGAACTGCCGTCACAGATCGGTTGAAATCCTCACCGGGATCCCGAATTTCGCGAACCAGCCTGAGATGAGGTTCTTCGCTACGCTCTCCGCTGATATGTCGGTAAGCGGAATTGCCTCCGGCCACCTGGTGAATCTGTCGATTACGGTGAGGCAGTAGCGGTATCCTTCGGACGCTGGCAGCGGCCCAATTAAATCGATATTCAGGTGCTCGAATCGCTCATCTGGCCCTTCGTATCTGCCCACTTCCGCGCGGTTATGGCGCTGCACTTTGTTTTGCTGGCATGGGCAGCAGCAGCGGACGAACTCTCGTATATCCTTGTTCATGCCTGGCTACACGAAACGTTGCCTCACGAGCTCAATTGTTGCCTTCGCGCCCGGGTGCGCTAGTCCATGCATCTTTTCCATGATCGATTTCCTGCATCGGGAGGGTACCCAAGGTCGGATCTTACCGTGGGCTACGTCGCAGACTAATGTCGTATTTGATTGCGGAAGTGTGAGGGGCTGAAGCTACAGTGTTGACGTTGCTTTCGTTGCTCCGGACCAATCCGAACTTTCTGCGTCGCGCTGCTGTTCCCTTGCGAGCTCTTCGTAGTCGATGCTGCCGCCTGCGTAAGTGATCGACTGGGCTCGTGATAATGCATCGGCCACCTCGTTATCTCGTCCCGCTACGTGTCGGACGTCTGTCGTGAACTGACCGATGTAATCCAGCTGGCGGGCTTGTCGCGGCGCTGCACGCTCCGAGCTCTGCTTGAAGGCGAACGTCAAAGGCTTGTGGTCGGTAAAAACTGTAAACTGTCTGCCCTCGACTATATGCTTAAAATGCCGCACCGCCTGATAGATTGCCGTCAATTCTCGATCGTAGGTGCTGTATTTTCGCTGGGCGTCAGTCAGCTTTTTTGAGTAAAACCCCAACGGTTGCAACTCGGCGCCCACTTGCTGCTGTAGGACCGCCCCAACGGCTGTATCCGACGCGTCGACATTCAAGCATAAAGTCGCATTCGGCGCGAGGTGGAACAACATGGTCGCCTGGGACAACGCTTTCTTGCACCTCTCGAAAGCGTTTATCGCTTCAGATGTTCACTCGATTCGTGTGACGTCGTTTTTTCGGTTGCCGCACATCAAACTCTACAGGATCATCTGGCTTTCCACCGCGCGCGGAATGAAACGACGGTAGAAGTTGATCATGCCGAGGAAACATTTCAGTTCGCAGGCCGTCGCTGGTCTCTTGAAGTCGTTGATCGCTTTTACCTTCTTATCGTTCGGTAGAATGCCTTCGCTGGAGATCGTGTGACCCAAGAATTTCACCGTCGTTTGTCCGAGGACGCACTTCGCCAAATTTATCGTGAGTCCGTTTTCGCGCAGTAGCTGGAAAATCCGCCGCAGGTGCCGCTCATGCTGCTCCCAAGACTCGGACGCGACGCAAATGTCGTCGATGTAAACGAATGCGTATGCCGTCTCGCCTGCCAACAAATTATCTATGTGGCGCTGAAAGGTTTGCGCCGCTTTTCGTAACCCGACGGTCATATATTTAAATTGATATAACCCGAAAGGCGTCGTAATAGCCGATTTAGGGACGTCACTGGGCTCGATTGGGATTTGATGATACGCGCGCTGCAGGTCAATGGTGGAGAAAACTCGCTTTCCGTAAAAGATATGTGTGAAATCCTGGATGTACGGAATTGGGTAGCGATCGGGAACGGTGATCGCGTTGAGCGCTCGGTAGTCGCCGCATGGTCGCCAGGAACCGTCGGACTACCTTACCATGTGTAAAGGACTCGCCCAACTGCTGTCAGATGCCTCGCAAATTCCTTTTTCTAACAAATAGCGGAATTCTTCCCGCGCCGCTTCGAGTTTCTCCGGAGACAGGCGCCGGGGGCGCGCGTAAACCGGAGGTCCGTGCGTAACTATATGATGCGTGACGTCTGACTTGCTTGCTCCGCTTGAGGGTCGCATCACGGTAATGTCGCGGAACTCTCGAACCAAACTGGAGAAAGGTGCGTTGTCGCTAACTGTTGAAATGCTTTCCATTACGTCCGCCGGTGCGCCGCTGCATTCCAGTTTTGTCACCCCGTCGATCAGTTTGTCGTTCTTCGCATCCACCAACAACCCGTAGTGCTTCAGGAAATCCATCCCTAATATCGGGGCTTTAACCTTCGCTATTACAAATTCCCATGTAAATTTTCGTCGCAACCAGAGATCGAGCCCGATTCGCTTCCGGCCGTATGTAAGAATGGGCGTTCCGTTCGCTGCGTAAAGCTGGTAAGAATCGGGTCGATCGAGCAGCTCGTGCTGCGTTGGCGGTAATACGGAAACGTCAGCACCCGTGTCTACGAGGAATCGCTTCTTCGTTGCTGCGTCCCTTACGTAAACTCGGTTAACTACGCTCGCTTCACGAGCCCTCGCTGGCGGAATATGGGGGCACTCAGGTTTTTTGGCGGAGCAAATTCTGGGTCGCTTGCTTTGCGAAATCGCACGGAGGCCGGCATAGCTTCGCGCGCTCTCCGTGGACGTGATGATACCAGCAGATGACTCCTCCCCGGTTAAGGTCGTCGTCGCGGCGCTGCTCATGCGACGACGGTGTGCGCGAGGGGGACCTGTGATACCGGTTACGGTACGTCACCGTGGCAGGGCGCCACAACCACCGAAATAGAGCCCGGGATCTTCGAGCGCCGCTGGCAGCCCAACTCGTCGTAGGTCAGTTACAAATGATGTCGGCGCACGTCGTTCGCGAACGTTGAGCGAGTCAAGTGCTGACTCGATGCGCTGCACTCGCTGCTGAATGTCGTCACCTGGACGCGCCGCTTGCATAAGCGATGCGGATTCGCTACCGGGCTCGTTAGCTACTTCGGCGATTTTGTCCGCGAGATTCGCCTTCTCCTCCAACGCTCCGCTGGACGCCTGTAGGATCGCACGGATGTGTCGTGGGAGACGGCTCATCCACATGCTGTTGAGTAACTGTTCAGTTAGATTTGCGCCGCCTAACCGCCGCATTTCGCCGAGCAACTGAGAAGGTCGCCTGCCGTCCAGCTCGACCACTGCGAGCAATATCTTCAGCTTTTGCTGCTCCGAGGCCCCAAACTGCTCCAGCAGGCGCTTCCTAAGATTCGCGTAGCGCTCGCGGGATGGTGGCTGCGTAACCGCGTCGTACACCTGCTCCAGGATACGACTTTCCATGGCGCCGACCACCAGATTAAAGCGCGCCACGTCCGAGGAAATGCGCGCGGTTGCGAATTGCGCCTCAACTTGCGCGAACCAGACCTCCGGGTTCGTCTGCCAGAATGGAGGAACTCTAATAGATATACGACTTACCTCGTCGCTCGCCGGTGGTTGCTCCACAATACCTGCATTGGCCGCTGTCGCTTCGGCCGAGGCTCCTGAGTCGATGTTCGCTGCGGCCTCCACGGTGGCCGTGTCTGTCGCCGAGCTCGCCGCCGCTGAGTCGTCCTTTACCTCTGACATTGTCCTTGCTCGGTTTGCTCTTTCACTAACCGTAACACTATTGCGATAATTATGAGCGCGGCGCACTGCCCTAAAGCGTTTATTATCTGGTTCACAAGATGTTCACTTCGCTTGTCGGGGTTACCAATTGTGGTTTTCTTTTAGTTTTTTATTTCTCAATCTTTATTTACAGAAATTTATATTAGCACGCTACCACTTAACTTTCAATATTTACAATGTATTTGCTGTTACGCTAATTAAGCCGCGAGTCGCCAAGAGCACCGAGTGTCGCTGGATAGACGCCGAAAACTCAACTGTCGCTTAAGAAGCAGTGAGTGCTGCTTATGGTATTGGCAGCATATCCAAGAGGGAATGCCACCACCACCACTGCAGAACATATTTCGCCGCGAAATATAAGACGGTCACCGAGAACAGACCGATGGTCACGTACTTCCACATTGTTGCAATGTTCTGACGATGCATCGCGCTGGGCCTTATAAACAACCCTCCCACGTCAGCGCTAACGATAGGAGAGCTGCGCCGGCCAGCGCTCGCATGCTGACGCTGCGTCTTTACAGTAGACGAAAGCGAGCTCGATGCACTGATGAGTCAAGACGGCGGGTAGCTACTCCGTCGTCTCAAATCGCAGCGCCGACGTTCGTCAGCGTCAGCAATGAGCGCGCCAGGCTACAGCCTGCAGCGAATCAGATGATTGTCGCCGATCGTTATCGTAATCCGCGATGAGTAACAATGTTGGATGCCGGCAAAGAAAACCAAACCGAATTTGCGCTAATTTGCGTTCAACGACTCGCGGCTTCGATGCTTGTGGGGACCACCAGGCCCGCTACATGTTCACTATGAAGTTTATTTTGGAAGTTCTTTACTTCTGGTTTCATCTGCTTTTGTTATTTCTGGTTCAGTTTCTTTCAATATCTATTTGGATTGTATGTTTTTCTATTTCTATTATTTTTAAAAGATTTATAACAAATACGAGTAATAGCGTAGAGCAATAGCGTCTTCTAGTCGGTTTCAAAACTTCATTGGTCCTTACGGGAAACGAGAAAAAAAATAAATATCGTTAATCGCCAGCGAAACCTTCGATAGTGATACATCTATTTTCACATGTAAATTATCTCTTTCTGATTATATTTTCATAGCCATATCGCTGCCCTTCTTTATTTATGTTTGTTTACAGAAATTTGCTAAGCAAATGGCAGCTCCATTTGCTCATTTTGTGTTCAGCTTTGTTGTAAATTAATTATTGAAAATGTGAGTATTTACAAAATTCTGTTTTATCAAGCTAATAAATGTGATTGTATTTAATCGTCTGCTCAAGTCGACTACCCTGCTATTCGTAATCGCTCGCAGCTATCATTGTGTTCTAGCTATAAATTTATTTTAAGATAGATTACGTTTTTCTGCATTCCGTCTGGTTTAACGTAAGCCTTTTTAATTAATTCTGTTATTTTTACAATCTATAACTTTTACTGTAATTAGTTACTGTAATTAGTTTTTTCTGCTGTTTTGTTTAACAGATGTAGATGCGACTGCTTTGGCTAATTTTGAATTTTGATTTTAACGGGGTGCATCAAATTCTATATATATTATTCATAACTTCTTTTATAACACATTTATATAAATAACAACTCATCACTATTAAACAAGAAGGTTGGAACTACTAAAGCAGTGGTTCAATATTTCCTTTTGAGTATTTAAAAATAATTATTAAATAACTTTTTACTGGGTGTACCAAATTCATTATTTGATTTTCAAAATTGAGTTATAAAAATCTGTTTTATAAATAACGAGTCATCACTATTAAACAAGAAGGTTGAAACTACTAAAGCATTGGTTCAATATTTCCTTTTGAGTATTTAAAAAATTAGTAAATAAGTATAGAATAAAGTCCAACCCATTGGTACTAAGGAGAAACGACGTCTTTTTTATAAGAAATTAAACAGAATACAATCGGGTTAATGTTGTAGAAAGCGGACAAGCTTCCCGGATTGTGATTTCATTAATAGAACGGTAAATATGAGGACTTGGGTGGTAAAATGCGGTGTATACACTAACGAGGTAAATGCATGGTTGTGCTATATCGCAACAATATTAATTAACGCTGCTTTCGGGAGAGGTGGCGTAACAATTCAAGGACAGTGAGTATTCGAAATGAAAAAAAAATTTACAAGATGTGGTCTTCGATAAGAAGATTATGTGAAAAAATTAGTGTGTGCTCTTATCCAGACTCGAAGTTATAGGTCTCCAAATTTTAAATTCTTCCTGCATATATCTCCTAAAGCTTATAAGCTGTCTAAATGTTATTGGTATCGCTGAATAGATATCCAAGGTTGTTGCCCTTTTTAAGTTTTTTGTAATTGAAATGTGTGATTATTCAACATATTTATTTTAGTAATTTAAAAATAGAATCTATTACAGGATTTTAACAATGCAGCGGTATCCACAACATCTTATAAACTTGAGGAGATATAAGCCTGAACATTTTATATTTTTAGGCCTATAACTCCGAAACTACATCAAAACACATTTTTTCACTAATCAACTTCTTAAGACAAGGTCGTCTTTTAAAACTATTTTTTTTTAATTTTCCGAATAGTCACTATTCCTGAATGAAGCCGTGGCTCCGATGTAATCGCGGTGACCTTAGTAAACGCTTCTTGTTGAATTTTAGTGCGTACCACGAGTGTCAAACACGGAAAAAATTTTTGAAAACCTGAAAGATACTATGCTATACAATTTAGGGCTCCTGGGCGGTTTCCCGTTCCAAGCTTATTTTATGCTCCCATTTTCTCCTACTCCAAGTAAAGTTATTAAAAATAAGTAAAGGTGTTGTCTTCAGCCGGGCGAAGTCTAAGTACAGTACAACCAAGTAGCTAAAAAAATAATAATTTTTCCAGTTTGTATAAGTAGGCGGGCCATGCCCATTTCTGGCAATCAGTTTGCTAACGTCTCTAGATACCCCGGGATAAAATAACGTATTAATATCTTGCACCGTTTATGAGATTTTGATATTTTTTTTATGACTTTTTTTTGCAAAAATGTTTGTAATGGCTCTATATGTGCCCGAATAGATTACGCTTCAATATCTCATACGGTTAATGATATATTCAACATAACATTTTTTAAAACGAGGTGGCTTTACATTCCTTATGTAAAGTAGGCGTGGCTGTTAACTGATATCGCCCATTTTCAATCCCAAACAGCCCTACAAAACGTGGAATATTTGTGCCAAATTTCATCGCGATACCTCTTCGTGGTTTGAACAGATAGACAGACAGACATACAGACGGACGGACAGGGCGAAATATATATATATATATATATAGGAGTGTCCACACCCCCTTCAACATAAAAATATGCTCTCGCACCCTCCATCAAAATGTTATTTTGTATATACCATGTATCTTGGAATGTATTTATTGAAGAAACAAACATTCCATACATACATATACATATACATATATACGAACAAAACATAGATATGTATTTCAATGGCTACATTGTTGCTGCTTACTCATAATAATAGTTTGGAAGCGAAGTTGTTTTTTTGAAAGAGCCACCCGTAAATCGTCACTTGCATTTAAGCGATTTCTCTCTTTCGTTTTTATGTGCAATAGTGATGAAAATCCCACTTCACACAGGTAGGTGGTGGAAAATGGCCATCAAAGTATCTCCAATGCTTTTTTGGCCAATTGTGGGTATGATTCTGTGTAGACCAGAATTGATCTAATTAAAATTTTTAGAATATCATTTGCGTCCGTCTGTCTGTCTGTCTGTTGAAATCACGATTACGAGTGAACGAAAAGAGATATCGCGATAAAATTTAGCAACAATATTCTTTGTTATGTAGGGCTGTTTGGGATTGAAAATGGGCGAGATCGCCCGAGAACAGCCACGCCTACTTTACATACGGAATGTAAAGGCACCTCATTTCAAAAAATTTTATAATCTGTATATTTCATAAACCGTGTGAGATATTATGGCATAATTTTATTCCGGATGGTATAGCGTCATTACTAAAACGTTTGAAAAAAATGGGCGTTCCACGCCCACTGATAACAAAGTTGGAAATATCTCATGAACGGTATAAGATATTGATATGTAATTTTATCAGGATATATAGGCAAGCATTACCAATAAGCTTGCCGAAAATGGGCGAGCCACGCCCACTGATAACAAAGTTGGAAATATCTCGTGAAAGGTATAAGATATTGATATGTAATTTTATCAGAATATGTAGGGAAGCATTACCAATAAGCTTGCCAAAATTGGGCGTGCTCATTCAAAAGTTGTCAATATCTTGTAAATGGTATAAGATATTAAACCGAAATTTTATCACGTGGTATCTGCAAGTATAACCAATTTGTATACAAAATATGCGTGATCCGGCCACTTATACAAAAGTTGTCAATATCCCATAAACGTGTCAAAATATTAATACGTTCGTAATTCTATCCAGTAGTACCTAGAGACATTACAAACACATTAGCGAGGGGGACCTGTGATACCGGTTACGGTACGTCACCGTCTTCGGTGGTTGTGGCGCCCTGCCACGGCCGCCGAAATAGAGCACGGGATCTTCGTGCGCCGCTGGCAGCCCAACTTGTCGTAGGTCAGTTACAAATGATGTCGGCGCGCGTCGCTCGCGAACGTTGAGCGAGTCAATTGCTGACTCGATGCGCTGCACTCGTGCTGAATGTCGTCACCTGGACGCGCCGCTTGCATAAGCGATGCGGATTCGCTACCGGGCTCGTTAGCTACTTCGGCGATTTTGTCCGCGAGATTCGCCTTCTCCTCCAACGCTCCGCTGGACGCCTGTAGGATCGCACGGATGTGTCGTGGGAGACGGCTCATCCACATGCTGTTGAGTAACTGCTCAGTTAGATTTGCGCCGCCTAACCGCCGCATTTCGCCGAGCAACTGAGAGGGTCGCCTGCCGTCCAGCTCGACCCCTGCGAGCAATATCTTCAGCTTTTGCTGCTCCGAGGCCCCAAACTGCTCCAGCAGGTGCTTCCTAAGATTCGCGTAGCGTTCGCGGGCTGGTGGCTGCGTAACCGCGTCGTACACCTGCTCCAGGATACGACTTTCCATGGCGCCGACCACCAGATTAAAGCACGCCACGTCCGAGGAAATGCGCGCGGTTGCGAATTGCGCCTCAACTTGCGCGAACCAGACCTCTGGGTTCGTCTGCCAGAATGGAGGAACTCTAATAGATATACGACTTACCTCGTCGCTCGCCGGTGGTTGCTCCACAATACCTGCATTGGCCGCTGTCGCTCCGGCCGAGGCTCCTGAGTCGATGTTCGCTGCGGCCCCCACGGTGGCCGTGTCTGTCGCCGAGCTCGCCGCCGCTGAGTCGTCCTTTACCTCTGACATTGTCCTTGCTCGGTTTGCTCTTTCACTAACCGTAACACTATTGCGATAATTATGAGCGCGGCGCACTGCCCTAAAGCGTTTATTATCTGGTTCATAAGATGTTCACTTCGCTTGTCGGGGTTACCAATTGTGGTTTTCTTTTAGTTTTTTATTTCTCAATCTTTATTTACAGAAATTTATATTAGCACGCTACCACTTAACTTTCAATATTTACAATGTATTTGCTGTTACGCTAATTAAGCTTAACAACTGCTTCAACTTCTTAAGCTCTCAACTGTCGCTTAAGAAGCAGTCAGTGCTGCTTATGGTGTTGGCAGCATATCCCAGACGGAATGCCACCACCACCACTGCAGAACATATTTCGCCGCGAAATATAAGACGGTCACCGAGAACAGACCGATGGTCACGTACTTCCACATTGTTGCAATGTTCTGACGATGCATCGCGCTGGGCCTTATAAACAACCCTCCCACGTCAGCGCTAACGATAGGAGAGCTGCGCCGGCCAGCGCTCGCATGCTGACGCTGCGTCTTTACAGTAGACGAAAGCGAGCTCGATGCACTGATGAGTCAAGACGGCGGGTAGCTACTCCGTCGTCTCAAATCGCAGCGCCGACGTTCGTCAGCGTCAGCAATGAGCGCGCCAGGCTACAGCCTGCAAAGAATCAGATGATTGTCGCCGATCGTTATCGTAATCCGCGATAAGTAACAATGTTGGATGCCGGCAATGAAAACCAAACCGAATTTGCGCTAATTTGCGTTCAACGACTCGCGGCTTCGATGCTTGTGGGGACCACCAGGCCCGCTACATGTTCACTATAAAGTTTATTTTGGAAGTTCTTTACTTCTGGTTTCATCTGCTTTTGTTATTTCTGGTTCAGTTTCTTTCAATATCTATTTGGATTGTATGTTTTTCTATTTCTATTATTTTTAAAAGATTTATAACAAATACGAGTAATAGCGTAGAGCAATAGCGTCTTCTAGTCGGTTTCAAAACTTCATTGGTCCTTACGGGAAACGAGAAAAAAAATAAATATCGTTAATCGCCAGCGAAACCTTCGATAGTGATACATCTATTTTCACATGTAAATTATCTCTTTCTAATTATATTTTCATAGCCATATCGCTGCCCTTCTTTATTTATGTTTGTTTACAGAAATTTGCTAAGCAAATGGCAGCTCCATTTGCTCATTTTGTGTTCAGCTTTATTGTAAATTAATTATTGAAAATGTGAGTATTTACAAAATTCTGTTTTATCAAGCTAATGAATGTGATTGTATTTAATCGTCTGCTCATGTCGACTACCCTGCTATTCGTAATCGCTCGCAGCTATGATTGTGTTCTAGCTATAAATTTATTTTAAGATAGATTACGTTTTTCTGCATTCCGTCTTGTTTAACGTAAGCCTTTTTAATTAATTCTGTTATTTTTACAATCTATAACTTTTACTGTAATTAGTTACTGTAATTAGTTTTTTCTGCTGTTTTGTTTAACAGATGTAGATGCGACTGCTTTGGCTAATTTTGAATTTTGATTTTAACGGGGTGCATCAAATTCTATATATATTATTCATAACTTCTTTTATAAAACATTTATATAAATAACAACTCATCACTATTAAACAAGAAGGTTGGAACTACTAAAGCAGTGGTTCAATATTTCCTTTTGAGTATTTAAAAATAATTATTAAATAACTTTTTACTGGGTGTACCAAATTCTATTATTTGATTTTCAAAATTGAGTTATAAAAATCTGTTTTATAAAAAACGAGTCATCACTATTAAACAAGAAGGTATAAACTAATAAAGCATTGGTTCAATATTTCCTTTTGAGTATTTAAAAAAATTAGTAAATAAGTATAGAATAAAGTCCAACCCATTGGTACTAAGGAGAAACGACGTCTTTTTTATAAGAAATTAAACAGAATACAATCGGGTTAATGTTGTAGAAAGCGGACAAGCTTCCCGGATTGTGATTTCATTAATAGAACGGTAAATATGAGGACTTGGGTGGTAAAATGCGGTGTATACACTAACGAGGTAAATGCATGGTTGTGCTATATCGCAGCAATATTAATTAACGCTGCTTTCGGGAGAGGTGGCGTAACAATTCAAGGACAGTGAGTATTCGAAATGAAAAAAAAATTTACAAGATGTGGTCTTCGATAAGAAGATTATGTGAAAAAATTAGTGTGTGCTCTTATCCAGACTCGAAGTTATAGGTCTCCAAATTTTAAATTCTTCCTGCATATATCTCCTAAAGCTTATAAGCTGTCTAAATGTTATTGGTATCGCTGAATAGATATCCAAGGTTGTTGCCCTTTTTAAGTTTTTTGTAATTGAAATGTGTGATTATTCAACATATTCATTTTAGTAATTTAAAAATAGAATCTATTACAGGATTTTAACAATGCAGCGGTATCCACAACATCTTATAAACTTGAGGAGATATAAGCCTGAACATTTTATATTTTTAGGCCTATAACTCCGAAACTAAATCAAAACACATTTTTTCACTAATCAACTTCTTAAGACAAGGTCGTCTTTTAAAACTATTTTTTTTTAATTTTCCGAATAGTCACTATCCCTGAATGAAGCCGTGGCTCCGATGTAATCGCGGTGACCTTAGTAAACGCTTCTTGTTGAATTTTAGTGCGTACCACGAGTGTCAAACTCGTGCTATCTATGCTATACAATTTAGGGCTCCTGGGCGGTTTCCCGTTCCAAGTTTATTTTATGCTCCCATTTTCTCCTACTCCAAGTAAAGTTATTAAAAATAAGTAAAGGTGTTGTCTTCAGCCGGGCGAAGTCTAAGTACAGTACAACCAAGTAGCTAAAAAAATAATAATTTTTCCAGTTTGTATAAGTAGGCGGGCCATGCCCATTTCTGGCAATCAGTTTGCTAACGTCTCTAGATACCCCGGGATAAAATAACGTATTAATATCTTGCACCGTTTATGAGATTTTGATATTTTTTTTATGACATTTTTTGGCAAAAATGTTTGTAATGGCTCTATATGTGCCCGAATAGATTACGCTTCAATATCTCATACGGTTAATGATATATTCAACATAACATTTTTTAAAACGAGGTGGCTTTACATTCCTTATGTA
Organism: Sicus ferrugineus; assembly: GCA_922984085.1. Lineage (NCBI taxonomy): Eukaryota > Metazoa > Arthropoda > Insecta > Diptera > Conopidae > Sicus > Sicus ferrugineus. Next base: position 68,457,624 of record OV277348.1, read on the forward strand.
AAGTAGGCGTGGCTGTTAACTGATATCGCCCATTTTCAATCCCAAACAGCCCTACAAAACGTGGAATATTTGTGCCAAATTTCATCGCGATACCTCTTCGTGGTTTGAACAGATAGACAGACAGACATACAGACGGACGGACAGGGCGAAATATATATATATATATATATATATATATATATATATATATATATATATATATATACACGCCCGAAGGAGTGTCCACACCCCCTTCAACAAAAAAATATGCTCTCGCACCCTCCATCAAAATGTTATTTTGTATATACCATGTATCTTGGAATGTATTTATTGAAGAAACAAACATTCCATACATACATATACATATACATATATACGAACAAAACATAGATATGTATTTCAATGGCTACATTGTTGCTGCTTACTCATAATAATAGTTTGGAAGCGAAGTTGTTTTTTTGAAAGAGCCACCCGTAAATCGTCACTTGCATTTAAGCGATTTCTCTCTTTCGTTTTTATGTGCAATAGTGATGAAAATCCCACTTCACACAGGTAGGTGGTGGAAAATGGCCATCAAAGTATCTCCAATGCTTTTTTGGCCAATTGTGGGTATGATTCTGTGTAGACCAGAATTGATCTAATTAAAATTTTTAGAATATCATTTGCGTCCGTCTGTCTGTCTGTCTGTTGAAATCACGATTACGAGTGAACGAAAAGAGATATCGCGATAAAATTTGGCAACAATATTCTTTGTTATGTAGGGCTGTTTGGGATTGAAAATGGGCGAGATCGCCCGAGAACAGCCACGCCTACTTTACATACGGAATGTAAAGGCACCTCATTTCAAAAAATTTTATAATCTGTATATTTCATAAACCGTGTGAGATATTATGGCATAATTTTATTCCGGATGGTATAGCGTCATTACTAAAACGTTTGAAAAAAATGGGCGTTCCATGCCCACTGATAACAAAGTTGGAAATATCTCATGAACGGTATAAGATATTGATATGTAATTTTATCAGGATATATAGGCAAGCATTACCAATAAGCTTGCCGAAAATGGGCGAGCCACGCCCACTGATAACAAAGTTGGAAATATCTCGTGAAAGGTATAAGATATTGATATGTAATTTTATCAGAATATGTAGGGAAGCATTACCAATAAGCTTGCCAAAATTGGGCGTGCTCATTCAAAAGTTGTCAATATCTTGTAAATGGTATAAGATATTAAACCGAAATTTTATCACGTGGTATCTGCAAGTATAACCAATTTGTATACAAAATATGCGTGATCCGGCCACTTATACAAAAGTTGTCAATATCCCATAAACGTGTCAAAATATTAATACGTTCGTAATTCTATCCAGTAGTACCTAGAGACATTACAAACACATTAGCGAGGGGGACCTGTGATACCGGTTACGGTACGTCACCGTCTTCGGTGGTTGTGGCGCCCTGCCACGGCCGCCGAAATAGAGCCCGGGATCTTCGTGCGCCGCTGGCAGCCCAACTTGTCGTAGGTCAGTTACAAATGATGTCGGCGCGCGTCGCTCGCGAACGTTGAGCGAGTCAATTGCTGACTGGATGCGCTGCACTCGTGCTGAATGTCGTCACCTGGACGCGCCGCTTGCATAAGCGATGCGGATTCGCTACCGGGCTCGTTAGCTACTTCGGCGATTTTGTCCGCGAGATTCGCCTTCTCCTCCAACGCTCCGCTGGACGCCTGTAGGATCGCACGGATGTGTCGTGGGAGACGGCTCATCCACATGCTGTTGAGTAACTGCTCAGTTAGATTTGCGCCGCCTAACCGCCGCATTTCGCCGAGCAACTGAGAGGGTCGCCTGCCGTCCAGCTCGACCCCTGCGAGCAATATCTTCAGCTTTTGCTGCTCCGAGGCCACAAACTGCTCCAGCAGGTGCTTCCTAAGATTCGCGTAGCGTTCGCGGGCTGGTGGCTGCGTAACCGCGTCGTACACCTGCTCCAGGATACGACTTTCCATGGCGCCGACCACCAGATTAAAGCGCGCCACGTCCGAGGAAATGCGCGCGGTTGCGAATTGCGCCTCAACTTGCGCGAACCAGACCTCTGGGTTCGTCTGCCAGAATGGAGGAACTCTAATAGATATACGACTTACCTCGTCGCTCGCCGGTGGTTGCTCCACAATACCTGCATTGGCCGCTGTCGCTCCGGCCGAGGCTCCTGAGTCGATGTTCGCTGCGGCCTCCACGGTGGCCGTGTCTGTCGCCGAGCTCGCCGCCGCTGAGTCGTCCTTTACCTCTGACATTGTCCTTGCTCGGTTTGCTCTTTCACTAACCGTAACACTTGCGATAATTATGAGCGCGGCGCACTGCCCTAAAGCGTTTATTATCTGGTTCATAAGATGTTCACTTCGCTTGTCGGGGTTACCAATTGTGGTTTTCTTTTAGTTTTTTATTTCTCAATCTTTATTTACAGAAATTTATATTAGCACGCTACCACTTAACTTTCAATATTTACAATGTATTTGCTGTTACGCTAATTAAGCCGCGAGTCGCCAAGAGCACCGAGTGTCGCTGGATAGACGCCAAAAACTCAACTGTCGCTTAAGAAGCAGTGAGTGCTGCTTATGGTGTTGGCAGCATATCCCAGACGGAATGCCACCACCACCACTGCAGAACATATTTCGCCGCGAAATATAAGACGGTCACCGAGAACAGACCGATGGTCACGTACTTCCACATTGTTGCAATGTTCTGACGATGCATCGCGCTGGGCCTTATAAACAACCCTCCCACGTCAGCGCTAACGATAGGAGAGCTGCGCCGGCCAGCGCTCGCATGCTGACGCTGCGTCTTTACAGTAGACGAAAGCGAGCTCGATGCACTGATGAGTCAAGACGGCGGGTAGCTACTCCGTCGTCTCAAATCGCAGCGCCGACGTTCGTCAGCGTCAGCAATGAGCGCGCCAGGCTACAGCCTGCAAAGAATCAGATGATTGTCGCCGATCGTTATCGTAATCCGCGATAAGTAACAATGTTGGATGCCGGCAATGAAAACCAAACCGAATTTGCGCTAATTTGCGTTCAACGACTCGCGGCTTCGATGCTTGTGGGGACCACCAGGCCCGCTACATGTTCACTATAAAGTTTATTTTGGAAGTTCTTTACTTCTGGTTTCATCTGCTTTTGTTATTTCTGGTTCAGTTTCTTTCAATATCTATTTGGATTGTATGTTTTTCTATTTCTATTATTTTTAAAAGATTTATAACAAATACGAGTAATAGCGTAGAGCAATAGCGTCTTCTAGTCGGTTTCAAAACTTCATTGGTCCTTACGGGAAACGAGAAAAAAAATAAATATCGTTAATCGCCAGCGAAACCTTCGATAGTGATACATCTATTTTCACATGTAAATTATCTCTTTCTAATTATATTTTCATAGTTTACAGAAATTTGCTAAGCAAATGGCAGCTCCATTTGCTCATTTTGTGTTCAGCTTTGTTGTAAATTAATTATTGAAAATGTGAGTATTTACAAAATTCTGTTTTATCAAGCTAATGAATGTGATTGTATTTAATCGTCTGCTCATGTCGACTACCCTGCTATTCGTAATCGCTCGCAGCTATGATTGTGTTCTAGCTATAAATTTATTTTAAGATAGATTACGTTTTTCTGCATTCCGTCTTGTTTAACGTAAGCCTTTTTAATTAATTCTGTTATTTTTACAATCTATAACTTTTACTGTAATTAGTTACTGTAATTAGTTTTTTCTGCTGTTTTGTTTAACAGATGTAGATGCGACTGCTTTGGCTAATTTTGAATTTTGATTTTAACGGGGTGCATCAAATTCTATATATATTATTCATAACTTCTTTTATAAAACATTTATATAAATAACAACTCATCACTATTAAACAAGAAGGTTGGAACTACTAAAGCAGTGGTTCAATATTTCCTTTTGAGTATTTAAAAATAATTATTAAATAACTTTTTACTGGGTGTACCAAATTCTATTATTTGATTTTCAAAATTGAGTTATAAAAATCTGTTTTATAAAAAACGAGTCATCACTATTAAACAAGAAGGTATAAACTAATAAAGCATTGGTTCAATATTTCCTTTTGAGTATTTAAAAAAATTAGTAAATAAGTATAGAATAAAGTCCAACCCATTGGTACTAAGGAGAAACGACGTCTTTTTTATAAGAAATTAAACAGAATACAATCGGGTTAATGTTGTAGAAAGCGGACAAGCTTCCCGGATTGTGATTTCATTAATAGAACGGTAAATATGAGGACTTGGGTGGTAAAATGCGGTGTATACACTAACGAGGTAAATGCATGGTTGTGCTATATCGCAGCAATATTAATTAACGCTGCTTTCGGGAGAGGTGGCGTAACAATTCAAGGACAGTGAGTATTCGAAATGAAAAAAAAATTTACAAGATGTGGTCTTCGATAAGAAGATTATGTGAAAAAATTAGTGTGTGCTCTTATCCAGACTCGAAGTTATAGGTCTCCAATTTTTAAATTCTTCCTGCATATATCTCCTAAAGCTTATAAGCTGTCTAAATGTTATTGGTATCGCTGAATAGATATCCAAGGTTGTTGCCCTTTTTAAGTTTTTTGTAATTGAAATGTGTGATTATTCAACATATTTATTTTAGTAATTTAAAAATAGAATCTATTACAGGATTTTAACAATGCAGCGGTATCCACAACATCTTATAAACTTGAGGAGATATAAGCCTGAACATTTTATATTTTTAGGCCTATAACTCCGAAACTAAATCAAAACACATTTTTTCACTAATCAACTTCTTAAGACAAGGTCGTCTTTTAAAACTATTTTTTTTTAATTTTCCGAATAGTCACTATCCCTGAATGAAGCCGTGGCTCCGATGTAATCGCGGTGACCTTAGTAAACGCTTCTTGTTGAATTTTAGTGCGTACCACGAGTGTCAAACTCGTGCTATCTATGCTATACAATTTAGGGCTCCTGGGCGGTTTCCCGTTCCAAGTTTATTTTATGCTCCCATTTTCTCCTACTCCAAGTAAAGTTATTAAAAATAAGTAAAGGTGTTGTCTTCAGCCGGGCGAAGTCTAAGTACAGTACAACCAAGTAGCTAAAAAAATAATAATTTTTCCAGTTTGTATAAGTAGGCGGGCCATGCCCATTTCTGGCAATCAGTTTGCTAACGTCTCTAGATACCCCGGGATAAAATAACGTATTAATATCTTGCACCGTTTATGAGATTTTGATATTTTTTTTATGACATTTTTTGGCAAAAATGTTTGTAATGGCTCTATATGTGCCCGAATAGATTACGCTTCAATATCTCATACGGTTAATGATATATTCAACATAACATTTTTTAAAACGAGGTGGCTTTACATTCCTTATGTAAAGTAGGCGTGGCTGTTAACTGATATCGCCCATTTTCAATCCCAAACAGCCCTACAAAACGTGGAATATTTGTGCCAAATTTCATCGCGATACCTCTTCGTGGTTTGAACAGATAGACAGACAGACATACAGACGGACGGACAGGGCGAAATATATATATATATATATATATATATATATATACACGCCCGAAGGAGTGTCCACACCCCCTTCAACAAAAAAATATGCTCTCGCACCCTCCATCAAAATGTTATTTTGTATATACCATGTATCTTGGAATGTATTTATTGAAGAAACAAACATTCCATACATACATATACATATACATATATATGAACAAAACATAGATATGTATTTCAATGGCTACATTGTTGCTGCTTACTCATAATAATAGTTTGGAAGCGAAGTTGTTTTTTTGAAAGAGCCACCCGTAAATCGTCACTTGCATTTAAGCGATTTCTCTCTTTCGTTTTTATGTGCAATAGTGATGAAAATCCCACTTCACACAGGTAGGTGGTGGAAAATGGCCATCAAAGTATCTCCAATGCTTTTTTGGCCAATTGTGGGTATGATTCTGTGTAGACCAGAATTGATCTAATTAAAATTTTTAGAATATCATTTGCGTCCGTCTGTCTGTCTGTCTGTTGAAATCACGATTACGAGTGAACGAAAAGAGATATCGCGATAAAATTTGGCAACAATATTCTTTGTTATGTAGGGCTGTTTGGGATTGAAAATGGGCGAGATCGCCCGAGAACAGCCACGCCTACTTTACATACGGAATGTAAAGGCACCTCATTTCAAAAAATTTTATAATCTGTATATTTCATAAACCGTGTGAGATATTATGGCATAATTTTATTCCGGATGGTATAGCGTCATTACTAAAACGTTTGAAAAAAATGGGCGTTCCATGCCCACTGATAACAAAGTTGGAAATATCTCATGAACGGTATAAGATATTGATATGTAATTTTATCAGGATATATAGGCAAGCATTACCAATAAGCTTGCCGAAAATGGGCGAGCCACGCCCACTGATAACAAAGTTGGAAATATCTCGTGAAAGGTATAAGATATTGATATGTAATTTTATCAGAATATGTAGGGAAGCATTACCAATAAGCTTGCCAAAATTGGGCGTGCTCATTCAAAAGTTGTCAATATCTTGTAAATGGTATAAGATATTAAACCGAAATTTTATCACGTGGTATCTGCAAGTATAACCAATTTGTATACAAAATATGCGTGATCCGGCCACTTATACAAAAGTTGTCAATATCCCATAAACGTGTCAAAATATTAATACGTTCGTAATTCTATCCAGTAGTACCTAGAGACATTACAAACACATTAGCGAGGGGGACCTGTGATACCGGTTACGGTACGTCACCGTCTTCGGTGGTTGTGGCGCCCTGCCACGGCCGCCGAAATAGAGCCCGGGATCTTCGTGCGCCGCTGGCAGCCCAACTTGTCGTAGGTCAGTTACAAATGATGTCGGCGCGCGTCGCTCGCGAACGTTGAGCGAGTCAATTGCTGACTGTATGCGCTGCACTCGTGCTGAATGTCGTCACCTGGACGCGCCGCTTGCATAAGCGATGCGGATTCGCTACCGGGCTCGTTAGCTACTTCGGCGATTTTGTCCGCGAGATTCGCCTTCTCCTCCAACGCTCCGCTGGACGCCTGTAGGATCGCACGGATGTGTCGTGGGAGACGGCTCATCCACATGCTGTTGAGTAACTGCTCAGTTAGATTTGCGCCGCCTAACCGCCGCATTTCGCCGAGCAACTGAGAGGGTCGCCTGCCGTCCAGCTCGACCCCTGCGAGCAATATCTTCAGCTTTTGCTGCTCCGAGGCCACAAACTGCTCCAGCAGGTGCTTCCTAAGATTCGCGTAGCGTTCGCGGGCTGGTGGCTGCGTAACCGCGTCGTACACCTGCTCCAGGATACGACTTTCCATGGCGCCGACCACCAGATTAAAGCGCGCCACGTCCGAGGAAATGCGCGCGGTTGCGAATTGCGCCTCAACTTGCGCGAACCAGACCTCTGGGTTCGTCTGCCAGAATGGAGGAACTCTAATAGATATACGACTTACCTCGTCGCTCGCCGGTGGTTGCTCCACAATACCTGCATTGGCCGCTGTCGCTCCGGCCGAGGCTCCTGAGTCGATGTTCGCTGCGGCCTCCACGGTGGCCGTGTCTGTCGCCGAGCTCGCCGCCGCTGAGTCGTCCTTTACCTCTGACATTGTCCTTGCTCGGTTTGCTCTTTCACTAACCGTAACACTTGCGATAATTATGAGCGCGGCGCACTGCCCTAAAGCGTTTATTATCTGGTTCATAAGATGTTCACTTCGCTTGTCGGGGTTACCAATTGTGGTTTTCTTTTAGTTTTTTATTTCTCAATCTTTATTTACAGAAATTTATATTAGCACGCTACCACTTAACTTTCAATATTTACAATGTATTTGCTGTTACGCTAATTAAGCCGCGAGTCGCCAAGAGCACCGAGTGTCGCTGGATAGACGCCAAAAACTCAACTGTCGCTTAAGAAGCAGTGAGTGCTGCTTATGGTGTTGGCAGCATATCCCAGACGGAATGCCACCACCACCACTGCAGAACATATTTCGCCGCGAAATATAAGACGGTCACCGAGAACAGACCGATGGTCACGTACTTCCACATTGTTGCAATGTTCTGACGATGCATCGCGCTGGGCCTTATAAACAACCCTCCCACGTCAGCGCTAACGATAGGAGAGCTGCGCCGGCCAGCGCTCGCATGCTGACGCTGCGTCTTTACAGTAGACGAAAGCGAGCTCGATGCACTGATGAGTCAAGACGGCGGGTAGCTACTCCGTCGTCTCAAATCGCAGCGCCGACGTTCGTCAGCGTCAGCAATGAGCGCGCCAGGCTACAGCCTGCAAAGAATCAGATGATTGTCGCCGATCGTTATCGTAATCCGCGATAAGTAACAATGTTGGATGCCGGCAATGAAAACCAAACCGAATTTGCGCTAATTTGCGTTCAACGACTCGCGGCTTCGATGCTTGTGGGGACCACCAGGCCCGCTACATGTTCACTATAAAGTTTATTTTGGAAGTTCTTTACTTCTGGTTTCATCTGCTTTTGTTATTTCTGGTTCAGTTTCTTTCAATATCTATTTGGATTGTATGTTTTTCTATTTCTATTATTTTTAAAAGATTTATAACAAATACGAGTAATAGCGTAGAGCAATAGCGTCTTCTAGTCGGTTTCAAAACTTCATTGGTCCTTACGGGAAACGAGAAAAAAAATAAATATCGTTAATCGCCAGCGAAACCTTCGATAGTGATACATCTATTTTCACATGTAAATTATCTCTTTCTAATTATATTTTCATAGTTTACAGAAATTTGCTAAGCAAATGGCAGCTCCATTTGCTCATTTTGTGTTCAGCTTTGTTGTAAATTAATTATTGAAAATGTGAGTATTTACAAAATTCTGTTTTATCAAGCTAATGAATGTGATTGTATTTAATCGTCTGCTCATGTCGACTACCCTGCTATTCGTAATCGCTCGCAGCTATGATTGTGTTCTAGCTATAAATTTATTTTAAGATAGATTACGTTTTTCTGCATTCCGTCTTGTTTAACGTAAGCCTTTTTAATTAATTCTGTTATTTTTACAATCTATAACTTTTACTGTAATTAGTTACTGTAATTAGTTTTTTCTGCTGTTTTGTTTAACAGATGTAGATGCGACTGCTTTGGCTAATTTTGAATTTTGATTTTAACGGGGTGCATCAAATTCTATATATATTATTCATAACTTCTTTTATAAAACATTTATATAAATAACAACTCATCACTATTAAACAAGAAGGTTGGAACTACTAAAGCAGTGGTTCAATATTTCCTTTTGAGTATTTAAAAATAATTATTAAATAACTTTTTACTGGGTGTACCAAATTCTATTATTTGATTTTCAAAATTGAGTTATAAAGATCTGTTTTATAAAAAACGAGTCATCACTATTAAACAAGAAGGTATAAACTAATAAAGCATTGGTTCAATATTTCCTTTTGAGTATTTAAAAAAATTAGTAAATAAGTATAGAATAAAGTCCAACCCATTGGTACTAAGGAGAAACGACGTCTTTTTTATAAGAAATTAAACAGAATACAATCGGGTTAATGTTGTAGAAAGCGGACAAGCTTCCCGGATTGTGATTTCATTAATAGAACGGTAAATATGAGGACTTGGGTGGTAAAATGCGGTGTATACACTAACGAGGTAAATGCATGGTTGTGCTATATCGCAACAATATTAATTAACGCTGCTTTCGGGAGAGGTGGCGTAACAATTCAAGGACAGTGAGTATTCGAAATGAAAAAAAAATTTACAAGATGTGGTCTTCGATAAGAAGATTATGTGAAAAAATTAGTGTGTGCTCTTATCCAGACTCGAAGTTATAGGTCTCCAAATTTTAAATTCTTCCTGCATATATCTCCTAAAGCTTATAAGCTGTCTAAATGTTATTGGTATCGCTGAATAGATATCCAAGGTTGTTGCCCTTTTTAAGTTTTTTGTAATTGAAATGTGTGATTATTCAACATATTTATTTTAGTAATTTAAAAATAGAATCTATTACAGGATTTTAACAATGCAGCGGTATCCACAACATCTTATAAACTTGAGGAGATATAAGCCTGAACATTTTATATTTTTAGGCCTATAACTCCGAAACTAAATCAAAACACATTTTTTCACTAATCAACTTCTTAAGACAAGGTCGTCTTTTAAAACTATTTTTTTTTAATTTTCCGAATAGTCACTATCCCTGAATGAAGCCGTGGCTCCGATGTAATCGCGGTGACCTTAGTAAACGCTTCTTGTTGAATTTTAGTGCGTACCACGAGTGTCAAACTCGTGCTATCTATGCTATACAATTTAGGGCTCCTGGGCGGTTTCCCGTTCCAAGTTTATTTTATGCTCCCATTTTCTCCTACTCCAAGTAAAGTTATTAAAAATAAGTAAAGGTGTTGTCTTCAGCCGGGCGAAGTCTAAGTTCAGTACAACCAAGTAGCTAAAAAAATAATAATTTTTCCAGTTTGTATAAGTAGGCGGGCCATGCCCATTTCTGGCAATCAGTTTGCTAACGTCTCTAGATACCCCGGGATAAAATAACGTATTAATATCTTGCACCGTTTATGAGATTTTGATATTTTTTTTATGACATTTTTTGGCAAAAATGTTTGTAATGGCTCTATATGTGCCCGAATAGATTACGCTTCAATATCTCATACGGTTAATGATATATTCAACATAACATTTTTTAAAACGAGGTGGCTTTACATTCCTTATGTAAAGTAGGCGTGGCTGTTAACTGATATCGCCCATTTTCAATCCCAAACAGCCCTACAAAACGTGGAATATTTGTGCCAAATTTCATCGCGATACCTCTTCGTGGTTTGAACAGATAGACAGACAGACATACAGACGGACGGACAGGGCGAAATATATATATATATATATATATATATATATATATATATATATATATATATATATATATATATATATATATATATATATACGCCCGAAGGAGTGTCCACACCCCCTTCAACAAAAAAATATGCTCTCGCACCCTCCATCAAAATGTTATTTTGTATATACCATGTATCTTGGAATGTATTTATTGAAGAAACAAACATTCCATACATACATATACATATACATATATACGAACAAAACATAGATATGTATTTCAATGGCTACATTGTTGCTGCTTACTCATAATAATAGTTTGGAAGCGAAGTTGTTTTTTTGAAAGAGCCACCCGTAAATCGTCACTTGCATTTAAGCGATTTCTCTCTTTCGTTTTTATGTGCAATAGTGATGAAAATCCCACTTCACACAGGTAGGTGGTGGAAAATGGCCATCAAAGTATCTCCAATGCTTTTTTGGCCAATTGTGGGTATGATTCTGTGTAGACCAGAATTGATCTAATTAAAATTTTTAGAATATCATTTGCGTCCGTCTGTCTGTCTGTCTGTTGAAATCACGATTACGAGTGAACGAAAAGAGATATCGCGATAAAATTTGGCAACAATATTCTTTGTTATGTAGGGCTGTTTGGGATTGAAAATGGGCGAGATCGCCCGAGAACAGCCACGCCTACTTTACATACGGAATGTAAAGGCACCTCATTTCAAAAAATTTTATAATCTGTATATTTCATAAACCGTGTGAGATATTATGGCATAATTTTATTCCGGATGGTATAGCGTCATTACTAAAACGTTTGAAAAAAATGGGCGTTCCATGCCCACTGATAACAAAGTTGGAAATATCTCATGAACGGTATAAGATATTGATATGTAATTTTATCAGGATATATAGGCAAGCATTACCAATAAGCTTGCCGAAAATGGGCGAGCCACGCCCACTGATAACAAAGTTGGAAATATCTCGTGAAAGGTATAAGATATTGATATGTAATTTTATCAGAATATGTAGGGAAGCATTACCAATAAGCTTGCCAAAATTGGGCGTGCTCATTCAAAAGTTGTCAATATCTTGTAAATGGTATAAGATATTAAACCGAAATTTTATCACGTGGTATCTGCAAGTATAACCAATTTGTATACAAAATATGCGTGATCCGGCCACTTATACAAAAGTTGTCAATATCCCATAAACGTGTCAAAATATTAATACGTTCGTAATTCTATCCAGTAGTACCTAGAGACATTACAAACACATTAGCGAGGGGGACCTGTGATACCGGTTACGGTACGTCACCGTCTTCGGTGGTTGTGGCGCCCTGCCACGGCCGCCGAAATAGAGCCCGGGATCTTCGTGCGCCGCTGGCAGCCCAACTTGTCGTAGGTCAGTTACAAATGATGTCGGCGCGCGTCGCTCGCGAACGTTGAGCGAGTCAATTGCTGACTGTATGCGCTGCACTCGTGCTGAATGTCGTCACCTGGACGCGCCGCTTGCATAAGCGATGCGGATTCGCTACCGGGCTCGTTAGCTACTTCGGCGATTTTGTCCGCGAGATTCGCCTTCTCCTCCAACGCTCCGCTGGACGCCTGTAGGATCGCACGGATGTGTCGTGGGAGACGGCTCATCCACATGCTGTTGAGTAACTGCTCAGTTAGATTTGCGCCGCCTAACCGCCGCATTTCGCCGAGCAACTGAGAGGGTCGCCTGCCGTCCAGCTCGACCCCTGCGAGCAATATCTTCAGCTTTTGCTGCTCCGAGGCCACAAACTGCTCCAGCAGGTGCTTCCTAAGATTCGCGTAGCGTTCGCGGGCTGGTGGCTGCGTAACCGCGTCGTACACCTGCTCCAGGATACGACTTTCCATGGCGCCGACCACCAGATTAAAGCGCGCCACGTCCGAGGAAATGCGCGCGGTTGCGAATTGCGCCTCAACTTGCGCGAACCAGACCTCTGGGTTCGTCTGCCAGAATGGAGGAACTCTAATAGATATACGACTTACCTCGTCGCTCGCCGGTGGTTGCTCCACAATACCTGCATTGGCCGCTGTCGCTCCGGCCGAGGCTCCTGAGTCGATGTTCGCTGCGGCCTCCACGGTGGCCGTGTCTGTCGCCGAGCTCGCCGCCGCTGAGTCGTCCTTTACCTCTGACATTGTCCTTGCTCGGTTTGCTCTTTCACTAACCGTAACACTTGCGATAATTATGAGCGCGGCGCACTGCCCTAAAGCGTTTATTATCTGGTTCATAAGATGTTCACTTCGCTTGTCGGGGTTACCAATTGTGGTTTTCTTTTAGTTTTTTATTTCTCAATCTTTATTTACAGAAATTTATATTAGCACGCTACCACTTAACTTTCAATATTTACAATGTATTTGCTGTTACGCTAATTAAGCCGCGAGTCGCCAAGAGCACCGAGTGTCGCTGGATAGACGCCAAAAACTCAACTGTCGCTTAAGAAGCAGTGAGTGCTGCTTATGGTGTTGGCAGCATATCCCAGACGGAATGCCACCACCACCACTGCAGAACATATTTCGCCGCGAAATATAAGACGGTCACCGAGAACAGACCGATGGTCACGTACTTCCACATTGTTGCAATGTTCTGACGATGCATCGCGCTGGGCCTTATAAACAACCCTCCCACGTCAGCGCTAACGATAGGAGAGCTGCGCCGGCCAGCGCTCGCATGCTGACGCTGCGTCTTTACAGTAGACGAAAGCGAGCTCGATGCACTGATGAGTCAAGACGGCGGGTAGCTACTCCGTCGTCTCAAATCGCAGCGCCGACGTTCGTCAGCGTCAGCAATGAGCGCGCCAGGCTACAGCCTGCAAAGAATCAGATGATTGTCGCCGATCGTTATCGTAATCCGCGATAAGTAACAATGTTGGATGCCGGCAATGAAAACCAAACCGAATTTGCGCTAATTTGCGTTCAACGACTCGCGGCTTCGATGCTTGTGGGGACCACCAGGCCCGCTACATGTTCACTATAAAGTTTATTTTGGAAGTTCTTTACTTCTGGTTTCATCTGCTTTTGTTATTTCTGGTTCAGTTTCTTTCAATATCTATTTGGATTGTATGTTTTTCTATTTCTATTATTTTTAAAAGATTTATAACAAATACGAGTAATAGCGTAGAGCAATAGCGTCTTCTAGTCGGTTTCAAAACTTCATTGGTCCTTACGGGAAACGAGAAAAAAAATAAATATCGTTAATCGCCAGCGAAACCTTCGATAGTGATACATCTATTTTCACATGTAAATTATCTCTTTCTAATTATATTTTCATAGTTTACAGAAATTTGCTAAGCAAATGGCAGCTCCATTTGCTCATTTTGTGTTCAGCTTTGTTGTAAATTAATTATTGAAAATGTGAGTATTTACAAAATTCTGTTTTATCAAGCTAATGAATGTGATTGTATTTAATCGTCTGCTCATGTCGACTACCCTGCTATTCGTAATCGCTCGCAGCTATGATTGTGTTCTAGCTATAAATTTATTTTAAGATAGATTACGTTTTTCTGCATTCCGTCTTGTTTAACGTAAGCCTTTTTAATTAATTCTGTTATTTTTACAATCTATAACTTTTACTGTAATTAGTTACTGTAATTAGTTTTTTCTGCTGTTTTGTTTAACAGATGTAGATGCGACTGCTTTGGCTAATTTTCAATTTTGATTTTAACGGGGTGCATCAAATTCTATATATATTATTCATAACTTCTTTTATAAAACATTTATATAAATAACAACTCATCACTATTAAACAAGAAGGTTGGAACTACTAAAGCAGTGGTTCAATATTTCCTTTTGAGTATTTAAAAATAATTATTAAATAACTTTTTACTGGGTGTACCAAATTCTATTATTTGATTTTCAAAATTGAGTTATAAAGATCTGTTTTATAAAAAACGAGTCATCACTATTAAACAAGAAGGTATAAACTAATAAAGCATTGGTTCAATATTTCCTTTTGAGTATTTAAAAAAATTAGTAAATAAGTATAGAATAAAGTCCAACCCATTGGTACTAAGGAGAAACGACGTCTTTTTTATAAGAAATTAAACAGAATACAATCGGGTTAATGTTGTAGAAAGCGGACAAGCTTCCCGGATTGTGATTTCATTAATAGAACGGTAAATATGAGGACTTGGGTGGTAAAATGCGGTGTATACACTAACGAGGTAAATGCATGGTTGTGCTATATCGCAACAATATTAATTAACGCTGCTTTCGGGAGAGGTGGCGTAACAATTCAAGGACAGTGAGTATTCGAAATGAAAAAAAAATTTACAAGATGTGGTCTTCGATAAGAAGATTATGTGAAAAAATTAGTGTGTGCTCTTATCCAGACTCGAAGTTATAGGTCTCCAAATTTTAAATTCTTCCTGCATATATCTCCTAAAGCTTATAAGCTGTCTAAATGTTATTGGTATCGCTGAATAGATATCCAAGGTTGTTGCCCTTTTTAAGTTTTTTGTAATTGAAATGTGTGATTATTCAACATATTTATTTTAGTAATTTAAAAATAGAATCTATTACAGGATTTTAACAATGCAGCGGTATCCACAACATCTTATAAACTTGAGGAGATATAAGCCTGAACATTTTATATTTTTAGGCCTATAACTCCGAAACTAAATCAAAACACATTTTTTCACTAATCAACTTCTTAAGACAAGGTCGTCTTTTAAAACTATTTTTTTTTAATTTTCCGAATAGTCACTATCCCTGAATGAAGCCGTGGCTCCGATGTAATCGCGGTGACCTTAGTAAACGCTTCTTGTTGAATTTTAGTGCGTACCACGAGTGTCAAACTCGTGCTATCTATGCTATACAATTTAGGGCTCCTGGGCGGTTTCCCGTTCCAAGTTTATTTTATGCTCCCATTTTCTCCTACTCCAAGTAAAGTTATTAAAAATAAGTAAAGGTGTTGTCTTCAGCCGGGCGAAGTCTAAGTTCAGTACAACCAAGTAGCTAAAAAAATAATAATTTTTCCAGTTTGTATAAGTAGGCGGGCCATGCCCATTTCTGGCAATCAGTTTGCTAACGTCTCTAGATACCCCGGGATAAAATAACGTATTAATATCTTGCACCGTTTATGAGATTTTGATATTTTTTTTATGACATTTTTTGGCAAAAATGTTTGTAATGGCTCTATATGTGCCCGAATAGATTACGCTTCAATATCTCATACGGTTAATGATATATTCAACATAACATTTTTTAAAACGAGGTGGCTTTACATTCCTTATGTAAAGTAGGCGTGGCTGTTAACTGATATCGCCCATTTTCAATCCCAAACAGCCCTACAAAACGTGGAATATTTGTGCCAAATTTCATCGCGATACCTCTTCGTGGTTTGAACAGATAGACAGACAGACATACAGACGGACGGACAGGGCGAAATATATATATATATATATATATATATATATATATATATATATATATATATATATATATATATATATATATATATATATATATATATACGCCCGAAGGAGTGTCCACACCCCCTTCAACAAAAAAATATGCTCTCGCACCCTCCATCAAAATGTTATTTTGTATATACCATGTATCTTGGAATGTATTTATTGAAGAAACAAACATTCCATACATACATATACATATACATATATACGAACAAAACATAGATATGTATTTCAATGGCTACATTGTTGCTGCTTACTCATAATAATAGTTTGGAAGCGAAGTTGTTTTTTTGAAAGAGCCACCCGTAAATCGTCACTTGCATTTAAGCGATTTCTCTCTTTCGTTTTTATGTGCAATAGTGATGAAAATCCCACTTCACACAGGTAGGTGGTGGAAAATGGCCATCAAAGTATCTCCAATGCTTTTTTGGCCAATTGTGGGTATGATTCTGTGTAGACCAGAATTGATCTAATTAAAATTTTTAGAATATCATTTGCGTCCGTCTGTCTGTCTGTCTGTTGAAATCACGATTACGAGTGAACGAAAAGAGATATCGCGATAAAATTTGGCAACAATATTCTTTGTTATGTAGGGCTGTTTGGGATTGAAAATGGGCGAGATCGCCCGAGAACAGCCACGCCTACTTTACATACGGAATGTAAAGGCACCTCATTTCAAAAAATTTTATAATCTGTATATTTCATAAACCGTGTGAGATATTATGGCATAATTTTATTCCGGATGGTATAGCGTCATTACTAAAACGTTTGAAAAAAATGGGCGTTCCATGCCCACTGATAACAAAGTTGGAAATATCTCATGAACGGTATAAGATATTGATATGTAATTTTATCAGGATATATAGGCAAGCATTACCAATAAGCTTGCCGAAAATGGGCGAGCCACGCCCACTGATAACAAAGTTGGAAATATCTCGTGAAAGGTATAAGATATTGATATGTAATTTTATCAGAATATGTAGGGAAGCATTACCAATAAGCTTGCCAAAATTGGGCGTGCTCATTCAAAAGTTGTCAATATCTTGTAAATGGTATAAGATATTAAACCGAAATTTTATCACGTGGTATCTGCAAGTATAACCAATTTGTATACAAAATATGCGTGATCCGGCCACTTATACAAAAGTTGTCAATATCCCATAAACGTGTCAAAATATTAATACGTTCGTAATTCTATCCAGTAGTACCTAGAGACATTACAAACACATTAGCGAGGGGGACCTGTGATACCGGTTACGGTACGTCACCGTCTTCGGTGGTTGTGGCGCCCTGCCACGGCCGCCGAAATAGAGCCCGGGATCTTCGTGCGCCGCTGGCAGCCCAACTTGTCGTAGGTCAGTTACAAATGATGTCGGCGCGCGTCGCTCGCGAACGTTGAGCGAGTCAATTGCTGACTGGATGCGCTGCACTCGTGCTGAATGTCGTCACCTGGACGCGCCGCTTGCATAAGCGATGCGGATTCGCTACCGGGCTCGTTAGCTACTTCGGCGATTTTGTCCGCGAGATTCGCCTTCTCCTCCAACGCTCCGCTGGACGCCTGTAGGATCGCACGGATGTGTCGTGGGAGACGGCTCATCCACATGCTGTTGAGTAACTGCTCAGTTAGATTTGCGCCGCCTAACCGCCGCATTTCGCCGAGCAACTGAGAGGGTCGCCTGCCGTCCAGCTCGACCCCTGCGAGCAATATCTTCAGCTTTTGCTGCTCCGAGGCCACAAACTGCTCCAGCAGGTGCTTCCTAAGATTCGCGTAGCGTTCGCGGGCTGGTGGCTGCGTAACCGCGTCGTACACCTGCTCCAGGATACGACTTTCCATGGCGCCGACCACCAGATTAAAGCGCGCCACGTCCGAGGAAATGCGCGCGGTTGCGAATTGCGCCTCAACTTGCGCGAACCAGACCTCTGGGTTCGTCTGCCAGAATGGAGGAACTCTAATAGATATACGACTTACCTCGTCGCTCGCCGGTGGTTGCTCTACAATACCTGCATTGGCCGCTGTCGCTCCGGCCGAGGCTCCTGAGTCGATGTTCGCTGCGGCCTCCACGGTGGCCGTGTCTGTCGCCGAGCTCGCCGCCGCTGAGTCGTCCTTTACCTCTGACATTGTCCTTGCTCGGTTTGCTCTTTCACTAACCGTAACACTATTGCGATAATTATGAGCGCGGCGCACTGCCCTAAAGCGTTTATTATCTGGTTCATAAGATGTTCACTTCGCTTGTCGGGGTTACCAATTGTGGTTTTCTTTTAGTTTTTTATTTCTCAATCTTTATTTACAGAAATTTATATTAGCACGCTACCACTTAACTTTCAATATTTACAATGTATTTGCTGTTACGCTAATTAAGCCGCGAGTCGCCAAGAGCACCGAGTGTCGCTGGATAGACGCCAAAAACTCAACTGTCGCTTAAGAAGCAGTGAGTGCTGCTTATGGTGTTGGCAGCATATCCCAGACGGAATGCCACCACCACCACTGCAGAACATATTTCGCCGCGAAATATAAGACGGTCACCGAGAACAGACCGATGGTCACGTACTTCCACATTGTTGCAATGTTCTGACGATGCATCGCGCTGGGCCTTATAAACAACCCTCCCACGTCAGCGCTAACGATAGGAGAGCTGCGCCGGCCAGCGCTCGCATGCTGACGCTGCGTCTTTACAGTAGACGAAAGCGAGCTCGATGCACTGATGAGTCAAGACGGCGGGTAGCTACTCCGTCGTCTCAAATCGCAGCGCCGACGTTCGTCAGCGTCAGCAATGAGCGCGCCAGGCTACAGCCTGCAAAGAATCAGATGATTGTCGCCGATCGTTATCGTAATCCGCGATAAGTAACAATGTTGGATGCCGGCAATGAAAACCAAACCGAATTTGCGCTAATTTGCGTTCAACGACTCGCGGCTTCGATGCTTGTGGGGACCACCAGGCCCGCTACATGTTCACTATAAAGTTTATTTTGGAAGTTCTTTACTTCTGGTTTCATCTGCTTTTGTTATTTCTGGTTCAGTTTCTTTCAATATCTATTTGGATTGTATGTTTTTCTATTTCTATTATTTTTAAAAGATTTATAACAAATACGAGTAATAGCGTAGAGCAATAGCGTCTTCTAGTCGGTTTCAAAACTTCATTGGTCCTTACGGGAAACGAGAAAAAAAATAAATATCGTTAATCGCCAGCGAAACCTTCGATAGTGATACATCTATTTTCACATGTAAATTATCTCTTTCTAATTATATTTTCATAGTTTACAGAAATTTGCTAAGCAAATGGCAGCTCCATTTGCTCATTTTGTGTTCAGCTTTGTTGTAAATTAATTATTGAAAATGTGAGTATTTACAAAATTCTGTTTTATCAAGCTAATGAATGTGATTGTATTTAATCGTCTGCTCATGTCGACTACCCTGCTATTCGTAATCGCTCGCAGCTATGATTGTGTTCTAGCTATAAATTTATTTTAAGATAGATTACGTTTTTCTGCATTCCGTCTTGTTTAACGTAAGCCTTTTTAATTAATTCTGTTATTTTTACAATCTATAACTTTTACTGTAATTAGTTACTGTAATTAGTTTTTTCTGCTGTTTTGTTTAACAGATGTAGATGCGACTGCTTTGGCTAATTTTGAATTTTGATTTTAACGGGGTGCATCAAATTCTATATATATTATTCATAACTTCTTTTATAAAACATTTATCCAAATTCTATTATTTGATTTTCAAAATTGAGTTATAAAGATCTGTTTTATAAAAAACGAGTCATCACTATTAAACAAGAAGGTATAAACTAATAAAGCATTGGTTCAATATTTCCTTTTGAGTATTTAAAAAAATTAGTAAATAAGTATAGAATAAAGTCCAACCCATTGGTACTAAGGAGAAACGACGTCTTTTTTATAAGAAATTAAACAGAATACAATCGGGTTAATGTTGTAGAAAGCGGACAAGCTTCCCGGATTGTGATTTCATTAATAGAACGGTAAATATGAGGACTTGGGTGGTAAAATGCGGTGTATACACTAACGAGGTAAATGCATGGTTGTGCTATATCGCAACAATATTAATTAACGCTGCTTTCGGGAGAGGTGGCGTAACAATTCAAGGACAGTGAGTATTCGAAATGAAAAAAAAATTTACAAGATGTGGTCTTCGATAAGAAGATTATGTGAAAAAATTAGTGTGTGCTCTTATCCAGACTCGAAGTTATAGGTCTCCAAATTTTAAATTCTTCCTGCATATATCTCCTAAAGCTTATAAGCTGTCTAAATGTTATTGGTATCGCTGAATAGATATCCAAGGTTGTTGCCCTTTTTAAGTTTTTTGTAATTGAAATGTGTGATTATTCAACATATTTATTTTAGTAATTTAAAAATAGAATCTATTACAGGATTTTAACAATGCAGCGGTATCCACAACATCTTATAAACTTGAGGAGATATAAGCCTGAACATTTTATATTTTTAGGCCTATAACTCGGAAACTAAATCAAAACACATTTTTTCACTAATCAACTTCTTAAGACAAGGTCGTCTTTTAAAACTATTTTTTTTTAATTTTCCGAATAGTCACTATCCCTGAATGAAGCCGTGGCTCCGATGTAATCGCGGTGACCTTAGTAAACGCTTCTTGTTGAATTTTAGTGCGTACCACGAGTGTCAAACTCGTGCTATCTATGCTATACAATTTAGGGCTCCTGGGCGGTTTCCCGTTCCAAGTTTATTTTATGCTCCCATTTTCTCCTACTCCAAGTAAAGTTATTAAAAATAAGTAAAGGTGTTGTCTTCAGCCGGGCGAAGTCTAAGTACAGTACAACCAAGTAGCTAAAAAAATAATAATTTTTCCAGTTTGTATAAGTAGGCGGGCCATGCCCATTTCTGGCAATCAGTTTGCTAACGTCTCTAGATACCCCGGGATAAAATAACGTATTAATATCTTGCACCGTTTATGAGATTTTGATATTTTTTTTATGACATTTTTTGGCAAAAATGTTTGTAATGGCTCTATATGTGCCCGAATAGATTACGCTTCAATATCTCATACGGTTAATGATATATTCAACATAACATTTTTTAAAACGAGGTGGCTTTACATTCCTTATGTAAAGTAGGCGTGGCTGTTAACTGATATCGCCCATTTTCAATCCCAAACAGCCCTACAAAACGTGGAATATTTGTGCCAAATTTCATCGCGATACCTCTTCGTGGTTTGAACAGATAGACAGACAGACATACAGACGGACGGACAGGGCGAAATATATATATATATATATATATATACACGCCCGAAGGAGTGTCCACACCCCCTTCAACATAAAAATATGCTCTCGCACCCTCCATCAAAATGTTATTTTGTATATACCATGTATCTTGGAATGTATTTATTGAAGAAACAAACATTCCATACATACATATACATATACATATATACGAACAAAACATAGATATGTATTTCAATGGCTACATTGTTGCTGCTTACTCATAATAATAGTTTGGAAGCGAAGTTGTTTTTTTGAAAGAGCCACCCGTAAATCGTCACTTGCATTTAAGCGATTTCTCTCTTTCGTTTTTATGTGCAATAGTGATGAAAATCCCACTTCACACAGGTAGGTGGTGGAAAATGGCCATCAAAGTATCTCCAATGCTTTTTTGGCCAATTGTGGGTATGATTCTGTGTAGACCAGAATTGATCTAATTAAAATTTTTAGAATATCATTTGCGTCCGTCTGTCTGTCTGTCTGTTGAAATCACGATTACGAGTGAACGAAAAGAGATATCGCGATAAAATTTGGCAACAATATTCTTTGTTATGTAGGGCTGTTTGGGATTGAAAATGGGCGAGATCGCCCGAGAACAGCCACGCCTACTTTACATACGGAATGTAAAGGCACCTCATTTCAAAAAATTTTATAATCTGTATATTTCATAAACCGTGTGAGATATTATGGCATAATTTTATTCCGGATGGTATAGCGTCATTACTAAAACGTTTGAAAAAAATGGGCGTTCCATGCCCACTGATAACAAAGTTGGAAATATCTCATGAACGGTATAAGATATTGATATGTAATTTTATCAGGATATATAGGCAAGCATTACCAATAAGCTTGCCGAAAATGGGCGAGCCACGCCCACTGATAACAAAGTTGGAAATATCTCGTGAAAGGTATAAGATATTGATATGTAATTTTATCAGAATATGTAGGGAAGCATTACCAATAAGCTTGCCAAAATTGGGCGTGCTCATTCAAAAGTTGTCAATATCTTGTAAATGGTATAAGATATTAAACCGAAATTTTATCACGTGGTATCTGCAAGTATAACCAATTTGTATACAAAATATGCGTGATCCGGCCACTTATACAAAAGTTGTCAATATCCCATAAACGTGTCAAAATATTAATACGTTCGTAATTCTATCCAGTAGTACCTAGAGACATTACAAACACATTAGCGAGGGGGACCTGTGATACCGGTTACGGTACGTCACCGTCTTCGGTGGTTGTGGCGCCCTGCCACGGCCGCCGAAATAGAGCCCGGGATCTTCGTGCGCCGCTGGCAGCCCAACTTGTCGTAGGTCAGTTACAAATGATGTCGGCGCGCGTCGCTCGCGAACGTTGAGCGAGTCAATTGCTGACTGGATGCGCTGCACTCGTGCTGAATGTCGTCACCTGGACGCGCCGCTTGCATAAGCGATGCGGATTCGCTACCGGGCTCGTTAGCTACTTCGGCGATTTTGTCCGCGAGATTCGCCTTCTCCTCCAACGCTCCGCTGGACGCCTGTAGGATCGCACGGATGTGTCGTGGGAGACGGCTCATCCACATGCTGTCGAGTAACTGCTCAGTTAGATTTGCGCCGCCTAACCGCCGCATTTCGCCGAGCAACTGAGAGGGTCGCCTGCCGTCCAGCTCGACCCCTGCGAGCAATATCTTCAGCTTTTGCTGCTCCGAGGCCACAAACTGCTCCAGCAGGTGCTTCCTAAGATTCGCGTAGCGTTCGCGGGCTGGTGGCTGCGTAACCGCGTCGTACACCTGCTCCAGGATACGACTTTCCATGGCGCCGACCACCAGATTAAAGCGCGCCACGTCCGAGGAAATGCGCGCGGTTGCGAATTGCGCCTCAACTTGCGCGAACCAGACCTCTGGGTTCGTCTGCCAGAATGGAGGAACTCTAATAGATATACGACTTACCTCGTCGCTCGCCGGTGGTTGCTCCACAATACCTGCATTGGCCGCTGTCGCTCCGGCCGAGGCTCCTGAGTCGATGTTCGCTGCGGCCTCCACGGTGGCCGTGTCTGTCGCCGAGCTCGCCGCCGCTGAG
Organism: Sicus ferrugineus; assembly: GCA_922984085.1. Classification (NCBI taxonomy): domain Eukaryota; kingdom Metazoa; phylum Arthropoda; class Insecta; order Diptera; family Conopidae; genus Sicus; species Sicus ferrugineus. The sequence goes on from OV277348.1 coordinate 68,481,214, forward strand.
TCGTCCTTTACCTCTGACATTGTCCTTGCTCGGTTTGCTCTTTCACTAACCGTAACACTATTGCGATAATTATGAGCGCGGCGCACTGCCCTAAAGCGTTTATTATCTGGTTCATAAGATGTTCACTTCGCTTGTCGGGGTTACCAATTGTGGTTTTCTTTTAGTTTTTTATTTCTCAATCTTTATTTACAGAAATTTATATTAGCACGCTACCACTTAACTTTCAATATTTACAATGTATTTGCTGTTACGCTAATTAAGCCGCGAGTCGCCAAGAGCACCGAGTGTCGCTGGATAGACGCCAAAAACTCAACTGTCGCTTAAGAAGCAGTGAGTGCTGCTTATGGTGTTGGCAGCATATCCCAGACGGAATGCCACCACCACCACTGCAGAACATATTTCGCCGCGAAATATAAGACGGTCACCGAGAACAGACCGATGGTCACGTACTTCCACATTGTTGCAATGTTCTGACGATGCATCGCGCTGGGCCTTATAAACAACCCTCCCACGTCAGCGCTAACGATAGGAGAGCTGCGCCGGCCAGCGCTCGCATGCTGACGCTGCGTCTTTACAGTAGACGAAAGCGAGCTCGATGCACTGATGAGTCAAGACGGCGGGTAGCTACTCCGTCGTCTCAAATCGCAGCGCCGACGTTCGTCAGCGTCAGCAATGAGCGCGCCAGGCTACAGCCTGCAAAGAATCAGATGATTGTCGCCGATCGTTATCGTAATCCGCGATAAGTAACAATGTTGGATGCCGGCAATGAAAACCAAACCGAATTTGCGCTAATTTGCGTTCAACGACTCGCGGCTTCGATGCTTGTGGGGACCACCAGGCCCGCTACATGTTCACTATAAAGTTTATTTTGGAAGTTCTTTACTTCTGGTTTCATCTGCTTTTGTTATTTCTGGTTCAGTTTCTTTCAATATCTATTTGGATTGTATGTTTTTCTATTTCTATTATTTTTAAAAGATTTATAACAAATACGAGTAATAGCGTAGAGCAATAGCGTCTTCTAGTCGGTTTCAAAACTTCATTGGTCCTTACGGGAAACGAGAAAAAAAATAAATATCGTTAATCGCCAGCGAAACCTTCGATAGTGATACATCTATTTTCACATGTAAATTATCTCTTTCTAATTATATTTTCATAGTTTACAGAAATTTGCTAAGCAAATGGCAGCTCCATTTGCTCATTTTGTGTTCAGCTTTGTTGTAAATTAATTATTGAAAATGTGAGTATTTACAAAATTCTGTTTTATCAAGCTAATGAATGTGATTGTATTTAATCGTCTGCTCATGTCGACTACCCTGCTATTCGTAATCGCTCGCAGCTATGATTGTGTTCTAGCTATAAATTTATTTTAAGATAGATTACGTTTTTCTGCATTCCGTCTTGTTTAACGTAAGCCTTTTTAATTAATTCTGTTATTTTTACAATCTATAACTTTTACTGTAATTAGTTACTGTAATTAGTTTTTTCTGCTGTTTTGTTTAACAGATGTAGATGCGACTGCTTTGGCTAATTTTGAATTTTGATTTTAACGGGGTGCATCAAATTCTATATATATTATTCATAACTTCTTTTATAAAACATTTATATAAATAACAACTCATCACTATTAAACAAGAAGGTTGGAACTACTAAAGCAGTGGTTCAATATTTCCTTTTGAGTATTTAAAAATAATTATTAAATAACTTTTTACTGGGTGTACCAAATTCTATTATTTGATTTTCAAAATTGAGTTATAAAGATCTGTTTTATAAAAAACGAGTCATCACTATTAAACAAGAAGGTATAAACTAATAAAGCATTGGTTCAATATTTCCTTTTGAGTATTTAAAAAAATTAGTAAATAAGTATAGAATAAAGTCCAACCCATTGGTACTAAGGAGAAACGACGTCTTTTTTATAAGAAATTAAACAGAATACAATCGGGTTAATGTTGTAGAAAGCGGACAAGCTTCCCGGATTGTGATTTCATTAATAGAACGGTAAATATGAGGACTTGGGTGGTAAAATGCGGTGTATACACTAACGAGGTAAATGCATGGTTGTGCTATATCGCAACAATATTAATTAACGCTGCTTTCGGGAGAGGTGGCGTAACAATTCAAGGACAGTGAGTATTCGAAATGAAAAAAAAATTTACAAGATGTGGTCTTCGATAAGAAGATTATGTGAAAAAATTAGTGTGTGCTCTTATCCAGACTCGAAGTTATAGGTCTCCAAATTTTAAATTCTTCCTGCATATATCTCCTAAAGCTTATAAGCTGTCTAAATGTTATTGGTATCGCTGAATAGATATCCAAGGTTGTTGCCCTTTTTAAGTTTTTTGTAATTGAAATGTGTGATTATTCAACATATTTATTTTAGTAATTTAAAAATAGAATCTATTACAGGATTTTAACAATGCAGTGGTATCCACAACATCTTATAAACTTGAGGAGATATAAGCCTGAACATTTTATATTTTTAGGCCTATAACTCCGAAACTAAATCAAAACACATTTTTTCACTAATCAACTTCTTAAGACAAGGTCGTCTTTTAAAACTATTTTTTTTTAATTTTCCGAATAGTCACTATCCCTGAATGAAGCCGTGGGTCCGATGTAATCGCGGTGACCTTAGTAAACGCTTCTTGTTGAATTTTAGTGCGTACCACGAGTGTCAAACTCGTGCTATCTATGCTATACAATTTAGGGCTCCTGGGCGGTTTCCCGTTCCAAGTTTATTTTATGTTCCCATTTTCTCCTACTCCAAGTAAAGTTATTAAAAATAAGTAAAGGTGTTGTCTTCAGCCGGGCGAAGTCTAAGTACAGTACAACCAAGTAGCTAAAAAAATAATAATTTTTCCAGTTTGTATAAGTAGGCGGGCCATGCCCATTTCTGGCAATCAGTTTGCTAACGTCTCTAGATACCCCGGGATAAAATAACGTATTAATATCTTGCACCGTTTATGAGATTTTGATATTTTTTTTATGACATTTTTTGGCAAAAATGTTTGTAATGGCTCTATATGTGCCCGAATAGATTACGCTTCAATATCTCATACGGTTAATGATATATTCAACATAACATTTTTTAAAACGAGGTGGCTTTACATTCCTTATGTAAAGTAGGCGTGGCTGTTAACTGATATCGCCCATTTTCAATCCCAAACAGCCCTACAAAACGTGGAATATTTGTGCCAAATTTCATCGCGATACCCCTTCGTGGTTTGAACAGATAGACAGACAGACATACAGACGGACGGACAGGGCGAAATATATATATATATATATATATATATATATATATATATATATATATATATATATATATATATATATATATATATATATATATATATATATATATATATATATATATATATATATATATATATATATATATATATATATATATATATATATATATATATACACGCCCGAAGGAGTGTCCACACCCCCTTCAACAAAAAAATATGCTCTCGCACCCTCCATCAAAATGTTATTTTGTATATACCATGTATCTTGGAATGTATTTATTGAAGAAACAAACATTCCATACATACATATACATATACATATATACGAACAAAACATAGATATGTATTTCAATGGCTACATTGTTGCTGCTTACTCATAATAATAGTTTGGAAGCGAAGTTGTTTTTTTGAAAGAGCCACCCGTAAATCGTCACTTGCATTTAAGCGATTTCTCTCTTTCGTTTTTATGTGCAATAGTGATGAAAATCCCACTTCACACAGGTAGGTGGTGGAAAATGGCCATCAAAGTATCTCCAATGCTTTTTTGGCCAATTGTGGGTATGATTCTGTGTAGACCAGAATTGATCTAATTAAAATTTTTAGAATATCATTTGCGTCCGTCTGTCTGTCTGTCTGTTGAAATCACGATTACGAGTGAACGAAAAGAGATATCGCGATAAAATTTGGCAACAATATTCTTTGTTATGTAGGGCTGTTTGGGATTGAAAATGGGCGAGATCGCCCGAGAACAGCCACGCCTACTTTACATACGGAATGTAAAGGCACCTCATTTCAAAAAATTTTATAATCTGTATATTTCATAAACCGTGTGAGATATTATGGCATAATTTTATTCCGGATGGTATAGCGTCATTACTAAAACGTTTGAAAAAAATGGGCGTTCCACGCCCACTGATAACAAAGTTGGAAATATCTCATGAACGGTATAAGATATTGATATGTAATTTTATCAGGATATATAGGCAAGCATTACCAATAAGCTTGCCGAAAATGGGCGAGCCACGCCCACTGATAACAAAGTTGGAAATATCTCGTGAAAGGTATAAGATATTGATATGTAATTTTATCAGAATATGTAGGGAAGCATTACCAATAAGCTTGCCAAAATTGGGCGTGCTCATTCAAAAGTTGTCAATATCTTGTAAATGGTATAAGATATTAAACCGAAATTTTATCACGTGGTATCTGCAAGTATAACCAATTTGTATACAAAATATGCGTGATCCGGCCACTTATACAAAAGTTGTCAATATCCCATAAACGTGTCAAAATATTAATACGTTCGTAATTCTATCCAGTAGTACCTAGAGACATTACAAACACATTAGCGAGGGGGACCTGTGATACCGGTTACGGTACGTCACCGTCTTCGGTGGTTGTGGCGCCCTGCCACGGCCGCCGAAATAGAGCCCGGGATCTTCGTGCGCCGCTGGCAGCCCAACTTGTCGTAGGTCAGTTACAAATGATGTCGGCGCGCGTCGCTCGCGAACGTTGAGCGAGTCAATTGCTGACTGGATGCGCTGCACTCGTGCTGAATGTCGTCACCTGGACGCGCCGCTTGCATAAGCGATGCGGATTCGCTACCGGGCTCGTTAGCTACTTCGGCGATTTTGTCCGCGAGATTCGCCTTCTCCTCCAACGCTCCGCTGGACGCCTGTAGGATCGCACGGATGTGTCGTGGGAGACGGCTCATCCACATGCTGTCGAGTAACTGCTCAGTTAGATTTGCGCCGCCTAACCGCCGCATTTCGCCGAGCAACTGAGAGGGTCGCCTGCCGTCCAGCTCGACCCCTGCGAGCAATATCTTCAGCTTTTGCTGCTCCGAGGCCACAAACTGCTCCAGCAGGTGCTTCCTAAGATTCGCGTAGCGTTCGCGGGCTGGTGGCTGCGTAACCGCGTCGTACACCTGCTCCAGGATACGACTTTCCATGGCGCCGACCACCAGATTAAAGCGCGCCACGTCCGAGGAAATGCGCGCCGTTGCGAATTGCGCCTCAACTTGCGCGAACCAGACCTCTGGGTTCGTCTGCCAGAATGGAGGAACTCTAATAGATATACGACTTACCTCGTCGCTCGCCGGTGGTTGCTCCACAATACCTGCATTGGCCGCTGTCGCTCCGGCCGAGGCTCCTGAGTCGATGTTCGCTGCGGCCTCCACGGTGGCCGTGTCTGTCGCCGAGCTCGCCGCCGCTGAGTCGTCCTTTACCTCTGACATTGTCCTTGCTCGGTTTGCTCTTTCACTAACCGTAACACTATTGCGATAATTATGAGCGCGGCGCACTGCCCTAAAGCGTTTATTATCTGGTTCATAAGATGTTCACTTCGCTTGTCGGGGTTACCAATTGTGGTTTTCTTTTAGTTTTTTATTTCTCAATCTTTATTTACAGAAATTTATATTAGCACGCTACCACTTAACTTTCAATATTTACAATGTATTTGCTGTTACGCTAATTAAGCCGCGAGTCGCCAAGAGCACCGAGTGTCGCTGGATAGACGCCAAAAACTCAACTGTCGCTTAAGAAGCAGTGAGTGCTGCTTATGGTGTTGGCAGCATATCCCAGACGGAATGCCACCACCACCACTGCAGAACATATTTCGCCGCGAAATATAAGACGGTCACCGAGAACAGACCGATGGTCACGTACTTCCACATTGTTGCAATGTTCTGACGATGCATCGCGCTGGGCCTTATAAACAACCCTCCCACGTCAGCGCTAACGATAGGAGAGCTGCGCCGGCCAGCGCTCGCATGCTGACGCTGCGTCTTTACAGTAGACGAAAGCGAGCTCGATGCACTGATGAGTCAAGACGGCGGGTAGCTACTCCGTCGTCTCAAATCGCAGCGCCGACGTTCGTCAGCGTCAGCAATGAGCGCGCCAGGCTACAGCCTGCAAAGAATCAGATGATTGTCGCCGATCGTTATCGTAATCCGCGATAAGTAACAATGTTGGATGCCGGCAATGAAAACCAAACCGAATTTGCGCTAATTTGCGTTCAACGACTCGCGGCTTCGATGCTTGTGGGGACCACCAGGCCCGCTACATGTTCACTATAAAGTTTATTTTGGAAGTTCTTTACTTCTGGTTTCATCTGCTTTTGTTATTTCTGGTTCAGTTTCTTTCAATATCTATTTGGATTGTATGTTTTTCTATTTCTATTATTTTTAAAAGATTTATAACAAATACGAGTAATAGCGTAGAGCAATAGCGTCTTCTAGTCGGTTTCAAAACTTCATTGGTCCTTACGGGAAACGAGAAAAAAAATAAATATCGTTAATCGCCAGCGAAACCTTCGATAGTGATACATCTATTTTCACATGTAAATTATCTCTTTCTAATTATATTTTCATAGTTTACAGAAATTTGCTAAGCAAATGGCAGCTCCATTTGCTCATTTTGTGTTCAGCTTTGTTGTAAATTAATTATTGAAAATGTGAGTATTTACAAAATTCTGTTTTATCAAGCTAATGAATGTGATTGTATTTAATCGTCTGCTCATGTCGACTACCCTGCTATTCGTAATCGCTCGCAGCTATGATTGTGTTCTAGCTATAAATTTATTTTAAGATAGATTACGTTTTTCTGCATTCCGTCTTGTTTAACGTAAGCCTTTTTAATTAATTCTGTTATTTTTACAATCTATAACTTTTACTGTAATTAGTTACTGTAATTAGTTTTTTCTGCTGTTTTGTTTAACAGATGTAGATGCGACTGCTTTGGCTAATTTTGAATTTTGATTTTAACGGGGTGCATCAAATTCTATATATATTATTCATAACTTCTTTTATAAAACATATAAATAACAACTCATCACTATTAAACAAGAAGGTTGGAACTACTAAAGCAGTGGTTCAATATTTCCTTTTGAGTATTGAAAAATAATTATTAAATAACTTTTTACTGGGTGTACCAAATTCTATTATTTGATTTTCAAAATTGAGTTATAAAAATCTGTTTTATAAAAAACGAGTCATCACTATTAAACAAGAAGGTATAAACTAATAAAGCATTGGTTCAATATTTCCTTTTGAGTATTTAAAAAAATTAGTAAATAAGTATAGAATAAAGTCCAACCCATTGGTACTAAGGAGAAACGACGTCTTTTTTATAAGAAATTAAACAGAATACAATCGGGTTAATGTTGTAGAAAGCGGACAAGCTTCCCGGATTGTGATTTCATTAATAGAACGGTAAATATGAGGACTTGGGTGGTAAAATGCGGTGTATACACTAACGAGGTAAATGCATGGTTGTGCTATATCGCAACAATATTAATTAACGCTGCTTTCGGGAGAGGTGGCGTAACAATTCAAGGACAGTGAGTATTCGAAATGAAAAAAAAATTTACAAGATGTGGTCTTCGATAAGAAGATTATGTGAAAAAATTAGTGTGTGCTCTTATCCAGACTCGAAGTTATAGGTCTCCAAATTTTAAATTCTTCCTGCATATATCTCCTAAAGCTTATAAGCTGTCTAAATGTTATTGGTATCGCTGAATAGATATCCAAGGTTGTTGCCCTTTTTAAGTTTTTTGTAATTGAAATGTGTGATTATTCAACATATTTATTTTAGTAATTTAAAAATAGAATCTATTACAGGATTTTAACAATGCAGCGGTATCCACAACATCTTATAAACTTGAGGAGATATAAGCCTGAACATTTTATATTTTTAGGCCTATAACTCCGAAACTAAATCAAAACACATTTTTTCACTAATCAACTTCTTAAGACAAGGTCGTCTTTTAAAACTATTTTTTTTTAATTTTCCGAATAGTCACTATCCCTGAATGAAGCCGTGGGTCCGATGTAATCGCGGTGACCTTAGTAAACGCTTCTTGTTGAATTTTAGTGCGTACCACGAGTGTCAAACTCGTGCTATCTATGCTATACAATTTAGGGCTCCTGGGCGGTTTCCCGTTCCAAGTTTATTTTATGTTCCCATTTTCTCCTACTCCAAGTAAAGTTATTAAAAATAAGTAAAGGTGTTGTCTTCAGCCGGGCGAAGTCTAAGTACAGTACAACCAAGTAGCTAAAAAAATAATAATTTTTCCAGTTTGTATAAGTAGGCGGGCCATGCCCATTTCTGGCAATCAGTTTGCTAACGTCTCTAGATACCCCGGGATAAAATAACGTATTAATATCTTGCACCGTTTATGAGATTTTGATATTTTTTTTATGACATTTTTTGGCAAAAATGTTTGTAATGGCTCTATATGTGCCCGAATAGATTACGCTTCAATATCTCATACGGTTAATGATATATTCAACATAACATTTTTTAAAACGAGGTGGCTTTACATTCCTTATGTAAAGTAGGCGTGGCTGTTAACTGATATCGCCCATTTTCAATCCCAAACAGCCCTACAAAACGTGGAATATTTGTGCCAAATTTCATCGCGATACCCCTTCGTGGTTTGAACAGATAGACAGACAGACATACAGACGGACGGACAGGGCGAAATATATATATATATATATATATATATATATATATATATATATATATATATATATATATATATATATATATATATATATATATATATATATATATATATATATATATATATACACGCCCGAAGGAGTGTCCACACCCCCTTCAACAAAAAAATATGCTCTCGCACCCTCCATCAAAATGTTATTTTGTATATACCATGTATCTTGGAATGTATTTATTGAAGAAACAAACATTCCATACATACATATACATATACATATATACGAACAAAACATAGATATGTATTTCAATGGCTACATTGTTGCTGCTTACTCATAATAATAGTTTGGAAGCGAAGTTGTTTTTTTGAAAGAGCCACCCGTAAATCGTCACTTGCATTTAAGCGATTTCTCTCTTTCGTTTTTATGTGCAATAGTGATGAAAATCCCACTTCACACAGGTAGGTGGTGGAAAATGGCCATCAAAGTATCTCCAATGCTTTTTTGGCCAATTGTGGGTATGATTCTGTGTAGACCAGAATTGATCTAATTAAAATTTTTAGAATATCATTTGCGTCCGTCTGTCTGTCTGTCTGTTGAAATCACGATTACGAGTGAACGAAAAGAGATATCGCGATAAAATTTGGCAACAATATTCTTTGTTATGTAGGGCTGTTTGGGATTGAAAATGGGCGAGATCGCCCGAGAACAGCCACGCCTACTTTACATACGGAATGTAAAGGCACCTCATTTCAAAAAATTTTATAATCTGTATATTTCATAAACCGTGTGAGATATTATGGCATAATTTTATTCCGGATGGTATAGCGTCATTACTAAAACGTTTGAAAAAAATGGGCGTTCCACGCCCACTGATAACAAAGTTGGAAATATCTCATGAACGGTATAAGATATTGATATGTAATTTTATCAGGATATATAGGCAAGCATTACCAATAAGCTTGCCGAAAATGGGCGAGCCACGCCCACTGATAACAAAGTTGGAAATATCTCGTGAAAGGTATAAGATATTGATATGTAATTTTATCAGAATATGTAGGGAAGCATTACCAATAAGCTTGCCAAAATTGGGCGTGCTCATTCAAAAGTTGTCAATATCTTGTAAATGGTATAAGATATTAAACCGAAATTTTATCACGTGGTATCTGCAAGTATAACCAATTTGTATACAAAATATGCGTGATCCGGCCACTTATACAAAAGTTGTCAATATCCCATAAACGTGTCAAAATATTAATACGTTCGTAATTCTATCCAGTAGTACCTAGAGACATTACAAACACATTAGCGAGGGGGACCTGTGATACCGGTTACGGTACGTCACCGTCTTCGGTGGTTGTGGCGCCCTGCCACGGCCGCCGAAATAGAGCCCGGGATCTTCGTGCGCCGCTGGCAGCCCAACTTGTCGTAGGTCAGTTACAAATGATGTCGGCGCGCGTCGCTCGCGAACGTTGAGCGAGTCAATTGCTGACTGGATGCGCTGCACTCGTGCTGAATGTCGTCACCTGGACGCGCCGCTTGCATAAGCGATGCGGATTCGCTACCGGGCTCGTTAGCTACTTCGGCGATTTTGTCCGCGAGATTCGCCTTCTCCTCCAACGCTCCGCTGGACGCCTGTAGGATCGCACGGATGTGTCGTGGGAGACGGCTCATCCACATGCTGTTGAGTAACTGCTCAGTTAGATTTGCGCCGCCTAACCGCCGCATTTCGCCGAGCAACTGAGAGGGTCGCCTGCCGTCCAGCTCGACCCCTGCGAGCAATATCTTCAGCTTTTGCTGCTCCGAGGCCACAAACTGCTCCAGCAGGTGCTTCCTAAGATTCGCGTAGCGTTCGCGGGCTGGTGGCTGCGTAACCGCGTCGTACACCTGCTCCAGGATACGACTTTCCATGGCGCCGACCACCAGATTAAAGCGCGCCACGTCCGAGGAAATGCGCGCGGTTGCGAATTGCGCCTCAACTTGCGCGAACCAGACCTCTGGGTTCGTCTGCCAGAATGGAGGAACTCTAATAGATATACGACTTACCTCGTCGCTCGCCGGTGGTTGCTCCACAATACCTGCATTGGCCGCTGTCGCTCCGGCCGAGGCTCCTGAGTCCATGTTCGCTGCGGCCTCCACGGTGGCCGTGTCTGTCGCCGAGCTCGCCGCCGCTGAGTCGTCCTTTACCTCTGACATTGTCCTTGCTCGGTTTGCTCTTTCACTAACCGTAACACTATTGCGATAATTATGAGCGCGGCGACAACTCAACTGTCGCTTAAGAAGCAGTGAGTGCTGCTTATGGTGTTGGCAGCATATCCCAGACGGAATGCCACCACCACCACTGCAGAACATATTTCGCCGCGAAATATAAGACGGTCACCGAGAACAGACCGATGGTCACGTACTTCCACATTGTTGCAATGTTCTGACGATGCATCGCGCTGGGCCTTATAAACAACCCTCCCACGTCAGCGCTAACGATAGGAGAGCTGCGCCGGCCAGCGCTCGCATGCTGACGCTGCGTCTTTACAGTAGACGAAAGCGAGCTCGATGCACTGATGAGTCAAGACGGCGGGTAGCTACTCCGTCGTCTCAAATCGCAGCGCCGACGTTCGTCAGCGTCAGCAATGAGCGCGCCAGGCTACAGCCTGCAAAGAATCGGATGATTGTCGCCGATCGTTATCGTAATCCGCGATAAGTAACAATGTTGGATGCCGGCAATGAAAACCAAACCGAATTTGCGCTAATTTGCGTTCAACGACTCGCGGCTTCGATGCTTGTGGGGACCACCAGGCCCGCTACATGTTCACTATAAAGTTTATTTTGGAAGTTCTTTACTTCTGGTTTCATCTGCTTTTGTTATTTCTGGTTCAGTTTCTTTCAATATCTATTTGGATTGTATGTTTTTCTATTTCTATTATTTTTAAAAGATTTATAACAAATACGAGTAATAGCGTAGAGCAATAGCGTCTTCTAGTCGGTTTCAAAACTTCATTGGTCCTTACGGGAAACGAGAAAAAAAATAAATATCGTTAATCGCCAGCGAAACCTTCGATAGTGATACATCTATTTTCACATGTAAATTATCTCTTTCTAATTATATTTTCATAGTTTACAGAAATTTGCTAAGCAAATGGCAGCTCCATTTGCTCATTTTGTGTTCAGCTTTGTTGTAAATTAATTATTGAAAATGTGAGTATTTACAAAATTCTGTTTTATCAAGCTAATGAATGTGATTGTATTTAATCGTCTGCTCATGTCGACTACCCTGCTATTCGTAATCGCTCGCAGCTATGATTGTGTTCTAGCTATAAATTTATTTTAAGATAGATTACGTTTTTCTGCATTCCGTCTTGTTTAACGTAAGCCTTTTTAATTAATTCTGTTATTTTTACAATCTATAACTTTTACTGTAATTAGTTACTGTAATTAGTTTTTTCTGCTGTTTTGTTTAACAGATGTAGATGCGACTGCTTTGGCTAATTTTGAATTTTGATTTTAACGGGGTGCATCAAATTCTATATATATTATTCATAACTTCTTTTATAAAACATATAAATAACAACTCATCACTATTAAACAAGAAGGTTGGAACTACTAAAGCAGTGGTTCAATATTTCCTTTTGAGTATTGAAAAATAATTATTAAATAACTTTTTACTGGGTGTACCAAATTCTATTATTTGATTTTCAAAATTGAGTTATAAAAATCTGTTTTATAAAAAACGAGTCATCACTATTAAACAAGAAGGTATAAACTAATAAAGCATTGGTTCAATATTTCCTTTTGAGTATTTAAAAAAATTAGTAAATAAGTATAGAATAAAGTCCAACCCATTGGTACTAAGGAGAAACGACGTCTTTTTTATAAGAAATTAAACAGAATACAATCGGGTTAATGTTGTGGAAAGCGGACAAGCTTCCCGGATTGTGATTTCATTAATAGAACGGTAAATATGAGGACTTGGGTGGTAAAATGCGGTGTATACACTAACGAGGTAAATGCATGGTTGTGCTATATCGCAACAATATTAATTAACGCTGCTTTCGGGAGAGGTGGCGTAACAATTCAAGGACAGTGAGTATTCGAAATGAAAAAAAAATTTACAAGATGTGGTCTTCGATAAGAAGATTATGTGAAAAAATTAGTGTGTGCTCTTATCCAGACTCGAAGTTATAGGTCTCCAAATTTTAAATTCTTCCTGCATATATCTCCTAAAGCTTATAAGCTGTCTAAATGTTATTGGTATCGCTGAATAGATATCCAAGGTTGTTGCCCTTTTTAAGTTTTTTGTAATTGAAATGTGTGATTATTCAACATATTTATTTTAGTAATTTAAAAATAGAATCTATTACAGGATTTTAACAATGCAGCGGTATCCACAACATCTTATAAACTTGAGGAGATATAAGCCTGAACATTTTATATTTTTAGGCCTATAACTCCGAAACTAAATCAAAACACATTTTTTCACTAATCAACTTCTTAAGACAAGGTCGTCTTTTAAAACTATTTTTTTTTAATTTTCCGAATAGTCACTATCCCTGAATGAAGCCGTGGCTCCGATGTAATCGCGGTGACCTTAGAAAACGCTTCTTGTTGAATTTTAGTGCGTACCACGAGTGTCAAACTCGTGCTATCTATGCTATACAATTTAGGGCTCCTGGGCGGTTTCCCGTTCCAAGTTTATTTTATGCTCCCATTTTCTCCTACTCCAAGTAAAGTTATTAAAAATAAGTAAAGGTGTTGTCTTCAGCCGGGCGAAGTCTAAGTACAGTACAACCAAGTAGCTAAAAAAATAATAATTTTTCCAGTTTGTATAAGTAGGCGGGCCATGCCCATTTCTGGCAATCAGTTTGCTAACGTCTCTAGATACCCCGGGATAAAATAACGTATTAATATCTTGCACCGTTTATGAGATTTTGATATTTTTTTTATGACATTTTTTGGCAAAAATGTTTGTAATGGCTCTATATGTGCCCGAATAGATTACGCTTCAATATCTCATACGGTTAATGATATATTCAACATAACATTTTTTAAAACGAGGTGGCTTTACATTCCTTATGTAAAGTAGGCGTGGCTGTTAACTGATATCGCCCATTTTCAATCCCAAACAGCCCTACAAAACGTGGAATATTTGTGCCAAATTTCATCGCGATACCTCTTCGTGGTTTGAACAGATAGACAGACAGACATACAGACGGACGGACAGGGCGAAATATATATATATATATATATATATATTAGACCGGTCCTTATTTCTTTTTTTTCGAATTCGTATGACGGCAAGCGCTAAAACCATTTTATTTGATCCTAAAAATACACAAAAAAAATTTGAGCTTGATTGGACAATTTTTAGCCGTGCCCCGCCAACATTGAAATTTTTTTCCCCGGTTTTTCTTGAAATGTATCTGGCAGCCCTGTTGGTAAGTACTTATTGAAATGTGTACTCACACACTCTCTCTTTTTTTGTGGCGGCCCAGTACTGTGTTGTTGTTGTGTACGTCTGACGAAAATTCGCATAAATAAATCATTTTGTATTGCAACTTTCACACGTAGAGATCGACGAATTTAGTGAAATCGTGAAGTTCAAACAAAAAAATTTAAAAGAATATTGTCCAAAAGATTACCATTAAAAAAATTGAACAAATAAATTTTAAAATTAAAAATCCAAAGCGATGACAACCAAAAGATTTCGATCGGATGATGATATTATGTTAATTGGCGTAATTGACCACCAAATTACTGGAGCTAAATTACCAGGAAGAAAACAAGTGCTACAAGTTTTATTTTATAATTTAAGAATAGTTGGTTTAAATTTAAGAGAAAGTTCTAAATTAGTTGTTGCTGAGGTTAGTACGTTTTGGCAAAAAGCACGAATTCCAACACACCATGAAAAACACTGCATTGAGAAGCTGGAAAAATTATACAACGAGTGGAGAGATATTACAAAGCATCATGGTCGAAAAACAGAATGTCAAAACAGGAAAGAAACTGAATTTCAAGATAAATTACATGATTTATTCGATATCGCACACGCAAACGCGATAGAATTAATTAAAATACAAGAAGACAAAGAGTTCTTAAAAAAGCAACGAGAAAAAGGAAGACCAGGTTGTATGCTAGGAACGGATAGAATTGTCATGCAGAAAGAAAAGCGAAAGGCAGTCCAGAAAGAACAAGAAAACCAGCGTCGAATAAAAGAAGATGAACGAAAAGAGTTATATGAACAACATACTCAAAGAGGTATACAATTAAGAATTATATCTTTTAAGCAAATCAGAATTATTGTTGTAAAACAGGTATGATTGACATTGACGACGAAAACGATATTGAAGTTGTAGCATCAACATCAGCAGGAAATGCATATCCAGGTATATCAGGTATATCCAGAGGTAAAACAAATTTGTTTACACCAAGACTGCTTTCAACTTTGGATAAGTGGAAAATCACTGATGGTGCTGCAGTTCATATCCTAAGTGCAACTGCTGACGCGTTGGGCTATGATATCGAAGATCTTATACTAAATCGTTCATCAATTCGTCGAATGCGTCAGAAACATCGTGCAACAACAGCACAAAACATTGCAGCAAACTTTGATGTAAGTACTGTAATGTGTTTGTGTTTTTCCCTATGCTTCTTTTTTTATGTTTTGAGTATAAATTAAGAAACTTGAGTTTTTTTTTCCAGATTCCACGTAGTTTTGTTTTGCATTGGGATGGTACAATGTTACCAGAAATTAGTGGCAGGGAAAAAGTTGATCGCTTGCCAATCATAGTCTCATCTCAAGGTATCGATAAACTACTTGGCATTCCAAAGTTAAAATCTTCGAGTGGAAAAGAAATATCAGATGCCGTGTTTAATTCAATAAAAGAATATGAAATGCTTGATCGAGTTGAAATTATCTGCTTCGACACAACTGCTCATAATACAGGAGCACAAAACGGTGCTGCTGCTCTGCTTGAAGGAAAACTAGGTCGCGATTTATTATATTTTCCCTGCAGACACCATATTTACGAGTTGTTGATCCGTAAAGTGTTTGAAATTAGAGTGGCTACTACAGCCGGTCCAGAAGTGCTAATTTTTAATCGCTTTAGCAAATACTGGAATAATATTGACAAATTAAATTACAAGAGTTGTTTAGAAGATGAACACATTATTACAGTATTGACAGCTGAAGAACGTGGAACAATTTTAAATTACTGTCTAGATAACTTAAAACAAGCTCATAGCAGACGCGACTACAAAGAATTATTACAATTAGTTGTCAGTTTTCTTGGTGGTACGGTGCCGAATTTTAACACCTTTCGTATACCTGGTGCAACTTCTCATGCTCGATGGATGTCAAAATCTATTTATGCACTTAAAATTTATTTGTTTCGTAATGAATTCAATATGACCAAACAAGAGCTAAACGGTATACGTAGTGTCTGTCTGTTTATAGTTCGTATTTATGTAAAAGCCTGGTTTGGATGCACTAAAGCAATTGAAGCACCAAATCAAGACCTAAATTTAATTAAAAATATTATAGCTTATCCTGAAAGGGATATAGCTCTTGCTTTGCTACAAAAAATAAGCAATCATTTGTGGTATTTGTCGGAAGAAGCAGTCGGTCTTTCATTCTTCGATCCTAATGTAAGCGTTACAATTAAAAAAAAAATGGTTCAGGCAATTAATGTTAAAGCAAATACAGAAAAATGCAAGCGAATAATAACTAATCCAACAAATATCGACACATTTGCGCAAAAAGATTTAAGCGATTTTGTAAATTCCAATACACACGCGTTCTTTGATCGCTTAGAAATTTCAAAAGAATTTTTGCAAGTCGATCCGTCGGATTGGAATGAAAGATTTGACTACGCTCAGGGATCACAAATTTGTAAAAACTTATCTGTAGTAAATGATGCAGCTGAAAGAGGCGCCAAATTCATTACAGATTATAATAATAAATTAACCCACAATGAAGAGGAGAAACAATTCCTTTTTCAAGTGGTTAAAGAATATAACATGAATTATCCCACTTTTAAAAAGACTTCACTATTAAATTAAAATAATATTAATGTTACTATGAGTATGTAATTAATAAAAATATTTCAGTTTATTCTTACTTTTCAAATAAATGCAAATAAAATAAAAAAATATATTTTTTTTGCCTTATTTCTCATAATAAAAACAAAAAGGTGCTTGGGGCACGGCTAAAAATTATCCAATCGTTGTCAAATTTTTTTTTATGCTTTGTGAGACTAAAACGAATATTTTTAGCGCTTGCCGTAACATATATTCGAGAAAATAAATTTGTCCATATAAATAAGGACCGGTCTAATATATATATATATATATATATATATATATATATATATATATATATATATATATATATATATATATATATATATATATATATATATATATATATATATATATATATATATATATATATTTATTTTATATATATATATACGCCCGAAGGAGTGTCCACACCCCCTTCAACATAAAAATATGCTCTCGCACCCTCCATCAAAATGTTATTTTGTATATACCATGTATCTTGGAATGTATTTATTGAAGAAACAAACATTCCATACATACATATACATATATACGAACAAAACATAGATATGTATTTCAATGGCTACATTGTTGCTGCTTACTCATAATAATAGTTTGGAAGCGAAGTTGTTTTTTTGAAAGAGCCACCCGTAAATCGTCACTTGCATTTAAGCGATTTCTCTCTTTCGTTTTTATGTGCAATAGTGATGAAAATCCCACTTCACACAGGTAGGTGGTGGAAAATGACCATCAAAGTATCTCCAATGCTTTTTTGGCCAATTGTGGGTATGATTCTGTGTAGACCAGAATTGATCTAATTAAAATTTTTAGAATATCATTTGCGTCCGTCTGTCTGTCTGTCTGTTGAAATCACGATTACGAGTGAACGAAAAGAGATATCGCGATAAAATTTGGCAACAATATTCTTTGTTATGTAGGGCTGTTTGGGATTGAAAATGGGCGAGATCGCCCGAGAACAGCCACGCCTACTTTACATACGGAATGTAAAGGCACCTCATTTCAAAAAATTTTATAGTCTGTATATTTCATAAACCGTGTGAGATATTATGGCATAATTTTATTCCGGATGGTATAGCGTCATTACTAAAACGTTTGAAAAAAATGGGCGTGCCACGCCCACTGATAACAAAGTTGGAAATATCTCATGAACGGTATAAGATATTGATATGTAATTTTATCAGAATATATAGGGAAGCATTACCAATAAGCTTGCCAAAATTGGGCGTGCTCATTCAAAAGTTGTCAATATCTTGTAAATGGTATAAGATATTAAACCGAAATTTTATCACGTGGTATCTACAAGTATTACCAATTTGTATACAAAATATGCGTGATCCGGCCACTTATACAAAAGTTGTCAATATCCCATAAACGTGTCAAAATATTAATACGTTTGTAATTCTATCCAGTAGTACCTAGAGATTAGCCCGAAATGGGCGTGGTACGCCTACTTATACAAAAGTTGTTAAGTGGCGAAATTATAATTTTTTCAGTTACTCGGGTGTAGGGTATTTAGATTTCGGCCAGGCCGAAGACAACACTTCTACTTGTTGGCTTTTACTAATAATGACCGCAGTAAAGTATCCATGAAATGACTCGATCAATTTTTAGAGGTGCATTGCAATTTCATGTCCAATATTGTTGTTTTCTCATTTTCCAAAATAATTGAATCCAGCGAAGGAAAGTTTGCATAATTCCCAACTTTTTTATGATACTTTTTCACTAGCTGTTCTTATCATATCCTTGCATTGATATGTTTAATTCATTCTGTTACACGCACAATACGTAATAACACACTGAGTATTTGTAGGATACTGATTTATTTTTCGTTTTTAGTTG
This sequence comes from Sicus ferrugineus, assembly GCA_922984085.1. Lineage (NCBI taxonomy): Eukaryota > Metazoa > Arthropoda > Insecta > Diptera > Conopidae > Sicus > Sicus ferrugineus. The sequence goes on from OV277348.1 coordinate 68,499,838, forward strand.
GCTTATATACTATTATAGAGTACAAGTTTACATCATATGTTACAGTAAATATGGTACAGTTTTAGAGATAAGAAAGTAATAAAAAAGGTTGGATATGAAAACTGCCTGACCCAAGGTAAGACGCGGTACCAAGATTAGATGTTGCTGCAGAGTTGTATTGTTGGCTCAACCGATGATAAAAAGGGTGTGAATATTCGACGCGAGATGTTTGAGTGCAGCTGGATTTTATGTGTTCTCCCGTTTGCCTTATCAGGCACCGCTGATTAACGTCGGCGATCTTTTTCCGTCGACTCCTTGTAGCTTCTTATCTTATGTTTAGTTTGTCTCTAAACATTTTGCCGCCCAGCAAGCGTGGGTGGAGCGTTTAAGTCGATTTGTAGATGGTTTGATGACCTACAACATTTCTGCTTTATATAGAAACAGAGAAATATTAGTATTATTATAACAACTAATATAAATGCAGAGTGCCCGCTGGTTGTATGCCATTTTAGTGTACGCAGTTCAATGTGAGATGATTTCAATTCCTTTATTTGTTTGCTAAGTTCATCAATCAGTTGAGAATTGTTGCTAATTACTCTCTCGAATGGTTTGATGTTTGCCTCAGATAAACGACTTAAGTTTTTGGTCCAGGCTGAGGATTGAATTCTTAATTCTTCTTGATGTTCAAAACGTTGAGTAGCCGTTAACGCAATCCCCTCGTAGAACGCTGAACACCCAGCTCGTAGTTTCAGCACGCCTTGCGATGTAACCTTTAACCAATTTTGTTGGCCGGGACTACAATCAATTTTTAATATGCTCTTGTCAAATACCTTAAAGAGGCAATAATTTTCCTTGGATAGGCGTGCCCACAAATCTCGCTTTCTTATCTCTTCAAAGAGACAGTCTGCATTGTCTAACTTTTTCAAAGTTGCGATTTCACAGGATCTTCCTGTTGCCGGATTCCATGGCCAATTTTCTCTGCACATAAAATGGTTTTCTTTAATTTTTGTACATTTGTTTATTTCAGGTTGAGTCAGCAAAGTATAGACACTCTCGTCCATATTTTATGCAATATACTCAGCCATAATTCTTGCTATTAATGTCCGCTATTGATGGGGAGTGGGATCAATCTATATAACTCGGATGATTTATTATAAATGAGCGGTATCTCAGCATTTATTACTAGGCGTTGGTTCATTATAATTCCTTTTGCCTTCATGAAAGAATAAACACCCCTTAGTTCCACCGTCGAGTCACCTCCAGGCAGCACTAGATTACTGGGAAGATGAGCCTTAATATACTCCACTTCACCCTTTAATTGTGCTGGTGTGAGGAGGTTGGGATTAACATGACCTTGATTGATATCTATCAGAATGTCGATAACCGCTGTTTGGACTCTATAACATTCGTCGATCATCATGTTTAATCGCGCCGCCATTACTTGAAATTATAACATTATTCTTTATTCATTTTGTTGTTGTGTAATTTTTTCATAAAAAAGCCTTAAATGGTCATCCATCCTGCGAGAATTCCTGTTCACATCATCGGTCGTCTTTTTTAATATATTTACCGTTGAGTCTACTATAGAAGTCTGATGTTCCATTAAGTGCTTCAAATCCTTTTGATTTTCGAATACATTTTTTATGTTCTCTTTTATTTCTATTCGGTCGTCAGCGTCCCAACAAACCCAAATGGTGCTCTGGGTTTTCTATTCTTACTTATCAGAAGATTGTTGTTTTGTCTCAATGTTCTATACCGCTGACTCATTGCAGTTGCAGTTTCTTCGCAGATTTCTTTATATTCCTTTAAATTAGCACATTGTTTTCGCAAGACTTCTATAAAGGATTCTATTTGGCTTAATTCCTGCGAATATGGCTTTAAGTCGTAATGTATTCCAATACGAGTTTATCCTATCTATTTTCCCTACCTTGTCGCTATAAACTGCAGTGTTATTTGGAATTTCTGTTAATATCGCACCTATTGTGCCATACACTGTTGCTGCTTTTGATTGTCCTAACAACATTAGCAAGAAAATTAGAATCCAAAGCTTACTATTGGGTTTCTGCGGATCGCTTTTGTGGCTCGTTTTGGATTGTTGTTAGGTGTACTTTGCTATCCTTCTTTTCTTCGAAGTCTTTTCTTTTGAAATTTGCAGAGGAACTAATTTATGAATTGGGCGCTTTATTACACTGTTCTCCAGTTTCAATGTGACAACTCTGACTTTTTCATCTTTTTCTTCATAAGTTTCTATAACTCGCCCTAGTGGCCACCTCGATGGATGAGTATATTCATTTTTCAACAAGACAATTTGAACCTTTTCCAAATTATTTTGTTGAGTTTTCCACTTATATCTTTGCTGTAGAGTGGTAAGATACTCCTCCTTTCATCTTTTCCAGAAATCTCTTCTTATCTTTTGGAGTAACTTCCACTTGTTCAAAGATCATAGACCATCGTCTTGCGATTCGGGACAGTCGATCATCGGTTTTCCAATTAGAAAGTGACCTGGCGTCAATACATCAATGTCATCGATTTCATTTGTGATGGAATAGAGTGGTCTCGAATTAAGTACCGCTTCAATTTGGCATAAAACGGTGCTGATTTCTTCAAACGTCAACTTAGTATCTCCAATTACTCTATTAAGGTGATACTTTATCGACTTAACACCAGCTTCCCAAATTCCTCCAAAGTGAGGAGCTGCCGGGGGAATAAATTTCCACTCTATTTTCTCTTCAGCCAATATTGGAGCTACTTCTGCAAGTTCCTTAATTGCTTTTTTAAAATCCTTGTCTAGAAACCTAGACGCTCCGATGAAGTTTGTTCCGTTGTCTGAATAAATGTATTTACTTTTGCCTCTTCGTCCAAAAAACCTCTTCAGTGCTGCTACAAAAGCCTCCGTTGTAAGGTCGCTTACTGCTTCTAAATGGATAGCCTTAGTTGACATACACACAAATATAGCTATATATCCCTTGTATGATTTCTGTCCTCTCCCTTTTGAAGTTTTCATATGAATCGGTCCTGCAAAGTCAACTCCTGTGGCTGTAAATGGATATGACAGTGTGACCCGTGTCTTTGGTAATTCGCCCATAATTTGATTACTTGATTGGTGTTGATAGCGGACACATTTAGGACAGTTCCGAATACATTTCTTTATGGCATCTGAAACTCTTAAAATCCAATATCTTCTACTCAAAGTTATCTTCATTAATCTATTTCTCCATGTAATGTTAACATATGGACGTGATTAAAAATTAGGGAAGATAACGTCGATTTGTCCAGTATTATCGGATGTTTTTGGTTGTATTCTAAGAAGGATCTTCCGATTCTTCCTCCAACTCTGAGAATACCATGTGCATCCAAAAAGGGATTTAATGTGGCAATTTTACTGCTTCTGTGTACTTGCCGATTTTGCTTTAGATCCTCTATTTCTCTCCCGAATTCCTTATTCTGCTGATATTGAATAATTATATTTTTTGCTGCTTCCAACTCATTTCTTGCGGTCTGTAGATGCATAGCTTTGCTCTTTCTAGTGAATTTAAGTACATACTCTACTATTCTTTTAAGTTTTGCATAACTTGATATCCTCGGTATCAGATCATCTAAAAAGTGATACCAGTTCGATGTTTTTGTTGTAGTCATTATTGCTTGCTCTATTGGTTGTTGATGTATATATTCTTCATCTGACAGCCATGCTGGACCCTTCCACCATAGGCCATAAGCCGCTAATTTTTCTGGAAACATCCCCCGTGAAGCCACATCTGCTGGATTATCATTAGTTCTGACATGATTCCACTCCGCTTTTGGTATAAATTGCCGAATTTCTGCTACTTTATTTCGAATGAATTTGTCCTTATTTTTGTTATTCACGATCCAACCTAATGTTATCAGTCCAGGCAATCGTCTTTACTTCTAGTTGAGTTATTTGTAAAATTTTCTTCATTAGTTTTGCTAATAGGTGAGCTGCGCACAATTCTAATTTTGGTAGTGTTTTCTTGTTTTTTACTGGATTCACCTTACTCTTTGCTGTCAGTATTGATACGCACCTTCCAGCTTTAACATATATAATCGCTCCGTATGCTTTCTCTGATGTGTCAGCAAATCCATGTAGTTCCCACGGCATTTCGCTCGACACTTGCACCCATCTCGGTATTCTTATTGACTCGGTAAGAGGAAGTTTTTCTATTATTTCTTTCCATTCTTTAGTGAGTTCTTCATTGAGAATTTGATCCCATTCAATTTCCATTAGCCAGAGTTTTTGAATAAATAGTTTTATTACTACTGTAATGGGAGTCAGCCAGCCTACTGGATCAAATATTTTTGCTAAGTTGGACAATGCTTGTCTTTTGGTAATCACTTCGTGCCGTTCAAATTCTAACTTGAATAAGAATTCATCGTTACATGTATGCCACTGTATCCCCAACGTTTTGGTTGATTCCTGTTTATCTATTCCAAGAATCTCCTTTTCTTCTCCATAATTTTCTATTATAGCCTTAGAATTTTATATCCATTTTCGTAAGTGGAATCCATACTTGTTTAATTCGTCTGCGGTATCCTCCTTTAATTTAATGCATTCGCTTATTGTATCTGCTCCGGTTATTAAGTCGTCCATGTAAAAATCCTCTCTTATAACCCTGCTGATTTTTTCATTTTTGCATCTATCTGCGATTTCCTTTAATGACATCGTAGCTAGAAATGGTGCACAAGCCGTACCGTAAGTTACAGTCGTGAGCTGATATTCCTTTATTGGCTTGTTTTCGTTTTCTCTCCATACGATGGTTTGAAACTGCTGGTCTGATTCTGCTATCTTTATTTGCCGGTACATTTTTTCTATGTCGGCATACAGGGTGAACTTCCATAATCTCCACTTAACAATGATATCAAATAAATCCTTTTGAAGTCTTGGACCCACCATCGTTTAAGCTTTGACCATTTGAAGTTTTTGCTGATCCGTCAAATACAACTCGGACTTTTGTAGTTGTACTCAACTCTCGAATTACTGCGAGATGAGGTAAATAATATTTCTTTGAGCATGTACTATTTACTTCCTTCATATGGCCTAAATCTTGGTATTCTCTCATAAACTTCACATATCCAGCTTTTAATTCGTTATTATTTTTCAGCTTCTTTTCCAGATTTATTAATCTTGCCACAGCCATTTTGCGCGATTCTCCTAGTTGATAGTCTTCTTTGAACGGCAATTTTGTGATAAATCTGCCGCTGATATATTGCGTTGTGGTTTCGTTGTAATATTGAATACAGTGGTCTTTTTCGTTCACTTTATTCTCAGGAATGTCCTCTACTTCCCAAAACCTTTCCAGATTTGTTGTTACCGCTGCTGTAATTCTATTTGAATTCCCGGCCACTTTGAGAACACCAGACAAAATCCAACCCAACTTTGTTGCTTGTCCCAGTACTTTATCGACCTTTCGAATTCCGACTTCCAATATTTCTTGATATAAGTCTCCACCAACTATGATGTCTACCCGATCTGACTTATTGAAATACGGGTCCGCAAGGGTGTAATTTTTCCAGTCTTCAATATTTTATTTAAAGGGTTTATTAGGGTGTACGCCTGATAGCTTTTGCAGAACTAACGCTTCTGCTTTGAACTTCTCACTGCTCATAAATCGTGGATGAATTTCAAGACTTATCTTGTATTTTTATACTCCTACTAATGATTCTCCTAGACCGCGAAGTTCTGTTCTTATATTTTTTCTTTTCAGCTGCAGCAACTGTGCTGCTTCTTCAGACACGGCTGCCTTTTGTGATCCTTGATCAATTAACGCCCTCAGTGTTAGAAAACTGCCATCTCCTGCTCGTACTCGAACCTGAGCTGTTGCTAATAAAACTGTTAAAAACTTATCTTCCTCTGTTAACATTGCTGAAGTCTTTTGTGATTCCTTCGTGTCTTTCTTAAATTCATCAATGTGTAGTAACGTGTTGTGACCTCTACCACACTTCTTGCATTTGTTTGTTATTTGTGAACATCTTTCTTGAAATTTGTGACACATACATACATAACACTAAAAATCTTCTACAAGTTTGAGATTTTTTTTGAGATTACAAAATTTCGTCTCGTCAGGGCTTTACGTCGCACTCACGCTGTCGTTAAAACAGTTGCCGCTTGTCGGTAATAGATCTCAGATTTTCAGTGTTGTTTAAAGCATTTATGTATATTGCAACTGCCGTGAATTAAGAATATTTAAGTGGAAATTTTTAATCACTCAATAAAATTGTTTTTTTGTGCAAATATCTGACGTAGGAACAAAGCTAAACTGAAAAATTATCGAAAGGAAAATTTCAAGATATAAATATACCCGATATCTTATTTTATTTCGCTCAGTTTGAATTATCTATATTTTTCTATTCTACCTTGTCCAACACTGAAAACAGCTGTTTTACTGTATGCTTTTGGCTCTAGCTTCCGATATATAGACATTTTCTGCAGATGTTTCTGCTAAAAGTTCATAAAATGCTTTCTCCATCATTTTCGATTGCAGTGCTACTGAACTTGACTGTGTAAGTGGAGGTCGTTTCGCCGCTAGTGTCTTCCTGCCTTCTAATTGCTTTCCTTCCTTCCAAAGGCTGACGGCAGCCTTTTCTTTATCGTCTCATTTATCAGCTGTTAACGCCAGCTTTCGTCTTTCAGAATACACATTTCTTACGACAAAAGACGAAAGCTCTTTGCAGAGACGTGAGTCACGTCTTACAGAATACCAAAAGACGAAAATCAGCTGATTTTAGGACGAAAGTAGACGAAATTAGACGAAAGTGACTATACAGAATCTGGCCCTGAATCTCATGGCCAGCTAGAGTACAGAAATCGCATACCTTCTGTGTTGTATGAAATGAATTTCCTAGCTTAGTGTGTGCCTTGTAATTGCCACTGTTACCTTGTTTCTTGCCTCTCACTGCTTCCAATGCCTGATACTGCTGTTCAAGAAAACTGAGAACGTCTTGAAGTGTTTGAATTTCTTTTGTTTTCTTAACACTTTGTTCATATAAACGAAGTCCATCGCGATCAAGCTTACGTACAATTATTCTGGCTATAAATGGCTCAGCGTCATCAATCTTAATATTGAGACCCTTAAGTGCCTTGACACATTCATTTGTTGTGTCTAATAATTGTTTAATGCTTGACGCTGATTCGCTGTTTACTAGAGGAATTCGATCTACCAGAGTTGTGAACAGAAGCCTGTTATTCTCGAATCTCATCTTTAAAATTTCCCAGGCTGCTTCATAATTAGCGTCTGTTTTACTGACTTGACTCCAGCTTCCCAAATTCCTCCGAAGTGAGAAACTGCCGGGGGGATAAATTTCCATTCTATTTTGTCTTCAGTCAGTATTGGAGCTACTGGAGTAAGGTTCTCTTGGTTTTCTATTCTTATTTATAAGCAGATCGTTATTTTGTTTCAATGTTCTATATCGTTCACTCATGGCCATTGTTGTTTTTTCACATATTCCACTATAGTCATTTAGGTTCTCACATTCTTTTCGCAAGTTACTTATACATGGTTACTTGTACATGGATAATTAAGTTCCAGTATGAATTTATCCTATCTATCGTTCCTACCTTGTCGCTATACTATATATCACCGTATTGTCGGGAATTTCTTTTACGGTTGCTCCTATTGTGCCATATATTACTGCTGCCTTCGATTGTCCTATCAACAGTAATAAGATAATGATAAGCCAGAACTTATAATTAGGTATCTGCTGCTCGTTTTTGTAGCTCGCATAGCTTCCATAACATGATGTTAAATTAGCCCTGCTTATTTCTTTTTCATTGGAATCGGATTCTTTCGAGGTTGGTAGGGGAACCAGTTTGTGAATCGGGCGTTTTATTATACTGTTGTCTAATTTAACTGTTACAACTCTGACCTTCTTATCCTTTCCTTCGTGAGTCTCTATTACTCGCCCTAGCGGCCACTTAGATGGATGCGTATCTTCATTTTTTAATAACACAATTTGATCTCTTACCAGATTGTTTTGCTGCATTTGCCACTTATATCTTTGCTGTAAAGTGGTGAGATACTCCTCTTTCCATCTCTTCCAAAAATCTCTTCTTATCTTTTGGAGTAACTTCCATTTGTCTGTGTATGATAAACAATCCTCTTCTGATTCAGGACAGTCGATTAACGGTTTTCCAATTAAAAAATGATCTGGTGTCAGCACATCGATGTCATCTGTTCCATTAGTAATTGAATATAGAGGTCTCGAATTAAGTACCGCTTCAATTTGAGTTAACACCGTGCTGATTTCTTCGAACGTCAACCTCGTATCTCCAATTACTCTGTTTAGGTGATGTTTTACTGACTTGACTCCAGCTTCCCAAATTCCTCCGAAGTGAGGAGCTGCCGGGGGATAAATTTCCATTCTATTTTGTCTTCAGCCAGTATTGGAGCTACTTCTGAAAGCTTTTTAACCGCCCTTATATAATCTTTGTCTAACTGTCTGGAAGCTCCGATGAAGTTGGTTCCGTTGTCCGAATAAATATATTTACTCTTACCTCTTCGTGCAAAAAATCTCTTTAATGCTGCTAAAAATGCTTTCGTTGTAAGGTCGCTTTTTGTTTCTAAATGTATGGCTTTGGTAGACATACACACAAATATAGCGATATATCCTTTATATGCTTTCTGTCCTCTTCCTTTTGATTGTTTAATACAAATTGGGCCTGTGAAGTCAATACCCGTGGCTGTAAATGGATGTGATGCTGTCACTCGTACTTCAGGTAAATCTCCCATAATTTGGCAATTTGTTCTGTGATGATAGCGGACACATTTGGAGCAGTTCCGAATAATTTTTTTATAGCTTTTGAAACTCCTAAAATCCAATATCCTCTGATTATAGTGACCTTCATGAGTTTATTTCCACCATGTAAAGTTAATAAATGAATATGATTTACAATTAGAGAAGACAAATACGATTTCTCTAGGATCACCGGATGTTTTTGATTATATTCTAAAGGGGATCTCTGGATTCTTCCTCCAACTCTGAGGATACCATGAGCGTCCAGAAATGGAGTTAATGCAGCAATCTTACTACTTGAGTGAACTTGGAGATTGTTCTTTAAGTGCTTTATCTCTTTTGTAAATTCAGTATTTTGTTGATATCGAATGATTACACGTTCGGCTTCTTCCAATTCATTCTTTGAACTCTGTGGAATTGTATTTTTTCTTTTCGTGGCGAACCGGAGTATATATATACCACAATCCTTTTAAGTTTTGCATAACTTGATATCTTCGGTATTAGAATGTTTAAAAAGTGACTATTCATTGTTGTTGTTGTAGCTATAACTGATTGTTCTATTGGTGGCTGTTTTCTTACATATTTTTTCTCTGAAAGCCATGCTGGACCCTTCCACCATAATTAGTAGCTCGTTAATTTCTCTGGAGGTATCCCTCGTGACGCCACATCTGCTGGATTGTCTTCCGTTTTGACATGATTCCAATCTGCTTCTGGAATCCATTGCTGAATTTCTGCTACTTTATTCCGAATGAATGTGTCTTTATTCTTGTTATTCTTTATCCAGCCTAATGTTATCGCTGAATCTGTCCAAGCAACCATTTTTACTTCTTGTTGGATTATTTGTAAACTTTTCTTCATTAGTTTTGCTAAAAGGTGGGATGCGCATAGCTCCAATTTTGGTAGAGTTTTTCTATTTTTTACCGGATTTACCTTGCTCTTTGCTGTTAGTAAAGTTACACTGCTTCCAATTTTAACATATATTGCTGCTCCGTATGCTTTCTCTGATGCATCTGAAAACCCATGCAATTCCCATTGTATTTTGCTTGACACTTGTACCCACCTTGGAATTCTTATTGATTGTGTAAGGTGAAGTCCTTCTATCAGCTTATTTCATTCCTTAGTGAGATCTTCATCTAGAACTTGATCTCATTCAATTTCTTTGAACCACAATTTTTGTATATATAATTTCATTGTTACTGTAATGGGAGTTAGCCAGCCAACAGGATCAAAGATTTTTGCTAAGGTGGATAGCGCTTTTCTTTTGGTAACTGTTTGGCTTTGTTCAAATTTTAGCTTGAACAGAAATTTATCATCAGCTGGGTGCCTGTGCAACCCCAAGGTTTTGGTTGATTCTTCTTTATCAATTCTAAGAATGTCATTTTCTATATTATTTTCTTCATTGTTTACAATAATATTAGAATTTGATACCCATTTCCGCAAGTGAAATCCATATTTTTCCAGTTCTTCTGCAATATTATTTCTTAATGTTTTGCATTCGGTAATTGTATCTGCACCGGTTATTAAATCATCCACATAAAAATCTTCTTGTATGATTTTGCTGATTTTTTATTTTTGCATTTATATGCAATTGCCCTTAATGCCATTGTAGCTAAAAATGGTGCACAAACTGTACCATAAGTTACAGTTGTAAGTTGATATTCCTTAATCGGCTTGTTTTCGTCTTCTCTCCAAACGATAGTCTGAAATTGTTGATCAGATTCTGCTATTTTTATTTGCCGGAAGATTTTTTCTATGTCGGCACATAGGGAGAACTTCCATAATATCCACTTTATAATTATATCAAATAAATCTTTTTGGAATCTTGGGCCTACCATTAGCATATCGTTTAAGATCTGGCCACTTGAACTTTTTGCTGACCCATCAAATACAACTCGAACCTTTGTAGTTGTACTTAATTCTCTAATTACTGCGTGATGAGATAAATAATATTTCTTTGGGCTTTCAAGATTGACTTCCTTAATATGGTCCAAATTGTGGTATTCCCTCATAAAATTTACGTATTCGCTTTTTAATTCGCTGTTTCTTCGTAGCTGCTTTTCTAAATTTATCAATCTCGCTATCGCCATTTTACGAGATTCTCCTAGCTGTCAATCTTCTTTGAACGGCAATTTTGTGATGAATCTGCCGCTGAAGTCATGTGTGGTGGTTTGCCTAAAATGCTCTATGCATTCGTTTTCTTCGCCAACTTCACTATCTGCAATTTCCTCTATCTCCCAGAATCTTTCCAGATTTGTTGTCATTGCTGCAGTAATCTTGGTCTTATTTCAGGCACTTTGAGAATGCCTAATAATATCCATCCCAGCTTGGTGGCTTGCCCCAGAACTTTGTCGACCCTTCTAATTCCGACTTCTAATATTTCTTGGTATAAATCTCCACCAATTATGATGTCTATTCGATCTGACTTATTAAAATTCGGGTCCGCCAAAGTATAATTATTCCATTCTTCAATATTGTATTTAAAAGATTTGTCTGGATGAGCTCCTGATAACTTTTTTAGAACTAACGCTTCTGAATTGAACCTTTCGTTGCTCAAAAATCGTGGATATATCTCAAGACTTACATTGTGTTTTGATAATTCCACCACTGATTCTCCAAGGCCACGTAATTCTGTTCTTATACTTTTTCTTTTCAATTGCAATAATTGTGCTGCTTCCTCTGATACCGCTGTCTTTTAAGATCCTTGATCAATTAATGCTCTTAGCGTTAGAAAACTGCATCTCCTGCTCGTACTCGAACCTGAGCTGTTGCTAGCAAAACTGTTGAACTGTTATCTTCTTCAGTTAACATTGCTGATGTCTTTTCTGATACTTTCGTATCTTTCTTAACATCATCAACGTGTAATAATGTGTTGTGATTTTTGTTGCATTTCCTGCACTTATTTGATATTTGAGAACATTTTTCATTAAAATTGTGACCAATGCAAACGTGGCACAACTTATTTTTATTCACGAACTGTCTGCGTTTTAATACCGTTGCGCCTTGGAATTTTCTGCAAGATTGAGTATCATGGCCATTTAGTTTGCAAAAGTCGCATACTTTCTGTGTTGTATGGAATGACTTTCCTGACTTATTGTGCACCTTATAATTGGCACTGTTAACTTGCTTCTTGCCTCTTACAGCTTCTAATGCCTGATACTGCTGTTCAAGAAAACTGAGTACATCTTTAAGTGTTTGAATTTCTTTTGTTTTCTTAACACTCTGTTCATATAGGCGAAGTCCATCGCGATCCAATTTGCGCACAATTATTCGGGCTATAAACGGTTCAGCATCATTAAATTTAATATTGAGGCCCTTAAGTGCTTGTACACATTCATTTGTTGTGTCCAATAATTGCTTAACGCTTGCAGCTGATTCACTATTAACCAAAGGATGATCTAAAATTCTATCAACTTCAGTTGTAAATAGAAGCCTGTTGTTCTCGTACCGCATTTTCAGAATTTCCCTAGGCTGCTTCATAATTAGCATCAGTTACCTTTAGATGTTGAATAAGTGTGCCAGCTTCTCCTTTCGCTTAATTTTTTAAACGATACATTTTCTCTGAATTTGAGAAAGACTCACAATTATGCACCAGATTTTTAAAAAGATCACGAAAAGATGGCCATTCACTTATGTTTCCGAAGAAAACTGGAATTTTTATGTCTTCTAATTTTATTTGATTTTTACAGTTTGTTTCAGCTTCTGTAAGAACCACCATTATTTTCTTTTGTATGGCTCGGTATTCTTTATTTATCTCTAAAATTTCGTCCTCAATTTCTTCATTTAGAGTTTCATTTTTACTGTCTTTTAAAAACATATCATAACAATTTTTTATTTTTTGCACTTGTTCTTCCAATACAGCTTTTGTTACTATTAATTCTGTTTTTTGACCATTTTTTATTTCTGATAGGGCTTCACTCATTAATTCTTCTAAATAATGTTTATTTTTATTTATCTTTTTGATTATTGGATCATTAAATCCTTTGTCTGCCTTTGAATTTTTTGGTGTTGGTGTGGTTTTTTCACTTTCCTTAGCCATGTTGCTTGGAGAATCATTTTCGACACCAATTTTCTCGTCCAGTTTCGTCTGGGCCTCTTTTAATACGGATATTATTGCTTAAAAATAGTTATTTTCGAAGTATGGTTCCTCCGTGATTCCTTTAATTCCAAAGTAATTTGTCGTGATTAACTTCTAGCTGTAGTTTAATTCGTCCTAGGTGTTTTTTCGTGTCTTTTGTTTGTGATGACCGGATTCTGCCCTCGAAAATTTTATTTTTTATGGATAGAGCTTCTTCACCAAGCTCTTTTTGCTTTTCTAGCAGTTGTTGCTTCTCTTTAGAATTTTTTTGTTAGTCGCAAACCGAACTTCACTTTTTTTTATATCAGACTGCTTCTCACTTTTATTTTCTGGTGTCTCAGCCCCAGAAACGCTATTCACTTTTACTTTCTGGTGTCTAAGCCCCAGAATGCCTTTTACTTTTATTTTCTGGTGTCTAAGCCCCAGAACGCTTTTCACTTTAATAATATATTTGTTAATATTATAAATTTAACAACTTCTGTGTCTCTTACCACTGGTGGGGGAAAACATAGAAGTGTTTTGTTTTTATGTATAGCTTTTCTTCTATTTTTATTAGGCTGATTCAAGATTCTTAGAGTCTCTTACTACTGGTGGGGGAAAACTCTAAGAGTAGCTCGAAAGACCAAATGCTAATACCCGACCCTATGTCGAAATAATAACGCTGAGTATTTGTAGGATACTGGCTTATTAATGCCTTCGCCGTGGCTTATATAAAAAATTCTTATCTCATAATTGACATTGAACAAATAAGAATAAATTCTAGACAAAATTATTATACAAATACCGCGATAAAAAAGGTTACATATTACATAACAATTTTATTATTAAATGCATAGGATAGATAAGAAAAGGTTACTTGGCGAAGATGTGAAGACAAAGATAAGATCTAGTTGAGGATCCAACTGCAGGCTCAACTGATAAAGGAAGTGTAACACTATGCCTCGATGTGGACTAGCCGAGCTCAGCTAGTAATTATCTCCTTCTCTTCTGCTTATCACGAAGTTCGAATTGCTGTCTGCGATCCTTCTCACTCGTCGTTTCGTGGCTCTTTACTATGTTAAGAATGCTTCTAAACATTGATTCTTAGAGGACTGGATTTAATATCTTCTACTACTTGTAGTAAAATATCGGCACTGAGATCTTGAATGCGTGATTGTATCACATCGTTTGATAACGGAATCTGCCGAATTTTCTTTTGTGCTTCAGAACCAATTAAAAGTTTTTCAATTTGCACTGCACAAGGTTTTATCAATTTCTCGGCTATTGTATCCGGTTTTCCAATAAGGACTTGACAACTTTTTTTCAAAATAAAATGAAAACCATTTGAGATATTTCAAAAACTTTATTATCGGGTTGAAATACATTCAAAACATTTATGAATGGAACTCGACTTCGCTCATATGGCCACCGCGGGCACGTTTGCAGCGGTCGATTCGTTGGACCCAATTTTCCATGACTCGGCCACATATTTCGGCCGAAACGGCTGCTATTTCGGGTTCAATGTTGGCTTTGAGCTCTTCCAACGTCGTCGGCTTATTATCATAGACCAATGACTTGACGTAGCCCCAAAGAAAAAAAACTAGAGGCGTTAAATCGCACGAACGGGACGGCCAATCGACTGGTCCATTTCTTGAGATAACACGCTCATCGAACTTGTTCTTCAATAAATCGATTGTAACGTGTGCTGTGTGGCTTGTGGTGCCGTCCTGTTGAAACCACATGCTGTCCAAGTCCATATATTCCAATTCGGGCCAAAAATAATCGATAATCATGTCGCGATAACGATCACCATTCACAGTAACGTGGCGACCACTATCGTCGACGAAAAAATATGGCCTTATGACGCCGCCGGCATGCAAACCACACCAAACAGTTGTCTTTTGTGGATGAAATGGTTTTTCATTAAGCACATGTGGATTTTCACCCGCCCAATACCGCATATTTTGTTTATTGACAAACCCATTGAGCCAGAATTGAGCTTCGTCACTAAAGATGATTTTGCGATGAAATTGATCATCTTGGCGCATCTTTTCCAGAGCCCAATCGGAGAACGTACGTCGCTTCGAATGGTCCATCGGCTTCAATTCTTGAGTGAGCCTGATCTTGTATGGGTGTAAAGCAAGATCCTTACGCAAAATTCGCCATAAAGTGTTCTTGGCGATGCCCAACTCTTGAGAACGCCGTGGAATTGACTGATTTGGATCATTTGCTACGGACGTTTCAACGGCAGCGATATTTTCGACACTTCGACCAATCCGTAGTCTCACTGGCACGGCAACATCACACAACGAATATGTAGACTCAAACTCTTTCACTAAACTTGTTACTGCCTGTCTACTAGGGCGAGAATTTCGACCGAAAATCGGAGTTAACGCTCTTAAAGTAGGGGCCACCGACTCCGAATTTCTGTAGTAAATTTTTAAGATTTGCAGACGTTGTTCGTTCGTGTACTTCACCATGATGAGAAGGTTATGTCTACTGACTAAACTGACAGTGACAGTTCGATGTTAGTGAAAAGGTGCGTTCACAACCTAAATTTAAAATTGTCAAGTCCCTATTGGAAAACCCTTTATGACTTTTTTTATTCTTAGAGCGAGGGCTTTCCACGGCTGAAACTGTAAAATTTTTTATATTTCCATGGGTATCAAATCTTGCCTTTTTAAACTTCAAGATATGTATATTATTGTATATTATTTAAATGTTCCAACAATTTGTACGGTTTGAGATTAGAGTTTGAAAATATTTTGCTGCATAAAGTGCATTGTGGTCGTTGTATATCACCTTTTTCTTTTATACAAGTGAATCCATAAGCAACATAATCATCTTTCCATTGGCGTTTCTTAGACATAGTGTCTACGATTTATACAAAAATAATTGGAAATAATATTAATAAAATTAAAATTTAATTAACTAAATATTCAGAACTTTTGTTGATGTTACCAGTTGATTTTTCTAATGAAGCCGTTATTTTCTGAGCGAGCACTCGCAGGTTACAGCTAAACCTAACCGACTTAGACGCGCACACACAGTTGAATATCGTATCGTTATTTCGCACTTGTACATCACCGCGAATATAAGTACCGTTAGTTTCTGCATGCGTCTTTGTGTTTTCGGTCGTAATTAAAATTTTCTTGCTTTGCTTTGTTCATTTTCGGGTTTTTGCTCGTAAACAATAATAATAACAGCAAATAAAAAACATTAACATTATTTTTCCTTGTTATTACATATTATTATGTGCGTCATACACATATCCGGAGCATGGACATTGATTTTTTTTATTTTTCCATCGAAAATTTAGAAATTTTTCTCGCACCTCTTGAAATGCTTTCCCGCACCCCTGGGAGTGCGCGCACTCCGGTTAAGAACCACTGGTTTAGATCATCTATTTAAAACGCGCTGAAGAGCTGAGGGAAGGTACAAGGTTCCACAATTTCATAACAATTATGGAAAGAATGCATTAAATGTTCTTATGCCCACCCTGTTGAATCAACTGCTGTTGTGGTTACCTCCTGAAAGTGATGATCCTCCCAAAGAAAAGACCCGAATGCCTTCTAGTGTTCTTTTATTTTAAAATATGCAGCGGCGGTCAGCGCGCTGTAGGCTCACTAACAGAACTCTATTTTCAAACATTTTCTTATTTCCACTTAAGCTCGGTCGGCGTAGCCGTCGACGAAACTAAACTGGACCGGTATGTCGCAATTCCACTACTTCGTAATAGTAAATTCTTAATATTCATATTTGCCAATATTAACGTCGGCAGAATTAAATTGGGAACGATTTAATTCTTCCGCGTTTGCTCTTTGCTTTTTGTTTTAGCTAATTTTATTTATTCCGAAAGCTGCTTGGTTTGAGCTCGAGAAAAGCTATTTGGTGGCAATTAGCTTCCACACTTGCTACCATGCAGACGGTGCTGGTTACTATCTTGGCTTTCCAGAGCTTTGCCCGGAGCTTATAATAAGGTTCCACACTTGCTACCATGCAGAGTGCTGGTTACTAGCTTGGCTTTCGAGCTTCCCAAAACAAAATGCTTGGCTTGCACTAAAGGCTGAACTTAACCTTGGGTGGTTATTTATTACCCATATTAATATGGGTGGTGTGGATATTAATGAGTCGGAGGCTCTTGATGTTCTGGTCATGTCAATACAATGCGATCTTCGTTGGAACGATCACATTTTTGATGTGTCGAAAGAAGCAGCCAAGTGCTTAGGCTTTTTAAAGCGGTGCAAGAAATACTTCACTCCAACCGACCTTCGTTGTATCTACACCACTTATATCCGTCCGAAAATGGAGTACAACTCGCATATTTGGTCTGGAGCTTCGAAAACATATCTTCAGCTTCTGGACCGTACGATAAAACTTATAGGGGACAGTAGGGTATCCAGCTCTATTGAAACCTTGGGATGTCGTCGGGATGTGGGGTGTGTAACCTTATTCTACCGATACTTTAATGGTAATTGTTCCTCTGAAGTAGCCAGCCTGATCCCTTCGGTTCAGGTATTCAACAGATCTACTCGGCTTTCCAGAGCGGTGCACCCCTTTTACGTCTCGATCCCGTTCCAACGCACTACCCACTACCGCGAGAATTCGTTTTTCGGTCTCGCAGTTAAATTGTGGAATAGTCTCCCTGCGCATGTCTTCCCATCCACTTATAACGTCGAAGCTTTTAAAAGAGGTGTAAGTCGACACTACTCCCACTTTTCTCCTTCCCACTAACCTTTTCCCTTCTAAACCAACGAATGCTTTGCATGGAGAGGGGGCATCTCCTGACACCCTACCGATCGATGAGGGAGCACCTCTGGCGAGCGGCAGTTGGCGTTAACACTCACCTTAATCGACAGATTCACCAGGTGGCCGGAGGCAATTCCGCTTACCGACATATCAGCGGAAAGCGTAGCGAAGAACCTCATCTCAGGCTGGTTCGCGACATTCGGTATCCCGGTGAGGATTTCAACCGATCTCGGACGGCAGTTCGAATCCGAGCTTTTCCGGCAGTTGAATGAGATGCTCGGCGTCCAGCATTATAGAACGACACCATATCATCCGCAAGCGAACGGGATGATCGAGTGCTGGCACAGGACATTGAAGGCAGTGATAACCTGCTACAAGCATGACGAGTGGAGCGAAATATTACCACTCGTGCTGCTTGGGCTGCGCGCCACATTCAAAGAGGACATCGCAGCGACACCAGCGGAGTTAGTATATGGTACGACGCTCCGGTTACCAGGCGAGTTCCTGATGCCCACGCCATCGAAAGTTTCGGAGTCCGAATTCGTCAAAGATTTGAAACTAGGAATGGCGAAGGTAGCGCCAGTCCCAGCCGCGCATCACGACACCACGAGAGTCTTCATCCAACCAGAGCTCATTACGTGCTCACACGCCTTCGTGAGGATCGACAAAGTCCAGCGACCGTTACAGCCACGTTACGAGGGCCCCTTCCGCATCCTTAAGCGCATCGAGCAATATTTTACGCTAAGGCTACGCGGAAAAGCTGCGAAGATCGCTATCGACATGTTGAGAGCTGCGTACACCACTAGCTACAACAGCGAGCCGGCGAAACCGACGACTTCAAGACCAGAGGGCGCAGAGAAGAACAGGCTTATTCTGTAAACTCACATCCTGCGTTCAGTTCCTGCGTTCAAATTATCACATGATCAAAAACGAGGTATTCTGTAAGCTTTCAGAAACATGGGATGGGAACTCGTAAGAATTGACCGGGTTTTGCTTTTATCTGTCATTCTTCATGTGTTTGTATACTATTTCAATCGGCATAGTGTTACCATGTATAATGAATGCTAAGTATGAGAGCAATTGCTTAAATGAGATCTCCCACATTTTTATACATGAAGAATTTATTTATTTGCTAAATTGTGTCATGATTTTAAATGTTGAACATTTTTAAAATGTTCAACATAATCTCAATTAAAATTAAGTAATTTTGTATGTAAATTTCGCAATTTCTTATGTAAATTTAATGTGGCGTAACCTGGCAACAATGGTTAGCGTCATGGAAAATCATCAATTATGTAGAGAAGGTGCATTGTGTAAAAATATTGAAGTTTTAACTAGGAAAATTATTATAATAAAGCAAATAAATTCAATATTAAATGTTAACTCAAAAAAATTTCACTGACAAAATGACCACAAATACCGACAGAGTAGAAACGACTGGTTTTCTTTTGCGAGCCAGATGACAGATGAACGCATGCAGTCGAATGTTACAAAATTCGTATGTTTTCGTAAACAGCTTTGAAAAGCATGTAAAACTACCAACAACATACGTCGCAAAGACATGGGATGTGATGCGTTCAGTTTTATTTTTTTTCTGACAAGAGAACATATGTTTTAAGAAAATAACAAAAGAGAATAGAGAATAAAATCGAACTGAACGCATGATGTGAGTTTACAGAATAAGCATGGAAGACGAGAAGCGGCCGGCACGTTAGGATTCCAGTGAGATTTTTGGTATCGCAAATGCGTTATTAGGGGGAGTATTGTGGCGGACCTGGTGGTCCCAAAAAGCATCGAAGCCGCGAGTCGTTGAACGCAATTTAGTGCAAATTCGGTTTGTTTTCATTGCCGGCATCCAACATTGTTGCTCGTCGCGGTGTACGATAACGATCGGCGACAGTCATCTGATTCGCTTCAGGCTGTAGCCTGGCGCGCGCTCATTGCTGACGCTGACTAACGTCGGCGCTGCGATTTGAGGCGACGGAGTAGCTACCCGCCGTCTTGACTCATCAGTGCATCGAGCTCGCTTTCGTCTATTGTAAAGACGCAGCGTCAGCATGCGAGCGCTGGCCGGCGCAGCTCTCCCATCGTTAGCGCTGACGTAGGGAGGGTTGTTTATAAGGCCCAGCGCGATGCATCGTGAGAGCATTGCAACAATGTGGAAGTACGTGTTTTCGGTGACTGTCTTATATTTCGCGGCGAAATACATTCTGCAGTGGTGGTGGTGGCATTCCCTCTGGGATATGCTGCCAACACCATAAGTAGCGATCACTGCTTCTTACGACACACAGTTCAGTTTTCGGCGTCAACCCAGCGACTGATCTCTCAGCGACTCGCGGCTTACTTAGTGTAACAGCAAATCAAGTGTAAATATTGGCTCCACAAAAAGTTAAGTGGTAGCGTATTAATGTGCATTATTGTAAATAAAGATTAAGAAAATACTTAACCACAAGTTTACACCCATTGACTTTTTGAACCTCCTTGCTATATGGCCCTTACTGTTGACCACTCAAGTCTGAACTAGCTAGAAAAATGTCAACATACGAGTAAGTGGCAGCTATGTTTATCTTACAATTTTCAGTTTTCGAAAAGACAATTGGTTCGCTTATACATGCCAACCAATTTTTTAAAAACTTTTCCCAGTAGCTCGTTACATTCCCGTTCGCTTTGCCTCAATTCGTACAACGCTCTATTGAGCTTCAAAACCCGATTTGGGTAATTACTACTAACAAATCCCTCAGAGCGTTTCTTGTAAACGATGTAATGCAAGTCGCTATTTAAATAAGCGGAAGAAACATACATTTGTTGTAAATGTAGTTTATATTCGCATGCCAAAGCATTTAACAGTTGTATGGTGGAGTACCGGACTACAGGTGAAAACGTTTCGGTAAAATTGAGACCGTTTATTTCACTGCATACTTCCGTGATGAGATGAGCTTTAAAGCGATCTACTCTGAAGTGTGTGATAATGAGAGTTCGTATCAACAATTAATTGGAAATCTAAATTATTGATCAGTTCTAACAAGGCCAGACATTTCATTCTGTGATAGTTTTCTTTGTCAATTTATTAAATGTCACACAAATGTTCATTGCAATTATACAAAAAGGATACTTGATATCTAAAGAAAACTAAGAATTTTTGTTTAAAGTATGTAGAGGAGAAAGCTGAACTTGTGTGCAAATTTGGCGCACAAAAATATTAAGCGGCCGAACACTGCAAACTTGCTATGATCAAGCAGTCGAACAGACCTAAGAACTGTTCCCAAGGAGAATGGGAGCAGTTCTCAACACAAAAGCACACGTTTACGCTACTACTGAAGACGATCGTTTAGAAACGACCACACACACACGGACGGCAGTAGAAAAGTAAGAGTGACGTGGTGTGCATTTTACATGCAAATGCAACTGAGCGGCAGAGCGACATATATACAAGTTATACCAGCGAGGAGAACAAGCAATCAAATAGCGCTGAGTACTAAATAACCTCATTTGTACACTGCACAACCCGAGTCAGAGAGTGCAGTGAACACATAGATCAGCTCTCAGCTGAGCTAAAGTGACCCACTTTTTGCAGCTTATGTACTGCAAAAATCAATGTATGTAAGAAGACGGCAGTGAAGTTCACTGACCGAAGAACTTCTTAACCTTGGGAAAGTGTTTGAAGCAAATACTTTTTTGCACAAAACCTGCTTAACGGAGTACAAAATACCGCACTCCGTTAAAATCGAAGTTTCTAGGAAAAGGCTCCAGGGAGTATAAAATTGACGGAAGAACAGAACCCGGGGTTCAGACGGTTCAGTCGGTTCAGTGGGTTCAGTCGGGTCAGTCAGTGCAGTCAGTTCAGTCAGTAAGCTCAGCAAAGTTCAATGTTCAGTACGGTTCAGCAAGTAAAATTTCAGTCAGTGCAAGTCAGTTGAGAAGTTCAATTCAGTTGGTTCAGAATAAAGTGCAAAATTGTTGGCTGAAATCGAGCAGAGTGTCAGTCATCCCAGAGAAGTACGGTGAACACGGCGGAAATAAACCACGTCTTTCAATCCTGTGCACAGCTCAGCAACACTCAGTCAGAAGCCAAGGTACTGTACTATATTTAAGTTATAAAATTCCAAAGTAGAACAACAGAAAATACACAGTCGCAGTGGCTCGAACGCCCTCCTGTTGTATGAGTTAAAAGCGCTAGAAGCACACAGTTGCAGTGGCTTCTAGACCTTTCCGTCAGTGCAGACATCTGATCTCACAAACGCAGTGATATATCAGCAACCCAGTCATCAGTGATCTCATAAACGCATTGAGATTTCAACAATCCAGCAGAATACCAGTGATCTCACAAACGCGGTGAGATATCAACAATCCAGCAGAATACCAGTGGTCTCACAAACGCAGTGAGATATCATCAGCCCAGCAGAATACAAGTGATCTCACAAACGCGGTGATATATCAACAGCCCGACAGAATACCAGTGATCTCACGAATGCAGTGAGTTATCAACAGCCCAGCAGAATACCAGTGATCTCACAAACGCGGTGAGATATCAACAGCCCGACAGAATAACAGTGACCACAAAACGCGTAGAGGTGCCAACGATATTATATTATTCTATTTCTAGTAGGGAAAGGAAAAATTAATGTCGTGAAGCGATGTTAATTTTTCCTTTTATTACAATGTTTCTACTGCGTGGTCAATTGTTTGATGTTAGCCTTAATGCTATTACAAATTTCTTAAGTAAATACGATAATCGGTTCTTGTCTGGCCTCCCTCGGACCTGGTGATTGGAGAAGAAGATGATGATGGTTCTGCCGAATTATGCTTTTGCTGCTACGAACTGTCATCTCGTCTTTGGGTGATGTTTTCTTGTATGACGCGTTGCAGGGCACCCACATTTGAAGAAACGGTGTGTAACTATGTGACTGCACCGATTGGACATGCTCTTCGTAGTACTGATCTACCTTGAACGGAGTGATGTGGCCTTCGGTGTTTCTTTCTCGTTTTCTTGGACTGCTGGAGTTGTGTGCTACGTTGTTGACTGTCTGGTGGACCTTCCACCTTACTTGACGCTAATTGATCGAAGAAGCTCTGACTGTGGCTTCACGATTTCCTTGTCTCACTTCGGGACGTTAGCTCTAATTTGCGACTATAGTAAGATGTTAATTTGCGGGGAGTGCTCAAAAGAAAAATGTTGTAGCACGTCCACCCTGTTGACTAGTGTAAGCGAGAAAACATCGCCATGGCCGTCTTTGTCGAACAATGCTGTCTCTCACTTCTGTGATGGTGCCGTACAACGTGATGATTCGGAGAAGCAACTTCGATGTACCGCTCGTATCTTGGAGTCCATAACCAAATTGAAGCTACCATAGGTGTTGATGCTGTTGGTGGCTTATCATATTTATTTTCTAAGATTTATACTACGAAATAATTTAATGTTATTTCATGAGTATCTTATGCTTGTTCCTTAATATTTATGCTGCAATAAATGCGAGTATATACATACTTATGACTATGTACAATTTGCGTGCGTATTCGACTATCAACTAAAATCAATACATTTATCGAGTGAAATCATTAAATCTTAGGTTAAAAATTTTTTTACAGTTTTCGTTATGTGTCCTTAAAAATATTTTTCTAGTGCCTTATATCTAGTTTCTTTTCTTTTTTCATTCTCATTTTCTTTTCCTTTCATTTTAAAATTTTTGTTCTTTATTTTTATACATTTTTCAGAATGTTTTTTCTTTCTTATTTTTTTCCCTTTCATATATTTATTGTTCCTTTGTTTTCTTTCTTTTGTTTTTTGATACTTATTATTTATTTATTTAATTTTTTTTGTTTTCCTTTTCTCTTCTTTTTTCTTCTCTTCTCTCTTTTTCGTTCTTTTTCCTTTCAATCAAGAGTTTTGTCAGTTTGTTTTTTTTTCCCCTATGTATAATTACTTCAACTATTTTTCTCTTATTACTATCCACAACTAAAAGCTCTATTAGTTTATGACTTCTATATTACCATTAAAATTATTTAATTAATGAAATTTTACAATTATTTAATTTACTTAATTTAATTTAACTCTTCAGCAAGTTGAAAAGTAACCTTTAAATTCTATTTTACTTGCCCCCTTTTTTTTCAATATTTTTATTCTTATAATTTCCCGAGTAATTTTCAATCTTCCGTATTTACAATTTTCTATTTCAACCATTATTCATTGCTATTATTCATTCGAATCTCTGTGTAATTACTTCATTTAAAATACTCTTCTAGTTGCTTCCTCCTTACTAGACGCTTCCGTGTGCATTTAACATATCTATATACAAGTAACGGTAACCAATTCGCGATGCCACATAATGTCATGGCGCCCTGACACCATGTGACAAAACCGTCTCCGAATTTTCTACCCAAAAATTATTGCAACTTGGACTTCTGATAAATAGGATTAGGTCCAAGTAAAAATTGAATTAAAACTAAGTTTATATTGTTTCTACCATATGCATGCACTTGGAAACAACATAAAATTAATATACTGCCTTAACTAAGCCTAGATATATGGTTAAGACAAATTCGATAATCACTTAATATATTCTGTTAGTAAGCAAAGTTAGTAAGTGTCCGGTTAGTTATAACAAAATTTTCTCTAAAACTACATACTAAAACCAAAACCGTTTTGTTTTAATAAGGACATTCCTGACGTACTCACTCAAGCGCACTGAGCAATTATTTGCGGCGTCGCAGTTAATAGGGATCCAGCCCTCTCTTTTTTTCCACCTATGACCGCCTTGAAATACAAAAATATATGTTATTTTACGTTCTTAATTTTTCCCTATTTACTAAATTTTTTGTTGAATTGTATGTGTTGAGCGTGGTTTTCCGGTTCCGATTTACTGCATCCGTAGCTGTTCCTATTTTAATTGAATTGTTGTAATGTTTAAGCAAATTGTTATGGAATTGCTTATCCCTGTTCTTAATTTTTAGAACTGTCGTGACTGGGCTTCTAATGCCTATCACCTCATATGGGCCTAACCAAATCGGTGAAAATTTATTTTTCCTCGTTTGATTTTTCAGCATTACTTTATCTCCAGCTTTAAAAATTATTGGGTTTAGCCTGTCATCGTACTGTTTTTTGGCCGCTTCCTTTGCACGTTCCTGATTCTGCCTAACCATCTCATGGGCCCTTTGTATTTGGAATTTCTGGACCTTGATGGGATCGTTGGCGTTATAGAGTGGGCCACATTTTTTCTTCAAATTTGTTGGCATCTGCGCGTCGAATCCATAGAGTGTGCGAAAAGGGGTTTGTTTGGTGGTTGTATGCGGAGTGTGATTATGCACGTGCATTGCCGCCGATAACCACTGGTCCCAATTGGATCCGTCCTCTTTCGCAAAACTACGCAAATATTCTGCCAACGGTCTATGGCTTCGTTCTAAGGAACCATTGGCCTGTGGGTGGTACGGTGTTGTGTGTAATTTTTTAATTCCTAACAACTTACATGTGTCACTGAATAATTTTGAAGTGAAGTTGGTACCGTTATCTGTTACTAGAATTCGTGGAATTCCGTATCGCGTTACCACTTCGTCGAAGAAGGCTCTGGCTACGGTACTCGCCTCTGCGTCGGGAATAGCTGTGCAAGCCATAAATTTTGAAAAATCGTCTTGGAATGTGAGGATGTATTTATTACCAGATACAGTCTCCGGTAAAATACCTACAATGTCCATATAAACCTTATCGAAGGGCCGCACTGGCGTGTCTGTTAATACTAGGGGCATTTTCGTTCATTTTGAACTTTTGTTCACTTGACATTTGGAACATGCTCTAACGTATTCTTTTATCTGCTTTTGCATGCCTGGCCACCTGTATTCTTGCCTAATGCGTAAATAGGTTTTTACCACCCCTTGATGACCTCCTAATGGTTTATCATGGAAATCCTTTATTATTGTCTTAATTTCCTTTGGGTCTTCCAGAAGAATTGTGCTATCACCCTGTTCCGCCTTTGGACTATCCGGTTCCACTGATGCGGAGATTTCCTGCGGCCTGTCGTTTTCTTGGTTCTTTTGTTCTTTTGCCTTAGAGCGCGTTTGGACTGCCGCCACCTCGCTGTTATTTTGGGGTATTCTACTCAGAGCGTCCGCATTTAAATTTTTCTTCCCAGGTTTATATATAATTTCGAAATCGTACTCCGATAGTTTATGTCTAAACCTGGCTAGACGAGAGGTCTGATCCCTTAAATTTGCTATACCCCTTAAGGGCTGGTGGTCTGTAAATACTTTGAACGGCCTCCCCAAAAGATATGCTCTAAAATTCTTCGTTGCCCACACTATGGCCAAGAATTCCTTTTCGATTGTGGAGTACCGTTTCTCGGCTCCACTCAACGCCCTACTGGCGAAAGCTATTGGCCTGTCCTTGCCTACTTCCCCTTGGGACAATACTGCTCCCAGAGCTTCATTGCTAGCATCGGTGGTCAAGAGAAATTCTCTGCTAAAATCTGGATATGTCAATACCGGTGGTGAAATTATTGCTCGCTTCAACGTCTCGAAAGCCTTTTGGCAATCCTCGGACCATTTAAAAACTACATTCTTCCTCAACAGCTTATTAATAGGTAAAGCTATCTTTGCCATATTGTCTATGAATTTCCTATAATAATTTACTAAACCCAAACATGCTTGCACCTCCTTCTTATTCCTGGGTGGCAAAATATTCTTGACACATTCTACCTTCTGTGGGTCCGGAAGTGCACCATTTTCCGAGCACTTATGACCTAAATACACGACTTCGCGCAGCAAAAACTGGCATTTCCTAATATTTAACTTAAGATTATTGATTCTTAAGGCTTCTAACACTTTCGCTAATCTAACCTCGTGCTGCTTTAAATTACTACCATAAACTACAATATCATCTAAATATACAAAACAATCTATTCTTTTGAGACCTGTGAGGATGTGATTCATGATCCTCTGAAAGGTAGCAGGCGCGCCCGTTAACCCAAACGGCATTATCTTAAACTCAAAATGTCCCAATCCTGTACTAAACGCAGTTTTTCCTCTATCACTCTTATCTACTAACACCTGATGATACCCACTTGCTAAATCTAAGGTCGTGAAATATCTACTATTACCTAACTGATTTAGAATCTCATCAATTCTAGGAATTGGAAAAACTTGTCTGATTGTGACTTCATTTAGTTTTTATGTAGTCCACTACTAGTCTCCACTTCTTTTCTCCGTCTTCACCAGCTTTCTTGGGAACTATCAACAATGGAGAGTTCCACGGAGAAGTACTTGGTCTCACTATTCCGTCATGTAAAAGCTTAGCTACCTGTCTGTTCACCTCCTCCCTATGAGCCTGTGGGAGTCTATACTGCCTCTGATTTATCGGAGCCTGTTCAGCCCCCGTTGGAATTGTATGTTTCAACACCGCTGTGCACGTTAAACTGTTACCTTCTAGCAGAAATACATCATGAAACGTGGAAATTATTCTTTCCATAGATTCCATTTCCTCCGGATTCAGGGTGGGGTCTAGTATTATTTCTTTCCTCAAGGTCTCTAACCTTTTCTCCACATTTATACCTTTCATCTCTCCCACTCTATTTATCATACTAGGACGGGGTGTTTCAAACTCATTGAAATTAGAAAACTCTGGCCTAAAATTACTGTCTATCTCTATATCCTTTTCCGTTGAATTTAGTACCGGAACGTAAATTACGCCCCTCTTTACTTTTGCTAAAGTTTCCCCCATATACACTCCTGGAACAATTTCCTGTTTGTGAACTACTATTTCCGGAATATTGGTTTTAGCCCTAACTGGAACTACTCTAATAGTTCTCGCCATTACTCTTGAATCTTCACTATGTAAAACTCGATCTATTTCTCCCATTGAACGCATAACCAGCGTCTTAATATGTTTCTTATTCGCATCCATAAACGTTACTCGTTTTTTAATTGAGTTTATAATTGAACGATTCCACAAATTGTCCCTACCAATTATGCCATCCGCTGACACTCCCTGTCCAAGTGGCACCACTTGTAGCTTTAAACAAAGGTGATTCATATCGTTAGGTGTGATCAGTATGGAACCCTTCGTTGTTACACATCCACCAAAAGCTCCATTAAGGGTTCTTACGTCTTTCATATTTACCGGCAATGATCCCCTCAACGCGTTCTCCTTTACCAGGCTCGTGTCTGCTCCAGTATCTACTAATAGGATGAGTTTTCCATTTTTTGCACCTTCATAAGATATTTCAATGAACACGTCATCTATAGTGTCTGGGCGACCCTTCTGCCAGTTTAATCCTGAATTAATTTGCCCCCTTCTTTCCGTTGTATTCCGTTTTATACTTATACCATTTTCTACCCTTGAGAAAAAATTTTCTAACATTTTTGTTGCGTTCCTTTGCCATGATTTCAAGTTTGTATTCTTGCTATTTAAAAATGAGTCGTCTCTCCCATGATGTGTATGACTCGTCACTCCCATGATGTGTGGCCTCGAGTTACTTGTCTTATTGGGTTCCCAGCTTAGTGGCCTTGGCTGGGCCCTCGATAGTTTCCCTGCGCTGTTCCTTGATATCTCTTGGTGGGGCAATTTATTGCTATGTGTCCTGTTTTTTCACAACGGAAACACTTAATATCATCTCCCCTGCTTCTGTTTCCCCTATTACTCGTATTCCATCTACCCTCATTAGATTGTGGCTGATGTCCACCACTACTCATAGGGTCGTTACTATTTCCTCTCTGATTACCTACCTGACGTTCGGCTAAATTTCCTCTCGTCGGCTGCCCCCGTGACTGACATCTCCAATTTAGTTCACGCCCATACATCATGCATTTCTCACAGAATGGACTATTTTTCCTTACGAGACACTCGTCCCTAGTATGGCCTTTCCTTCCGCAGAAGCTACATACTATTCGCGCTTTGGCACTGGCTTCCCCACCTTGTGGACGTTCCATCCTTTTGCCGTCCCGCGTGATACTCTGGTTTTGCATGAAGTTATCGCCATGCTGTGTATTTAATTTCCCTAGGGCATCCATGGGTGTATGGCTTGCAGTCCTTTCGTTCATTTCTGCCGCCCAGACCGGATTTATGCTTGCTAAAAGGTTTGGTTAGGCTCCGAGAGATCTGCTGATGATCTCGTTTAGCTGTATTGCTTCTTCGATCAGTCTTTCCATGTCGATCACGTTGGTGCCCAACATCTTCATCCTTACTGTTGGGTCTCTTAACCCCAACACGAATGTCCTTGCTAAGGATTTGTTAATTTCTAGTCGCAGACCATGATTCTGGGCCTCAGTATATTGTGATTTCGTTATGTCTTTAGCCTGTGTCCTTAGATTTATTAACCTTTCTCCGAACTCCACTATTTCTTCACCTGGGAGTTGGGACACTGTCTGTATTTCCGATATTATTGTGTCAAAAGATCTACACTTCAGATAGGACAGCTTTAAGGTACTGTATAGCTCTTCTACGCTCGCTATTTTCTTTCCCCTAATTAACCCGTAAGCGTTCCCATGAAACCTTTGTTTTACGCACGCTATGAAATCCCCTATTTCGGCATCCGATATACCCCTTCTTGCAAGTTCACATCCCTCAATAAATTTATACACTTCATTTCTCAAATCTGGTGAACGGGTACCTGAGAAAAAAGGTACTAATCTGTTTACATTCTTTGCAAGTGCTTCTATACTCATTTTTAACCCTGTGTTACTCCTGATGCTTTTGAAACCTGTTGCAGGTAGTGAAGGACGGCCAGTCGTATCTTTGTGTGGCAGGGTCTTATCTGCTAACAATTCTTCCTGTCGCAGAAGTCTATTTTCTTCTTTTAACTCCTCTTTCTCCTATGAGCCTCTTCTAAAGATTCAAAACTTTCCCTGCTTTTTTGGTTTA
This sequence comes from Sicus ferrugineus, assembly GCA_922984085.1. Lineage (NCBI taxonomy): Eukaryota > Metazoa > Arthropoda > Insecta > Diptera > Conopidae > Sicus > Sicus ferrugineus. The sequence goes on from OV277348.1 coordinate 68,529,207, forward strand.
AAACTGTTGAGAGCAAATTTCCCGAAACTCATTTTTTCTCAATCAACTTTCTCAATCTGATATTTTCCTCTTCTACTTCCTTTACTAAAATTGCCTCTAATTCTCTGTCCGTCAAGTAGTTGTCGTATCTGTTCTTTAAGGCGTGAAATTCAGCTTTCTACCTTTCTAATTCCTTTAGTGCACTTTTATTTTTATTTGATACAAAATTGAGCAATTCTTCTAAAATTGCTTCCGCCTTCTCTACCTTGGAGAGATTACCTTTCTACCTTGGAGAGATTACCTAGATCTTTAATTTTTTCCTTTATTAAAACCAAATTCTCTTTATTGTTAACAGTAGACGAAAGATTATCCCAAATTTTTTCAATGAACCTATCTAACTGTCCAACCAAATCTTTATAATCCCTTCCTAAATCCCTTAATCGTGCCTCCAAATCGAATGAAATATCCATCAAGTAGAAAAACAAAAAGACAGCGCTTGCAATTCTGCCAACACTTTGGGTCTGACGAGCAAGCGAGCAAACAATTAAAACCTCAGCAATGTTTTGCGCTGAAATCCAACCTCAAGCGTAAGCGCCACCGCCACTCTCAAGTTTCGTGTCACTTTTTAATTATATTTAGGCTACACTTCGCGTATTTTCTTACAAAAAAATTTTTTTTCGTAGCATTCGCAAAACTGCTAAATCTACTGTTCACAAATTATCAGAAATTATTCAATTTTTCATTTGTTTTACAATTTAAATTTGCACAACCAAATGCTCGACCAATTATTATAATAATTCCCCTATAGCCAGACTCAGCCACAGGATTACGGGTAAGGGAGTCTTGCCCAGGATTATTTATGTGTGTTAGCATTTATATATGTCTGCTACAAATAATTTATACCTCTTTTAAAATTTTTCTTTTAACACAAACTCACCTGAGCGAACGATTTTCGGTACTTAATAACCGGCTGCGCCAAATATGTTGTGATTCTCCTGGAAGTCCTCGCTGTGGGCTCCTCCAAAGTCCACAGTCCGTCCGAATAAAAACACTTTAATTCCGTTTTAGACACTTTATTGTATACTCTGGAGCTGCACACGTTTTGCAAGCCCTGCTTCACTAATCACTACTCACTGATTGACTTACGCAACTCAACTCTCCTCCACTAACTCATACCAGTCTTATTTATATTTCTGTATGAGGAAGCTTAAATACGGAAATAACAATAATACGCTGACTGTAGCGGAAAAGACCTGCCTCAACACCTGAGCGCAAGAAAGTGGGTCACTAGTTCCATGGCCAACAATATTTAATGAAAACGAAACCGCGGCCTCAGCGACCTGCGATCATTCGACGAATTGCTCTAGAAACGGCAATGCGGAATTAAACCAACAAGCACAACGTGCAAAAAATGTTCAGTGCGAAGTCATAATTCTAAGTATCGCCCGAAAGTATGCCTAGCGGAACCAGTGACTCACAACAAACGTAAGATGTGTTTGGCCGCTGCCAAGTGCCCAGTATGGGGTATGATAGATTCTTCCATGGATTGATACTGGAATTTGATGTCGGCTGTCCCTTTCAAATAACGTAAGATGTGTTTGGCCGCTGCCAAGTGCCCAGTATAGGGGTCTGTATTACATTGGGCCAGTTCACACATCGAGTGCAAAATATTGGGAAGATTTTATTAGATACATTATAACGCAAATTAACGATTGGTAATCTGTCTGATAAACTCCCGTGCAGTTGTTGATATTACATTTCGCCTGAAACCAAGGGTCTAACGGCGTTGCGATGATTTCGCGATCGCTTATATTGCATTGGCGCAATAAATTTTCAGTGTACAGTTTCTGTCATTTTCTCTATCTATCTCCAATCCCAAGAAATACTTTAGTTTACACCCATCGACTTTTTGAACCTCCTTGCTATATGGCCCTTAGTGTTGACCACTCAAGTCTGAACTAGCTAGAAAAATGTCAACATAAGTGGCAGCTATGTTTATCTTACAATTTTCAGTTTTCGTAAAGACAATTGGTTCGCTTATACATGCCAACCAATTTTCTAAAAACTTTTCCCAGTTGCTCGTTACGTTCCCGCCCGCTTTGCCTCAATTCGTACAACTCTCTATTGAGCTTCAAAACCCGATTTGGGTAATTACTACTAACAAATCCCTCAGAGTGTTTCTTATAAACGATGTAATGCAAGTCGCTATTTAAATAAGCGGAAGAAACATACATTTGTTGTAAATGTAGTTTATATTCGTATGCCAAAGCATTTAACAGTTGTATGGTGGAGTACCGGACTACAGGTGAAAACGTTTCGGTAAAATTGAGGCCGTTTATTTCACTGCATACTTCCGTGATGAGATGAGCTTTAAAGCGATCTACTCTGAAATGTGTGATAATGAGAATCCGTATCAACAATTAATTGGAAATCTAAATTATTGATCAGTTCTAACAAGGCCAGACATTTCATTCTGTGATAGTTTTCTTAGTCAATTTATTAAATGTCACACAAATGTTCATTGCAATTATACAAAAAGGATACTTAGATATCTAAAGAAAACTAAGAATTTTTGTTTAAAGTATGTAAAGGAGAAAGCTGAACTTGTGAGTTTTGTTGATGCCGATTGGGCTAATAATACATTAGATCGTAAATCTTATACAGGATTTTGTTTTATAATGTCAGGCTCAGTTATCTCCTGGGAAAGCAAGAAGCAGAGAGCCGTGGAATTGTCGTCCATGGAAGCTGAATTTATGGCTGTAGCAGAAGCATGTAAAGAAGCTATATATTTAAGGTCTTTAATGTATAAACTAACTGGTAATTTACATACTATATGTTTGTATAATGACAGCCAGAGTGCAAGAAGTTGGTGGCAAATTATACCTGTAACAAGAATAGTAAACATATTGATATTCGTTATCACTTTATCAAAGATGTAGTTATTAATAACATCATTGATTTAGAATATTTGCCAACAACTAATATGCCAGCCGATTTACTAACTAAAAGCTTAAATCCCATTTAGCATTATAGATGTTTAGAGGATATGGGAGTTAGTAAGATATGATGTTAAAATTAAAAATGTTTTCTTTATTTGATGTAGTTAAATAAATCTGTCGATCTGTTGACAAATGTCATACGAACAAGTCGTTATATTCTATTAGAATAGTTACTATATGTCTAAAATTATTTGATATTCGCACAGGACCTACAATTGATTGATATAATTTGAAAACTATTACTACGTATATCAATTTAGTACCATTTGTATACTCTATACCCGAAGGGAGTATCGTATATATCGTAATGAAATTTGGCAAATATTTGGAAATATTCTTTGTTATGTAGGGCAATTGGGATTGAGAATTGGCGATATCGGTTAACAACCACGGTTACTTTACATACGGAATGTAAAGGCACCTCGTTTTAAAAAAATATTATAAGGTGAATATCTCATAAACCGTGCGACATATTGATGTATTTTCCATACCTGAACACAGCGCTTTTATAAAAATTTTTGCCAAAAATGGGCGTTGGCCGCCTATATTGCCTATACAAAAGTGGCAATATCTCATGAACAGTATAAGATATGAAGACGTAGTTTTATCGCGAGGTATCTGAAAGCATTACCGATCTGCTTTCAAAAAATGGGCGTGCCACACCCACTCATAAAAAAGTTGTCAATATCTCATAAACGGTGCAAAATATTAATACGTGATTTTATGCCGGAGTACTTAAGGATATTAGCAAATGTTTGCTAAAAATGGTCGTAGTCCGCCTACTTATACAAAAGTTGTGAACTAGCGAAAATATTATTTTCTTTAGCTACTCGGGTGTAGGGTACTTATTATGTTTTTCTCTCCCTTTGTCTTCTGTTTTCAATTATGTAATGTTCTTTCAAAGTTGTTTTTGTGTGTACTAATTAATAATTATCATGGCTACTTGCTATGTAATGGCTGCTTCTAGTCTTGGTAATGGTGCTAATGAGAATCATTAAGTTATAGTTGATATATTCTGCAGAAGATATAGTGATTTAAATATTGTTTATTTTAACGCACGAAACCTAAACGCTGTTAAAATGGATTATATTAATAATGTTTTTCAGGGTTGTTTAATCGACGACATATGTGTGTCTGAAACTTGGTTTGTTTTTTAGGTGTCAAAACTTGGTTTGTTTTTTAGGTGTCGAATTTTTTAATTTAATGGTTTTAGACAATTGCAAACAAGTTCTTTTTTCATTTGTGTGTACAATCCTAGCCGTGCGAAATGCCTTCAACCATTTTGTGACTCTTTGATATCTTAATTAATTACGATTAGTTTGTTATCTGTGGTGATTTTAATATTAATTTATTATTAATTTATTATTATGCTGACGATCTAAAGTTGTACTAGTCTTGTCCTAAGCGTTTAATTGATAAACTCAGTTGTACAGTAAATGAGGTTTTAGACTTAATTAGCCAATGGGCTTTGCGTGAAAGACTTACGGCCGTATTCTGCCTTATTAACAAGACTCACCTCACCATATAGAAGCTTTTTTCTCAACAATTTTGTCAATATCAGAATACGTCAAAATACGCTATTAGGACAGCTGACTTCTTGTGAAATCTAATTTCTCTTGTGCGGTTTTGTTTTGTAAATTTTTGTCCGTATCTCGCATCGCATTAATAAATTGAAAAATAAATATGGAACGTGAATCACTCCAAATACAAAGTCCGTTACAGTTGACTAAGAGAATGACGCTCTATCTTCTCCAAAAGCTGGTATTTCCGACTTCTCCGATCTCTTACGTGTTTTGGAAGAACGAAACAAAAGGCAAAGTGACCTGTTGTCTGATGTTATTAAAAATTAAATAGCAAACTTACGTGAAGATGTATACGGAAAACTCAAAAAAGAACTACAGAGAATTCGTGAGGAATTCAGATGCAGCATTCGTAGCATCGAGGCCTGTTGGACAAAGCAACTCGAGGAGACTAGTAAAGCAATCTCCGTTCTTGCTGGCCGTATTGATGCGGTAGAACAATCACCTGCTGTAGTCACTGGTTTACAACAGAAGCTTGAAGAAGCTCTGGAACGTGTCGATAAAATTGAACGTCATGAAATTTCCAATGATGCTGTGATGTTTGGTGTTCCTGAGGTGAAAGACGAGGATTTAAAAAGCATTTCGACAAGTAGAGTGCGGAATAGAGGCGGCGCTGCTCACACCGTTGCTTCCGATCCTATCATCCTAAGTTTTGAAAATTCTTATGAGAGGAACCTGTTTCTGAAAGCAACGGCGGAATACGGAAAGACCACGAAACGCGCTTTTGACATCGGTGACATTGGGTTCTCCTCTCAGGTTAATTTCTATGTAAATGAAAACCTCACTAAAAGGAATCGCGAAATCCTCACAAGAGCGACCATGTTAAAGAGAAGGAAAGAACTCTTTTCTGTCTATACGCAGCGCGGATCAGTTTACATAAAATTGACTGAAAGAGGTGCTAGTCTACCAATTACAAATTTATGGATGCTTAACGCCGCCACTATGGAGAGCACCGTTGTGACATAAGACAAGACAGCAGAATCAACTTAAAAGAATATTAGTACATGTTAATACCATTTTTATACCCTACACCCGAAAGGAGTAAGGTATATTCACTTTGTTCTTCCGTTTGTAACGCAGAGAAGAAGACAAGATAGATATAGGTAGGTATGTATATTCTTTCTCAGCGTCACCTCATGAATCGATTTAGCCCTGTCCGCCCGTCTGTCTGTCTGTTGTTACGAAACTCCTTTAACGGTTAGGTGCCATCAGGCTAAAATTTCCCCTTACCGTCAGGTGGGGCTCACGGCAGCCACTGCTAGCTCAGTTGTTTTCTTTTTTCAGGGGCCGTGATTCTTAACCCTTCCGAGTCGCTCCAGGAGTCACCGACAATACTTCATCATTCTCTCTTCACGCAAACCTGCAAAACAAAAAAAAACAACAAAACCACCTCTCTAACCTTCTCCCCTCTTTCCTTCTTCCCAAACCATTGAATACTCTTTAGCACTTCATTATATACAAAAGTGCACTTTATTGAGAATAATTATAAGTATACAAGTTCTTTTAATTTCTAATTATTCACTTATACTGTCCTCACACATGAAATCCAATAAATCTCTATTTTTGCCTGAGTCCAATACACTATTTGTTTGCATTGAATTACATAACCTGCAGATTCAGGCAGGGTCGGAACGAGGAGCATGTCAACAGCATTATTACGCTTTTATTCCATAAAAAAAATATAAATTCGCCTCACTATACGAATATATTTATATATTTTAATATATTTTTCTGAAGAGCTCTCCGGAAAAAAAAATGAGGTACGGGAAATGTTTCCCCAGTGACTCGACCACAATTGCTGCTTTGCCTGTTCCCTCCCCCCTTTACAAATATATATGAATCCCAACTCTGGCACTTTATTCTTACTAGTTCCACACAGTATTCTATTTTCTTATTACATATATATATTCAACATAAAATTTCATATATTCATTTTGGTTTATTTTATCTTTCCACAATTTTTCCTTCCACCAACACTCAATCTGTAAACTACTTCACCTCCTTATGGGGCGCTTCCTCGGGCACGTCCAATTCACTATTTATACCCATATATATACTTGTTTTATTACAACACCATTGCTTGGCGAAACATACTTAAATATAGATTCTTCCAAGAGGAACTGATATTCTGTATTGTGAAATCAACATAGGGATCTTTAGATACGCTAGCCTGACTGGTCTTCAATTCAATATAGATACGCCTATAAAATTATAATCAACTTATAGCACCAATGCTTAGCGCTCTCTGCTATCCGGTAATATAATCTTGGCTATATTGCAGGTACAGGTATTCTGCATTATCAAATAAGGACCACTTATCTTAATCGTATTCTGGGCTCCTCGCGGTTCCAGGGTCTCCTTCTCCTCCTGCGTTTCTCCTTCCCTTCTCCCTCCACAGATCGGCCTTATTTCCACTTTGAACCCCTGTCAGTAGTGGATTCAATACTTGGACTTCACCGGATTCTACTACACTTGGCCACGGCGGACCCACACGTCTTATCTCCACCAACTACCAAAAGCTAATCCTCTCCACATCTTCGACTTTTCGACACCTCCGCCTGGCCCGTTTCCGTCGTTCCCTTTTCTCAAGCCTCGCTTTCCAGATAAAACAGGTCTTGCCGTTTTAACTTACTCAAAAAAAACAAATCGTTAATGCGAGAAAAATTCCTTCTAGAATATTCTGCATGAAAGACTCTTACAAAAAATGTATATCCCGCTATTGCCCTATTTTTGTTAGTGTTCCAGGCTCTCACAACACCAGGCTATCAGCATCTCTAGTGAGTTATTCCCAGTTTTGTCTTTTCTTTCCCATTCTATACTCACTATTCCTTTCTATTCTTCTTCCGCTCTTACCAAAACAAACGGAGAGGATTCACCTAAGCGCAACCAGAGAATTCAAGAGTGCATTTTTTCTTCTTCCAGCGTTATTATTCCCAATAGTGGGACCACCAAACTCACACCTAGTGACTTATTGAATAGTCCCATTAATCGATACCGATGATCTCGTCACGCAACAAAACTCTGGATTTGGTAAAGCCGAAAGGGCTGCAACAAAGACAGTGTGCGATTGACCGCTCATCGGTACTCGCCCCAGCTTTGATCATTTGATGTCAGCGCTGAACGTAGGGTTACACCCACGCCCTGACCATGCACTTGCCCTCATGCCCTCTGACTGAGCTAGCAGGGTACGTTTTGACTATGATGGTAATAGTACGGGAAGTATCGTCGATTTCTTTCTTTACGCATCGTCTATCCTGTGGTAATTTATAGGTTTTGCACAATACGAGAGAGTTAATTGACTATAACCGCTCCAAAGGTATGGGTTGCAGCCAAACACTCTATCTCATAAGACTTGTATACTTAAATATTTTCTATCATTTATTGCCTGATGTCTTTGACATGGTATACTCCGAGACTCTTACCCTTAAGGTCTTCCAGCTCGTACATATTGCTACCGATTGATTTCACCACTCGGCATTTCACAAATTTCCTACAAAATTTCGCATTTCTATTTTTCTTAAAGTCGCTAAGAATATGATTGCGTCTGTACACCTCCTGTCATGGCGTGAATCTAATCTGCCTTTTCCGACGGTTATACCGCTTCGCACTTTTCTCGTAAGCTCTGATGGCTCTGATGGCTGCTAAGACTGACTGATTCACCCTTTCCGCTGCATTTGGTTGCGGTGAATAGATCGCAGTCTTGATATGGGTAATTTTAAATTCGTCGACCATCTTGCTGAATTCCTTTGACGAAAATTGCACGCCATTATCACTATGAACGATCTCTGGCACTCCAAATTTATAAAATATCTCCTCCACCAGGAATTGAACTACTCTCACTGCGTTCGCGAACGGCATCGCTTTGAGACACACAAACTTTGAAAAGTGATCTACGACGATGAAAATGTAGGCGTTGCCTTGTTTTGATCGCGGATATTTTCCCAGAAAATCAATATAAATCTTCTGAAACGGTCTCTCAGTTACCACTTCCTTTCCTATGATAGGTCGCAATTCTGCATTGGTCGTTTTTGTTTCCTTACAGATGACACAATTTTTAACAAATCTCCGACTTGTCCTACCATCCCAGGCCAGTAGTACAGTCTACGCAATCTTTCTAAAGTTATAACGATGCCGCCATGTGCTGCCGTCTCGGGATCATGGGCTTTAGCTATTAGCGTTGACGTCAGAGCTTCTGGAATCCACAGCTTCCATTGGAGTGCACTTACTGCTGCTTCGGTGTCGAACGATGTTCGCTTGAAAACTAAACCATTATCTGTTTTTAGATCAGGCAATCGACCTTCATTTTGCTTTACACTTTCTATCAATTCTTGATATTCAGGCGATTGGAATTCTGTTGTCTCTAAATCTAGTGCTTTATCACTTACCAGCTCTGCTTCTTCCACCGTTCGGGATAAGGTGTCCGCAACCACATTTTCTGAACCTTTCCTATGCTCGATTACAAAGTCGAACGATTGCAGTTGCAGTGACCATCTCGCTAACTTTCCACTCAAGTCTTTGAGCGACATCAGCCACTTTAGACTTGCGTGGTCAGTTATGACTGTAAATGGCATCATTTCAACGTAAGGCCTGAATTTTTTTACCGCTAGCACCGCGGCCAAACATTCTTTTTCCGTGACGCTGTAATTGCGCTGATGGTTTGATTCAGTTTGTACGAAAAAAATGCTATTGGATTTTCATCCCCTTCATCGTTGATCTGAAAGAGAACCGCTCCTACACTGACATGTGAAGCGTCGCACTGAATATAAAATCTCTTATTAAAATCTGCATGTTTTAATACTGGAGCAGAAGTTAACGCGAGTTTCAGTTGCCGAAACGCCTCAATCGCTTCAGGCGTCATTTTAAACTTTTGGCTTTTTTTCAGCGTATCGCTAAGTGGCGGAGACAGTGTTGCGAAATTTTGAATAAATCGCCTGTACCACCCTGCTACGAACACCAGAAAGCTACGAACTTCCCTGGTTGAGCGAGGAATTGGAATCCTATGGATCGCCGTTACCTTTTCTGGGTCAGTACGTAATGAACCGTTGCCTATTATGAAACCTAAGTATCTCAACTCTTTAAAACAGAACTTCGATTTTTTTAGGCCTATAGATAAATTGGCTTTCCTCAGACATTCGGTAACTTCACCGAGAATTTTTATGTGAGTTACGAAATCTTGCGCTATCACTAATAGATCATCCAGGTATATAAAAACATTTGACTTCAGATGTGGTGGAATTACCTTATCCATCAATCTGCATAAGCGCTGCGCGGCATTACACAACCCGAAAGGCATTACAACGAATTGGTATAGTGAAAGCCGATAGTGAAAGGCATTACAACGCCCTGGCACTGTGAAAGCCGTATACTCCCTGCAGTCTTTTTCCAGCTCTATTTGCCAAAAAGCATACTTGAGATCAACACTACTAATATAGTACGTGCAGTCTATACGACTTAGTATTCCCTCTATATTTTGCAAAGGATACGCATCCTTCACCGTGCGCTCGTTCAGTTTTCGAGCGTCTAAACAAAATCTGTTTTTCCCTGGTTTCCGTACCAGCGTCGTGCGGTTACTCCACGGGCTATCACTGACTTCAATTACACTTAGATCTAACATTTTATCTATTTCATTATAAACCAACTCCTGCATCGCCGGCGAAATTGGGTAATGTCTGTCTTTAACGGGAATCGCGCCTTCCACTAACTTTATACAGTGTTTCTCGATTGGTGTTCTTCCCAGGCCGTGTTCTTCAAATGAATAAAATTGTTTTTTTACGATTTCCAACTCTATCTGTTGATCGAGTGTCAATACATGCGCTTCTACCTCTGAATCTTGCTGCTTATCACTTTCTTGCGAACCGTTCACCACTAGTTCTCCAGCTCTGAAAATGTCCTTAGCCAAACCAAACGATCTCCAAAAGTCTACCCCCAAATATAATTCTTGTTCTAATCTTGGGCATAAATACAACGTCATCATTTCTTTTCTTCCCTTATAGAAAACTTCAGTTTCGACTTTTCCGGCAACGACATGCTTCCGTCCAGCGGCTGTTCTAACCTGAGAAAAATACGGTTTAACAGGTAACCCCGTCTCTTGGATAAACTCCTGACAATTTTTTCCTAATAAGCTGACTGAGGTTCCGGAATCAAGAAGCCCTCGTAGTTTCCTGCCCCCCATCTGAACGTCTGCATAAGGCCTTGGATCGTTTGTATCTATTGTGCAAATTGTTGATGAAATACATTTACGGATAATTTTCCGTTGGCAGTATCGCTCGCGCGCTTTCTGCACCCTTTTTGTGATCCCTGCCTCTTCTCGGAATATTCTGGCTCTAGTACGATAATACTTTTGGATTCTATCTTCTATGGGTTTTCTTTGTGTAGTGTTAACACTGCATTGGTTGTTAAAGTTTCTTAATTTGGCTAAAATACTAATTTCCTTCCCGCCTCTCGGCTCTTCAAAACCCGTTACGGCGTCTTCTTTATTCTTTTTCACCTTTAACGTCTTCTCTAGTTCTTCTTCGCGGGAACTTGGTTGGAGCATGGCTTCCCCGCTTTTGCCACGTTCCTCTTGGCGTTTCCCTGGTTACAGTTTGTGCACTTAGGCGTGATGTAATTCGGCAGTCCACATTTAAAACAGAAAATGTTTCGCTGCAGAGACAAACAATCTCGAAAGGTGTGTCCTTCTCGGCGACAGTTCCAACACCTTAGTGTAGCACTGTGTAACTGTTGCTGCTGTGGTTGCACTGCTTGCTGGCTCGTTGCTGACTCTTCCACCCAATTTGGCTTGTCTTGGTCGTCACTCGCGCTACTTTCGAAATCTATTTCGTTTATTCTTCGTTGGAATCTTTGTTGTGACAACGGGTTTATTTCTCGCCTCAGGAAACAACGCTCAGCCTCATGACATGACGCTGGTGCGGTATTGGCGTAGAAGTGCGTGTCGTAATGATGCCCAATCTTGGATCTCATTTGTTTTTAGCCAATACCATTCTTTGGCCTCACCAGATAATAACATTTGGAAATCCCGCATCACGTCCGTCCATCCACACTTATATTGAGCTTGCAAATGCTCTACACGAAAAATGAATTCTTCTACTGATAGCTTCTCCGAATTTCCATCGAAATTTAGACCCCATCTATCGAGTTTCAATTGGTATCTATAACGATTTTCGAGTTGCTGCGTATTTACATCCTCATCATTCGTGCGACTTCCGGGCTGACTATGGGAGCTGGACGACGCACCACTGCATCCATATATCTGCTCAATGTCTGTCTTTGCTATTGGTATTTTTTCTGGGTCACTGCTTTGATGCATTGTTTGTTGTTTTGCCCCTACGTGCCCGGTGCTTTTTCTACTGCTTTGCTGTCCATCCATCTCACCTCTTCTATTAATCGGGACATTAACACCATCTGACCATTGAATTCCATTCCCATATCCCCTCGAACCTATGCTTCTCTCTGTTGAATAGCCCGATTGGAACCGTCCGGTATCCCTAACTTGACCTCGATGTTTGTAATAATTATTGATATTTCTTACCGGTTGAGATCGCACCGCACCCATGGCCACTACTGAACCTGTCTGTAACTCTTCAGCTCTCGTTTCGACGCTCAACCCCTTCATTTTCGAATTTATTTCTGACATGACCTGGCTAAGACCTATTTTCAAGCCCTCTTGAATTTGCTGGCTGATCGATCTCTCCATATGACTTATTAGATTAATACTTTCACTCCCTTCTTTTATTTTATCCAATTTCTCCTGATCACCTCTCGAGGAATTACCTCCAATCCCTAACATCGTTCTAATACTCTCGGCTGCGTCTCTTGCTGTTTCCGAACTTTGGTATTCTGGTCCAGAAAACGCTACACTCTTTTGCGCCACCTTTTTGGGAATTGCACCTCGCTGTTGTTCGGGCTGCTTATTTTCGTCGCATTTATTGTTCGCGACAAATCTATAAATGAAACATCTTGCGACATCTCGCTTGGCGTATTTTGCGACTCCGCCATTGTCGAGGGGTGTTTATTTAAATATCTCAATGGGGTGCTAAACCTACCGTACTTAAGCTGTGGCGATGATCTATTTAAGTCGTGCTGAAATTGCCTTCTCTTGTGTATTCCTTTATTCAAATTTTCAGCACTGGACATGACCCACCACTTTGATAATCTCTGTTCTTCTATGAAGACCTTAATAGTTCCCCGATACTAAACCGAATTTCAGGAACTTGCTCGCTCTCAGAACTAGGTTCCAGCTGCAATTCCACTATCAGACTGCTCTTACTCTGGCCTCAACTTATACAACGGATATACCCTAATCCCAAAAAAAGCATATGAAATTCAGGCTCGATAGAATCGACAACACATTTACTTAATTTTTTTTTTCTTACCGTAAATCTAACGCAAAATTTATAAATTATATATATATATATATATATATATATATATATATATATATATATATATATATATATATATATATATATATATATATATATATATATATATATATATATATTGTAAAATGAATCGAGACCTTATATTGTATACACGGGACATATAAACCTTTTTCTTTTTGGTATATACTATACTCAATTGACGAGAAAACTTTTATATATATTTTTCTTTATATTCAGACATACTTGGTTTGGAAAGAGGAAAAAGGCGAGAAAGCATGAATGGCTTCACTCTTCCTGCTAAGCTCGCTTCACTCTTACTCTACTTTAATTTACTTCCGACCTGCGGTTCTCTCGGCCGTTACCTCACACGCGCCATTGAACTTGGCAGCTTTGCCCGATCAAGTCGACGTGATTGGGACGTCACATCGTTGCAGCGTCTTTCGTTTGGAACTACTAAACTTTATTTTGCTCGTGTGGTTGCCCATGCGTCGCACCCCCCTCTTCCGCGCAATAGGAGCTGGTCCATACCGCCACTCCCAGCCACTGGAATTGGGACATGCCGCGAGGAGAATCCACGAAGCTGCTTGATGTTGCGCGCCATATTGCAATGACGCCTTGCACGTCTCAAAACTAAACTGCAATTTTACTTCCCCGCGCGATTGTTTATCCGCCTCACGTCCCACCTTTGTGCAATTTGAGTTGACTTCACTGCCACTCCAAGACACCAGATGTTGGGGATATGTCGCGAACAAAATCAAAATAAAAAAAAACAAAGACTCGCGGTCGTATCGAGTAGGGACTCACGCTGCAACCGGCGCCTTCTCTTCGCTCTTTAATTTAAAATAACCAGACCAAAAACAAAAAAAAACTTCTCACTTGACTTGCGTTTGCTCCCCCGCGGCACCTCGCTCTCTGCACTATCAGACTTACTCACTAAGCCAGTTTGCTTGTGAAGCCCCGCAGAGGGGAAAACACTAACCTTTGATTATCATAAATTTGAGCGCCATTTTGTTTTGACGCCATTTTACGACATGCTTTTTTCTTCTATTATCATTACTAGATTTTGCCTGCGGCTACAAGTCAGCAGTGCCTCCCTCGCAGTCGCAATTGGACTTGGCAAGTTTGCCAGAGCAAGCCGAACTGTTTGGGAAGCCTTGACAAGAAGAACCGCAAGGCCACGCTCTAACCGGGCATCAGGTTGCATCACTCCTACTCACTCACTACTAACTACCTGTCGTTTCCTATTAACTTGCGGCTGTTCATCAGCAGTGTCTCCTTCGCCCATCTGCAATTGGGCTTGGCCTTTTTTCGCCTTCCCAAGCCAGCGTGTTCCGGGGACCCTGCCGAGGAAAAACCGCCATCTTGTTTCTGCTTACGGTTGTTCATCCTCAAAGTTTCCTTCCTCTAATGCACCTTAAGCTGGCTGGCTCGCCAGCTCAATCCACCAGCTTCGGGAAACCCCGTGAAGGAACAGCCGCTAAGTTTGCCCCACGTTGGGCGCCAATTGTTACGAAACTCCTTTAACGGTTAGGTGCCATAGTGCATTTTTTCTTCTTCCAGCGTTATTATTCCCAATAGTGGGACCTCCAAACTCACACCTAGTGACTTATTGAATAGTCCCATTAATCGATACCGATGATCTCGTCACGCAACACTGTCTGTTGAAATCACGAACGAAAATAGTTATCGACATGAAATTTGGCACAAATATTCTTTGTTACGTATGGCAGTTTGGGATTGAAAATGGGCGAGATCGGTTGACAACCACGCCTACTTTACATACGGAATTTTAAGGCATCTCGTTACCCTACACCCGAAGGGAGTAGGGTACATTCACTTTGTTATTTCTTTTGTAACGCAGAGAAGGAGACGACATAGATATAGAAAAGTATATATATTCTTGCTCAGCGTCACCTCCTGAATCGATTTAGCCCTGTCCGTCCGTCTGTCTGTCTCTCTGTTGAAATCACGATTACGGGAGAACGAAAAGAGATATCGCGATGGAATTTGGAATAAATATTCTTTGTTATGTAGGGCACAAGGGCTCTGTTACACAGAGGCCTCGCCTTATATATTCGCAGTGATGTTGCGTACCAGTGTCAGCAACACCTTTGCACGACGGATGCCGAATTTAGCTCCATGTGGGTTAAGTTCAAAATCCAGTCGCACATCCTGCACTTCTGCTTCGTTTATAGAAGCCCGGGTCTAGAGAGGCTTCTAACTTTTGATAAACTGGACAGTCTCTCTGATTCGATTTCTAAAATCCTGGAATCGTATCCGAACAGTGAAATTGTTGTTGCTGGTGATTTTAATGTTCATAATTCCAATTGGCTACGTCATTCGAGTCACACGACACCCGAGGGTTTGTATGTTGAGTTATTTGCTGAGTCCAATAATTTGACTCAATTAGTGAAGGAACCTACGCACTTTCCCTGCGTTGATGGGCAAAACCAAAATATTCTGGACCTTTTTCTAACTTCACATCACAGCAAGTATGATGTGAATGTTCTTGCACCTCTTGGTAATTCGGACCACGCTACAATTTCTGCTACCTTCCCATATTCTAGTCTTCAATCCGCTCAACAGCCAGCTACGAAGCGGACAGTGTGGCTTTATGAGAAGGCTAATTGGGATGCGCTGAACTCCTTTTTCAGCCGTTTCAATTGGCAATTGTGTTTCAGGGATAGAAACATAAATGCTGCAACAAAATTGGTAGAAAATATAATTTTATTTGGTATGAGGTCTTTCATACCCAATAAAAGAATTTCCATTAAACCAAAAGACCATTCCTGGTTTAATGCGACTTGCAGACAAGCAGTCAGGTCCAAAGAGGAAGCATTTAGGAATTGGCGTTTAAACAAAACTGCTGATACTAAACTGCTGCGCAATCAGGCCAGAAATAGGTGTAATGCCACTCTAAAGCGCGAAAAAGCTCTCTACGAGCAGCGCTTTAGACGTAGAGTTCTTCAATACCATAAGGGTAGTAAGAACTTTTGGTCGTTCGTGGGGAGGGTGAAGAATCAGACGCGATCGTCTATTCCAACTCTCCTCAAGGATGATCAGATCTTCACTCACTCGGTTGATAAGGCAAACTTATTAGCCAAAATGTTTGCTGAAAACTGCTCTCTTTCTGAGAGTAGCCAACCACTGCCCGCGGTCGGTGATGTGTCTCATATTATGCCTGAGATGCACTTTCGAACGCGGGCTGTTAAAAGAGTGCTTGTAAACCTCAACATCAATAAATCCTCGGGACCGGATGGCATTTCAGCCCACGTGTTGAGAAAGTGCGCCTCAACACTGGCTCGCCCATTGCGCAATCTCTTTAATTTATCGTTTAACTTCAGGAGTTTTTCCTAATTCCTGGAAGATTGCCAATGTGCAGCCAGTTCCCAAAAAAGTTGAGGCTACGAATCCTGCTAATTACCGGCCCATAGCAATCTGTTCAATGCTCTCCAAAGTTATGGAGAGCGTTGTAAATTTTAACTTGATGAGGTATCTAGAGGGCAACCAATTGGTCAGTGATCGCCAGTACGGTTTCCGTGCTCACCGCTCCACCGGCGATCTGATGGCGTTTCTCACCGAGCGGTGGAGCAGTTGTATTCACCGGTTCGGTGAGAGCAAGGTTGTTGCTCTGGATATCTCCAAGGCGTTTGACCGGGTGTGGCATAAAGCACTTGTGTCTAAACTGGCTGCTTATGGTGTCGGTAATACATTCACTCGATGGATATCGAGTTTCCTCAGCGGCCGTTCTATTCGTGTTGTGATAGACGGCTTTGCTTCCGAAGAACACTCCATTAATGCTGGAGTTCCGCAGGGTTCAGTCCTGTCTCCTACACTTTTTCTCATTTTTATCAATGACCTTCTGTCATTGACATCAAACCCCGTCTACTCGTTTACTGATGACAGCAGCATTTGTCATTCATATTCATTCTCCAGGCGTCCCTCTATTCTGGAGATTAATAGAAAACGCAGTATTATGAATGACACACTCCAATCTGACCTCAACAAAATCCAGGAGTGGGGTCAAGCGAATCGGGTTGATTTTAATGCGCGGAAGACCCAATGCTGTTTGTTGACCCACAAGCGTCTGGCGGGCGACAACTTCCCACCGTTAAATATGGGTGGTGTGGATATTAATGAGTCGGAGGCTCTTGATGTTCTGGGCATGTCAATACAATGCGATCTTCGTTGGAACGATCACATTTTTGATGTGTCGAAAGAAGCAGCCAAGTGCTTAGGCTTTTTAAAACGGTGCAAGAAATACTTCACTCCAACCGACCTTCGTTGTATCTACACCACTTATATCCGTCCGAAAATGGAGTACAACTCGCATGTTTGGTCTGGAGCTTCGAAAACATATCTTCAGCTTCTGGACCTTATACAAGGTCGTGCGATAAAACTTATAGGGGACAGTAGGGTATCCAGCTCTATTGAAACCTTGGGATGTCGTCGGGATGTGGGGTGTGTAACCTTATTCTACCGATACTTTAATGGTAATTGTTTCTCTGAAGTAGCCAGCCTGATCTCTTCGGTTCAGGTATTCAACAGATCTACTCGGCTTTCCAGAGCGGTGCACCCCTTTTACGTCTCGATCCTGTTCCAACGCACTACCCACTACCGCGAGAATTCGTTTTTAGCGCAGTTAAATTGTGGAATAGTCTCCCTGCGCATGTCTTCCGATCCACTTATAACGTCGAAGCTTTTAAAAGAGGTGTAAATCGACACTACTCCCACTTTTCTCCTTCCCACTAACCTTTTCCCTTCTAAACCAACGAATGCTTTGCATGGATAGGGGGCATCCCCTGAGTTTGGTTCTATCTGCCATAAAAAAAGGGCAGTTTGGGACTGAAAATGGGCAAGATCGGTAAACAGCCACGCCTACTTTACATACGGAATGTAAAGGCACCTCGTTTAAAAAAATGTTATAATCTGAATATCATAGACCGTGCGAGATGTTAAGGTATAATTTTATTCCGGAACATATAGCGCCATTACTAAAATTGCTGCAAAAAATGGGCGTGCCACTCCCACTCATAACAAAGTTGGAAATATCTCATGAACGGTATAAGATATGGAGATGTACTTTTATGATGATATATCCGGAAGCATTAAAAGACCCATCTAGCTGCAATTAACATGATAACGGTAAAAGAATTTTGGTCGGTGGCATCACCTGCCCAGTCTGCATCGACGTAGCAATTGGAAGATTCTCCCGTGAATCGATACTAGAATTTGATATCGGCTGTCCGTTTTAAATAACGTAAGATGTGTTTGACCGCTGCCAAGTGCCCAGTATGGGGTATGATAGATTCTTCCGTGGATTGATACTGGAATTTGATGTCGGCTGTCCCTTTCAAATAACGTAAGATGTGTTTGGCCGCTGACAAGTGCCCAGTATAGGGGTCTGTATTACATTGGTCCAGTTCACACATCAAGTGCAAAATATTGGGAAGATTTTATTAGATACATTATAACGCAAATTAACGATTGGTAATCTGTCTGATAAACTCCCGTGCAGTTGTTGATATTACATTTCGCCTGAAACCAAGGGTCTAACGGCGTTGCGATGATTTCGCGATCGCTTATATTGCATTGGCGCAATAAATTTTCAGTGTACAGTTTCTGTCATTTTCTCTATCTATCTCCAATCCCAAGAAATACTTTAGTTTACACCCATCGACTTTTTGAACCTCCTTGCTATATGGCCCTTAGTGTTGACCACTCAAGTCTGAACTAGCTAGAAAAATGTCAACATAAGTGGCAGCTATGTTTATCTTACAATTTTCAGTTTTCGTAAAGACAATTGGTTGGCTTATACATGCCAACCAATTTTCTAAAAACTTTTCCCAGTTGCTCGTTACGTTCCCGCCCGCTTTGCCTCAATTCGTACAACTCTCTATTGAGCTTCAAAACCCGATTTGGGTAATTACTACTAACAAATCCCTCAGAGTGTTTCTTATAAACGATGTAATGCAAGTCGCTATTTAAATAAGCGGAAGAAACATACATTTGTTGTAAATGTAGTTTATATTCGTATGCCAAAGCATTTAACAGTTGTATGGTGGAGTACCGGACTACAGGTGAAAACGTTTCGGTAAAATTGAGGCCGTTTATTTCACTGCATACTTCCGTGATGAGATGAGCTTTAAAGCGATCTACTCTGAAATGTGTGATATGAGAATCCGTATCAACAATTAATTGGAAATCTAAATTATTGATCAGTTCTAACAAGGCCAGACATTTCATTCTGTGATAGTTTTCTTAGTCAATTTATTAAATGTCACACAAATGTTCATTGCAATTATACAAAAAGGATACTTAGATATCTAAAGAAAACTAAGAATTTTTGTTTAAAGTATGTAAAGGAGAAAGCTGAACTTGTGAGTTTTGTTGATGCCGATTGGGCTAATAATACATTAGATCGTAAATCTTATACAGGATTTTGTTTTATAATGTCAGGCTCAGTTATCTCCTGAGAAAGCAAGAAGCAGAGAGCCGTGGAATTGTCGTCCATGGAAGCTGAATTTATGGCTGTAGCAGAAGCATGTAAAGAAGCTATATATTTAAGGTCTTTAATGTATAAACTAACTGGTAATTTACATACTATATGTTTGTATAATGACAGCCAGAGTGCAAGAAGTTGGTGGCAAATTATACCTGTAACAAGAATAGTAAACATATTGATATTCGTTATCACTTTATCAAAGATGTAGTTATTAATAACATCATTGATTTAGAATATTTGCCAACAACTAATATGCCAGCCGATTTACTAACTAAAAGCTTAAATCCCATTAAGCATTATAGATGTTTAGAGGATATGGGAGTTAGTAAGATATGATGTTAAAATTAAAAATGTTTTCTTTATTTGATGTAGTTAAATAAATCTGTCGATCTGTTGACAAATGTCATACGAACTATTTGATATTCGCACAGGACCTACAATTGATTGATATAATTTGAAAACTATTACTACGTATATCAATTTAGTACCATTTGTATACTCTATACCCGAAGGGAGTATCGTATATATCGTAATGAAATTTGGCAAATATTTGGAAATATTCTTTGTTATGTAGGGCAATTGGGATTGAGAATTGGCGATATCGGTTAACAGCCACGGTTACTTTACATACGGAATGTAAAGGCACCTCGTTTTAAAAAAATATTATAAGGTGAATATCTCATAAACCGTGCGACATATTGATGTATTTTCCATACCTGAACACAGCGCTTTTATAAAAATTTTTGCCAAAAATGGGCGTTGGCCGCCTATATTGCCTATACAAAAGTGGCAATATCTCATGAACAGTATAATATATGAAGACGTAGTTTTATCGCGAGGTATCTGGAAGCATTACCGATCTGCTTTCAAAAAATGGGCGTGCCACACCCACTCATAAAAAAGTTGTCAATATCTCATAAACGGTGCAAAATATTAATACGTGATTTTATGCCGGAGTACTTAAAGATATTAGCAAATGTTTGCTAAAAATGGTCGTAGTCCGCCTACTTATACAAAAGTTGTGAACTAGCGAAAATATTTTCTTTAGCTACTCGGGTGTAGGGTACTTATTATGTTTTTCTCTCCCTTTGTCTTCTGTTTTCAATTATGTAATGTTCTTTCAAAGTTGTTTTTGTGTGTACTAATTAATAATTATCATGGCTACTTGCAATGTAATGGCTGCTTCTAGTCTTGGTAATGGTGCTAATGAGCATCATTAAGTTATAGTTGATATATTCTGCAGAAGATATAGTGATTTAAATATTGTTTATTTTAACGCACGAAACCTAAACGCTGTTAAAATGGATTATATTAAATATGTTTTTCAGGGTTGTTTAATCGACGACAAGGTTTTTTTAATTTTTCGTGTGTCTAAAACTTGGTTTGTTTTTGAGGTGTCAAAACTTGGTTTGTTTTTTAGGTGTCGAATTTTTTAATTTAATGGTTTTATACAATTGCAAACAAGTTCTTTTTTCATTTGTGTGTACAATCCTAGCCGTGCGAAATGCCTTCAACCATTTTGAGACTCTTTGATATCTTAATTAATTACGATTAGTTTGTTATCTGTGGTGATTTTAATATTAATTTATTATTATGCTGACGATCTAAAGTTGTACTAGTCTTGTCCTAAGCGTTTAATTGATAAACTCAGCTGTACAGTAAATGAGGTTTTAGACTTAATTAGCCAATGGGCTTTGCGTGAAAGACTTACGGCCGTATTCTGCCTTATTAACAAGACTCACCTCACCATATAGAAGCTTTTTTCTCAACAATTTTGTCAATATCAGAATACGTCAAAATACGCTATTAGGACAGCTGACTTCTTGTGAAATTTAATTTCTCTTGTGCGGCTTTGTTTTGTAAATTTTTGTCCGTATCTCGCATCGCATTAATAAATTGAAAAATAAATATGGAACGTGAATCACTCCGTGGTGATGAAGTCATTCGTGGAACGTGAATCACACTGTGCGCACGCGAGTTTTGGAGCTCTTGAATTTTGTGAGAACTTATCATTCTACAGAGTTTGCTGATTTTAAGTTAACTATAAATCTACCAAGTCAGTTTGTGAATCGTGCTCGGGTGTTAGTTTTTACCTAAAATACCTAAACTGTGCTGAAATTGAACATTAATCGAGATTTGACATTATTAAAACATTGTTGTTGTTGTTCCGTTAAACACGAAAACTATTTTCCTGTCTGCTTCTCCGAGCTGATTTTATCAGTTCACTTCACCTGCAGTTTCATTGTTCAGTGATTTTCGTACAGCGTAAACTCTTGCATTTAACTGTTTGCGGGAATAAAATAAAGGGCATTTTATTATTTAAAGGGAAATTTTTTCGCCCTAATTACATTAATTACTGATTATATATATCTTCAAAACTAACTCAATAATGTCTTGTAAGCTCCGTGATTGCAAATTAAACAGCGAAACGGAACAGCAAGTGTCTTGCTCTCTTTGTGATGTCGACTAGCATATAAAATGTGTCGCATTAACAGGGAGAATTGCGGTATCGAGGGTCAAAATCGGTATCGAGGGTGTTTTACGCTGGTCATGCATAAAGTGTAGATCAACTGACGCCGATGTAACTCATATGTTGCGCCAAGTGCGCTTAAACTTTCGTGAAATTAGTCGCGATCTCGCAGCTCTGCAAAAGAAGCTTTACGATTATGAACGCTTCTTTATGAAGTTCAAGATCTTGGAGGAAGCATCGCCGAAGCGTAAACGGGCACAACAAAACTCTCATACTCAACACAGTAAGCTTAATCTATATACTTCTCAGCTGTCCGGAGATACACACTCTGTCATAAATTTACTAAGACTTGGTGGAAGTGACATAGGATCTGGTACGAACTCACTTCTAGCTGTCCCAGATAATGCAACAGTTAATACGAATATGATTACTACGGCGCTTAACTCATTAAGTGATGCAGCCACTAATGCAGCCATAGCTACTGCGATTACCACGAAAAGTGCGATTAACGCAAATTGGTTCTATCCCTAAGAGACCCGTTACTGCTCTTTCAGACCTGTTACTGTCCACCTATGGTGAAAAAACTTGTAGTACAGCCCAAAAAAACCATCATCATCATTTCTCGTTTTGGTCCTGATATAACTACACATTTGTTCCCAGTTGGGTTTAAACGATTCTAGTATCTCTATTACTAAATACAAATTTAAATCCCAGATTTAGTTCATCGTTTAATATAAATTTACCCGTTCATTTAGTGTACCGTATCCTGAATCCAGTATTTTGGCTAGATAATGCTATTATTCACGAATATTATATAGGCCCAGAAACATCAGAAATAATGTGGAAATTTCTTCACGGTGTTGAGCTGCCTCAAAAAACTAAAAATGTTTGTCCCAATATCATTTATCAAAATGTTAGAGGGATTAATACAAAATTGAAGGATCTTTTCATTAAGAGCATTGATATAGAATACAGTATTATATCATTTATCGAAACGTGGCTAAAACCTGGCACACTTAACCTTATCAAACAAGTATACTGTTTATCGGAGAAACAAGAGCTGGTGGAGTATTAATTGCTGTCAAATCTGATTATTTCTCGAGAGAAGAAATATTAGATAACGCTGCTGAAACCGATTTTTGCTGTGTTTACGTTATAACCGCCACCTATGCATTTATATTACCTGTTCCTACATCCCACCGAGTTCTGCTGAGGAGATTTATATTAATCATCTTCGCTGCATACTCCGAGTTTCTGATGAACTTCTACAGACGGATCACATGATGGTCCTTTGTGATTTCAATCTACCTCACGTAAATTGGGAAAGATGCGTCGACGACACGGCTATTCTTTTACCATCACTTGATGGGAATAACGAGTGTAATTTTCTGAATAACATATCATAGGCCTTTTTCAAATTAATTACATTACGAATTTAAATAATCGTTTGTTAGATAAGGATATTTTGTCGACGATAAGGATATTTATGTGATATCCAGATCTTTGCCTTTGGTGTTACCAGAAGATATGCACTACCCCACGCTAGAAATTAAAATTACCCTTGAAGCTTACAAGGATTTTTATATGGATAATTACCAAACTCAAAAATATTGCTTAAAAAACAAATAATGACATCTTGAAGGAAAGTATTCGAATACTACATTGGAGTTCCATCTTATCGTTAAATGGGTATTCTTCTTCAGTTTGTCTGGATTCTGCACTGAACTCTTTTAATGGTGCCTTGCTAAATCCGTATAAATCCTCCGTACTAATGATCACAGTTCCTATAATCTTGGTTCCTGCTTGGTGTACTAGAGAATTGCGTTTATTAAGGAATTTAAAATCAAACAATACCAAATTTATTGCAAGCTGCGAACGACTACTAGTTTTATCAACTGCAAATTTATATGCTCCATATATCAAAGACTGTGCAAAGAATCTTACAATATTTATTTCAATAAAGTAAAGTCCAATTTGCACTCGGATCCAAAGTCATTTTGGAACTTTGGAAATATGAAAAGGAAGAATGTTAAATACCCTTCTCATATTAAGCTAGATCAACAAATATCTAGCGACCCTAAAACTATTTGCAATCTCTTTGCTAACTTTTTTAAATCTACATATTCATCAGAATTTCTTTTTTGTTGGCAGTTGTGATGTGACTGCGGACGGAGGCGGATGGTGCACCCGCCAATACTTTTTTTTTGAAAATTAGTGTTTGGGCAAATAAAACTTAAAACAATAGTGAAAACAACTACCCACGCCGCGAAATACGTTTAATACAACGATAGCACTTCACCAAACATCACTTTTTTAACAAACAAACAATAGTGCACTACAACTTATCTTAATAACAAATAAATAAAATAGGATCAAATTACAACAAATAAATAGACAAACAAACGGGACGCAGAGAACCATGCGAGGGGCTTTTTTATGCTCTCCGCAGTAAAGCTCAGCGTTTCGTTTGCTTTCACTCCTCCTCCTTCTTCCTGGTCCCGTTAGGTGTGCATGCGGCTGTGAGTGCACCGTGGGCTGAAACGCGGCAAGATAAAGGCATAACACTTGTCTTGTCGCGTTTTGCTTTGCTTGCGACGTACGCGTGGCCGCTTGTACAGCTGACCTTACACTTCCCTACAGTGGCTGGCGATGACAAAATTCCGCATAGACTCCACTAATGTACGTGGCTTGAGAGCGAATTTCTTCGCGGTCTATGCTCATATTTGTACCCACCAACCGCATATAATGGCACTAAGTGAGTCCCAGGTGTCTGAGGGTGCAGTTCCACTGGATTTTCATATGCCGGGGTACCATTTATTGTTATTATTTTTACCACACAGAGGACTCATCTCATACATTCGCAGTGATGTTGCGTACCAGTGTCAGCAACACCTTGCCGAATTTAGCTCCATGTGGATTAAGTCCAAAATCCAGTCGCATATCCTGCACTTCTGCTTCATTTATAGAAGCCCGGGTCTAGAGAGGCTGCCAACTTTTGATAAACTTGACAGTCTCTCTGATTCGATTTCTAAAATCCTGGTATCGTATCCGAACAGTGAAATTGTTGTTGCTGGTGATTTCAATGTTCATAATTCCAATTGGCTACGTCATTCGAGTCACACGACACCCGAGGGTTTGTATGTTGAGTTATTTGCTGAGTCCAATAATTTGACTCAATTAGTGAAGGAACCTACGCACTTTCCCTGCGTTGATGGGCAAAACCAAAATATTCTGGACCTTTTTCTAACTTCACATCACAGCAAGTATGATGTGAATGTTCTTGCACCTCTTGGTAATTCGGACCACGCTACAATTTCTGCTACCTTCCCATATTCTAGTCTTCAATCCGCTCAACAGCCAGCTACGAAGCGGACAGTGTGGCTTTATGAGAAGGCTAATTGGGATGCGCTGAACTCCTTTTTCAGCCGTTTCAATTGGCAATTGTGTTTCAGGGATAGAAACATAAATGCTGCAACAAAATTGGTAGAAAATATAATTTTATTTGGTATGAGGTCTTTCATACCCAATAAAAGAATTTCCATTAAACCAAAAGACCATTCCTGGTTTAATGCGACTTGCAGACAAGCAGTCAGGTCTAAAGAGGAAGCATTTAGGAATTGGCGTTTAAATAAAACTGCTGATACTAAACTGCTGCGCAATCAGGCCAGAAATAGGTGCAATGCCACTCTAAAGCGCGAAAAGGTTCTCTACGAACAGCGCCTTAGACGCAGAGTTCTTGAATACCATAAGGGTAGCAAGAACTTTTGGTCGTTCGTGGGGAGGGTGAAAAATCAGACGAGATCGTCGATTCCAACTCTCCTCAAGGACGATCAGATCTTCACTCACTCGGTTGATAAGGCAAACTTATTAGCCAAAATGTTTGCTGAAAACTGCTCTCTTTCTGAGAGTAGCCAACCACTGCCCGCGGTCGGTGATGTATCTCATGCTATGCCTCAGATGCATTTTCGAACGCGAGCTGTTAAAAGAGTGCTTGCAGACCTCAATGTCAATAAGTCCTCGGGACCGGATGGCATCTCAGCCCATGTGTTGAGAAAGTGCGCCTCAACACTGGCTCGCCCATTGCGCAATCTCTTTAATTTATCTTATACTTCAGGAGTTTTTCCAGCTTCCTGGAAGATTGCCAATGTGCAGCCAGTTCCCAAAAAAGGTGAGGCTACGAATCCTGCAAATTACCGGCCCATAGCAATCTGCTCAGTGCTCTCTAAAGTCATGGAGAGCATTGTAAATTTTAAATTGATGAGGTATCTAGAGAGCAACGAAATGATCAGCGATCGCCAGTACGGCTTCCGTGCTCACCGTTCCACCGGCGATCTGATGGCGTTTCTCACTGAGCGGTGGAGCAGTTGTATTCACCGGTTCGGTGAGAGCAAGGTTGTTGCTCTGGATATCTCCAAGGCATTTGACCGGGTGTGGCATAAAGCACTCGTGTCTAAACTGACTGCTTATGGTGTTGGTAATACTCGATGGATATCGACTTTCCTCAGCGGCCGTTCTATTCGGGTTGTAATAGACGGCTTTGCTTCCGAAGAGCACTCCATTAATGCTGGTGTAGTATATTAGTGGAATCTATGCGGAATTTTTCCATTTTCGCTCACTGTAAGGAAGTGTAGGAGTTAGCAGAAAGAGTTTAGTAGGAAGACGTGCAACAAACGCAATGCAAAGCTTACTGCTGAGAGCATAAAAATCCCCTCGCATGGTTCTCTGCTTTCCGTTTGATTTGCTATTTGTTTGTTGTTTTATTGAATTTCCTTGATTTGATATTGAATTAATTGTTGTCGGCTTATTGGGTTCACTATTACTGTTCACTATGGTTTTTTCACAATTGTAAAAATGTTCGCGGCGTAAATTAAACTGGTGTTTTGTTCTATAGTTTTATTTTATTTTGATGAGCAATAAGAAAGCTGTCGGCGGGCGCACCATCCGCCTCCGTCCGACGTCACAACTCAAAGCGTTGATATCATAGCGCGGTCTGGCGCAAAGCGTTGATATTATTAGAAAACAAAAACTTTAAACGTGTGAAATTTGGAACAATTTTGATTATGATTGGGGCTGCATCTCAAGCAGAAAGTGGGCGACTTAGTATTTATAGAGACAACCATGAATGCGCAACAGTATCTGAATATATTGAAATTGCTTTTGAAAAACAGTGCTGCTAAGTGTGACTTTATCGAAAACAACCAACCGAATTCAAAATTTTACCAAGACAATGACCCGAAGCATAAGGCGTATATGGTGAGAATGTGGCTATTATATAACTGCGGTAAAGTGATGGATACCCCAGTCCAGAGCCCCGACTTAAATCCCATCGAAAACCTATGGGTACATTTAAAGAAATAATAAAAATAATTTTTCACATTTGTGAAAAGAGTTACTTGAACGGTAAAAAACTGGATAGTGGTGGTTTTTGTTGTTTTTTTTATAGCTCTTGCCTTGAACTAAATTGTTGTAAGTACTGCAACTTAACGTAATTGATAAAAGAAAATTATATAAAGAACAGCTATGCAAATTAAAAAAAGGAATTTCTTTTTAAAGTGTAAACTCGGTCTTGACATTCTGTATATACAGGAACGCCGGTTTCCAGTCTTGCTTCCTGTTGCTCGCCTGTTTTTAAAGCTCGTGACGCCTTTTTCTTTCATACTTGAGGTGTAGCCCGGCCAATTTGTTGTTTCGATGATGTTATTTCGATGATATTGTTCATCATACCGCACCAATGCAGAGTAGCTGATGATATGATGATGGATTGTACTATTTTCAATAGCTTCTGGAAAGTGTATATTCTTCACGTGCTTGTTGGATTCCAAAACAGCGTCAAAATCTGAGGTGCCCTCGATAATTTTGTTACTATTGCTGCGGCCGTTTGAAGTTTTGTTGATTATTAGGGATGCTGCTTCAACCGCGGCTTCAAAACGTGTGTAGGACGTGTGCATTACTGTAGCTATTGTGAAATGCCCCTTAAGGCTCAGCATTGCGTTTCGTATTGTGCAATTGCTGTTTAATGTCAACATTCCTGTGTTAACCAACGAGAGCTGTTGTAACTCAGTCCCACATACAGCTGTTAATTCGGTTTTAGTATGAACCGAAAAAATCCATTGATTGCCTTTGCTGGTAGGGAGCCATTCATCGTTGTTATTAATGGGAATATAATTGCAATCTGCTATTGGTTTATTGGTTAAAAGCAGCACTTCGCACCTGTGAGCCAGTGAGTTAATTCCGTAAGTGAGTTGTCTATTTGAGCAGATGTACATATCGTCATCCAATCGATTGCAAGCCCTTAATTCCTCCCACGTTATTGGAAAATATTTATCCCGATGAGCGTTGATCGCCATTATCTCCATGCTGGGGTGAATTCTCATGAGTGTTCCATTGCGAACTGCGGGAATGGGCACCAGATTAAATAGATGATACGACTCCAAGCCTACTAATGGAATCATTATTTTGAATATGGCATGTTGGTCTGTCAATGTGCCCTTGATGTCCATTGTTTTGTACAATTGTAAAAGGTTGTTATCGCCGTTGGGGAGGAGCAGTCCTAGCGAAATATGGGTTTTAATTTCCTTTAATTGCTCTTGTAGTTGTTTTGGCGTCAGCAGTAGTGGACTGACGCACTCATGATGTACAGCAGTCATTACATCCAAGATTGCGGTTTGAACTCTTCTTAGATTTTTATATTGATGAACGGATATTAGATATTGATGAACGGTCATTGCTGAGAGTTGTGTGGAAAGCGATATATACCATTGGAAGATTTTATAATGGTCGATTTCATCCATTAGTTCAGCTAGTCGATCATTAATGTGTTTCAGATTAGCTTGTGATTCCAATTCCTTTCTCTTGACAATATTTATTGTTGAATCTATTATGGAGGTTTGATTTTTCACTAAATCCAGGAGGAATTCTTCATTGTTTCGGACTTTGTTGATGGTGGTGGACATTTCTTTAGCATATTCACTATCTAACACTCCAAATAGGCCGGGCGACATTTCCAACAATGTCTAATGCTGCTCGTTTCTTGCGAGTACTATGTAGGATATCGCTGTCAACTTGCATTTCGTTCCTTAATGTTCTAAAGTGCGCTGTTAAGGCGAGGCAAGGTTTATTATCATTTAGTTTCCGACATATGTGGTCTAATGCATTTGTCCCGTTTTCAAAGGCCTTTAGTTCGTTTTGAAGTGGTAGAAGATCGTAATATACAATTAACGTCCAGGGTGTAGGAGAAATCTCAGTGAATCCTATTCCATCGAAATATATTTCAAGTCCGTTGTTGAAATTCGTTATATTTATGGAACCAGCGCATATAAGTGGCAGTAAGAAAAGAGCAACTATACACTTGATCACCATTGGGGTGTGAGATATTCGTTTTCTTTTCGACGGTGTAGAAGATTCTTCGGCGAGCTCCTTCTGAAGCTTCGGTGGAATTTCAGCTCCTTCGCGTGAATGTTTCTGAGCTACTGAGGTAGTTGACCCTTCATCTGGGGTTGCAGCTGTGCTAGAATCCTCCTTCATTAATGGGGCTAAATTGTGGATTGGTCGACGAAGCATACCACACGCGGTTTTTAGGTCCACAACTCGTATTGCTCCATCAGGACCGCGGTATATTTTGGTCACTCTTCCCAGAGGCCAGTTGAGTACTGGAACTTTGTCAGTTTTAATGATTACTAGAGTGTCTTCCTTAATATCAGCGATCTGCTTCGTCCATTTTTGTCTGTGTTGTAATTGATTTAAATACTCCACGTTTCATCGTTTCCAAAATTCATGCTTTAGCTCAGACACTAATTTCCATCTTGTACTAAGGGATGTATTCAGTTTAGGTGCGCACACATCTACCTGAGCAGTCAGGGGTTCGCCGATTAAAAAATGACCAGGTGTTAATGCTGTGAAGTCATTAGGATCATTGGACATAGGAGTTAAAGGGCGTGAATTCAAAATTGCTTCGACTTTTACTATAACTGTTTCCAGTGTTTCGTATGTCAGAGATGCTGTTGATACGCTTCTCAGCAACAGATGCTTTGCAGATTTCACCGCCGCTTCCCAAAGGCCTCCGAAATGTGGTGCCCTAGGAGGAATGAATTTGAACTCGATTCCCTTGGCGCCACATGCCCCCTTAATGCTGTTTTGCGCCTTATCCGAAAAAATCGTCTCACTTAACTCGGTCAACATGTTCTTGGCTCCAACGAAATTTGTTGCATTATCAGAATATAATGTTTGACATCTTCCCCGTCTGCTAATAAATCTTTTTATTGCGTCAATAAATGCCTTAGTGGTTAGATCGCTGACCAATTCCAGGTGAACAGCTTTAGTCGAGAAACAGCAAAATATTGCGAGATAAATCTTACGTGGTTTTTTACCTCGAATTTTATAATGCACCCAAAAGGAGCCACAATAATCTACTCCTGATGTAATAAACGGTCGCACTGGCGATATTCTTTCTGCTGGTAGGTTTCCCATTATTTGCTTAAATACAATTTGCTTTGTCTAGTGCCTTGTGTTGAGTAAGTGCTTTTATTTCTGTTGCGAAGTCTGACTGCTGTATCGTTTGTACTATTAGTTGTAGGCCCTTTTGTAATTCTTGTGGTGATAATTCTCTTTCCTGTAACCGTGGTGCAGTATGACGTACATTGCTGATGAACCGCAAGACATAGGCGACAATGCGTTGCAGTGTGCGAGAAGAATTCCTGTGATTAATGCCATATATAAGTTCTTCTGTTCCCGCCGTGCTTATTAACGAGGTTGCTGCGATTGATTTCCCTTCTAATTCGGGTTCATGGCTTGAGGGTTTTGAAAATGACGCAGGCCAGTGAGATTCATTGCCGTGCAAGAGAAGGGACCGTAGCAATTTGGTAATTTATCCGCCGTTAGTCCTCTTGATAGGACGTCTGCGGGATTTTCCTTCGTATTAACATACCGCCACTGCGTAGATGTTGTTCTTTGTTGAATTTTTGCGATCCTAGTAGCCACAAAGGTGTGAAAGAATGACGCTTTTGAGTGTATCCAGCATAGTACCACCTGAGAGTCCGACCATAAGAAGGCCTTGGCGTCTTGCAATCTTAGATCAGTTCTTACCCTGGTTGTAAGTTCGGTGCCTAAAACAGCTGCACATAGTTCTAGGCGTGGTATAGATTGCTTTTTAAGTGGAGCAACTCTAGATCTCGCACACAGCAATCGCAGTATAACCTGTCCGTTTCTGAATGTAGATCTAAGATATACCGCTGCCCCGTAAGCCTTTTCTGAGGCGTCTGCAAATGTGTGGATTTGCACTGAGGTTGGTATTTCCTTTCTGAAGACATGTCTATCATTTCTAATTTTATTCAGAGCTGCCGACATTTCTTGAAAGCTCCGCCATTCCTTTTGTAGTTGCTCTGGTAAAACGTCATCCCATGATAGCTTTAATTGCCAAAGCTGCTGGATGAATATTTTGGCAATTACCACTACAGGTGCGAGGATTCCCAGAGGATCAAAAATGCGAGCCAGGTCTGAAGTAACTGATCGCTTTGTTGAACATTGTGTGGGAGTAATTTTCACCCGCACTGAGAATTGATCATCTCTTGGTACCCACATTACACCTAGTGTCTTTATGTAAGGAGAATGTGCAGAGTGGAGATCAAGATCAACTTCTTGATCATGAGATGCAATGTTCTCGAGCAATTTCGCATCATTAGCGCACCACTTGCGCAGCTTAAACCCTGCGTTATCTAAGATGTGCCTCAGTTGCGCTTGAATTTCTAATGTTGCGGCAATACTGTTTGCACCGCTCAAGCAATCATCCATATAAAAGTCATCTAGTAGCACTTGAGATCCCGTTGGATGATCCAACTTTTTCTGCCTTGCTAGCGTTTGAAGGCATTTTGTAGCTAAGTACGGTGCGGCCGACGTCCCATATGTTACCGTTTGTAGGCGATAATACCTTATTTCTTGTTTTCTATGGTTTCGCCAAATTATCAACTGATATCTCTGATTCTCACGATGTATTAAGATTTGCCGATACATTTTTTCGATATCAGCTGAGAATGCATATTTGTGGAGACGAAAGCGAATTAAAATGGAGAAGAGTTCCTCTTGAATCGTTGGTCCGACGTGTAGTATGTCATTTAAGGAGAGTCCTGAAGAAGACTTTGCTGAAGCATCGAAGACAACTCGCAATTTAGTGGTACTACTGTCCGGCTTTAGAACGCAATGATGAGGAATGAAATAGTGTTCCTTTGGTACATCTTTGGGTGCGATCTCTTCCATGTGTCCAAGTTGAGAATACTCTTTCATAAAGTTGCAATAGGCTGTGTTCAGAGTTTGATCTTTTTGTAATCGTCTCTCAAGAGCATAAAATCGGCTAAGAGCCATTGAAAATGACTCTCCCAATGCTTCACCCTTTTCTGCTAATGGTAACCGGACTATGAAACGTCCAGTTGCGGATCTCGATACTGTTTGCGTAAAGCTGCTTTCACATAACTGCTCTGCCACCGTCAATTGTTTTTTCTCGTCCTCAGTGTTCTCTAATAACCAAAATCTTTCGATTAACTCGTCTCTGGTTTCGTTGCTGTTAGGGAAGATTCCGCACGTAACAGGTTGATGAGTTGTTGAGTTCATTTTTCCTGATACTATCCATCTTAATTTTGTATTTTGTAGGATGGGCATATCCTTGCCGAGGTGTAACTGTTCTATTTGCATTACATCGTAGAAGAACTCTGCTCCTAGGAGTACATCGATTTTGCCCGGTTTGTCAAAAGTTGGATCCGCTAATTTAACGTTACTTGGTATGGACCATTTTGAAATGTCTAACGTCTGTGTCGGCTGTGGTGCCACAATTTGCGGTAATACATAAGCCTCGAGCCTGGTGTAGAAAGTTCCATCTTGTGATTGAAGTCCTACATCGACCCTGTTGCTAGAATTGCGAGTCTTACGTCCGATGCCTTCGATTTGAAGTGATGAAGTTCGGGGCGATAGGGATAGCTTCTTGATGAGCCTCTGAGTTACCAGATTAACTTGCGAACCGGAATCTAAAACAGCCTTAAAGTTGAATGACTTGCCATTGGCTGCAGAAATTGAAACTACAGCGGTGGCTAGTATAACATACGCCTGCCTGTTGCCTTGTTCATTGGCTGATGCTACTGTAGTTGGTGCGTTATTTGCCTTAACAGGTGTAGAGTTTGTTGGCCGAGTACTGTCCTTAAATTGCTGATTGTTCTGCCCTGTACTGAAGTTTTGAGTGTACTCCAAATGTAATAACGTGTTGTGTTTTTTATTACACCGACTGCAACTTCGCGAAGGACACTGACCAGCCAGATGACCTGCCGTCAAACAGTTTACACAAAGATTTTGCTTGCGCACAAAATTTAGTCGGTCTGATGCTCCAAGCTGAAGAAAGTGTGGACACGCAAATAACGGATGCGTGCCACATTTGCATGATCGACATGTGTTATTGCCCTGAGGTTTCGAGACGAATGTTGCAT
Source organism: Sicus ferrugineus (assembly GCA_922984085.1). Taxonomy (NCBI): domain Eukaryota; kingdom Metazoa; phylum Arthropoda; class Insecta; order Diptera; family Conopidae; genus Sicus; species Sicus ferrugineus. The sequence continues at coordinate 68,562,583 of OV277348.1, forward strand.
GGACATGTGCAGTTTTCTGAGCTGCTGGAACCTTATCCCTTTCTCCTATCATTTCCAGTGATAAGAATTGTCTCTGGGATTCGAAATTGTTTGCTCATATCGAATCAATGACTGTCTGTCCAGCTTTATCGTAAGTAAATTTAATAATAAGGGATCCCACAGTGCCGTGGCAATTTCCAAATTGTTTAGGGCCAGAAGACATTCCTGAGTTGTATCGTGTAATCCTTTTAACGTCATTACTGATCCAGATACTGATGGCTGATCGACGATTTTTTGGATTAGAGTTGACACCAATACCCCTCTTTTGTTGTAGCGCTGTCGCAGCATTGTCCAAGCAACATCATAATTTTCCTCAGTAGGAGCTAAGTGACTGACTAATCTTTCGGTTTCTCCAAGAAGGTTCGATTTCAAGTAAAACAGTTTTTGAACCTTGGGGATTGGTTGTTGGACCACCATTTGCGAAAGGAGATCGAAGAACTGACGCCAATGAAGATAACTTCCATCAAATTTAGGAATTGTTAGCTTAGGTAGATGTATTTTAGTTTGCAATGTTGAATTATTTGTAGTTGAAGTTGTTGATACATCGCTACTTATTTTCTGTTGTTCTGCAATGACTGCTAAGTTGACTAATGTTTGCTGCACTTGTTCTTCCACATCGACATATGGCTGTATGTTATAACCGACGGATTCGGGATTTTCAAATTGAGTCCAGATCTCATCGTTTATTTGTTCAATTTGTTCCCATGCTTGTTTGATGGTTTTTATTTTGATGTCGTAGTATAGCTGTGGCTGAAGCTGCCTGTTGCTATTTACGTTTGACAGCAATCGCTCTAGTGCATTGCTTCTTGCGACAAGCTTTCGTACCAATCCACTATGATTTTTGATGCCTGTTTCTGAACCTTGATTCAAATGTCAACTTTGATTCAAATGTCAACAAAGTCCTTTGTTGGCGGCACCTGTTTCTTTTCTTCTTCGAAGATTTGGATGTACGTTGCCGTTAACTTCTTCATTTGGTCGAAGAAGTGCGATGTGAAATAGGCGTCCTCCTGGTCCACATGTTCGTCCTCTCGAATTATCCTGTCTTTCGTCACGAAGTCGTCACAGATTTCCCTTAGCCCTTTCACATTTTGTTTGCGTGAAGCCGAATCCTTCGTGTAGTTTCGTATGATAGTCTGGATTTGATTTCCAGCCTCTTGTTGTTCCTTTATCAATTTAGTAAGCCCTTCCATGTTGGGTTTATCCTTGTAGACTCTTCTTGTAGATTTTGTGCTGCGGTGTGTGTCGTTTATGTGATCCCTTAAAGGATCACGTCGGAGTCACCAAATGTTTTGTTTATTTAATAGGTGATAATTTGGAACTTGAACCAATTCCAATCCCTTTTTATTTATTTATAAGTGTAAATTCTTGAACTTGAACCGAATCCACACCTATTGTTTGAGTGATAATAGCTTGGGTTAATTAAAACGCTCTGATTCTGTGTTGAATACTGAAAATTTATTTATTGAATCGCTTAATTTATAGATAAAAACACTAAGCATAAATAACAATAAAAATACGTATAAGAAATATTGCCTAATTGACAAAGAAATATTGCGAAACAATTATTAAATTAAAAAGAAAACGAAATTATTAAAAACGCTACATTAGTGTGCGTCAGCAACTTCGTAAGGTAAATTAATTGTTTTTCAATTCTGTCATCGACCGCCAGCGTAACATGAGTGCAGTCAATGACACTGAGCCATGCTCGCAGTCGATGACACAGTTCAAGGTAGGAAAAGTGCTTCCGTTAGCATAGCGAATCGCGACAATAATTAAGGTGTGATTCCGGAATGTCTGCAAAATATCCATCCACGGCTGCAATATCTTCGTTTTTGATTTGATGTAAAACGCTTTCCAACTAGGAATTTTTCGGGTTTGGAAACAGATAATAGTCAGAGGGAGCCAAATCTGGTGAATAGGCTGGATGTTAAAGCATTTTGTACTTTAATTCGATTAATTTTACCACTTGTTTTAACACGTGCATTGTCTTGATGAAAAATTATTCTTTTCATTTTTAAAGCCAGTCCTTTCTCTCGAATTTTTGTAAAGAAATTAAAATTATCATGAAATTTTTTTCGGAATTCGGTATCTGATAAAGACAGTTCCAAAAAAATGTAAAAACCTAAGAAACATGTTGGGAAATATGTCCATACAACATAGTTTAATTCTAAAATTTAATCTTCAATCGTAAATAATACTAGATTTTTTCCATGAGTTGTATTAAGTTTATTATTGTATTATCTTCTTTTTAGGAAATAAGTACAAAGCTAAGGGATAGTACGGACAAAATATTTAGTTGATGGGAAAATCTTAAGCAACAGCAGCTATTACTTTGGCTAAAGTTTAAGTTTAAAGTTTAAGGATTAAGTGGGAAACATGTCTGAAATGAAAAATAAAATCATAGCAACATCTCCATTGAATTCTACAATCCCTACGGCTGAGAATATTAACTGCAACCTTGAGCAACCACAGACCAAACGAAAAAAAATTGAAAAGATCAAAAGCGTTACAAATAGTAGAATTTCAATTACGAATACAACACCACTTGAAGTAATTTCTATAGTTGAAGTTAATGAATCTGCTAAGAAACATTTCTCCTGTTCGTCTAATCCTGCCGACTCATATACAACATCCCTGTCAGAAATGGTTAATGTGCGTGATATCTCCAGTATACAATCAACCAAGGAAGCAACCGAAAGCAGCGGCACCAATATCAGTAGAAATTGCGGCGAGCAGACGTTCGACATGGCCGATCGCGTATCCCAACACGCCATGACGGAAACACTGACAATGAACAATACTGAATTGGTAGCGGCTACATCGACTACCTCTTCAAAATCCTTACATCATGGCCCGTTCTTTGTCAATAATGCTATCGGCATAATGGATACAAATTATATTAACGAGATGCGTGAGTTTGAGGAGTCACTGAGCAGACAGTGTCTTTGTGGCATCTCGGAGCGTACTCTCCGAAAACCGTTTCAGTCGCCTTACTGGCAAGACGTAAATGACGTGAAGCGAATTGCTAACCTAAGCGAGTGGCCCATAAACAAATTACTACAGTTCCTCTCTAATTTGCAGTTACTCTTCGCTATTTACCTTAAGCAGAATTCTAAAGGCTTAATTTGCGCGCGCATCATGGACGTCTGCGATGCGCTCATACGCGACGACCAAAATCTCATTGATGAACTCATAGTGTTGGCTGGCTTTAACAATTCGTTTGTGAAGTTCTTAACTGGGCGAGTGCTAGCTAGTTTCCTGGTCATCGCAAAACAGAATATGAATGATAACTGGCTCAAGAAATTAGTGGAGTATCTCTTTAGTTTTACACATTTAGATCATATGGCGGTGCAAAGGATACATTTCAGTTTACAAATTATAAAACAAATTGTCGAGTGGAAGGATGTGGACCTGCATCCACTAGATTATGAAATAGAACCCGAGACCGAGACATACGGAAATGCTGGCGTTTCCATTGCCGTTGGGCAAGCGCATGTAGAAGTAGAGGAATCTCCGCTAGGAACGCACACTTATTTGCATTTTCAAACACAGCAGACATCATTAGAGACAAATTATTTTGCGGTGCAGTTTCGCTCTCATAGCAGAGATCAGAGAGGTAACTACGATGACTTAGAATCAGAGGAATCTAATGGAATCCACATCCAAGACACAAGAGGTAACAGCAATATTCAACAATTAGTTACGAATCCTCACTATCCATTTCTGCCTGGATCATCTAGAGTGTCAAATCATCATCTGGAAAATTCTAACATGTCAAGCTTAGTACAAAACGAAAACGAATCAAGATATTTTCAGCAGGTTCATTATAACAGTATCCTACGATTCACCAATACTTCCTCCCCATACATTACTGGCTGCCACACAATTACACTGACCGATTCAGAGTCGCATGATACGGCACACCTAAAATATTTCACAATTAAAACACTTGAAAATAAGTGGCAGGCTCTGGTAAAGAGCATGGCCGCCCTCATAGCTAACCATTTGAATATTGAGAACGCCGAGAATTGTGTTTTAAATTTTCTGCAGCTTTGGGAGAACATCATCTCTGTGAAAACAAATCTTTCCATTGTGGAAACATTGCCCTTTTATGCTCAGTTGGACAAGTTTGAAATGTTGCTGAATCAAAATCTCACCTGCATCGTGTATAAGCAAATCTTGTGTCTCTTAAATGAGGCGCTCTGTTATGGTTCCACACTGGCTCTGCAGGACATGCTGCCCGATGACACATGCTTCCTAGCGCACCAAATAGTCCGACATGTGAAGGATTTCAGTATATTGGAGTCTCTACCGCGCAGGCAGCCAGAGAACATTGTTAGTATAATCGGTTTTAAACGAAAACCTGTTGTTTATTCTGAAATCGGCATGTTTCAGTGTTGTACGCAACAATCGCCCAGTCAACTTATTGGTGATGAAGCTATTGAAATGGATAAAACGATTCTGCAGAAAATGGTGTTGCTGGTGCTTAAATCTATAGCCGTTATCGTCAAGGAGATTCGGAGTGACTCTTCCGACAGTTCAATTGATTCCAGTGACTATGATGTTTTTCAGGACATGGTACTGATAGAACGCTCCATTCGCGATGTATTGCATAAGCTGGAAGCATTCATTAAGAACACACTGGAGTTTCACCCTGAATGTCATTTTAGCAAAATACTAATACACCTGTTTGACGATCAGGACGATCACCTAATTGAAGCCATGGTGTGCACACTGGACGTTACTGCGGGAATATCCTTCCGCAACAACGCTTTCACGGAATTGACGTCAATGTTGAATCCAGTGTTTACATTCTTAGAGTTCCTCAAAATGATATCAAATAGCTCTGATATTCTTTTGGACCTGCTAGTTAGTAACGAGACATGCTTTCTACTGTACTTGTTGCGCTTCTTAAAATATATCCGGATGAATTGGGCGACGTTCGTGCAGAGTTGCCATAACTTCGGATTGAATGGTAGCACAATAGAAGAGGCAATGAGTGTACTGATACGTCTACGATTGCAGATCTCCCGTTTGGTTTCCCGGCAGCTGTATCCGTACGACATATCACCGGTTTTGCGTCTGCTCGAAAGTTGCGAAAGCCTTTACGAAGGCAATGAGTTAAGTTAGATTTCTCAAACCTTGCGTCTGACTCGAAATGGAATTGTTAGACTGTGAGACTAAATTAAAAAATTGTAAAAAATACAAGAAAAGTTGATGACACAATATACTTAGTATTTCCTATAATATTCGACGATTCACTTCTTTAAAAATATTTATCATTTGCTCCGTTCTAATTACTGTTAAATACTGCGGAGCATATTAACAGTAAAACTGTCAAAAATGGCTGTAAACGAGTAAAAACATAAGGAACGAATTTATGTTCTTCATAGCTGCGTGTCGGTCGGTTGTTTTTACTATAGTAAAATTTTGACAGGAAACAAGAAAACTTAGACACTACGCCTGGAACTGTCAACATATTCACTTTTAAAATTTTGGCATTTTACACTTTTTTTTAAAGTATTTTATCTCAACCCACCACAAGTAATATTAAACTGATAAGCACTGTAGTTATAAAATCAAAAATTTAATCAAAGAATAATTTGTAGTGCTTGTGCTTTGTGGATGATTACCGTATTACAAGTGATGTGTACGGCGACTGCATTTTTTACTGCAGAATTTTTCTACTGCTTAAATTTCATTTAGACTTCAGAAATTTTATTTGAAATTAGTTTTTTATACTCTACACCCGAAGAGATAAGGGTATTTGGAAATAAGTTCGCAAGTTTAATTTTCTTTATACTCTGAATTTATTTGCAACACTATTTACAGTTTCTGTTAAAGGCTCGTGCCGATAGATATGAGGCGGTGTATTGCGTCGCGCATTAACCGAGATTCAAAAAGCGAATGAATTATGGTAGCGGCAACATATCCCACAGAGTATGCCACCGAAGCCAGTTAACACATTGGTATCGGGTAATTTTGGTAAATTTTGATAGTTATTTACTTCCCCGAAGAAAACAGTTTTATAATGTGAATATTCAGTAACAAATGTCATTATGCACAAATTCGCAAATATAATTCCGTTGTCTAAGAAATTATTACCACAGCGCACACTTGTTATAAAAGAAGAATTCTCGTTTCGCGATGCCAACGGTTTTTTTTAAAAACGAGAACTCTCGTTTCCCTATGCCAATATGTCCAGTACGTATTTCGCCGCTTGATACAGAATTGTAACTAGCTGCAACGATAGCTATGTACCAATACATAGTTGCGAAATATTCTCGTAAATGTCGCCGCATTCCGTTTTATACTTACTCCAATCGCTGCCAGCGCAGTTATCCTACACTGGCATGGTGAAGTGGCCACTGCCCACTCCGTGGTCAGAGTGCGTTGATGCAACTTGCCGTTCTTGAAAGCTAATGACAATAAGGATGTGGCTATTATATAACTGGTAAAGTGACGGATACCCCAGTCCAGAGCCGCGACTTAAATCCCATCGAAAATTTATGGGTCCATTTAAAGAAAAAAGTGGCTAAAAGGCAGCCGAAAAATCGAACTGCACTTAGAACTGCAATATTAGAAGAATAGGAAAAGGTACCTAGTAGTTATGACATGCAGAAATTAGTTCATTCCATGAGAAAACGGCTACAATGTGTGATGGATACTAAAGGTGGCCATACTAAATATTAAGTTAAGCATATAATGATGTTTTAAAATATTAAATTTATAATAAAAATAATTTTTCGCATTTGTGAAAAGAGTTAAAAAAGAGAGAGAGAGAGCGGAGAGAAGACACCTCTCTCTGCCCTGAAGTTGTTATATATTTTGAAGCCACGTCACCTCCTTTAATTTCGTAGGTTTTTTGTGCTGCTTTCAAAATTGTTTCTCCTTCAAAATTATTAACAATTAACAATTAAAAATTTCGAATTCATAGATTTACTTTCTTTTCGGCTTTTAATGGGAAAAATGTGGAATTTATTTCTTTAAATATATTTTATCATCCTTTACTCAGACAGGTAAAAAACTGGATAGTGGTGGTTTTTGTTGAATTTTTTATAGCTCTTACCTTGAACTTGGTTTTTTTTATTAAATTGTTGTAAGTACTGCAACTTAACGTAATTGATAAAAGAAAATTATAAAAAGAACAGCTATGCAAATTAAAAAAAGGAATTTCTTTTTAAAGTGTAAACTCGGTCTTGACATTCTGTATATACCGGAACGCCGGTTTCCAGTCTTGCTTCCTGTTGCTCGCCTGTTTCTAAAGCTCGTGACGCCTTTTTCTTTCATACTTGAGGTGTAGACCGGCCAATTTGTTGTTTCGATGATGTTATTTCGATGATATTGTTCATCATACCGTTCACTGAAAGCTTGATACCACAGCAAAGTTGTTTTGGATTCGTGTTTTGGGAAAGAATGATAGACACGCCTATTTTCTATGTTTATACGTGCGGCGGTTGAATTTAGTAATTCATTTGAATACATTAAAAAATATCCAGAAACCTTCGCGGCCGTGAGCGTAACAACTCACCAAAGTTTCATCGCAATCGGATGAATTTCTACACAAGAATTTCATTTCTACACAAATGCATACGGAATGCACAAGGAAAGAAAGAAACATTCTTTTTTGTATATATACGCAGTCTGAAAAGGTCTATCAGTGAAAGAAAATTTTTTTGACGTGAAATATGTTTTATTTTTCTATATAATCTCCTGAAACTTCAATATATTTATTGCAACGTTTTTCCAATAATTCAATACCATAATTAAGGTGTGATTCCGGAATGTCTGCAAAATATCCATCCACGGGTGCAATATCTTCGTTTTTGATTTGATGTAAAACGCTTTCCAACTAGGAATTTTTTGGGTTTGGAAATAGTTAATAGTCAGAGGGAGCCAAATCTGGTGAATAGGCTGGATGTTAAAGCAATTTGTACTTTAATTCATTTAATTTTGCCACTTGTGTTAACACGTGCTTTGTCTTGATGAATAATTATTATTTTCCCTTTTAAAGCCAGTCCTTTCTCTCGAATTTTTGTAAAGAAATTAAAATTATGAAATTTTTTTTCGGAATTCGGTATTTTATAAAGCCAGTTCCAACAAAATGTAAAAACCTCAGAAATATGTTGGGAACAAATATGCCCATGCCACTTAGTTTAATTCTAAAATCTAATCTTCAATCGCATATAATAATATATTTTTTTTCCATGAGTGGTATTAAGTTTATTATTGTATTATCTTCTTTTTAGGAAATAAGTACAAAGCTAAGGGATAGTACGGACAAAATATTTAGTTGATGGGAAAATCTTAATTAAGCAACAGCAGCTATTACTTTGGCTAAAGTTTAAGTTTAAAGTTTAAGGATTAAGTGGGAAACATGTCTGAAATGAAAAATAAAATCATAGCAACATCTCCATTGAATTCTACAATCCCTACGGCTGAGAATATTAGCTGCAACCTTGAGCAACCACAGACCAAAAGAAAAAAAATTTAAAAGATGAAAAGCGTTACAAATGGTAGAATTTCAATTACGAATACAGCACCACTTGAAGTAATTTCTATAGTTGAAGTTGTAAATCTGCTAGAAGTAAAGAAGTAAATCTGCTAAGAAACACTTCTCCTGTTCGCTCTCTTCATCTACTAACTCTATATCCATAACCAGTGACTCGCCCACGTCTAATCCTGCCGAGTCATGTACAACATCCCTGTCAGAAATGATTAATGTGCGTGATATTTCCAGCATACAATCAACCAAGGAAGTAACCGAAAGCAGCGGCACCAATATCAGTAGAAGTTGGGGCGAGCAGACGTTTGACATGGCCGATCGCGTATCCCAACACGCCATGACGGAAACACTGACAATCAACAATATTGAATTGGTAGCGGCTACATCGACTACCTCTTCAAAATCCTTACATCATGGCCCGTTCTTTGTCAATAATGCTATCGGCATAATGGATACAAATTATATTAACGAGATGCGTGAGTTTGAGGAGTCACTGAGCAGACAGTGTCTTTGTGGCATCTCGAAGCTTACTCTCCGAAAACCGTTTCAGTCGCCTTACTGGCAAGATGTAAATGACGTGAAGAGAATTGCTAACCTAAGCGAGTGGCCCATAAACAAATTACTGCAGTTCCTCTCTAATTTGCAGTTATTCTTCGCTATTTATCTTAAGCAGAATTCTAAAGGCTTAATTTGCGCGCGCATCATGGACATCTGCGATGCGCTCATACGCGACGACCAAAATCTCATTGATGAACTTATAGTGTTGTGTTGTGGGTCAATCTGCACACCCTAAAACTAGCGCAAGTATTTTGATTAATACGGTACTTTGCCCGTTTACGCTGCATACTTCCAACGTGGAGGCTTGCAGTTATTTTTGGGAAGGCATACTTTTAGGCCAAACTGTGGTGGCTTCTCGATCACAGTTCAATAAATTCAAAGTAGAATTTAAATTGCGCAAGTGCATTTTTTCAAAATAGCATTCCGCTGGCGGAATCCAAATTCCGCAAGCGAGGCATCAAAGTTTGAGTTGCGAAACTCCCACTTGCCCAACAGCCAATAATTTCTAGTAGAACTCCAATTCTGCAAGAAAGGCATATTGCACAATGGGACAAAGTGCAGCGATTGACCCACTTAGCGGGCTCAACCGAGCTGGCTAGTAATTTGTTTTAATTTTAAGCAGAGTCTGATTTGGAGTTAAATTTGGTATGAGGTCTTTCATACCCAATAAAAAATTTCCATTAAACCAAAAGACCATTCCTGGTTTAATACGACTTGCGGACAAGCAGTCAGGTCTAAAGAGGAAGCATTTAGGAATTGGCGTTTAAACAAAACTGCTGATACTAAACTGCTGCGCAATCAGGCCAGAAATAGGTGCAATGCCACTCTAAAGCGCGAAAAAGTTCTTTACGAACAGCGCCTTAGACGCAGAGTTCTTGAATACCATAAGGGTAGCAAGAACTTTTGGTCGTTCGTGGGGAGGGTGAAAAATCAGACGAGATCGTCTATTCCAACTCTCCTCAAGGACGATCAGATCTTCACTCACTCGGTTGATAAGGCAAACTTATTAACCAAAATGTTTGCTGAAAACTGCTCTCTTCCTGAGAGTAGCCAACTACTGCCCGCGGTCGATGATGTATTTCATGCTATGCCTCAGATGCATTTTCGAACGCAAGCTGCTAAAAGAGTGCTTGCAGACCTCAATGTCAATAAGTCCTCGGTATTTCAGCCCATGTGTTGAGAAAGTGCGCCTCAACACTGGCTCGCCCATTGCGCAATCTCTTCAATTTATCTTTTACTTCAGGAGTTTTTCCCGCTTCCTGGAAGATTGCCAATGTGCGGCCAGTTCCCAAAAAAGGTGAGGCTACGAATCCTGCAAATTACCAGCCCATAGCAATCTGCTCAGTGCTCTCTAAAGTCATGGAGAGCATTGTAAATATTAAATTGATGAGGTATCTAGAGAGCAACGAGTTGATCAGCGATCGCCAGTACGGCTTCCGTGCTCACCGTTCCACCGGCGATCTGATGGCGTTTCTCACTGAGCGGTGGAGCAGTTGTATTCACCGGTTCGGTGAGAGCAAGGTTGTTGCTCTGGATATCTCCAAGGCATTTGACCGGGTGTGGCATAAAGCACTCGTGTCTAAACTGACTGCTTATGGTGTTGGTAATACTTTCACTCGATGGATATCGAGTTTCCTCAGCGGACGTTCTATACGGGTTGTAATAGACGGTTTTGCTTCCGAAGAGCACTCCATTAATGCTGGAGTTCCGCAGGGTTCGGTCCTGTCTCCGACACTTTTTCTTATTTTCATCAATGACCTTCTGTCATTGACATCAAACCCCGTCTACTCGTTTGCTGATGACAGCAGCATTTGTCATTCATATTCATTCTCCAGGCGTCCTACCATTCTGGAGATCACTAGAAGACGCAGAATTATGAATGACACACTCCAATCCGACCTCAACAAAATCCAGGAGTGGGGTCGTGCGAATCGGGTCGAATTTAATGCGCGGAAGACCCAATGCTGTTTGTTAACCCACAAGCGTTTGGCGGGTGACAACTTCCCACCTCTAAAAATGGGTGGTGTGGATATTAATGAGTCGGAGGCTCTTGATGTTCTGGCATGTCAATCCAATGCGATCTTCGCTGGAATGATCACATCTTTGACGTGTCGAAAGAAGCAGCCAAGTGCTTAGGCTTTCTTAAGCGGTGTAAGAAATACTTCACTCCAACCGATCTTCGTTGTATCTACACCACTTATATCCGTCTGAAAATAGAGTACAATTCGCATATATGGTCGGGAGCTTCGCGGGCATATCTTCAGCTTCTCGACCGTGTCCAATGTCGTGCGTTAAAACTTATAGGGGACAGTAGGGTATCCAGCTTTATTGAAACCTTGGAGCGTCGTCGTGATGTAGGGTGTGTATCATTATTTTACCGCTACTTTCATGGTAAATGTTCCTCTGAAGTAGCTGGCCTGATTCCTCCGGTTCAGGTATTTAGCAGAACTACTCGGCTTTCCAGAGGGGTGCACCCCTTTTATGTCACGATTCCATTCCAACGAACCACGCATTGCAGTGAGAGTTGGTTTTTCGGTCGCGTCATTAGATTGTGGAATAGTCTCCCTGCGCATGTCTTCCCACCCACTTACAGCGTCGAAACCTTTAAGCGAGGTGTAAACCGTCACTACTCCCTCTTTCCCCCTTCCCTCTAATCTGTCATCCCTTCGGAACCATCAAACGCTTTGCATGGATAGGGGACATTCCCTGAGCTTGGTTTCATCTGCCATAAAAAAAAAAAAAAAATAAAGAGCGGACGTCGTGTCCGCAGTAAAATTTTAAAAGTAGTGTTTGTTTTGTCGCGGGTATCCTTCAACGGAAGAATACAACCACATTATTTAAATTTAATTTCATATGTCGTGGGTGTCCTTCAGCGGAAGGTTTTAAAATCGAAGCTTTAAAAATGTAAATTAAAGTGAAAAGTGTAGATGAGAAAATCGAAAGTTCACGAATAGCATATTAGAAGAATTTACGGTAAAATAAACTGTTGAAAACGAATAGTATATAAAATAAAAGGAAAATTCTAAAGGGATTCTAAGATAAGGGATAAATCAATAAAGCCCATTTGTGAAAAATCGATGTAAAGGCTAACTTTCCGCCTAAAGAAAATTGAGTGAAGTGTTGGAGGCGTTGAGTGGTTTCCCATGAAACATAGCTGAAACCAGTGCCAAAAATATTAGTGTTTAATTCCTGTATTCATTCTACGTTAAATTTGCTTATATCCTAATACTTCCAAATATGTATATCTTCTGCTACTTGTTTATTATTTTCACATCTCTTCTTTTCTTGCTTTTACTTATTTTCCTGGGTATGTTCTTTAGCTTTTTGCCTGAATTCTTGCCCCTGCGTGTATCTTCTACCTTATGAGTCCTGTTGGTAGCGCTGATGGAAGGGTTCTGCTTAATGTGTTATGCAAGAGGAAGTCTGGGTTCAACGTTGTTCACTTTAATGCAAGAAGCTTAAATGCTGATAAACTTGATTACATCAAATATGTTTTTGAGGAGTCGTCTGTTGATGTTGTATGTGTCTCTGAAACTTGGTTTTGTGGTGAGATTAGTGACAATTTTTATTCTATTAACAATTATAATTTATATAGGAATGATAGATGTGGTCGTAGGGGCGGTGGTGTCGCAATCTATACACGTAAAGACTTAGATACCAGTGTGATTAGTATTTCTTTGCCTGCAAGCAATGTTGAGTATTTAAACATATGTATTTCTGATCATAATTCAAAACTGTTTGGGTCCTGTGTCTACAATCCGAATAAACTGAATGATCTGAATGTTAATTTCTTGAATACTGACTGTTATGCGAAGTCTCTGTTAGAGCTTGTAGCGTCTCTTGGTTTGTGTTTTGTAAATGATAGCACACCAACCAGATTCTCGCCTAATGAATCTCCTAGTCTACTGGATTACTTCATAGTTTCAGATATTTCTTCTGTTAACTTGTTTGATCAAATGTTCTTTGTATCTGATCATGACTTAATTTTTTGCAATGTTAACTTGGAATTTCATCGTAAGCAGGCTATGTCGTCTGTCTCATATTATGACTTTAAGTCTATCGATGCACTTGCACTTAGATGATATATGGCATCTCTCATCTGTTGATGAAAAATTGATCACCTTCACGAGTAGAATAAATGAATTGTTTTTAAAGCATGTCCCGCTAAAAGTTATAAAAATTAGAAATAAGCTGTGTCCGTGGATTACTGGTCCTGTTCTGGATTCTATTCGTGTGCGGAATAGGTTGCGCAATTTGTGGAGAAGATGTCCGTCGCCTGAGAGATGGGAAAGTTTTAGGTCAGCTAGAAATGATTCTGTTCGTATGTTGAAGTCAGCCAAGAAAAACTACTATGCGAGTAAGCTGGCTTCCTCTCTTCCATCTAAAGTGCTTTGGAAAAACCTCAAGGGAATTGGAGTGAATGCTTCCCAAACTAGTTCATGTGACATTCATCCTGATATCCTCAATGATTTCTTTCTTCTTCATGCAGTCGGTTGCGATGTTGATGCCATTCGTTTTACCATAGATCGACTCTCGGGCATGCCCTCATCATCGGGCAACTCTTTTCATTTCTCGCATGTTACTGAGAATGATGTCAGTAAAGCATTGTATAAAATTAAGTCGAATGCGACATGTGCTGATGGTATAAATTTGAGATTCCTCAAAATAGTATTACCGTCTGTAGTTGGTCAGTTCACCCATATTCTCAATCACTGCTTCACCACATCTACTTTCCATACTTTGTGGAAGACTGCCATAGTTCTGCCTCTGACCAAAAAGTCGAATGCTGATATTGCTGACGATTTTAGACCCATTAGTATTCTCTCGCCCCTAGCGAAGCTGGCTGAAACTATCATGGCTGACCAGATATCTAATTTTTTAGAGGATAATAAGCTGGTTACAGTCTGGCTTTCGCAAGGGGCATAGCTGTGCCACTGTGACTATAAAAGTCCTTGAAGACATTAGAGCAGATTATGATAATGGACTCGTTAGTATTTTGTGCTTTTTAGACTTCTCGAAAGCATTTGATGTGGTTAATCACAAACTACTATGTTGTAAACTTAGGAATTTGTTTAATTTCAGCAATAGTGCGTCCTGCTTACTTGAAAGCTATTTGTCTTCGAGGATGCAAGTAGTTAAGAGTCAAAATATTTATTCGGAATATAGGCAGATTTCTAGGGGAGTTCCGCAAGGATCAGTCTTGGGGCCCTTATTATTTTCATTATTCATAAATGACATTTTTCAAGTTTGTGTCTGGGCCTCAATGCATGGGTATGCCGATGACATACAAGTTTATATCTCTCGTGAGACTAATCTAAAAGATCTAGTATATCGCCTCAATTATGATTTGAAGAGGACCAAACATTGGACTGACTGCAACGGGCTCATTATTAATGTTTCTAAAACGAAAATTTTACCCGTTTTTAAGGGTAAACAATCATTTTGTGACCTTCCCGATGTGTTTATAGGAAATCGAAAACTAAGCACGCCTACGTCAGTCACTAACCTCGGTTATTGCATTAACAGCAAGCTTAGCTGTACTGATCATATCAATAATGTGGTTCGTAAAAGGTACCTTATTTTACGTAGGTTGTGGTTTTGTGCAAATTAGAAACTGTGTTTTCTTACACAAACTGATTCACGCCAAGATTCCAGCTTATTTGTATGAGAAATTACAACTTGGCCGTACCCGTAGAAGCTTGCTACTCATTACGCCTAGCTGTAAATCCTTAAATGCAAGCAGATTCTTCTTCGCCAATGCTGTCAGGTTATGGAATTCTTTGCCCTGTAGAATAACTGTGATTGTCGGGGGCTCTAGTTTCAGACGGGCTTTTGCTACATACTTCAGTTAACTCTATTCTTGATGGTTACTACACTCTCATTTCTTCCTCTGTCTTTGCTTTCTACTCTTTCGCATATTAATTTTAGTATTTAGTTATGTATTTGATCCTATCTCGTCTCTATTTCTTGATTATTATTATAAGTTACCAATCAATGTACTATAAAAGACATGTCTTATTGTGCTCCACATTTATAATTAACAATAAATAAATAAAAATAAATAATCTATTTAAAAAAGTTCGAACACGAGTTCGAGTGTTTTATTTGGTTAAACCTTGAAACGCGATCATTGCATTAACGTTTTGTTTCCGCGTAGTGACCGAACGGTGAACGACCGTAAGAATAAAGAAATTCGACGCTCGATTTTAATGCGGCCACTTACTCTGGCCTTGAATTTATTTCAGCGTGTTGTTGTGTTATTTTTGTTAATTGAAGTAGATCAGTAGTGACAAGGAAGAGAGTTGTTGACTGCTGCAGTTTTAATCGCAGCCAAACTAATTAAGTTAGCTTAATGGAAAGAGTAAATGAACGGGAAGAAAAATGTTTGATACTAAATAGAGAATATAAGGATTTGTTAGGACAAATAGATAGATTTATAGATAAGATATGGTTACATTTGAATTTAACAATAAATAATAAGGAAAACTTGGAACTAATTAAAGCCAAATTAAGTAGGGCCAGCAATAATTCAAAAGTAAAACAGGCAGATGCCGTTTTGGATGAATTATTGAATTTCATAGACCATAGGAACCAGAACTACGTGGAGGAAATAAGAAATTGGAGAAGACAATTTGGACATTTAAAAAACAGATACGACAACCATCTGGCAGAAAGGGAAATAGAAGCAGAAGAGTTAGCAGAATTGGAAGCTGAAAGAGACGACCTTAGGGAGCGCCTACAAAATAGAGGACTTTCTACGTCAGCGGAGGATAGGACGCCAAGACAGCGGAGTAAGGAGGACTTCTCGTCGTTGGATCAGGCATGCCGGAGACTCCAAGAGCTAAAAGAAGAGAATAGGCTTCTAAAACAAGAGCTGGACCTGGCCCACGACCAAACGCTGCCCAAAGCAGAGCAACTCTATTTCCTTTCCTTCCGCTTTATCAATAAAAGACAAAATGGGTATCGAGGCGATTTCGAAATCTGTTAGTAGGGTGTAGTAGGCTGATAAGGAAAAATACACCTCATTGCGAGAAATTTATGGTTGGTTTACGGTCATGAGCCAAACTGGAGGTGCGAGAAGCCGCAGGGGCAAAATATGCAAAGTAAGAACTCGTCGCGGGGACCACCTCAGTGGGGACGACGAGACTAGACGCAGCAACAGCAAATAAGTAGTGCAAGCGAAAGTAAGAATAGTAATCGCTGGGGTCCAACGCAACAGAATTTCACCCAAAGGAGGTTGGAAAACCCCTCACACAATGCTAGAGACAATCGACCTCAACAAAAGGATCCAATAACATGCCACTGGTGTAACAGACCGGGACATATTGTAAGAGATTGTGAGGCGAAGAGGAATTGGGAAACTATCAAGGCAATCGCCAGGGAAACTGGCAAGGGCCCAGAACCGGCCAGTAATCTGGGAACCCATTAATAACAGTAATTTAAGGCCAAATGAGGTAAGTACTGAAGTAGCAACAGTACGTCCTACGTCTGAAGAGATTGTGGATACGTTGCCAACTTCAGCCAAACTAAAGAAAGCTAGAAAGGCGGGAAATACAACAAAAACGGTGGCCAAAGAGGGAATTTCTTTTCCTGAGATGCCAAATCGAGGTGTGAATGCGAGTGTTCACGTTCATAACTTGCATAATGAAAATAAAAAGATTGAGGTAGAAGTGTCTAACTGGGAGCAATCTAATTTGAATGACGTGTTTATTGAGTTGCCTTGCGAAGAGGCCAGAAATAAAAAACTCAATCTGCTAGTTGATACCGGAGCCGACACTAGTTTATTAAAAGAAACCGCGTTGTGGGGGAACATACACGTAGATACCAACGACGTGAAGAATTTATGTGGAGCATTCGGTGGTTGTGTTACCACTAAAGGCTCCGTGGTACTTAGTCACAAAGGCGTACACCGCCTAGGTTTAAAGCTACACATAATGTCATCTAAACAAGGTGTGCCAGCTGATGGTATCATTGGAAGAGATAACTTGTGGAATCATGCCATAATAAACGCGTTGTATGAAGACAAAAGGATTATATTCCTTGATGAAAATAAAAAACATGCAGTAACATTGCCACTACACACAGGTAAAGATTGGCAGAAGGAAGAAAATTCCACAATTTTAGCACGAACTATAAAAGTAGTTCCAATTACATTAAACACAAATATACACACCGCAGTAATCCACAAAGAGGAACTTAAACGGAACGTGTACATAGGCGAAACCTTATGCAACGTGAAAAACGGGAAAGTCTTTGTACCAATTTTAAACGCGACAAACGAAGATTACGTCCTGGAACGGAAATTGATAGTCGAATTTACAAACTTTAATGAATACGAGTTGCCAAAAGAAGGTAATATAAATCTGATTGAAAACGTGAAACAAGAAAATGAGGCAAGATTAATGCGACTGATGCAGGAACTACAGCTGGATCCAAATCTCAACAAGGAAGAAAAAGAGTCAATAAATAAAACCTGTGCGATGTTTCACGACGTCTTCTTACTACAGGGGGATAGATTGCCCTTCACTTCGGTCCTGAAGCATGAAATACTGGTGGATAAGTTGTTAAGGGAGGGCATAATTTCTCCTAGTATTATATACCACCGTGGAACTCTCCTTTATTGTTGGTTCCAAAGAAAAGTGTAGACGGTACAGAAAAGAAATGGAGATTAGTGATAGACTACAGGAAGTTAAATGATGTCACCATCAAACAAGTTTTTCTAATACCTAGGATAGATGAGATTTTAGAACAACAAGGGCACAGCATGTATTTTTCAACATTGGATTTAGCCAGCGGCTACCACCAGCTGTTAATTGACATTAGATTAGGGCATTAGGGCATTTCGAATTCAAGAGGATGCCTTTTGGTTTAACCGGTGGTACAGCAACTTTCCAGAGAATAATTAATCATATTCTCACTGGGTTACAATGTATAGATTGTTTTGTATATTAAGACGATATAGTTATTTACGGTAGGAATTTGAAACAGCACGAGGAAAGGTTAAGTAGGGTTTTAAGCATAATTAGGGAAAAAATTTAAAATTAAATACACAAAAATGTCAATTCTTACGTAAGGAAATAGTACACCTAGGACATAAGTGTTCAGAGTTAGGCGCACTACCGGATCCACAAAAGGTCGAATGCGTCATGAAGGTCAGCCCGCCAAGAAACAGGAAGGAGGTACAAGCTTTCTTAGGTTTGGTTAATTATTATAGGAAATTCATAGAGAACACGGCAAAAATAGCTTTACCAATAAACAAATTGCTGAGGAAAGACAGTAAATTCGTGTGGACCGACGACTGTTAACGAGCACTTGAACACTTGAAGCTAGCAATAAGTACACTTCTTATATTAGCATACCCAGAATTCACAAAACCGTTAAATCTTACAACGGATGCAAGCAATGAAGCGTTAGGAGCAATTCTATCTCAGGGAGAGATAGGAGCTGACAGACCCATAGCTTTCGCAAGTAGAGCATTAAACAGTGCAGAGAAGATGTATTCTACTATAGAAAAGGAATTTTTAGCAATAGTTTGGGCAACAAAGAACTTCAGGGCGTATTTATTAGGAAGACCATTCACGATTTTCACAGACCATCAACCGTTACGAGGAATAGCTAACCTCAAGGACCAGACATCACGTCTTGAACCAGAACCAGAAAACTCTGCGAAGTTACTAACGGATCCTAAAGAAGTAGAAATCATTAAAGACTTCCACAATCCACCACTAGGAGGACATCAAGGTGCGGTGAAAACATATCTGAGAGTTCGCAAGAGTTCCTTAAAATGATATCAAATACCTCTGATATTCTTTTGGACCTGCTAGTTGGTAACGAGACATGCTTTCTACTGTACTTGTTGCGCTTCTTAAAATATATCCGGATGAATTGGGCGACGTTCGTGCAGAGTTGCCATAACTTCGGATTGAATGGTAGCACAATAGAAGAGGCAATGAGTGTACTGATAAGTCTACGATTGCAGATCTCCCGTTTGGTTTAACCGGCAGCTGTATCCGTACGACATATCACTGGTTTTGCGTCTGCTCGAAAGTTGCGAAAGCCTTTACGAAGGCAATGAGTTAAGTTAGATTTCTCAAACCTTGCGTCTGACTCGAAATGGAATTATTAGACTGTGAGACTCACAAGATTGAAATATTGCGATGTATTAACAGTAAAACTGACAAAAATGGCTGTAAACGAGTAAAAACATAAGGAACGAATTTATGTTCTTTATAGCTGCGTGTCGGTCGGTTGTTTTTACTATAGTAAAATTTTGACAGGAAACAAGAAAACTTAGGCACTACGGTTGAAGCTGTCAACATATTCACTTTTAAAATTTTGGCATTTTACACTGTTTTCTAAAGTATTTTTTATTTATTTTTTTTATTTAATCAAAGAAATACAATAATAAAATCATTATATTACTTACATTTAGCGAGCGCTAGCTACCGGGGCCTTCGGCTCCTAAAGTATTTTATTATAAGTAATATTAAACTGATAAGCACTGTAGTTATAAAATCAAAAATTTAATCAAAGAATAATTTGGTAAAGTAGTGCTTGTGCTTTGTGGATGATTACCGTATTACAAGTGATGTGTACGGCGACTGCATGTTTTACTGCAGAATTTTTCTACTGCTTAAATTTCATTTGGACTTCAGAAATTTTATTTGAAATTAGTTTTTTATACTCTACACCCGAAGAGATAAGGGTATTTGGAAATAAGTTCGCAAGTTTAATTTTCTTTATACTCTGAATTTATTTGCAACACTATTTACAGTTTCTGTTAAAGGCTCGTGCCGATAGATATGAGGCGGTGTATTGCGTCGCGCATTAACCGAGATTCAAAAAGCGAATGAATTATGGTAGCGGCAACATATCCCACAGAGTATGCCACCGAAGCCAGTTAACACATTGGTATCCGGTAATTTTGGTAAATTTTGATAGTTATTTACTTCCCCGAAGAAAACAGTTTTATAATGTGAATATTCAGTAACAAATGTCATTATGCACAAATTCGCAAATATAATTCCGTTATCTAAGAAATTATTACCACAGCGCACACTTGTTATAAAAGGAGAATTCTCGTTTCCCGATGTCAACGGTTTTTTTTTAAAAACGAGAATTCTCGTTTCCCTATGCCAATGTGTCCAGTACGTATTTCGCCGCTTGATACAGAATTGTAACTAGCTGCAACGATAGCTATGTACCAATACATAGTTGCGAAATATTCTCGTAAATGCCGCCGCATTCCGTTTTATACTTACTCCAATCGCTGCCAGCGCAGTTATCCTACACTGCAACAACTTGCCGTTCTTGAAAGCTAATGACAGTACCTTTTCACAGGTGTATGCCACCTGGTCAAGATATTTTTTTAGTTACGAAAAAGGTACTAAAAACGCGCATTTTTAGTTAGCCTACACTGGCAGGATGAAGCAGCCACTGCCGAGTGGGTTGGTCCGAGTGGGTTGATGAAATTTGTCGTTTTGGGAAGCTAATGGCAGTGCCTCCACCAATGTATGCCACTTGGTCAATATATTTTTCTAAAGTTACGACAGAAGATACTGAATACTGAAACGACCTTCTCGCCTCGGTCTCCTAGAGGCGGTGTTCCTTTATGAGGTCCGTGGACATTGTCTAAAGCTAGGGTAGGCTCACGTCTGTCCAGGGTCAACTTTCAAGAAATTTTTAATGATTTGTGGGACCAGCGTTTGGTGTTGTGTTCGCAATTTTATTTTCTTTTCTCAATACAATAATTCTGATAAAATTAGATTAAGAGCTAACAGAGTAAATCTAATAAGCCATGCAAGTTTCTCCGGGCTAAAAAAACACTGGCGTTGTTGTGATGGTTAAAGCTAGTGCAGGAAGACGAATGTTGTGGCTGCGTTGTTCTTTGAACGTGTGTTGTACTCTTGGTCTTCTGTACTTGAACGATCTTCAATCGAATATACACGTTGTCCTTTGTGTTCTATATGAGAGCGGGAAACGCGGGTTACGAGGTAATTGTGGCGATGGTCAGAATAGCCAGCAGAGGGAGCGGCCGCGAAGAGTGCAGAGGTTAGGTGCGTTACGGCGTGACGTTTCAATGAACCAGCACCCTGAATTCTTAGGTTCGCTGCTGTAACCCACCATGCCCGATTCAATGAACCGCAACATCTTGTGTCCCAGCAACGAGAGCGGCTACAGAGTGGGAGATGAGAGAATAGAGTGACGATTCAATGAACCGGCACCCTGAACTCTCAGGTTCGCTACTGTAACCCAACATGCCCGATTCAATGAACCGCAACACGTTGTGCCCCAGCACCGAGAGCAGCCGCTACCTAATACTTGGTGTTACCCGTGCCACCTCTCACGATCTACTGACTTTTAGTGCATTCTACCGGTCCTTTTATACGTTCCAAAGTTAAAGCTGTTCCCGTTCACATGTTCGTTTTCCTGCAGCCTTCTACTGATACTTATATATCTGTATGATATTTATGTATCTATCTTATTACTAACATTAGTAATAATGTATTATTTCCTTTTTATTAACACCACTGTAGATATTTAAAGCTTAAAACTAATGTATAATATCAACTATTAACCAATATTTCATTTATTTTAACTCATTCTTAACTATTTCATTTATTTTAAATATTTACTTAAATTAAATATTTCATTCATATATATGTATATATGTATCTATATATAAAAACTTAGAATTTCGAAAAAAAGAATCGGCTTTCGGTTTTCTTTTAACAGTTTTCGACTATTTATTCACCGTTATTAAAACTTTTATTTTTCGGTATTTTATTGCTATACATTAACTATACGAACTAACAGTATTTCTTAAAACTAGTTCCTTTAATTCTAACCTCCGCTGAATAGCACTCAGTCCGTAAAAATACAAAATCTATATACACACAGAGTTCTAGAATACGAGGTTTTATGATTGTCGGCGTCAGCCACTACGATATACTAGCATTTACTTTGATTCAGGATTGGCGTACGCTTAAAAGCACTCGGCCACTTAAGACCGCTTAAGTGGCCGAGACGAGGTACTAAAATTTACTTGGAAAAGCACTCAGCCAGGACGAGGTACTAAAATTTACTTGGAATCGGGATTGGCGTCCGCTTAAGAGCACTCAGCCAGGACAAGGTACTAAAATTTACTTGGAATTGGGATTGGCGTCCGCTTAAGAGCACTCAGCCAGGACGAGGTACTAAAATTTACTTGGAATCGGGATTGACGTCCGCTTAAGAGCACTCAGCCAGGACAAGGTACTAAAATTTACTTGGAATTGGGATTGGCGTCCGCTTAAGAGCACTCAGCCAGGACGAGGTACTAAAATTTACTGGGAATTGGGATTGGCGTCCGCTTAAGAGCACTCAGCCACTACGAGGTACTAGAGTTTCAAGGTTTGACGACTTACCACTTGGAGCACGAGATTCCAAAAGAGATCGAATTCAGCGCGGTGGGCTCTTTTATACACCGATCAAAACAACTCCGCTGCAGTCGTTGTTCTTGTGCACATTCTGGAATTTTCTAATGTGCATAGCGGCACACAATGTACTTGTTGTTGTTGTGCTAATTTCTAGAAATAAATTCTTGTGATTTTGTTGGTAGCTTCCCACGCTCTAATTTAATTTTTGCTTGCTTGTTTCGCGTCTCAGTCTGTGTTGTAGTTGTTGTAAACAGTATTCCACCTGATTTTATTAGTAATTTCCCAAGGCTCTGCTTTAATTTTTGCTTGCTGATTTGGCGTCTCGGTCTGTGTTGTAATTGTTGTAAAAAGTATGTAGTTCATGTATTCTGTGTGACTGTGGTTTTTTTATCCCTTTGTTAGCAAGCGAGTTAATGTGGTTGTTGTTGTTATTGTTAGTTTTGCATATTTTCGCCTTTGCTACGTTGCCTTTTTTTCTTTTTATTGTTGTTGATAGAATTTATTCCACCTGAAGTTGGGTCCGCACAACCCAGGTCACCGCGTTTTCAGTTTACGTTTACTAAAAACGGGCTCGGTTGGGATGCAGGCCAGGTTCTACACCCGGAGTTGTAAGGAAAAAAATATTTTTTTCTTACACTCCCCCCTTTCTTTCGGATAGCTGGACAGTGATCCGTTTAGGGGTCAGCGTCACGCGATAATCTCCCGACCAAAACTGAACCCTCTTGTTTTTCCGACCGCCGTACAATAGGGCTGGGTACCGCGTGAGGATGTCCCGTCGGACGTCGCCGTTGAGCCCTGCTGCGGCTGGTCCCTCTATGCCCCTCAGATCCTGGAAGATCCAGGTTTCCTTACCTCCCGATTTCGTATTCATGGGTACTGCGGCGCGTGTCGTTTCCGGGTTATCTGGAGTCCTTACCTCCGCAACTAGGTCATCGTAAAAAGTCCGTGTAACGGGGTCGAAATACACGTTACAAATAATAGTTAACGCCTCGGGTTCAGGGCTTGAAGATTTGGCGCGTTTTCCGGGTACAACTTTGTCTGCTGCCACGTACGGGATCTGGTTTTTATTCTTCCCTTGTTCTATTGCCAGCTTCTTCAAAATCTCGGCGATCTCTACCCGTTTTGCTGGTATTTCCTCCAGGGGGAACCATTTGACCAAGTTTAGGTGGTCGGGCCGGTAATCCTCAATCGGTTCCAGGAGGATTTTTTCCGCGTAGCGCAGCAAGAACACGCCGCAGTCTGTTCAGTTGGGCTGCTGCGGAATTGCTGGTACCATCAACGGTAGCTCTGCCTCATTGTAGCTGCGAGGGACCTCATCTGGCTTGCGAGCTCGGTACTCCTCAACCAGATATTCCCTGATATTCTGGGCGACCGTGGTCCGTGGTCCAGGGCTGCAGGAGTCCAGCTGCAGAATGCACGGGATTTTGGCACCCCAGGTGCCGTCCGCCTTCGGTTCGTCCATCATTCGAGGTCCGTTTACACCCGCGAAGCAGACCACCATCAGGAACCAGTGTTGGTCCTGATTCACCGGGATCAGGATGTGGTCCTTCGTGAACAAATCAACGCTTCGAGTCCAGCGTTTGACTGTCGCATGCCGTTCTCTTGGGGTGCCGACTCGGGTGCTGATCTTCCCGTAATAATGGGTGTTAAAGATATAAACCGTCTGCCTCGGGGTTTCAGCCAGCTTTTCATGTATAATGAATTTTAGCCAGATCTCCACCAGGGTGTCGTTCAAAAATCTTCCGGGTGCCAGACGTCGGAAGTCTTCCGCGTAGACATTTATGCCACTTCGTCCACGTGGATACTGGACGAGAGGCCCCTCCTCGTCGATGCCACCGGACCCCCTATTGGACGAGGGTAACACCGACTCCTCCTGTTGAGCGGCCGTCGAAACTCGACCGAATAGGTCAACACCTGCCCGACTGGACTGGTTGGGTCCATCGGCGGCGAGCTCAGCATCCATCCGGTCAAAATATTTTGCCATGTTGACTGCCATCGTTCACGGTGGGTTTGTTGAATGTGGTTAAATCTGGGGATGGAGGGTAATTAGTGATGTCGACACCATCATATATTGGACAACACGAGCTACGACTGTCACGACACATACTAGCTACTTTATGCGTCCGTCGTGTCTGTCAATTCTGTACTTCGGTCGAATGGTGATATTCTTTGAGCTCCCCAATGCGAGCCGTGCGAGTTTTCGTATTTCCCTAGGAGTTGAGCTTGACGATAACTGGTGATATATATCTCTGGATCTGGTATGGCCCGTCGTTTTTAAGGTGCTGTAAACTGTTGTCGGATTCCTAAATCTTGAAGAAATCGCTGCAGTGTCCTACTGTTGAATTGAACTCCGTTGTCCGTGACGAGAACTTTTGGAACTCCATACCTCGCTAGAATCCTTTCTCGAAACGCCTTCTTCACACTGTCTGCGGTTGCTTGTCTCAGTGGTACCATTTCGGTCCACTTGGAGAATTTGTCAAAGAAAACTAGAATCATCGTGTTGCCGTGCTTGCTTCGGGGTAATGGTCCAACGAAGTCGGCACAGACGACTGACCAAGGCTCCTCTGGTAACTGTGTCAGCATTTTTCCGGCGGCTTTGCTCTGCAAAGGTTTATATCGCTGACATGATTCACAGCAGCGCACGTGTTTCCTTATATCCCTGAACATGCCTGGCCAGTAGTACCTGTTGGCTATCCTGGTGACGGTTTTTCTAATGCCTGGATGTCCAGCGCTGGGGTCATCGTGGTTTTCCTTAAGAACTCGGGCACGAAGATACCTCGGAACACAGAGCTTCCATGCGGCACTTCTCTGAATTCCTCTTAATTTCTGCTATCTTGGTTTCTATCCAGTTGCACTTTTCCCCGTTAGTCGTAACCGTGCTCAGTTTTTCTACTGGCTGTCTGGAAAGTGCGTCTGCGACCACGTTCCAATTGCCCTTGCGGTATTTCACGTCGAACATGTACTGTTGTAACTCAAGCGCCCATCTTGCTATACGCCCTGAAGGATTTTCCAAAGAGTTCAACCACTTCAGTGAGAGGTGGTCTGTGACGACGCAGAACCTGTAGCCTTCTAAATACGGTCGCATTTTCCTGATTCCCCAAACGATCGCGAGGCACTCCTTCTCTGTCGCTGAGTAGTTGATTTCGGCCTTGTTTAAATGCCGGCTGGCGTAGGCGATGACCTTCTCTCCCTCATCGGTTTCTTGCGTGAGAACCGCTCCTAACCCGTGGTTGCTCGCGTCAGTCTGAAACGTAAATGGTTTGGAAAAATCTGGGCACGCCAGTACTGGTGCCTTCGTGAGCGTTTCCTTGAGGTTCTCGAACGCCTGCTGTTGCTCGTCGGTCCATTGCCAGCGTTTGCCCTTCTTAAGAAGGCTGGTGAGTGGGACCACCAATTTGGCGAAGTCCGGTACGAACCGCCGGTACCAGGATGCTATCCCGAGGAATCGCCTAACGCCTCTGACATTTGTTGGGGCCGCCAGTTCCTGAATAGCCGCTACCTTGTCTGGATCTGTGTGAATTCCTCTGCGGCTCACGACGTGACCTAAATATTTCAAATCTTGCTGGAAAAACTCGCACTTCTCCTTGTTGATTTTTAAATTAGCCGCTCTTAAACTCCGAAATACTTCCTGTAAATTGTTCATGTGTTGTTCCAGCGTCTTTCCTATTACAATGATGTCGTCCAGGTAAGCAAACGCGTGTGGTTCCATCTCCGGTCCAATGACATGGTCCAATGCCCTTTGGAACGTCGCGGGTTCCGAATGTAGGCCGAACGGCATAACTTTCCATTGAAAGAGTCCCCTTCCTGGTACTGTGAACGCGGTGTATTGCTTGCTTTCTGGACTCATGGGTATTTGCCAGTAACCGTTCTTGAGATCAAGTGTACTAATGTATTGCGCGTCTCGGAGTCGATCTAGAATATGTTGTATCCTCGGAAGTGGATATGCGTCAGGCACTGATCTTGCATTTAGCTGACGATAATCCACGCAAAGTCGCCATTGCCCATTCTTCTTTTTAACAAGAACAATTGGTGCACTGTAAGGGCTATGAGAGGGCTCGATGCAGCCTTTTTCCAGCAGCTCGTCTATCTCCTTGTTAATTATCGCTTGCATTGCAGGGTTATTAGGGTAATACCTCTGCTTTATTGGCCTATCATCTCTCATGACGATTTTATGGGTCGTTATGTTGGAAGGTCCTTCCAGCATCTCGAATTTCTCATGCTCTGTTTTTAGGAATTCCTTGATGATGTGTTGGTCTTCTTTTCGCGAGTTGTTGGTTTCTAGAGTGTTGGTTCAGAGTGTTGTTCGTCCTCCACGTCAGTCTTCTCCAACGGTTTTGCCTCAGGAACTTGGGCGCAATCCGTGTGAACTGTCGAGCAAGTCGCTCGTTCGGCTTTCGAGCCTCCCAGCGTAATCGTCTCACCACCACAGCTAATAGAAGCTCCTATGCTTGTCAGGAAGTCCAAACCCAGGATCACATGGTCTGTCACATCCTGTAGAATCAGAAGTGGGAGCTTACACTCTGCAGTCCCCAAACGCACGCATACTTCGACGGCTTCCTTCACGGCACGCACGGTGCCGTCGGCCATTTTGACCCGTACGTCCACCTCCATCAGCTTTCCGTCTGTCATAACAGCCGCCGCGTTGCTAATGAAACTCCGCGAGGCTCCTGTGTCTAGAGTAGCTGTGACGAGTTCCCTTCCTAAGGCTACCTTGGCGTAAATCCGGTCTCGATTGTAGTTTAAGCACTTCGTGGAGTACGAGGAGAGTCTATCTTGTTCGGTTCCAGCAGCCCTCGTCCCTGCTGGACACCCTGCGCGTTTCCCGAAGGTTTCTTGCAGCATTCAATCGTCCGGACCCCCTCCTTTCCACAAGTCCAACAGAAAAGTTTCCTTGAGTTTCGGCATACTCGTTGAAAATGTCCGCTTTCGCCACATCTTCTACAGGCTGTTCGAAGGTCTCGCTGTTTTCCTGTGTTTTCTATGGTCATCATCCTGTGCGTCCCTGGTAATTGTCGGTGCTGAGTATGAATTTCACGTGGAGGTTCGGGTTCCTTTCGTATGCCTTCAAAATCTTCAGCCAATTCAATGAGATCCCCCAACGCAGAGAAATCAGACCTCCTTATGTAAAGAAGATAATCCCTATGGCAATTCTTGTAAATTGTAAATTGACGTACCTTGTCAATTACCTCAGAGTAGCACATCCTACTATAGGCCACACTCTCTGGCTCGCACCTCGCTGCTATGCAACCACCTGTTGACATGGAAACTTGATTGCCGGGGTTAACGTTATGCACTTCTGCTGCATTTGCCCTCTGTTCGCTGTGTTTCGAAACCGCACCTTGCAATGATGGCGTCGTAATTCACGTAAAATCTCCTGCAGATTTTCTTTCGGAACATTATAAATCCACCGTTTACCCATTTCGATTTTCCGTTTATTTCGTGTAACAGTTTCCGCGTTATTTCTTTGCACGATGTTTTCTATTTTGTTCCGTTTATTTCGCGTAACTATTCCTTTGAAATACTGCGTTATTTTTTTGCACAATGTTTTTGTTTATTTGAATTCGCTGTTAGCACAGTTTAGCGTTCAATTATTTGTTCGATTTATCGTTCGCTTCGCGTAACTGTTTATAATACCGTTTTTTCTTCCGTTTTTTTTTCTAAAGTACCGTTTTTCGCGATTCAGCATATATTCAGCTATAGTTTTTGATTTTTCTCGGAAACTATGTCCCTGCTCGGGCGCCATTTTGTAACGAAGTTTCTTGCCGGGGTATACTCAGTCTCGCCAGAGTCCCGTACCGAACACTTAAAGAAAAGCCTTTCGGTTTTCTTTTGACAGTTTTCGACTATTTATTCACCGTTATTCAAAGTTTTATTTTTCGGCCTTTTATTGCTATACATTAACTATACGAACTAACAGTATGTATTTCTTAAAACTAGTTC
Source organism: Sicus ferrugineus (assembly GCA_922984085.1). NCBI lineage: Eukaryota > Metazoa > Arthropoda > Insecta > Diptera > Conopidae > Sicus > Sicus ferrugineus. Next base: position 68,591,044 of record OV277348.1, read on the forward strand.
CTTTAATTCTAACGTCCGCTGAATAGCACTCAGTCCGTAAGAATACAAAATCTATATACACATAGTGTTATAGAATACGAGGTTTTATGATTGTCGGCATTAGCCACTACGAGCTACTAAAATTTACTTGGATTCGGGATTGGCGTCCGCTTAAGAGCACTCAGCCAGGACGAGGTACTAAAATTTACCTGGAATCGGGATTGGCGTCCGCTTAAGAGCACTCAGCCAGGACGAGGTACTAAAATTTACTTGAATCGGGATTGGCATCCGCTTAAGAGCACTCAGCCAGGACTAGGTACTAAAATTTACTTGGAATTGGGATTGGCGTTCGCTTAAGAGCACTCAGCCAGGACGAGGTACTAAAATCTACTTGGAATTGGGATTGGCGTCCGCTTAAGAGCACTCAGCTAGGACGAGACACTAAAATTTACTTGGAATCGGGATTGGCGTCCGCTTAAAAGCACTCGGCCACGACGATGTAATAAAAATTGCTTGGAATCGGGATTGGCGTCCGCTTAAGAGCACTCAGTCAGGACGAGGTACTAAGATTTATTTGGAATTGGGATTGGCGTCCGCTTAAGAGCACTCAGCCAGGACGAGGTACTAAAATTTACCTGGAATCGGGATTGGCGTCCGCTTAAGAGCACTCAGCCAGGACGAGTTACTAAAATTTACTTGAATCGGGATTGGCATCCGCTTAAGAGCACTCAGCCAGGATGAGGTAATAAAATTTGGAATTGGGATTGGCGTCCGCTTAAGAGCACTCAGCCAGGACGAGGTACTAAAATCTACTTGGAATTGGGATTGGCGTCCGCTTAAGAGCACTCAGCCAGGACTAGGTACTAAAATTTACTTGGAATTGGGATTGGCGTCCGCTTAAGAGCACTCAGCCAGGACGAGGTACTAAAATCTACTTGGAATTGGGATTGGCGTCCGCTTAAGAGCACTCAGCCAGGACGAGGTACTAAAATTTACGTTCAAGGTTTGACGATTTACCACTTGGAGCAAGATATCGAATTCAGCGCGGTGGGCCCTTTTATATACCGATCAAAACAACTCCGCTGCAGTCGTTGTTCTTGTGCACATTCCGGAATTTTCTAATGTGCATAGCAGCACACAACGTACTTGTTGTTGTTGTGCTTATTTCTAGAAATATTTCTTGTGTTTTTGTTGGTAGCTTCCCACGCTCTAATTAAATTTTTGCTTGCTGGTTTCGCGTCTCGGTCTGTGTTGTAATTGTTGTTAAAAGTATGTTGTTCATGTATTCTGTGTGACTGTTGTTTTTTATCCCTTTGTTAGCAAGTGAGTTAATGTGGTTGTTGTTATTGTTAGCTTTGCATATTTTCGCCTTTGCTGCGTTGCCATTCTTTTTTTTTCTTTTTATTGTTGTTGATAGAATTAATTCCACCTGAAGTTGGGTCCGCACAACCCAGGTCACCGCGTTTTCAGTTTACGTTTACTAAAAACGGGCTCGGTTGGGATGCAGGCCAGGTTCTACACTCGGAGTTGTAAGAACAAATTTTTTTTTCTTACACACTTCATCAAGCCAGTGTAGGCTATCTAAAAATTCGCGTTCTCAGTACCTTTATTCGTAACTTTACCAAAATATCTTGACCAGGTGGCATACACCTGTGGTAAGGTACTTACACGCCCATTTTGTACACAAATTAAATTAAAGTAATACTTGTAGATACCTCGTGATACCTTATACCCCGTGATACCTTATACCGTTTACCAGATATTTATAACTTTTGTATGAGTGGGCGTGGCACGCCCATTTTTGTCAAGCTTATTGGTAATGCTTCCCTATATATCCTGATAAAATTACATATCAATATCTTATACCTTTCATGAGATATTGCCAACTTTTTTTCAGTAGGCGTGGCACGCCCATTTTTTTCAAACGTTTTAGTAATGACGCTATATGTTCCGGAATAAAATTATACCTTAATATCTCACACGGTTTATGAAATATTCAGATTATAACATTTTTTGAAACGAGGTGCCTTTACATTCCGTATGTAAAGTAGGCGTGGCTGTTTACCGATCTCGCCCATTTTCAATTCCAAACAGCCCTACATAACAAAGAATATTTGTGCCAAATTTCATCGCGATATCTCTTTTTGTTCTCTCGTAATCGTGATTTCAACAGACAGACAGACAGACAGACGGACGAACAGGGCTCAATCGATTTAGGAGGTGACGCTGAGAAAGAATATATATACTTTATATATCTATCCCGTCTCCTTCTCTGCGTTACAAACGGAAGAACAAAGTGTATATACCCTACCCCCGAAGGGAGTATAAAAACAACGTAGCAAAACTGAAAATATGCAAAGCTAACAACAATAACAACAACCACATTAGGTCGCTTGCCTGAAAAGAAAAAAAACAACAGCCACATAGAATACAGGAACCACATACTTTTTACAACAATTACAACACAGACATAGACGCGAAACCAGTAAGCAAAAATTAAAGCAGAGCCTTGGGAAATTACCAATAAAATCAGGTGGAATACTGTTTACAACAATTACAACACAGACTGAGACGCGAAACCAGCAAGCAAAAATTAAATTAGAGCCTGGGAATCTACCAACAAAATCACATGGAATATTTCTAGAAATAAGCACAACAACAACAAGTACGTTGCCGCTATGCACATTAGAAAATTCCGGAATGTTCACAAGAACAACGACTGCAGCGGAGTTGTTTTGATCGGTGTATAAAAGGGCCCACCGCGCTGAATTCGGCCTCTTTTGGAATCTCGTGCTCCAAGTGGTAAGTCGTCCAACCTTGAACCTTTAGTACCTCGTAAAGGCTGAGTGCTTTTAAGCGGACGCCAATCCCGAATCCAAGTAAATTTTAGTACCCCGTCGTGGGCGAGTGCTTTTAAGCGGACGCCAATCCCGAATCCAAGTAAATTTTAGTACCTCGTCGTGGCCGAGTGCTTTTAAGCGGACGCCAATCCCGAATCCTAGTAAATTTTAGTACCTCGTCGTGGCCGAGTGCTTTTAAGCGAACGAAAATCCGGAATCCAAGTAAATTTTAGTACCTCGTGGTGGCCGAGTGCTTTTAAGCGGACGCCAATCCCGAATCCAAGTAAATTTTAGTACCTCGTCGTGGCTGAGTGCTTTTAAGCGGACGCCAATCCCGAATCCTAGTAAATTTTAGTACCTCGTCGTGGCCGAGTGCTTTTAAGCGAACGCCAATCCGGAATCCAAGTAAATTTTAGTACCTCGTAGTGGCCGAGTGTTTTTAAGCTAACGCTAATTCCGAATCCAAGTTAATTTTATTACCTCGTAGTGGCCGAGTGCTTTTAAGCAGACGCCAATCCCAAATCCAAGTAAATTTTAGTACCTCGTCGTGGCTGAGTGCTTTTAGTTTTTTGTAGTTGTACGGACTGGGTGCTATTCAGCGGACGTCAGAATTAAAAGAACTAGTTTTTAAGAAATACTGTTAGTTCGCCTAGTTAGTTCGTCTAGTATGGTGTACCGGTTAATTCGTGCGGTTTTTTTTCATTCCCATTGCTTTTAGAAGATCGGAAATGGTTTGTTGAGCGACGCCAAGTGATTTTGCAAGTTCTTCTTGCGTTTGGGATGGACCTTGGTCGAGCAATGTCTCCAATTCGTGATCTTCAAACTTTTTTGGCTGTCCGGGCCGTTCATCGTCCTCCAAGTCAAAATTGCCACTTTTAAACCGTGCGTACCACTTCTGGCACGTACGCTCAGCTAGAGCATGCACACCATACACTTCCACCAAAATACGATGACTTTCGGCATCCTTTTTCTTCATATTGAAGTAATCAAGAAGTATTCCCGCAAAAACACTTTATTCGGCACGAAATTCGACATTTTCAGAGTAAAAAAAGGATTGTTGTTTACGCTTCAGCTAAATGACACATACTGATTCTGAAACTATATGACAGTAGCTTTCCAACACATATTTGGAAAGGTGATTCACTGTAATAAAAGTCAAGTTACGCCATCTGTTAGAAAACCGCACGAATTAACCGGTACACCTATAACAATTGCGATGAGACCTAAAAATAAAACTTTGAATAACGGTGAATAACGGTGAATAAATAAACGAAAACCATGAAAAGAAAACCGAAAGCCTTTTATTTAAGTGTTCGGTACGGGATTCTGGTTCTGGAAAGCTAATGGCAGTACCTTTCCACGGATGTATTCCACCTGGTCAAGATATTTTTCTAAAGTTACGAACATGGTGCTGAAAACGCGCATATTTGGTTAGCCTACACTGGCATGATGAAATGGCCACTGCTCACTCCGTGGTAAGGGTACGTTGATGGAACTTACCGTTCTGGAAAGCTCATGGAAGTACCTTTCCACCGATGTATGCCACCTGGTCAAGTTATTTTCTACAGTTCGGAAAAAAGGTACTGAAAACGCGCATTTTAATTAGCCTACACAGGAATGATGAAGTGGCCACGGCCCACTCCATGGTCCGAGTGCGTTGATGAAACTTACCATTTTGGAAAGCTAATAGCAATACTTTTCCACCGATATATGCCACTTGGTCAGAATATTTTTCTAAAGTTTCGAAAACAGGCACTGAAAACGCGCATTTTTACAAAAATCCAAAAATCCATATAAATACGATCGCTTACATGATATGTACGACCTTTGTGTTTCTTTCCTAATATGATCACACTTATGTGTTTGCTGTTTGAACTAATCAGATGGCTGATCTGATATCAGTTGTAACTGATCTGATCTGATAGCTGATAACCTGATCTGATCTAATCTGATCTCATAGCAGTTGCACCTGGTGAGTTGAGCAGTTGCACCCTGGAGTTGCACCTTGCAGAAAGACTGGAACTATCACCTGAGAACCAACAAACATAAGAAGAATTGTTGGGTTCCAATAAATGAGCACCTCAAAGTCATTAAGTCGACCTTCAAAGAAAGGATTGAAACCTTCATTTATACAAACGATAACAACAAGCTAACGAACAAGCTGAGGAGTTACTAAAAATGTATAAAGACATGTGCGAACAAGTGTGTAAACAAATGTTTGAGTTCCAAGAGAGGGACAGTGACTGGTCTCTTGTAAGGATTTATTACCTGGAGGTCAACGTCAACCAATACCGGACACTGAAGGGATCTTCATATATACCTCTCCCAAAGGCCCTGCAAAATAAGCATGCTTGCGTTAACGTCAAAAATAACGACGCACACTGCTTCAAGTAGTCCATAATATCGGCCATGTATCCTGTAAATAAGAATGCAGATAGAGCTTCCAGCTATCATATAGGAAACATTGAAGCTGAGAACATAATTCTGCAAAATGGAGTGGTGTTGACCTTTGATGCATTGACGTTCCTGCTGCCTCTTGCACAAGTCCCCGATTCGAGGAATTAAATTCAGACGTGAGTGTCAACGTGTTTGGTTACGACGAGGAGGTCGGTAGCATCGTGGGACCCTATTACTCCACTTCGGTCGAGAAGTTCTCCCACATAAACCTCCTGCTGATTCAGGAGGAGGAGCGGTCCCACTATGTATGGATTAAAAATATATAACGGGAATGTAAATTAAACTAATGACTAATAATTTTCATAACACTAATTTTGTGTTTTCCCTCTTTTCTTTTCAGATTATTGATGAGTCAGTAGACCAACAACCAACACAGGGTGTATTTCTGCAACACCTGCTTGCAGTACGCGCACAATGCGAGTACATTGCAACGCCACAAAGAGGTCTGCAAGAAGGTAGTGACAGTGATGCCTAAGGAGGAGGAGGCATCACTTAGTTTTATTCACTTAGAACGTAAGTTACATATACCATTTGTTATATATGCAGATTTTGAATGCATATTAACAAATGTAGATAGTAGTGTAGATAATAGAAATAGCAAAAAGATGCATGTACCAATAGCTTTTAGTTATTATATAAACTGTAATTTTAATAATAGTTTAAGTAAATTTGTAATTTATTCGGGGGAAGATGCTCCGAAGAAGTTTATTCATAGTTTAGTGAAGGATAGTTTAAATTTATTTAAAGATTATATTTTAAAAAAGGAACTGAACTTCTTAACACCTTTGCAATTAAGGTTGCAAAATGAAAGTTCTGTATGTCATATTTGTGATCAGGATTTGGGCAGTGATAGAGTGGCAGATCACTGTCATTTAACTAGTGAATATAGGGGACCGACTCACAATAATTGCAACCTTAATTTTAAAGTATCACATTTTATTCCAGTTCTATTTTACAACTTTTCGGGGTATGATTGTCACTTGTTTATTAAAGAATTAAGCTCAATTGAAGGTGACATTAACGTTATTCCATTAAAGAAGGAATTATATGTTTCATTATCTAAAAAAATTCAGGTTAATGAATCAAATGTCATGGAACTTAGTAGATTCTTAGATTCTTACCGTTTCATTGCATCAAGCTTGACGAATTGTGTCAAAATTTATCACCAAGTGATTTTTATACAGTTCGTTAAATGTTTTCAAACGACGATGAATTTAATTTGTTGACGCGAAAAGGTGTATACCCCTATGAATACATCGATTCCGTTGCTCGCTTGAATGAAACATGTCTTCCTTCCAGACACCATTTTTTCAGTCATCTAACCAACAGGAAATATTCGGAGAACGATTACGAACATGCTCTCAAGATTTGGAATACTTTTCATTGCCAAACTATTAATGATTACATGCTGCTATACCTTAAAACAGATGTTTTAATTTTAACAGATGTTTTTGAGAATTTCAAAAAATCTGTAAGGGTATTTATAAACTTGATCCCTGCCAGTATTATACTGCGCCCGGATTATCTTGGGATGCAATGCTGAAAAGTACTGGAATAGAACTGGATCTTTTGACTGAAATAGATATGTATATTTTCATTCAAAAAGGTATACTGGGCGGATTGTACAAAACGACATTCAAAAGCGAACAGGAAATACATGGGGGATTTCGATAATCAAAAGCCATCAGAATACCTCATGTATTTGGATGCCAACAATTTATATGGGTGGGCAATGTCTGAGTATTTTCCAACTGGTGAATTCGAATGGATTAATGAAGTTGATAATTTCAACATCAACACAATTCTTTCAATTCCAGCGGATTCATCAGTTGGATATATTCTAGAAGTTGATTTACTATATCCTGAAGATCTTTACCACACTCATAACGATTTGCCGTTTTGTGCAGAAACAAAAAAGACTTCAATAGATGTTCAGGAAAAATTAATTACTGATTTAAACGACAAGTCTTGTAACGAAACTTTTCCCTCTCTGGCCAGGGTATGTGACTCAGCCGAGTCCAGGATCCGTCCAGTTATTTATTTGATTGAGACACAAGGCTTCCTTCAATGAATTCTCTCTTTTATTAATTTCTAGATTAATTCAATAAATTCTAATTCAACAATTAAGCTTATATAAAATATTTGGAAATGGTATTAAAATGTATAAATGGATACAAAATAGATGTATGGCCTCTGATAGCCTTCACAGGTGGACGCTGTGGTGAAAGAACCTGTCCCCGCTCCACTGGGGTACGAGCGAACCGGGTGTTGGCCGCGGGAGTGCAACTCCGCAAGGCGACGTGCTGGTGAGAATCGTTGGGCCGCGGGAGTACAACTCCACAGGCGACGCTCTGATGCGAACTGTTGGCCGCGGGAGTACAACTCCACAGGCGACGTGCTGATGAGAATCGTTGGGCCGCGGGAGTACAACTCCACAAGGCGACGCGCTGATGAAAATCGTTGGGCCGCGGGAGTACAACTCCACAGGCGACGCTCTGATGCGAACTGTTGGCCGCGGGAGTACAACTCCACAGGCGACGTGCTAATGTGAGTGTTGGCCGCGGGAGTACAACTCCACAAGGCGACGTGCTGATGAGAAACGTTGGGCCGCGGGAGTACAACTCCACAGGCGACGCTCTGATGCAAACTGTTGGCCGCGGGAGTACAACTCCACAGGCGACGTGCTAATGTAAGTGTTGGCCGCGAGGCCCTGTTGGCGTCGACGTTGTGGCTCTGCCGAAGTCGCGGCTCTGCTGGCGTCGACGTTGTGGCTCTGCCGAAGTCGCGGCTCTGCTGGCGTCGACGTTGTGGCTCTGCCGAAGTCGAGGCTCTGCTGGCGTCGACGTTGTGGCTCTGCCGAAATCGAGGCTCTGCTGGCGTCGATGTTGAAATGACTTACCGAAGAGGGACTTCCAAAAGACCACTGTCCAGGCCGGGAGTTCACGTCAAAGAGGCCTGATTCCTCGTGGTGAAGCGCCTTTTATAGTGACGATGGTATTCCTACGCGCTTATTGTAAGAAGCTTATTGTCTCTTTCTTGCCTGCGTGGTCGTATCTGTGATCGAGCTCTCTCGATCCAATCAGGCGATGGTGCTACTTTCTAACAACTCTCAATTTTTGTCAAATCTCTTTTCTACTTTGCTTGCTACTTTGCTTACTTTGTTACATACATATTAATATGCAGAAACGGTAGTTTGCAATTTAATTACCATATATTCCGGGTATATATATATATATTATATATATAAGTAGAAAATTTACAGGTAACAGAATTATGTGGGGAAGAAATTAAGTTGTGCTTAATTTGTTCCTGACATCTCCCTCTTACTTTATCGAGGGGGTGGTGGCGACGACGATCCTGCCAGTCCGCGTGATCTTTATGTCATAGCGGATGCCCCCGCTGACACGGGCCAGCTTGATGGCGTTCCTGCCTCGCTGTGTTCTTCCTATTCTGCCGTGGTTGCATGCGTCGGCCGTGGGAGCTGTGTCGGTGGGTACGCTTTTGAGCTCGCTGATGTGTGCTGTCTTCGTCTTCTTGGAGGCACTATTTACTTCTTGGAGTTGTACAATCAACGGGGATGTGAACGCGATTACCTTGTAGGGGCCATCATATTTTGGTGCCAATTTGGCTGCAAAGCTGTCGGCGGCCTTCGAGAGCGGATGGGTTCGTTTAAGGACGAGCTGCCCAATATTCGGTGTCCAGTGGCGTCGGCGCAAGTTGTAATGACGAGCCTGATCGGAGGCGGCTTGGGTCAGTCTTTTCCTGACGATCGCATATATTTCTGTGAGTCGCTTGGCCTTGTTATCCGCCTCCTCAGGCGATTGTCCCGTGCCAAATGTTTTCTGGTCGAATAAAGATCCCGGCAACCGCAGCTCTCGTCCTGGCGTGAGATAGGCAGGACTATAGCCAGTCACATCCGATCTGCTTGAATTCAGGGCCAATGTGATTTCGGGAATCAACTCGTCCCAGGCGTTCTGTTGTCCATCAGCGAATTGGGCGATCATGGTCTTCAAAGTTCTGTTTGCTCGTTCCGCTGGGTTCTCTTGTGGGGTGTATGGGGCTGTATACTGGTGCTTGGTTCCTATTTCTGTGAGAAAGCTTTCGAACGCTCGGCTTGTGAACTGGACGCCGTTGTCTGAAATTAAAACTTTTGGGGTGCCGTAACGGGCCAGTATCCTCTCTCGGAAAGCCTTTATAAGATTTGGCGTTGAGGCTTTGCGCAGTGGTACGGCTTCAATCCACTTGGAGAACCTGTTGAAAAATACTAGAATCGTATTATTACCGTGCTTTGACCGGGGAAGTGGTCCAATGAAGTCCGTGCAAACGTTGGCCCACGGCTCATCGGCGATTTGACTCAGCATTTTCCCAGCCTTTAGTTGTTGGTCCACTTTGAACTTCTGGCATGATTCACATCGTTGCACGAAGTTTTTGATGTCTCGCGACATGCCTGGCCAGTAGTATCTGTCCATGATCCTGGCGGTGGTCTTCCGAATTCCTAAGTGGCCTGCGCTGGGAAGACTGTGGTTCTCGTATAACACACGTTGGCGGAGGAAGCTGGGGACGCACATCTTCCACGGGGTGCATTCCTCGTCGTATTCGCGTTGCGCTATGTGCCTGTACAGATTCCCATCCTGCTCGAGGAAATCTGGGTATTTCTCGGGGTTGTCGTGAATAGCGGATATCTTCTTTTCTAACCAAGGACACTTCTTACACTTTTCTTCGTCAATTCCTGTGCGGCGGAGGGTGTCTACTGGTTGTCGCGACAATGCGTCGGCCACTGCGTTGAGTTTCCCTCTTCTGTATTGGACGTCGAACCTATATTGCTGCAGTTCTAACGCCCACCTTGCGATCCGGCCCGATGGATTCTCTATCGAATTGAGCCACTTAAGGGAGAGATGGTCTGTAACCACCGTAAACTGGTACCCCTCGAGGTAGCACCGCATTTTCCTGATGCCCCATATGATCGCCAAGCACTCCTTTTCCGTAGTGGTGTAATTTTGTTCGGCTGGGTTGAGGCGGCGACTGGCATAGGCGATTACCGCTTCTCTCCCATCGTCGTCTTGCGTTAACACGGCTCCCAGGCCGACCTCGCTGGCGTCAGTTTGGAGGATAAATCGCTTGGTGAAGTCCGGACAGGTCAGGACTGGTGCATTGACAAGCATTCCTTTCAGCTTATCGAAGGCCTTCTGTTGTTCGTCTTGCCACTTCCAATGTCTGCCCTTTTTCAGCAGAGTGGTCATCGGGTGTACTACAGTTGCGAATTCTGGTACAAATCGGCGATACCAGGACGCAATTCCCAGGCACTGTCGCAGTTCGCGTACGTTGGAGGGTGGTTTCAGCGTCTTGATGGCTGAAATTTTGTCTGGGTCCGTTTCGATGCCGCGTTCACTTACCACGTGTCCCAAATACTTAGTGTGCTTTTTGAAGAACTCACATTTCTCTGGGTTCAATTTCAGGTTCGCCGACTGCAACCTTCGGAAGACTTCCTGCAGGTGGCCCACGTGTTCCTCCACTGAGCTGCTTGTAACTATAATGTCATCCAGATATGCGAAAGCATGTGGTTCTAAGTCAGGTCCAATGACTTTATCCAACGCCCTCTGGAATGTCGCCGGAGCAGAATGGAGGCCGAATGGCATGACCTTCCATTGGAAGAGGCCTCGCCCCGGTACCGTAAATGCTGTGTACTTCTTGCTGTCGTTGTCCATTGGTATTTGCCAATACCCGTTTTTAAGGTCCAGGCTGCTGATAACCTTTGCGTTTCGTAGTCGGTCGAGTATGTAATGTATACGCGGAAGTGGATACGCGTCAGGAATTGATCTGTCGTTTAGCTGCCGGTAGTCAATGCAGAGTCTCCAAGTGCCTGTTTTCTTTTTGACCAGGACTATCGGGGCACTATAGGCACTGTGTGACGGCTCGATGCATCCTTTAGCCAGAAGTTCGTCGACCTCTCTGCTTATTACTTCCTGCATGGCCGGGTTGCGTGGGATGTATCTCTGCTTAATCGGCCGCTCATCTTTCATGGCAATCTTGTGCGACGTAATGTTGCATGTTCCTTGTACCTCATTGAATTTCGCGAGTTCGTGCCGCAGGAAATGATCGATGCTCAGCGATGGAGGGTCCTCCTCCTTGAGAGCCGTGCACGTCCACTCCTCTCGCCGTTTCTGTCCGTGTGTCTCTCGCAGAGTGACCGTCTGTCCGCCGCAGCTGATGACGGCCCCAGCCTTCGCCAAGAAGTCCAGGCCCAGAAGCAAGTCGTCCGATGCCCCGGCCATAATCAACAGCTCCACATCGATCTCACATGTGCCGAGTTTGATTCTTACCTGGAGGCATTCGTTGGTCATCCTTCGTGTGTTGTCGGCTAGGCGAATGTAGTTGGTGGAAGTAGTTCGGCTCACCGGAAGACCGAGCTCCTGCACAAAAGCTTGGCTGGCAAAGCTCCTTGTCGCTCCCGTGTCCAACACCGCTCTTTTCTTGAGGTGTTCCACTATGACTTCTGCAGTTAAATGAGTACTGTCGTGGTGTAGGAGGCTTAGTTGACCCGGCGAGGGGTCGTAGTTGCTGGACCCGCCTTCCCTCCTGCCTGGCGTGGTCCGTCCTCGTTTCCCGGCGGAGGTCGTTGGCAGCATTCGATAGTGCGGAGTCCGCGAAGTCCGCAAGTCCAACAAAACAGGATACGGCGGTTATGACAATACCGTTCCGTGTGGCCGTCTTGCCCGCATCGTCGACATGCAGTGTCTGGGTTTATACTCACTTCGGCCGGGGGTGCCAGCTGTCGATGCTTCACTTCTCGCTCACGTGGCCGGTGGTTTGTGGGTTCCGGTTGCCGTCCATGTATTTCTTCAAGGTCCTCTGCTAGAACGATGAGTTCCTCGAGGCTCATGAAGTCGCGCCGTTTCACGTAAAGTTGCACGTCCTTCCGCGCGTTTCGATAGAGGCGTTCAAGCTTCACCTCCTCGGCCCAGTTGACATGACGCATAGCGTCGTACAGGTCGAGCACGTAGTCCTTGAAGGGTTCGTCTGGTTTTTGGTGCCGGTTACGTATGTGGTCCTCGAGTCCCTCGAAATAACGGGTGGACAGAAAGAATTTCAAAAATGCCGTTTTGAATTGACCCCAGGTTTGCCAATCCATTATTCTGTTGCGGAACCAGATCAGAGCTCGGTCTCGAAGAAGTTCCGGCATTGTCCTTGGTAGCAAGTCTCGGCTTATCCCATACGCGGTGGCCAGTTCTTCCAACCTTTCGATAAACGCGAGAGGATCGCGACCACCGTCATATCTAACTGACCACTTCCGCACTTTGTCCATGACGTCGGCGTGATCTGTCGTGCGTTCCCTCGACGGCGGCCCGCATTCACCCACTTGACTTGCTGCTGAAACGGTGGTGGGCAGTTCTAGAGTTTTCGCTGTTTCTGGCTGATGCTGTTGTGCCGTCCCCATTCGGTGCGGGGACTTCGCTTGCTGGTGAATCCTTTCCAGTTCTTCTAGTCGCGCCATAACCTTTTCGTCGTCCTTCGAGTCTGCCGCAAAAGTGGCCAACCGTTTTCTCAAGTCCTCGACGGTTCCACATTCGTCGAGTTCAAATTCCTTCGCGTAGGTTATTAGCTCGTCCTTGCGTAGTAAGTAAATCCAGGTGATCTTCATGGCGTGCGTCTTTGTACGGCACTCTGTGATGAGTTATTTCGATGTTCGTGTCTCGTCGAGATGTTGGAAGCCTTAATGTCCCTGCTCGGGCGCCACTGTAACGAAACTTTTCCCTCTCTGGCCAGGGTATGTGACTCAGCCGAGTCCAGGATCCGTCCAGTTATTTATTTGATTGAGACACAAGGCTTCCTTCAATGAATTCTCTCTTTTATTAATTTCTAGATTAATTCAATAAATTCTAATTCAACAATTAAGCTTATATAAAATATTTGGAAATGGTATTAAAATGTATAAATGGATACAAAATAGATGTATGGCCTCTGATAGCCTTCACAGGTGGACGCTGTGGTGAAAGAACCTGTCCCCGCTCCACTGGGGTACGAGCGAACCGGGTGTTGGCCGCGGGAGTGCAACTCCGCAAGGCGACGTGCTGGTGAGAATCGTTGGGCCGCGGGAGTACAACTCCACAAGGCGACGCGCTGATGAAAATCGTTGGGCCGCGGGAGTACAACTCCACAGGCGACGCTCTGATGCGAACTGTTGGCCGCGGGAGTACAACTCCACAGGCGACGTGCTAATGTGAGTGTTGGCCGCGGGAGTACAACTCCACAAGGCGACGTGCTGATGAGAAACGTTGGGCCGCGGGAGTACAACTCCACAGGCGACGCTCTGATGCAAACTGTTGGCCGCGGGAGTACAACTCCACAGGCGACGTGCTAATGTAAGTGTTGGCCGCGAGGCCCTGTTGGCGTCGACGTTGTGGCTCTGCCGAAGTCGCGGCTCTGCTGGCGTCGACGTTGTGGCTCTGCCGAAGTCGCGGCTCTGCTGGCGTCGACGTTGTGGCTCTGCCGAAGTCGAGGCTCTGCTGGCGTCGACGTTGTGGCTCTGCCGAAATCGAGGCTCTGCTGGCGTCGATGTTGAAATGACTTACCGAAGAGGGACTTCCAAAAGACCACTGTCCAGGCCGGGAGTTCACGTCAAAGAGGCCTGATTCCTCGTGGTGAAGCGCCTTTTATAGTGACGATGGTATTCCTACGCGCTTATTGTAAGAAGCTTATTGTCTCTTTCTTGCCTGCGTGGTCGTATCTGTGATCGAGCTCTCTCGATCCAATCAGGCGATGGTGCTACTTTCTAACAACTCTCAATTTTTGTCAAATCTCTTTTCTACTTTGCTTGCTACTTTGCTTACTTTGTTACATACATATTAATATGCAGAAACGGTAGTTTGCAATTTAATTACCATATATTCCGGGTATATATATATATATATATATATTATTAATATAAGTAGAAAATTTACAGGTAACAGAATTATGTGGGGAAGAAATTAAGTTGTGCTTAATTTGTTCCTGACAGTCTCACTACATAATACACTACAGAAATCTCCAACAGTGTATTTAAAATGGTCTACAATTAAATAAAGTACATAGAATTCTTAAGTTCAAACAGTCTCCATGGTTAAAGGAGTATATTGATTTAACCTTTATGTGGCTGAGGAGGTACCCGGGTACCTTTTAAATTTTTAGAGCAACATAACTTTAGTTCTGTTAAACATAGTGATATGAAATTTTGTGACATCTCTAAACACATAAAGAATATTATGATATAATATTTGTGTCTTTTTCTTTCAAAGTTTTCTTTACGTAATCCGTTGATATATTTCCGACACCCTATCATGGCTGACGAGGTACGCGGGTACCTAAAAACTAGTTAATACATTTTGCAAAATTTTTTTTTCCAAAAAAACTGCTGTAAGGATGCCAACATATAAAGCTTATAATTTATTGAATTATTGATAATTTACATTATTTATATTTATATTATTGATCGCATGTGTTGCAAATAGGGTTGGTAATGGAGTGCTCATCACACACAGGCATCGAGCATATACCACAGGATTTTCTGGTTTTTCGTTGCTTATATTTCAAGGACCGACAAATATTACAACTGCCTGCGACAGGTTTTCGGCCAGCCACTCGGGGAAGCCAGCTATGGTGCGGTGTGGTTTGCGTCCTAGAACAAGCTCCATGCAGTTGCGTATTTGTCGATTTCCAACAACTGTTGCATTAGTAGAGCGTATTTCAATATTTGGTTTGCATAAATCTATCGCGAGGTCCTTGAGAAACTGGCGTCACCGATCTGTGCCTTTGAATTGTGGATTATTTTCCATAAAAATAATGTATGCCGCAAAAGCAGCCATATCAATTATAGTGTAGAACATTGCTAGCGGCCAGCGATTAGGTTTGCGTTTATCTGTGTATTCACCTAGCATTTTATCCATTGTATCAACGCCTCCTTGTTTGTTATAATACGAAATTATTTCTGGTTTTGCGGTTGTTGTGTCTTCTACAGTAGCAGCATTATGCATCGATGATAACAGTATTACTGATTTGTTCTTTTTTGGAACATACGAACATAAGGTGGCTAATTCACTGAAAGCAAAATTAGTGGAATATATGGGCCTATTTTTTGAAGCTTGCATGGTGGAAGGCAAAAATTCTTTCTTTTCCGTACCGTCCCAACCAAAGTCATGTTCCATGAATTTAAAGTTTTAGCTAGTGTCAAACTTGTAAAAAAATTTTCGGTGGCAATATTTCGTCCTGAATTCTTAGAAAATGAGACTAAATCTAGTCTAAAATATAAATCTAAATCTTCAAGACAAAATTCCTCCTCGGAAACTGCTTCAGGATCTTTTTCATCTTCGTGGATCACCAGGTCACGTTCAGCGTCAGATTCTTCATCTTCTCCAAATTCCGGAATATAATTTTCATGATCAGAAACCATGTAGGCTTCTTCTTCGGAATCCGAAAGTTCCATAAAGGCTCTAACTTCAGCTGAACACAATCTATAAGAGACAAAACCGTGAAATTTAAGTAGAAAACAACTGATTCAGTACTTGAATCTTTTTGGTCTTTTTTCCAAATGACTTGAATCTCTTTCATTATTATTATCCATATTAACAAAAACGCTATATATCCACAACTTTTAATTTTTAAAAAATGCACAGCACACTAAAGAATAATAATCACAAATGAAACAGCTGCCACGTTTGCGCGGGAACTTAAATAACCGTAAAGTTCTGAGCAACGATGTACGGAAAATACAAAAAGTACACTTAACACTACGTTAATAAGGTATAAGTTACTGAATTTCCATTACCAAATGATAAATCTAACTTATAAATTATATAAGTTGATAATTTGTTAATATTTATGAATATTTCAGAATATTTTCAATCAAGGTACCCGGGTACCTTGTCAGCCATGATATGTTGTTTTTTTCTTCAGTCACATAAAGGTTAAATATAGTACATATCACCGCACAATGGCAAAATATAATTTCGAAAAAATTTTTTTCAAATTATTAAATAATGCAGTTTATGGTAAGACCATGGAGAATGTAGATAAGAGAAAAGACGTGAAAATTCTTACTTCTTGGGAAAGTCGAGGAAGGCGCTTAGGTGCTCGTGCTCTAATTGCCAAACCAAATTTTCATAGTAGAATATTTTTCACCGACTTTTCGGATTCCTCTGAAGGTATGGTCGCTATTCAATTGACTCGGGATCATGTAGTTGACAGATTAGTGGGAAGGTGGAAAGATGGGTTAGTGACGGTTTACACTTCGCTTGAAGGTTTCGAGACTGTAAGTGCGCGGGAAGATATTCGCAGGGAGATTGTTCCACAATCTAATGACGCGACTGAAAAACGAATTCTCACGATAATGCGTGGTTCGTTGGAACGGAATCGTGACATAAAAGGGGTGCACCATTCTGGAAAGCCGAGTAGTTCTGTTAAATACCTGAAATGAAGGAATCAGGCTGACTACTTCAGAAGAACATTTACCATGAAAGTAAATATATTATTATCACATACATCACGACGACGCTCCAAGGTTTCAATAGAGCTGGATACCCTACTTTCCCCTATAAGTTTTAACGCACGACATTGGACACGGTCTAGGAGCTGAAGATATGTTCGTGAAGCTTCCGACCATATGTGCGAATTGTACCCCATTTTCGGACGGATATAGGTGGTGTAGACACAACAAATATCGGCTGGAGTGAAGTATTTCTTACACCGCTAAAGAAAGCCTAAGCACTTGGCTGCTTCTTTCGACACGTAAAAAATGTGATCGTTCCATCGAAGATCGCATTGGATTGACATGCCCAGAACATCAAGAGCTTCCGACTCATTAATATCCACACCACCCATATTTAGATGTGGGAATTGTTACCCGCCAGACGTTTGTGGGTCAACAAACAGCATAGGACTGAACCCTGCGGAACTTCAGCATTAATGGAGTGCCCGTCAGAAGCAAAGCCATCTATCACAACCCGAATAGAACGGCCGCTGAGGAAACTCGATATCCATCGAGTGAATGTATTACCGACACCATAAGGAGCCAGTTTAGACACGAGTGCTTTATGCCACACTCGGTCAAATGCCTTGGAGATATCCAAAGCAAAAACCTTACTCTCACCGAATTGGAGAACACAACTGTTCCGTGAGGAACGCCATCAAATCGCCTGTGGAGCGGTGAGCACGGAAACCGTACTGGTGATCACTGACCAATTGGTTGCTCTCCAGATACCTCATCAAGTTAAAATTTAGAACGCTCTCCATAACTTTAGAGAGCATTGAACAGATTACTATGGGCCGGTAATTGGCAGGATTCGTAGCCTCACCTTTTTCGGGAACTGGCTGCACATTCGCAATCTTCCAGGAAATAGGAAAAACTCCTGAAGTAAAAGATAAATTAAAGAAATTTCGCAATGGGCGAGCCAGTGTTGAGGCGCACTTTCTCAACACGTGGGCTGAAATGCCATCCGGTCCCGAGGATTTATTGACGCTGAGGTCTACAAGCACTCTTTTAACAGCCCGCATTCGAAAGTGCATCTCAGGCATTATATGAGACACATCATCGATCACAGGTAGTGGTTGGCTACTCTCACGAAGAGAGCAGTTTTCAGCAAACATTTTTGGTAATAAGTTTGCCTTATCAACCGAGTGAGTGACGATCTGATAATCATTGAGGAGAGTTGGAATAGATGATCCCGTCTGATTCTTCACTCTACCCACGAACGACTAAAAGTTCTTACTACCCTTATGGTATTGAAGAACCAACGATTCAACCTTTACACCTTACGTACAGGTTTCTACGCTGTAAGTGGGCGGAAAGACATGTGCATGGAGATTATTCCACAATCTAATAACGCGACCGAAAAGCGAATTCTCACCATAATGCGTGGTTCGTTGGAATGGAATCGTGACATAAAAGGGGTGCACCACTCTGGAAAGCCGAGTAGTTCTGCTAAGAACCTGAATCGGAGGAATCAGGCTGGCTACTTCAGATGAACATTTACCATGAAAGTAACGGTAAAATAATGATACGCACCCTACATCACGACGATGCTCCAAGGTTTCAGTAGAGCTGGATACCCTACTGTCCCCTATAACTTTTAACGCACGACATTGGACGCGGTCTATAAGCTGAAGATAAGTTCGCGAAGCTCCCGACCATATATGCGAATTGTACTCCATTTTCGTACGGATATAGGTGGTGTAGATGCAACGAAGATCGGCTGGAGTAAAATATTTCTTAAACCACTTAAAAAAGCCTAAGCACTTGGATGCTTCTTTCGACATGTCAAAAATGTGATCGTTCCAACGAAGATCGCATTGGATTGACATGCCCAGAACATCAAGAGTCTCCGACTCATTAATATCCACATTGTCATTAATATCCACACCACCCATATTTAGAGGTGGAAAATTGTCACTCGCTAAACGCTTGTGTGTCAACAGGCAGCATTGGGTTTTACGCGCATTAAAATCGACCCGATTCGCTAGACCCCACTCTATATTGAGGTCAGATTGGAGTACGTCATTAATAACTCTGCGTTTTTCAATGATCTCCAGAATAGAAGGACGCCTGTAGAATGAATATGAATGACAAATGCTGCTGTCATCAGAAAACGAATAGACAGGGTTTGATGTCAATGACATAAGGTCATTGATGAAAATAAGAAAAAGTTTCGGAGACAGGACCGACCCCTTTGCAATTCTAGCATTAATGGAGTGCTCTCCAGATGCAAAGCCGTCTATCACAACGCCGAGAAAACTCGATATTCATCAAGTGAATGTATTAACAACACCATAAGTAGCCAGACACGAGTGCCTTATGCTACATCCGGTCAAATGCCTTGGAGATATCCAAAGCAAAAACCTTACATTTGGTGATTTGGTGAACACAACTGTTCTACCGCACAGTGAGGAACGCCATCAAATCGCCTGTGGGGATTTATTGATGTTGAGGTTGAGGTCTGTGAGGATTTATTGACGCTGAGGTCTACAAGCACTCTTTTAACAGCCCGCATTCGAAAGTGCATCTCAGGCATAATATGAGACACATCATCGATCACGGGTAGTGGTTGGCTACTCTCACGGAGAGAGCAGTTTTCAGCAAACATTTTTGGTAATAAGTTTGCCTTATCACCCGAGTGAGTGAAGATCTGATCATCCTTGAGGGGAGTTGGAATAGACGATCGCGTCTGATTCTTCACTCTCTTTTTCGCGCTTTAGAGTGGCAATGCACCTATTTCTGGCCTGATTGCGCAGCAATTTAGTATCAGCAGTTTTGTTTAAACGCCAATTTCTAAATGCTTCCTCTTTTGACCTGACTGCTTTTCTGCAAGTCGCATTAAACCCGGAATTGTCTTTTGGTTTAATGGAAATTCTTTTATTGGGTATGAAAGACCTCATACCAAATAAAACTTAATTGGTATGAGGTAATTGTTACAGCCAAAATAATAATTGAAAAGTTATGGAAGCAAAAACTCGGATGGGACAATGAAGTTCCGACTATTATAAGAAAAGCGTGGGAGCAGTACGTGAAGGAGTTGCAGGCTATTGATCAAATTCGGATTCTTCGCTGGCTTAAAACCGGAAGCAATGACTCCACACGCGAATTACACATATTTTGTGACACCTCCATGCACGCTTATTCAGCAGCAGCGTATCTTCGAGTTCGCGACACAAGGGGGAATTATGGTTCGAATTGAATCATAGCTAAATGCAAGGTAGCTTCACTCAAACCAAAACTGACCATACCAAGGGCAGAACTTTGCGGTGCTGTACTAGCTACTAAATTATTAACATTTATTCGCAGGTCTTTGTCTCCTAACATTGAAGCATCTTCAACATTTTTATGGACGGACTCCATGATCGTTTTAGGTTGGATTCGAGGAGATCCTAATAGATGGAATATTTTCGTCGGGAATCGAATAAACATAATACTACAAGCTAGGAACATTTCCCAATGGCGACATGTTGAATCAGCCGACAACCCCGCCGACTGTTCCAGCCGAGGTATGAATCCTACAAAACTGTCAAAATGTCAAATATGGTGGCATGGTCCAGCATGGCTTCTATTGCCATGTAACAATTGGCCAACAGAGGTTGAGAAATCGGCATTGCTGAATTCAACGTCAGAAGAAATTAGAAAAATAAGAGTCAACATGGTCCAAGTGCAACCAAATCCTATCAATGCGCTGCCTGAAAAGATTTCATCATTTGCAAAACTAGTCCGCGTTGTCGCTTATTGTCATCGGTTCATGCGCGTCGACTTCAAGAACAACGGTTAACGGACTACCTGTCCGTCCATGAGTGGAATCGCAGCCTCGTTACCATTATTCGGAATGTACAAACCGCTGCCTTCCCGGAAGAATGGGCAACACTTAATTCATATGCAACATGACCTAAAAGAAGCGCATTATTGTCTCTCAGTCCGTTTTTTGATGCCAGTCAAAACGTCATTCGACTAGGAGGACGCCTTCGAGATTCATTACTTCCTGGAAGAGAAAAACATCCTTACATCTTACCCGCAAACCATCACTTCACTAAACTTGTAATTAACGATAGTCATCTAAAAACACTTCACGGTGGCGTTGCTATAACTTTGAATCACATCAGAAAACGCTTCTGGATCATCAATGGTCGCAACGTAGTTAGATCTGCAATACATCGATGCATACTTTGCTACAAATGCAGTCCTAAGTCAGCGCAGCAGCTCATGGGCAGCTTGCCGACTCCAAGAGTCTGCCGATCTAAGCCGTTTACAGCGGTAGGATTATGCAGGTCCGCTGAGTATTTCACCATCAAAGGGACGAGGTCGTACTACAATAAAGGGATATGTAGCTCTGTTTGTGTGCTTAGCCACCAAGGCTATACACTTGGAGGCAGTAGGAGACTTGTCAGCAGATGCCTTCATCGGATCGTTAAACCGATTTATAGGAAGAAGGGGCTTGTGTAGTGACATTTACAGCGATTGTGGTACTAATTTCATCGGTGCAAACAGCAAGTTACAAGCAGACTATAAGGCATTCATTTTGGCGTCGTTGGAGTAGCGAATACTTGTCTCGACTTCAAAGCCGACCTAAGTGGTTAAAACGCCAACCTAATCTGCAAATTCACGATGTTGTTTTAATAAAGGATGAAAGACTTCCATGTCTTCAATGGCCTTTGGCACGTATAATGGAATTGCATCCGGGCGCAGACAACCTAGTACGTGTTGTCACAGTTAGAACGAAGAATGGATTACTTAAACGTCCTATAACAAAGATCTGTCCACTGCCTATCCAAGATAGTTTTCAAACATCCAAACCCGACCTGACCCACTAATGTCATTTGCACTTAACCTTTCTTTCAGGACTAATGGTATCCTGATCTATATTTTATATAGATCAGGATACCATATATATATGGTAATGATTTTTGCTAATGATTTTTGCTTGATCTATGTATAGCAATAATAATGTAATATAAAGATAATGATTTTTGCTTGATCTATGTAGTTCTAGATCATATACATATACAGTAGTCTATCCATTGTAAATTAAAACTTAATATAGGGGAATTTAAAACTTAATAAAGGGAAACAAATAAACTTATTGAATACACGAAACAACACTAAGAGCGAGCCAATGCTTCGATCTTTATTAAAGAAAATTTCATGTTTACTGGATCCTACGATAGCTTGCAGTGTATTAGGGTTGGCTGCTGTTTCCAATTTCTCGTGCAGCTTTTCATGTGACTCTATATAGTACTTAAATATCTACTTTAAATGTACTCGGCAATATCATCAAGCTCATTAGAACCAACAGGAATTTCAATTGTATGGTCTCCAATGTGAAATAAATTATTTTCATAGTCGACGTTTGGTATGGTGTTGTAGCTATGAAAGTCAACGAGACCGCATACATACTTCCCATCTAAATCTATAGGCGGAAAGTAATCAGCCTATAAAATGGATTTGTTTCCACTTCAGGTAAGGGTTATTGATATCTTGAATGTTGATTAACTAATGAAATCAAAACACACACAGACAATCTTTTTATACTAGAAAATTTATTTACATATATTTTACAAAATTTCATTACTATCGATCTAAGAATTATGTTCATTCGAAAATACTAGCCACTTGACAAAAACTTTGCTTCCTCTTGTTTTAAAAACTTTCTCCACGAGGTAGGTGTTCGGATATTTTGTTTTCAGTAGTTCAGTTTCGTAGAATCCTCCTCTAATTGTATTTCCCTGGTACTCTTTAAGAATATACGTTGTTGGGTTTGTAATTCTTATATTTTTAATTTTAAAAATCTCTGTAGTCCAATTCAGTGTATAACCTTTTTCGAATACATGTTTATGTTTACTGATGCGAACATAAATATTTTCAGATTATTGTAGGCAGTCTTTAATAACAACCCTGTCATTAGACGGATTTACATCAATGGGAGCCATATTTATCGTTCTATGCTTTTTCTTATTGTATTCGTTGATGAAGTTTTTATAATTGTCAATCCATCGATATGATCCATGGTAACTAAATTCCTTCCACATTATCTGCTTTAGTGTCCTATTGAAACGCTCAACAATTGACGCCTTTAAAACACTATACGCAGAATAATGGTTGACATGGAATTTCCTCACTAAATTTTTAAATTGTCGATTAAAGAATTCTTTACCATCATCGGTTTGTAAATTTCTCGGTATCCTACCCAAATTGAATATCGTTTCCATAGCTTTGTTTACATCAGCGGATGTTTTAGATTTTAAATTCATAGCCCAGGCGAATTTTGAAAATGTATCTATTACTGTGAGAAGGAAATGAAATCCATTGTTATCCGTGGAATAACTTCCCATTTCTACTAAATCCGCTTGCCAGAGGTCGTCGATCCCTTTAGTGATTACACGTCTTCGTTTAAAATTTTTTCGAGCTTGAGTGTGAAGCTCCTCTGCTAAACCCCGCTTTTTACTCATTTTGGCATTTCTTGTAGAATTTTTTCCTCCAATGCAACTGCAGATTTAGGTCTTAGTGCTTGTTGAAAGAGGTAACTTTCCATTCGACCAATTTGTTCACTAATATTTTTTGTATTATCTTGAATACTACTTTCGATGTATGTTTCAGGATCATTAATCTTTCCGTGAACTACACTTCAAATTCTTCATCAATTTTTTCCTTCAGTGCTTTGTTTTCTTTTTTAAATTTTGAGTTCATCTGATTCATACTATCTTTCACAAAAGACTTTGCTATTGAGTCCATCTGTTTCATATTATCTTCCACAACCTTCAATAGGTCATAACCATCAATAGGTTTGCCAACATTCTTTAAACGCTTCCAGCGGATATTTAAGTTATCATTATCTAGACTGAAACCCAAAACTTTTGAAATATTTCTCTTTATTTTATTATTTGATGTTTTATGTGCGGAATAACGACCGAACTTGTCGACACTCATTTTCAATTATGCTTACAACTTTATTATACATCATATTTATACAATTATATTAGCTTCTCTTAATTCCTTAATGATGGAAACAATTTCGTTGGTGTGATTGTTATGTCCAGCTGATTGTGATGATAATAAAAGTCCCAATCTATCTACTAATTCATTCGGATCATCCCAAAAAATATAATTAGGCTTTTGAGGATTTACTCTCATCAATCCGGTTCCTTTTCTATGTTGAAGTTGTGTGGACAGCAAAGATTTATCACTGATTAATCCCTTTATGATGTTGGTGTACTTGAAAGCCTTGGTTCCCTTAATTTTTTTTTTTTTTTTTTTTTTATGACAGATGAAACCAAGCTCAGGGGATGCCCCCTATCCATGCACAGCATTTGTTGGTTCCGAAGGGATGACAGGTTAGTGGGAAGGGGGAAAGAGGGAGTAGTGACGGTTTACACTTCGCTTGAATGTTTCGACGCTGTAAGTGGGCGGGAAGACATTCGCAGGGAGATTATTCCACAATCTAACGACGCGACCGAAAAACGAACTCTCACGGTAATGCGTGGTTCGTTGGAACGGAATCGCGACATAAAAGGGGTGCACCGCTCTGGAAAGCCGAGTAGTTCTGCTAAATACCTGAATCGGAGGAATCAGGCTGGCCACTTCAGAAGAACATTTACCGTGAAAGTAGCGGTAAAATAGTGATACACACCCCACATCACGACGACGCTCCAAGGTTTCAATAGAGCTGGATACCCTACTGTCCCCTATAAGTTTTAACGCACGACATTGGACACGGTCGAGAAGCTGAAGATATGCCCGCGAAGCTCCCGACCATATATGCGAATTGTACTCCATTTTCGGACGGATATAAGTGGTGTAGATACAACGAAGATCGGTTGGAGTGAAGTACTTCTTACACCGCTTAAGAAAGCCTAAGCACTTGGCTGCTTCTTTCGACACGTCAAAGATGTGATCGTTCCAGCGAAGATCGCATTGGATTGACATGCCCAGAACATCAAGAGCCTCCGACTCATTAATATCCACACCACCCATATTTAAAGGTGGAAAGTTGTCGCCCGCCAGACGCTTGTGGGTCAACAAACAGCATTGGGTCTTCCGCGCATTAAAATCGACCCGATTCGCTTGACCCCACTCCTGGATTTTGTTGAGGTCAATTTGTTCATTTTCATTATAGTATAGTTACGTTTGTGAGCATTAGTATTGATTATAATTGTTTTGTAAACTTGTAGATCTGCTTCGTCATACTTTGATGGTGTCTTGTAAAACAATAATTTTCATTTCCAAAGCGCTATTTACGAACCTCCATTCACCATTCCATCCTCTCTTCGGTCCATATGCGGTGTCCAGCTAATTTTGTTCCTCTAATTGTGACAGAATTTGTTGATAGAATTTTCATGGTAAGAGTTTCGTCTGTAAAATCAATCTCTTTCTTTGCTTTGTGTGGGGTACTCGTTGTTAGTCTGAGTGGTATTTCATCATATGCAAAGTGATAGTCATTCTTAGTAGTAATTGTTGTTGTTGTAGTGTTTCGAACCAATTCCTTTAGAGGTTTTGTGATTGGCTTAAGTGACTCTTCTCTTTGATTTTCTACACCTGCTTTAGTCAGTTTTAACATCCGAAATTTCTGTTTCAAAGTACGTCTGGTTCTTATCAGGGCTTTTAATATTTTTTCATTCATTCTTATAATCGGTTATATCAGCTATCAGATCAGATCAGGTGTATCAGCTATCGGATCCGGTATATCAGCTATCAGATCAGGTGTATCAGCTATCGGATCCGGTATATCAGCTATCAGATCAGATCAGGTGTATCATCAGATTAGATCAGATCAGGTATATCAGCTATCAGATCAGTTCAAAGACTGTTTGCATACTAGTATGAAAGTATCGGCTTTTATTTATAGTTGGATGTAAATATCAAACTGTCTTTTCTGTCTTTTCTGTAACGTCCTTTATCAATCATCTTTTCTGATTACCAGAAATCCATATTTATCTTTCTAAAATTCATACATATATTTAAAAACTTTCCAAAAGTCATGTCTGTTCCCACATGATCATTGTATATGTGTTTCAAATTCATTTCATCTTGGTTGAATATAATAATCACGTTAGCATTATCACGTACTAAATGCTTAGGGATTCCTGTATATGTTTGACATAAATAAAACCGATCGATGCATTTGTGTTTACCCATACAAAAGTATTCGCGAATGTTGTTTTGCTTCTCACAAGCAACATCATCGAATATCATAATGGAGTTGGTTTTTGCTTCATCTGGTTTGAGGACTTGTTCGTTTTCCGAAAATGTAAATAATCCAATATTTTTAATTGGATTTATTAATTGCTTTAAATATTCATTTATGGTTGATACAATGACTTTGAATATAATTATATATTTGCGAATTTTAGTCTACTCGGACTTTCTATTAAACTTAATATAACGTTGGTGTTTCCACAATTCGAAGGTCCGATAATAAGACATCTTATTGAATTTGGTAACTGGGAACTGTCTTGATTTGGAAACATTATTAGTTACTAGATCCATATTCTTTATTATTATATTTCTGTCTTGTTTAATGAAACGCATTTTAACAATTAATATAAATATGTAATAATATAAATATGTAATAATAAATTATAATATAAATATGTAATAACCACACCTTTATATTCATTTCAATTCAGTACGAGTAGGTGAGAAGATATAAAATGGGTATAATTTATAAGAAACATATCAGTTCTAAACAATTAGTAACCGGAAGAGATTAATTAAGTAGTGTTATAAATTCTCTGCCTGTTGGGGTGGTCTCCGAGATCGGAAGTGATCCGGATCGAAGGACCAAAAATGTTTGCACGGGGAGGTGCGTAAATTATAATTGAGGAAGAAGGAGACTTACCGGCTGAATTTTCTTCAAAGTAGGATGGTTGCGTAGGATGAAATGGTGGACGGCGCCGTCGTCGATGGTGAGGATGATTGGTGATGATGATGATCTTGGTTCACACTTTTTGTTTTTCACTTGTGCAAGACGGGTGCTTGCTTATACAGATCGTACAAGAATGTATGCGGGGGGTTTTCGAGACGGTTGCTCGTTTGTTCGCTTATCAGAATGGAATGGCCGATACCACTTCCTGATATTATCGATGAGCTGCTTGCCTTCTACCGAGATGCAGAAGAGCCACTTTAACTCAGAGAGCGAGAGAAAGCGGAGGCAGAACTCACCGAGTACCAAACGGTGGGAGGGAGAACTATTAGCATGGAATGGTGAGCTGCTTGCCCTTCTGCTGAGATGCAGAAGAGCCGCTTTCACTCGGAAGCGAGAGAAAGCGGCAATAGATCTCACAGCATACCAAATAGATTTTGAGAGGCGATGGTTGCCGTTGTGAGTTGCGGCGGACAGCAGTTTGGCGTAAACACTGCCAATTGAGCTTCATTTACCGAATTATCAAATTTGTGGTCCAGGAACTAAACTAACAGAACGCTTGGCAAGAGGCGATAAGGGAATCAATTCACTGGACGCCGCATGCAGAGAGCACGATATTGCTTATGATAAAACTCCAGACTTGAATAAGCGTCACGAAGCAGATAAAATATTAGCTGTAAGGGCGTGGCAGAGAGTATAATAAAATCAAAAGACAGCAAATTCAGTGAGCGATTAAACGCATACTTAGTTACAAAGGCGATGAAAGCCAAAGTAAAATTCGTAATGAGGATGTTGTGGTGTCCAACTGAAAACGGATCATCCCAATGAAAGACCTGGTTCTTCTTCTAACATCCTTTTTATTTATTTCAATGCAGCGGCGGTCTGCGCGCTATGGTCTCACAAAGGGAACTCTACTTTCAATCATTTACTTATTTCCACTTAAGCTCGGTCGACGTAGCCGTCGGCGAAAATAAAGTGGACCGGTATGTCGCAATAAACTATTTTGCAATATTGAATTCTTAATATTAATATTTGCCAATATTAACGTCGGCAGGTTTAAATTGGGAACGATTTAATTCTTCCGCGTTCGCTCTTTGCTTTTTATTTTAGCTAATTTTATTTACTCCGAAAGCTGCTTGGTTTGAGCTCGAGAAAAGCTATTTGGCGGCAGTTAGCTTCCACACTTGCTATCATGCAGACTGTGCTGGTTGCTAACTTGGCTTTCGAGAGCCTTTCCCGGAGCTTATAATTAGCTTCCACACTTGCTGTCAATGTTTTTGCCTTGACGGTGTGAATGCGACATACAACATCCCTCCACCCCTAGGGAAAGAAAAAATTAATGTCGTGAAGCGATATTAATTTTTTTCTGTACAATATGATACAGGAGTGGTTTATTTTAATTCTCTAATATTGTCTAACGTAACTCTACCATAAGTTCTACCTTAGTGTATCCTCGTTGTTTACGTCAACCAGTGTGTTGTGGTTCTTGTGTGTGTAGTCACGCAGCTCCTGGAATTGTTTCCATGTACTCTCTAAGCTGTACCAACCGCTGTACCTATTGCAATTGTAGACCTTGGTTCCTGGATGTTGCTCTCCCACTTGGCGAACCAACAGCACCATGGACTCTGACCCCGGAAGTATTCCGTGCACCATAACCAACGGTTTGTAGGCCCAACTAATTAGATTCATCAGGTGCGATCAATCCGCCTTCTGTAACGACTGTTTGGAAGGAATTTGTGTACAAAAGTGCAATTGAGCAGAATCATGCTCGGTAGCGATGTAACGTAATATCAATAGCTGTGGCAGACTGCAGCCTGGTTCGGTGTCAGAGATGACTTATTGTCCCGAGATAAACTGCATGTGTGGTGTGTTCATTGCTTCTCATATTGGTGACGACATCCAGGAAATTAATTGGTACGCAGCGGCATTCAAATTTTGGAGTTTCCGCAAAAGACGCGAATGACATTTCTGGATCAAGTCGGCAGCATATCAGCGACATTCGAAATTTGGCGTTTTTGTCGCCGTTGTTGTTGCTGCTTGCTCGCTGTTGTCATAGTTGTTGTAGCTGATTGATCGATGCTGTTATGGTTCTGTGTCTTAATTCTATTTATTGGTATCATGCTACGAATTAGCAGGTACATATTGTAATATTGAATTTTAATTATATTTAATACAAATTTTCAATTTAAAACTATACAATTTATTTAATAGTAGTTTCATTAAATATAAGTTTTGTAACGTTGGGGTGTATGCTTAATAAAAAACAATTCAAAACAAAAACAAAAAGGCCCGCTGTTGAGGGCCGCTTGGCTCATCCGGCCGTGCTCAGGGAAAGGGGGGGGGGGGTCTTTAAACCCAACAGCGGATTGGATACTCCGGTTACAAACAAACCGACATAGAAGCTAAGACTTACCAAGGCGATACAGCCTCTGGATGAAGGTGAGCACAAATGCCTAATCATACCCTGACGGCGGGCAGAGACGAATTATGGAGTGGAAGGAAAAAGAGAGAGGGGATGAGTAGGTGTTGTTTTTCCTCCCCCTGTCTTTACCCACCCAACCTGGCTGGTGCGGTTGTTGCTGTGCACCAGCCCCTTTTATGCAGGTCGCTAAGCCCGGGGGGTTTCGCTTACTCCATGTCAATTTTAATGACCCATACCAGTACTAAAAATAATTTTTTTTCTTTTTATATCTTAATGAGTAATTTTATTAATCATAAAATTATTTCGGTAAATTAAACATAAGAAAACTCACAAAATGATTTCATTTTTGTTGTATAGAAACAGCGAAAACAAATGGAACTTCATTCATTATTAAGAATTTACTTGATATCTCCTTAATTTAAAATTAAGAAAAGGAAAGAAAAAAATCACGAGTTTCTTACACGTGGCATTCTATCGGAATTATCCACTACTCCATCTTATACATGGCCAAATATCTAAAATTCAAAATTTCTTAAAATTAATACCGATTTCAACTTACACACGAATTCTTATAAGAATGCATAGCATTATACAATTTTTAATGGGTACTCGTTAGTAAATGCTACCAGAGATTATTCAAAAGGTTACCATTGTAAGAAATGGTGTTTCTCCGTGTCAAAATGTAACTTGTGCATGAATTAAAATTATTTCATTTAATTTCAGCTTTTTAAAATAAAAAAATTTTCTATAATGACCAAATTGTTTTCGGTTTTGAAAACTGGTTGCAAATGTGTTTTCATGAATGAATTCAACTTTAATTTAACGAATTTAAGTACACGTATTTTTTTTTTCTGTTCACAACCGAACCATTCGAAATATAATACAATAAAATCAACACTCACCTGACTCCCGACAGTTACCTTGTGGCGCCACAGCAACGTGCAGAATCGGTGCATAACTTGTAAACTGAAATTATAGTTAAAATAATTCGATATCTTACAGTGACTAATCTCCTTACATATTGTGTCTATCTAAATCGCTTATCTAAATATTCCTGTTTCCAATTCATAGATTTTTTTAAAGAGTCCCATACAAACTAAATTAAAATTGAACCTGATATAAAAATTTAAGGACAAAAAAAACTCTACAATAATTTGGTACAAAATTCACTTAAATGTATTCGATACACTATAATTAATTACAATACTTAAAGAAAGGCCAATGTATTCAGTTGCCGACAAGCACGACACTGTAACGAACCTTCTTGTCTTCTTCTAAGGCTTGGATTAGCTCGCCGGGATTCCAGGGTTCGATTACAAGACAAGATTATTTAGGTTCAATATCTTTATTCACCTTACAAATAGCTTATTCTAATATTTGTGTCTAGTTTGTTTATACAATGGATAGTTGTACTAGAAATACAATAATATAATATCGTTGGCACCTCTACGCGTTTTGAGGTTATTCTGTCGGGCTGTTGATATCTCACCGCGTTTGTGAGATCACTGGTATTCTGCTGGGCTGTTGATAACTCATTGCGTTCGTGAAATCACTGGTATTCTGTTGGGCCGTTGATATCTCACCGCGTTTGGGAGATCACTGGTATTCTGCTGGGCTGTTGATATCTCACCGCGTTTGTGAGATCACTGGTGTTCTACTGGGTTGCTGTTACTCACTGCGTTTGTGAGATCACTGGTATTCTGTCGGGCCGTTGATATCTCACCGCGTTTGTGAGATCACTGGTGTTCTACTGGGTTGCTGTTATCTCACTGCGTTTGTGAGATCAGATGTCTGCACTGACGGAAAGGTCTACAAGCCACCGCGATCGTTCTCTGGTATGTCTGGTGAGTTTGCTTACACCAGCCACTGTACTAAAACTTCTCGATTTCTAGTGTTACCCTTGGTTGCCAGGGGACAGGAGCCACTACAACTGTATATTTCTGGCACTATAGTTTTTACGTTAGGAGGGCGTTCAAGCCACTGCGACTGCGTAATTCTGGCGCTTCGAGTTTTGCAACAGGAGGGCGTTCAAGCCGCTGCGACTGTGTGCTTCTTACGACAGGAGGGCGTTCAAGCCACTGCGACTGCGTAATTCTGGCGCTTCGAGTTTTGCAACAGGAGGGCGTTCAAGCCACTGCGACTGTGTGCTTCTTACGACAGGAGGGCGTTCAAGCCATTGCGACTGGGTAATTCTGGCGCTTCGATTTTTGCAACAGGAGGGCGTTCAAGCCACTGCGACTGTGTGCTTCTAGCGCTTTGTTCTAACGACAGGAGGGCGTTCAAGCTACTGCGACTGCGTATTTCTGGCGCTTCAATTTTTGCAACAGGAGGGCGTTCAAGCCACTGCGACTGTGTGCTTCTAGCGCTTTGTTCTAACGACAGGAGGGCGTTCAAGCCACTGCGACTGCGTATTTCTGCCGCTTCAATTTTTGCAACGGGAGGGCGTTCGAGCCACTGCGACTGTGTATTTTCTGTTGTTCTACTTTGGAATTTTATAACTTAAATATAGTACAGTACCTTGGCTTTGACTGGGTGTTGCTGAGCTGTGAACAGGATTGAAAGACGTGGTTTATTTCCTCTGTGTTTACCGTACTTATCTGTGATGACTGACATTCTGCTCGATTTCAGCCAACAATTTTGCACTTTATTCTGAACCAACTGAATTGAACTTCTCAACTGACTTGCACTGACTGAAATTTTACTTGCTGAACCGTACTGAACACTGAACTTTGCTGAGCTCACTGACTGCACTGACTGACCCGACTGAACCGTCTGAACCCCGAGTTCTGTTCTGCCGTCAGTTTTATACTCCCTGGAGCCTTTTTCTAGAAACTTCGATTTTAACGGAGTGCGGTATTTTGTAGTCCGTTAAGCAGGTTTTGTGCAAAAAAAGTATTTGCTTCAAATAACCACTTTCCCAAGGTTAAGAAGTTCCTCGGTCAGTGAACTTCAATGCCGTCTTCTTACATAAATTGCTTTTTGCAGTACATAAGCTGCAAAAAGTGGGTCACTGCACTCTCTGGCTCGGGTTGTGCAGTGTACAAATCAGGCTATTAATACTCAGCGCTATTTGATTGCTTGTTCTCCTCGCTGGTATAACTCGTATATATGTCGCTCTGCCGTTCAGTTGCATTTGCATGTAAAATGCACACCACGTCACTTTTACTTTTCTCCTGCCCGTCCGTTTGTGTGTGGGCGTTTCTAAACGATCGTCTTCAGTAGTAGCGTAAACGTGTGTGCTTTGGGGTTGGGAACTGCTCCCATTCTCCTTGGGAACAGTTCTTAGGTCTGTTCGACTGGTTGATCATAGCAAGCTTGCAGTGTTCGACCGCTTAATATATTTGTGCGCCAAATTTGGACAGCAAATTTGGGTCGTCACACTCCCCCTCTACTTCGGGGTGAAAAAAAAAACGATACACCGTCGTCATTTATTTTTTTTCTTTTTTTTTTTAAATCCTTCCTTCATCTTCTTTTCTTCCTTTGTAGTATTTGTTTTATCTTTAAGAAAAATATCTTCTAAATTCTCCTTAATTTTATTCCCGTGTGTGTGAACCCTTACAGCAGTTCACACACTGGCGCTTCGCTGGGTTTACACCTTCTACTACAGGCCGAAGTGTTCCCACTTCAGCTAACATGACGCAGCTATTCATTGTAAACATAAACAAGTGAAAGTTGTAGAATCGTTTGTACGCGAATTTTCTCGTTTGTTCAATTTTCCTCGTTTTCCCAATTTGGCGCCTCGTTGGAGTGTGCCGCGCATGGTGCTAGCGGTGGAGCCCAGACGGAGCCACTTGCTGAGTTAAAAAAACGGTGAGTTTCGTGTAGTACGCTTTCATAAACAAAACGTTTTCAGGTTTGCTACCACAGTTCCGAAGTCGGGGTCGCAGCGACCCACAGAGGTTGCGAAGCCAACATCTCCAAGTGGTGCCTTTGGTTTTGGTACGTATGCACGCAGCAAACGACTTTGCTCAGAAACTTATTTTCTTCCCTTCAGCGTTTCTGCTAGTTCCCTACTGCGATTTGTGGCACGGCGATGGGTGACTGGAGCTGCGGTTTCGAAGCCGACGATTTATGTATAAATCCGACATTCTTTCTTCGAGTTTCCATTTTTTTCTGCACATTTTCCTGCAAATGTATTTTATGTGTGTTGTTCTCGCTGTGGCCGTTGTTGTATTTGTTACTGTTGTTGTTCTAAAGCCCCTTGAAGTTATAAATCAAATGTGTAATCAGAAGTAGAGTTTCGGGTAATAAGCTTTAGCAAACAAAACGTTTCAAGTTTGCTTGTTGGTCGAAAGTTTTCGTGCGGTAGACCTTCTCGATTGTAAATTCTCGGCCTTCGAAGCCCAACGCCTTGTTGGGGTTATTTTCCCTTTGTAGTTCGGCTTTTGTTTTGCTTCGCGAACTGACAGCTGGGAGGGGAATTCGTTGTGGAAAAAATGCCTTTCTTTCTTCCGGTGTGAAGTCGCCAAATAACAAGTGCTCGCGATCATGCGAATATGCTCGAGTCGTTTGTTTCTCGTCCGCCGGGTGTGTAGCATTCTACTTCTTTTTTAAGTCCGCGCCACGGGTGTCCACCTGTGTCCTGTTGTAATTCTGTCGCCGCGTTTGTGGAGTCTGCCTGTGTCTTGCTTTCGGGTCGCTGTTGAATTCTTCGCTAGCTATGGCTGTTCTTGCTGAAGCCGGTTTTCCCTTCCTGTAATCGGGTTCTGGATACAGTTTCCTTCTGCCCCCGCGTTTGTTTATTTCTGCCCCTGGTTTGATTTGACCGTCAGCGTCTGTGGTTGGCAGACTTCCTGTACCCTGAATCGGACGTACGTTGCCAGAAACTCCCTCAGGAGTATGGTCACTTTGCGCTGCCGCCTGTTGGTACGCCTTGAGCTCGCTCACATGAGCCGTTCTTGACCGAGTCTCACCTTCTTTCTGTAAACGGACGATCACGGGTGACACGAATCCAATTACCTGGTAAGGGTCGTCGAACTTCGGAGACAATTTCACCGCGAAGCTGTCGATTGCCTTTGACAGCGGGTGCTGTCGCACAAGTACTGATTGCCCAACCTCTAGTTTCCACTGTCGTCGTCGCAAGTTATAGTGGTGCGCCTGATCCTGCGTTGCCTTTTCCAAATTTCCCACCACCAATTTGAAAACTTCTTTTAGATTTTTCTCCTTCTCCGCGGGTTGTATGGGTTCCTGACCGCTGCCTGGTGTTTGCTCGTCGTAGTAGGTTCCCGGAAGTCTTGGTTCTCGACCTTGCGTGAGATATGCTGGGCTCTATCCTGTAGTCTCGGATACGCTGCTATTAATAGCTAGCGTAATTTCTGGGAGCAGTTCGTCCCAGTTCCGATGCTTGTTGTCAGAAAGCTATGCTATAATCGTTTTTATCGTCCTGTTGTTTCTCTCCGTGGGATTCTCCTGTGGTGTGTATAGAGCAGTATACTGTTGCTTTATACCCATGTCCTGGAGGAAACGACGAAAACTGCGACTCGTAAACTGAGTTCCATTATCCGTTATTAGAATCTTGGGTACTCCGAACCGGGCTAGAATACGTTCTCGGAACGCTCGCTGCAAGTGTTCTGTTGAAGCTTTGCGTAGCGGTATTATTTCCATCCATTTTGAAAATTTGTCGAAGAATACGAGAAGCGTTGTGTTTCCGTGTGTAGAACGGGGTAGCGGACCCACAAAATCCGCACAGAGAATCGCCCAAGGTTCTTCCGCCAATTGGGTGAGCATTTTCCCTGCTGCCTTTTGCTGATTCGGCTTGTAGCGTTGACACAATTCACATTGCCGCACATATCTTCTCGCATCCTGAAACATTCCTGGCCAGTAATATTTACTTGTTAGCCGGCATATGGTCTTGCGGACTCCTCCATGGCCAGCGCACGGATGGTCGTGATTCTCTTTGAGAACTCGGCCTCTCATGGTCCTGGGCACACACAATTTCCACGGCGTGCAGTCCTCGTCTCCAATTCGATTTAGAATATGCCGGTATAAATTTCCATTCTCCAAGGTGTAATCTGGGAACTTCTCCGGATTTTGTTCCACTTCTCTCACCTTTGCTTGTATCCACGTGCAGTGTTGCTCGCGTGTCTCTTCTGCTGCCACTCTGGCGACGGTTTTTGCGGCTGTCGGGATAGTGTGTCTGCGATCACATTCAACTTCCCCTTCCTGTACTGGATGTCAAAGGAAAACTGTTGTAGCTCCAGGGCCCATCTCGCTATTCTTTCGGATGGACTCTCAATAGAATTTAGCCACTTTAGCGCCAGATGATCTGTGATTACGGTGAACCGGTATCCCTCAAGGTAAGCGCGCATCTTGCGAATACCCCACACTATGGCCAGGCCTTCTTTCTCTGTTGCCGAGTAATTCTTTTCGGCCTTGTTGAGATGTCGGCAGGCGTACGCGATAACATGCTCCCGACCCTCCAGTTGTTGCGTGAGCACGGCTCCAAGTCCAAAGTCGCTCGCGTCCGTTTGCAGTTGGAATCCCTCGTTGAAATCTGGGCACGCCAGTATTGGTGCCTCCGTGAGTTTTTGCTTGAGGGTTTCAAACGCTTCTTGGTGCGCCTCGCTCCACTTCCAATGTTTTCCTTTCCGTAATAGCGTGGTCAATGGCTGGACGGTCTTTGCGAAATCTGGCACGAACCTGCGATACCAGGAGGCAATGCCCAAGCATCTTCGTAGTTCTCTGGTGGTGGTTGGCGGTTTTAAATTTTGTATCGCCGAAATTTTATCAGGGTCAGGTCACTTACCACATGCCCCAGGTATTTCAATTCTTTCTTGAAGAACTCACACTTATTCACGTTGAGTTTGAGATTAGCCTGTCTCAAACGCCAGAAAACCTCTCTAAGATTCGCGATGTGCAGACGATCCTGTGACAATTATGTCGTCCAGGTAGGCGAAAGCTTTAGGTTCCAAATCGGGACCGATAACCTGGTCCAAGGCTCGCTGAAAAGTGGCTGGAGCCGAATGTAGCCCGAAGGGCATCACCCGCCACTGGAAAAGTCCTCTTCCTGGTACCGTAAACGCCGTGTATTGCATACTGTCTTCTGCCATGGGAATCTGCCAGTACCCGCTCTTTAAATCCAGGCTACGTATATACTTTGCATCTCGCAGCCGCTCCAAAATACGTTGAATTCTTGGAATGGGGTATGCATCCGGAATCGATCGGGCGTTCAGCTGGCGGTAATTCACGCATAATCTCGATTCACCAGACTTCTTTTTCACCAACACGATTGGTGCGCTGTATGGGCTGCTTGAGGGTTCTATGCAGCCCTTTTCCAGGAGTTCGTCGATCTTGTCGATGACAGCCTGCATCGGCGGATTTCTGGGAAAATACCGTTGTTTTATAGGACGCTCATCCCGCATCACTATTTTATGCTCCGTAATATTGGAGACGCGTTTCAGGGTTTCAAATTTCTTCAATTCGTCCTGAAGAAAACTCTCCATGTCCTCTGGTTGTCTAGTACCTGATTCCTGTGCTGATGTGCAAATGACTGCGTCATTCGGCTTCTCCTGTTTCTCCGTCGGGCCATAAGACACGGTTTCACCTCCGAAGGAGAGTGTCGCTGATATCCCGCCAACCTGGTCCAAGGCTCGCTGAAAAGTGGCTGGAGCCGAATGTAGCCCGAAGGGCATCACCCGCCACTGGAAAAGTCCTCTTCCTGGTACCGTAAACGCCGTGTATTGCATACTGTCTTCTGCCATGGGAATCTGCCAGTACCCGCTCTTTAAATCCAGGCTACGTATATACTTTGCATCTCGCAGCCGCTCCAAAATATGTTGAATTCTTGGAATGGGGTATGCATCCGGAATCGATCGGGCGTTCAGCTGGCGGTAATTCACGCATAATCTCCATTCACCAGACTTCTTTTTCACCAACACGATTGGTGCGCTGTATGGGCTGCTTGAGGGTTCTATGCAGCCCTTTTCCAGGAGTTCGTCGATCTTGTCGATGACAGCCTGCATCGGCGGATTTCTGGGGAAATACCGTTGTTTTATAGGACGCTCATCCCGCATCACTATTTTATGCTCCGTAATATTGGAGACGCGTTTCAGGGTTTCAAATTTCTTCAATTCGTCCTGAAGAAAACTCTCCATGTCCTCTGGTTGTCTAGTACCTGATTCCTGTGCTGATGTGCAAATGACTGCGTCATTCGGCTTCTCCTGTTTCTCCGTCGGGCCATAAGACACGGTTTCACCTCCGAAGGAGAGTGTCGCTGATATCCCGCACAGGAAATCCATTCCGAGGAGCACGTCGTCTAGGACTTCTGTCAACACAAGAAAGGGCAACTCGCGTGTACCAGTTCCCATAGCGACTTCTAGTGTGATACATTCGGACACTTTCCTGGTTGTCCCGTTCGCCATGCGGATATCCACCTCCGCTTTCTCAAATAACCGCTTTCCCACAAGCCTTTCCGCGAGCGTCCTGCTCACGAAACTTCCCGTCGCTCCCGTGTCCACTGTCGCCTCTATTTGTTTGCCTTGTATGGATACCCTGGCCACGATGCGTCGATTGTTTATTCGTAGAAGCTCTAGTTTCTGTGAGAGATCCTCTGGCTGGGGCCCGCATCCTCTCGCTCCCGGCGAGGTCCCAGGTCGTTTCCCTGTCTCAGTCTGCAACAGTCAATGGTTCTGGTTCCCTCTCGGCCACACTCCCAGCAGAAAATCACGACCGGGTTTGGGCAATCACGGCGCATGTGTCCTCCCTGCCTGCAGCGTCCGCATGCCGTTCTTGGGTTGAAAGGCCTTGAGACCGCCTGCCTCACCGCATGGTTGCGTTCAGATGGCCACTGTCTTGAGGCTACTGGCCGCGTCTGGTATTCTTCTGAAAACTCGTCTGCCTTGGCGAATCGCAGGCACTTGAAATCCTCCACCAACGAGAGCAACTCCTTCAGCTCCCGGAAATCTTGTCTTTTTATATAAAACTGGTACTCAAACGCAGAGTTTTTGTATATCCTCTCCAGCTTTTCTCTCTCCGTGTACCTGGTATGTCTCATCAGATTTTGCAAGCTTATGACGTAGTCCCTGAACTTCTCGTTTGCGCGCTGTTGCCGACTGCGAATGTCATCGTCGAGTCTTTCAAAGAAATGAGCAGGTAGGAAGAAGTCCAGGAAGTCTTGCTTAAAAGCCTCCCATGACCGCCAATGATTATTGTTGTTTCGATACCAGAGCAAGGCTTTGTCTTCCAGCAGCTCTGGCATCGCGCGTGGCAACAGATTGCTGTCGAGGCCATACGTCTCCGCCAGCTCCTCCATCCGCTCTATGAAGGCCAAAGGATCGACATCGCCATCATACCTCACGGACCATCTTCTCACCTTGTCAATAACTTCGGGGTACGAATGTCGCTCAATTCTTTGCAGCAGGTTGCTGTCCGTCACCCGCGGGGTGTTTACGCTCACTCGGCCAATCGGGCTGCGTTCCCTCGTCGGAACATCCATCATCAACACCTTCGGCAGGTCACTGGGTTCCGGTGTTGTGCGACCATCTTCCGCTTCATACGCCCTCAACTTTCGTTCCACGCTCTCCGCGTGGTTTCCTTCGTTGACGAACTCGACGAGTCTTCTTCTCATGCCATTGAGAGTTCCTTCGGCGACGAGTCCAAACTCAGACAAGCACTGAGCAAGCGATTCTTTATTTAGGCGGTATAACCATCCTGTTCGGCAAGTTTTGGTTCCAGTTGGCTCCATGATTATTCTTAATTATATTTCTAGTAGTATTTTAGCTATTGGTGTATTTGATATTGTTCCTGTTCGGGCGCCATTTGTAACGAACCTTCTTGTCTTCTTCTAAGGCTTGGATTAGCTCGCCGGGATTCCAGGGTTCGATTACAAGACAAGATTATTTAGGTTCAATATCTTTATTCACCTTACAAATAGCTTATTCTAATATTTGTGTCTAGTTTGTTTATACAATGGATAGTTGTACTAGAAATACAATAATATAATATCGTTGGCACCTCTACGCGTTTTGAGGTTAATCTGTCGGGCTGTTGATATCTCACCGCGTTTGTGAGATCACTGGTATTCTGCTGGGCTGTTGATAACTCACTGCGTTCGTGAAATCACTGGTATTCTGTTGGGCCGTTGATATCTCACCGCGTTTGGTAGATCACTGGTATTCTGCTGGGCTGTTGATATCTCACCGCGTTTGTGAGATCACTGGTGTTCTACTGGGTTGCTGTTATTCACTGCGTTTGTGAGATCACTGGTATTCTTTCGGGCCGTTGATATCTCACCGCGTTTGTGAGATCACTTGTGTTCTACTGGGTTGCTGTTATCTCACTGCGTTTGTGAGATCAGATGTCTGCACTGACGGAAAGTTCTACAAGCCACCGCGATCGTTCTCTGGTATGTCTGGTGAGTTTGCTTACACCAGCCACTGTACTAAAACTTCTCGATTTCTAGTGTTACCCTTGGTTGCCAGGGGACAGGAGCCACTACAACTGTATATTTCTGGCACTATAGTTTTTACGTCAGGAGGGCGTTCAAGCCACTGCGACTGCGTAATTCTAGCGCTTCGAGTTTTGCAACAGGAGGGCGTTCAAGCCACTGCGACTGTGTGCTTCTAGCGCTTTGTTCTAACGACAGGAGAGCGTTCGAGCCACTGCGACTGTGTATTTTCTGTTGTTCTATTTTGGAATTTTATAACTTAAATATAGTACAGTACCTTGGCTTTGACTGGGTGTTGCTGAGCTGTGAACAGGATTGAAAGACGTGATTTATTTCCGCTGTGTTCACCGTACTTCTCTGTGATGCAGCAATTTTGCACTTTATTCTGAACCAACTGAATTGAACTTCTCAACTGACTTGCACTGACTGAAATTTTACTTGCTGAACACTGAACTTTGCTGAGCTTACTGACTGAACTGATCGCACTGACTGACCCGACTGAACCGTCTGAACCCCGAGTTCTGTTCTGCCGTCAGTTTTATACTCCCTGGAGCCTTTTTCTAGAAACTTCGATTTTAACGGAGTGCGGTATTTTGTAGTCCGTTAAACAGGTTTTGTGCAAAAAAAGTATTTGCTTCAAATAACCACTTTCCCAAGGTTAAGAAGTTCCTCGGTCAGTGAACTTCAATGCCGTCTTCTTACATAAATTGCTTTTTGCAGTACATAAGCTGCAAAAAGTGGGTCACTGCACTCTCTGACTCGGGTTGTGCAGTGTACAAATCAGGCTATTAATACTCAGCGCTATTTGATTGCTTATTCTTCTCGCTGGTATAACTTGTATATATGTCGCTCTGCCGCTCAGTTGCATGTAAAATGCACAGTACATAAGCTGCAAAAAGTGGGTCACTGCACTCTCTGACTCGGGTTGTGCAGTGTACAAATCAGGCTATTAATACTCAGCGCTATTTGATTGCTTATTCTTCTCGCTGGTATAACTTGTATATATGTCGCTCTGCCGCTCAGTTGCATGTAAAATGCACACCACGTCACTCTTACTTTTCTCCTGCCCGTCCGTGTGTGTGTGGGCGTTTCTAAACGATCGTCTTCAGTAGTAGCGTAAACGTGTGTGCTTTTGGGTTGGAAACAATTCTCCTTGGGAACAGTTCTTAGGTCTGTTCGACTGCTTGATCATACCAAGTTTGCAGTGTTCGACCGCTTAATATTTTTGTGCGCCACATTTGCACAGCAAATTTGGGTCGTCACAACACAAAACACCAGTTGTCCGAACTGCAGCTCCAAAACGTCTCTTATAAATCAGATGCCCAACTCGACTGCGTGGCCTCATTTGGACAACCAACTCCGCTCCATCCCTGCTCCGATGCAGCTACTCAAGACTTGGTCACATTGATGATAGAAAATTGAAAGTATATGCTGCTCCTGCGGTAGATGCTCAGAGGATGAACCACAAAACTAACGTCCTGATGAGAAGCGTTTTA
The DNA here is from genome assembly GCA_922984085.1 of Sicus ferrugineus. Lineage (NCBI taxonomy): Eukaryota > Metazoa > Arthropoda > Insecta > Diptera > Conopidae > Sicus > Sicus ferrugineus. Next base: position 68,631,984 of record OV277348.1, read on the forward strand.
TGCGCTTTTATATAATCAATATATGGAAGTTTTTCGTTTGTTGGCGATGATTAAGAATCCCAAGTCGCAAAGTAATACTTTTATTCCTATTCAATTTGCAGTCTTATGGTTTTATACCAAATCGAATTTTAATTTAATGCATTAGCAAATAACTTTAGCGGAAGCTTTACACATTTTCAACATACTATCCATTTTTCACTTGCGCACCCAACAGCACGCGACCGCCTTCACTTCGATCTTCTACTCAACTCTGCTCAGTATAATTTTTCTGTGGCTTCGCCACCGACAATGCAGGAATCGCTGTCTCCCTCCCTCCCATCATGTTCTGCACTCTAAGCAGGTCCCGTAGTATAGCGTGATGCGAAGTTCATGTAAAAAAAACCTTCTAGAACATTCGATCCCGCAACACTACGGGATCCGCTATCTCAGTCACATGGTGGGGAGAGGCAGACACCGATATCTGCATTGCGGCACGGCGAAATGGAGCGCGTGTGAATGCAGATCACAGGGTGACCTCCCAGTTTGTAATAATAAATCTACTTGAATATTCCATAACATGATATTATACATTATTTTTCAATTTAATTACAATATAATTTTGTTTTTCTCTTTCTCATTTAAGCTTCGTTTTAATAAGCAAATTTTCTTGCTTGCTGAACGATTTCTTTTTCTCTTTTCTTATATTTTAATAGTTGCAAATAAATACTTTGCAAGCATAATTTTAATTGCTAACTGCAATGCCCTGAAGGCGGCTTGAAACAATTCTTCCTCAGGTTTTTTTTTCTCTGGTTTTGAATTCCTTCAGCTTTTAAAAACCTGGGACGTGGTTGATTTTGAGGAACGAGGTAATTTGTACCCTCTTTGTACAAATGCTGTAATTTGCGTTTAAGTAAGCAGGTGCTTGCTTACTGAAACGCACGTAGTTAAAAGTTAGTAATTAGTTTTAATTAGTTGTGTTAGTAAAAAATTTTTGTTTTCTCTCTTTTATTTTCTTGTCTTTCTCTTTTTTTTCCTTACCTTTTCCTTATATTTAATTTTTTTCTCTTATTTTATTCTACATTTTTTTCTCTTTCTGTATTTTTCTTCTTTTTTTAAAATCAATTTCTTTTTATTTTATTTTATTATTAATTCTTATAAAATTTTTTTATGTTTTATCGTTTTTTTTCTCTTTTTGTTTTGCATATTTTTTTTCAACATTTAGAGTTATTTTGTAAATAAGATTTTCGAATCGATGGACATTGTGTTAGGCCTTCTTTGCCAATGTCATATCCGTTGAAGTGGTGAGGATTGCGTTCTTCTCGGACCAATTTCGTATCAACAAGTTGAATTTGGCTATCCTAAATTAGCTAAGAGTCAACTAGGAAATATTTAATACATATGCAGTAAGATGAATGAAATAGTCTAAAATGGAACGGGATTACTTTTACCTCGCATCCAATATGTCTCACATATTGGTTTGAGTCTTTTGAATATGTACTGTGTAATATGTATTGTGTAATGTAATGTGTTCCTTTGAATATGTATTCACATATTAGCCTGATCAATTTTTCCTACTTCATTAATATGAAACATCATATCCTATTCTATATATCTATTCTATCTTACTCATAATAAGGTGGCTATTGTTATTATCCTTAGTTTCCGATTAATGATATTTTCTTATTTACTATTATATAATTTCAGTAAGTTATTGTAGAAAGGTTTTTCCCTTCCCTTAATATTTAAAATTGTCGTAATTGGACTTTTCATTTTTTTTTAGTTTATTTATTTATTTCATTCTTACAGATTACTTAAAAACTAAATATACTATACAATTAATGTGTATCAAAATATTTTAACAAATCATTCTTAAATCTAAATCTGTTTGAACTGAAGTCTAAGGCATTAGATATCACGTTGCAAACAGACAAGCATTTTGAGATGGGTTCATTTTTGCCAAGATTTGTTCTATGGAATTTAGTAATAAAAGGATCCTAACACCTAAGTGTTCTCATAGGGACATAAAAATCTATACTTTCTAATAGACCTGGAGCATCAATTTTGCTATCAATAATAATAATTTTATGAAGAGTACCTCCAGGGTATTTCTTCTTTGAGCTAAGCTATGTAGCCCTAACAAGCGACAACGCTCAACATAAGCTGGCATGTTTTCTGGGCCGTCAAATCGTCTCAGTGCGAATCTGGTGAAACGCTTCTGTATTTTTTCTAATCTAGCAGTATGTCAATAATAGGAGGAATTCCAAATGATACAACCAAATTCAAGGAGAGATCTTACCAAGCTCACAAAAATAGTTTTTAATGTAAATATATCCAAAAGTTCTGTAGAATTTCTCTTTAGGAAACCAAGAAGTGAGTTGGACTTAGAAATTACGTAATCATAATGCAAATTGAAAGAAAACCTACAGTCGAATAAAATTCCTGAATCCTTGATCGAGGAAACTTTCTGAAAGAGATTTATTCCATCATAGGAGTAGTCATACCGAATTGCTAATTGCTTACGAGTATAAGTTAGCCTATTGCATTTTGAAATATTCAAACACAATTTGTTTAGGATGCTCAAGCAATTAGCGAATTTATGTCATCCTGAAACAGTGTACAACTACAAAGGTCTTTAACGGTCATGAATAATTTTACGTCATCAGCGTACATCAGGCAATTACAGGTTTTGAAAATCCCAGGTAAGTCATTAATGAATAGTATGAATAAAACAGGTCCTAAATGCCTTCCTTGAGGGACACCAGATTTTACCTCAATAGGGGAAAAATGTCCATCAGTTCTTACAATTAGTTTTCTTCTTAATAGATAAGACTCTATCCATTTCAGAAATATTGAGTGAATCCCAATTACATTTAATTTATGCAATAAAATAGAGTGACTAACTCTGTCGAAGGCTTTGGCAAAATCCGTATACAGTACGTCAACTTGCATGCCATTATCCATTGCATTTATACAAAAATTACTAAATATAGCTAAGTTTGAACTAATGGATCTTCCTGCGAAAGAACCATGCTGTTGTTCAGATATATAATGTTTAACTTCAAAAGTTAGACGGTTATTGACAATACTATCTAATATTTTCGGTATAATGGACATCTTTACAATTGGTCTATAATTCTGTATACAATTTATTTTACCAGACTTATGGATTGGTGTTACATAACAAATTTTTCAAACATCAAGGTCAGTGCCAGTAGCCAGAGATTTGTTGTAAATTAACGTAAGCGCAGTACAAAGCGACTGCGCACAATTCTTCAAAAGCACCGGTGGTAGTATCCACCCCCCAGCACCCTTACTAGTATCTAATTTTGAGAGAGCTTGCATAGTTTCCTCTTCGGATATTACCATAAAACCGATATCTAAATGTTGGACCAGTTGGTCGAAATTATTGATATTTATGCTGGGATCATCTTCCACGAAAACCGAAGAGAAATACGTTGCAAATAAAGCGCAAATATCTTGAGGATTATCAGCACACAAGTTCTGGTATTCCATTGATTTTGGTAAATTTGAATGTTTACGTTTCGAATTATAAAAAATCCAGAAAGCTCTTGGATTAGTTTTTATATTATTTTCAATTTGTGCGATATATTTTTTATAAAGAAAGTTTGATAGAAAATCAAATTCTTTCCTTCGTTGAATAAATTTTTCTTTATCCGCCTGCAGATTAGATTTTAAGAAAAGTTTGTGAGACTTATTCCTCAGATTCTTATAATGACAAAGTCGCTTGTTGTACCACGGTAAACCAGTACGCGATCTCGAAACCCCCCTCTTTCCCCCTTCTCGTGGGAAGGGGGAAAGAGGGAGTAGTGACGGTTTACACTTCGCTTGAATGTTTCGACGCTGTAAGTGGGCGGGAAGACATTCGCAGGGAGATTATTCCACAGGTCCATTAGGATTATTCTGTAGGTCCAATGATTTCAGAGTTGACACCTAGTTAATACTGTTAAAATATGAATTAAGGAACGCGTAATTTGCCTTACTGAAATTATAAAGAATCTCCGATGGTTTCTCAGTTGGATATGAAAATCATAAAAACTGAACTTAAGAATAATAGCCACATGGTGTGTTTTATTCAAAATTCACAATTGTAATGTTCTGTTCAAAAACAATTATATGGCTTTATTCGAATATTCAGATTTCACAGTTCACATGGATAACCGTTAACACAATTTTATTGTTGGTGTAAGAACCAAGAGTTCACTCGTGACCGCGTCAACTGATGAGCTGCAAGCAAGTGCCTGGTGTGGGTCCAGCGACGATCGCTGGAAACCGGTCAAACAGCGCCAGTTGCCGCGGCCGGGCTTACTCTCACGAGAGAGGCGCATCTCATGACCGGCAGGCTGATAGGAGAGAGACTGGAGTGCTCATTCCTGACACCCTACCGATCGATGAGGGAGCACCTCTGGCGAGCGGCAGTTGGCGTTAACATACCGCCCGCCTTGCAGGACTGCAAACCCCCAAACCCCGACAACTGGCGCCGCGCCTCGTCTCCGGCCTAGTGGAGGAGCGTGTGGTGCGCCTCCCCGCACTTGCGGCAGCGCATGGGGTTCCGGCACTCAGCCAACCGGTGCGACCGCGCCAAACAGTTGCGGCATATGTGCCGCGCGTGTGCCGTCAAGTTCCGCTGCGCTGGTGTCTGTTGCAGAAACAGCCGACAACGGCTCAGCACATGCCGCCCCGCACACAGGGGACAGCACAGCTCACGCTCGCGGCCCTCCGTAGGAAGCCGCGGGGCTGGCGGGCCGCCTGGCCGGCAACACTGGCGCGCGTCGTGGGGCCGGACGACCTGGAGGCGCGTGTCTTGGGGCCGATGGTGCTGATGGAGCCGGCGGTGCTGGTGGTGCACGTCGCGGCGCCGGTTCTGGTGGGGCAGGCCGCAGACGTCTCGGGACCGGTGTGGGTGGTGAGAGCGCACGTCTCGGGGCCAGCTCTGGTAGTGGCGCGTGGCGCGGCGGATACCGCACCGACATCGTGCGAGCTCGCAGACTTCCGAGATCTCGGAGGTCTTCGTGATAGATGGGCATCTGTGCTGGGGCCGGACCGGAGGAGGCTTCCTCAGGCCGGACGAGAGAACTCCGGAAAGCTCGGGTTGGCGGTGTGGGCGAGCGTCGTGTCGTGGCAAGCGCTTGTGCCTCGTCGGCCGAGACGTCGAGAACCAGGGCGTCAGCCGTTGGGGACAGCTCCCGAGGATGGTGGGCAGCAATAGGCGGAGCGGCGGCGCGGATGGGCACCGCCCCGGGTGGTGCCAGCAGACGCCCTCTTCGGGTCCGCGCATATTGCCAGCGGATTAAATACATGTGGGCTCTGTAATGATAAAATGTGTTAATAATGGGCTGTCAGGTACAGGGTTCGTTGCCTGTTCCGATGTAGGATGCAAGGCTTGCAGGTATGAGTCGTCGTTTTGATAAGGGTGTAACCTTGGGGATCCAGAATTGGGTACGGACCAGACGAAGAACTAATTTTCCTGTCTAAAACGAATGAGCAATCGCGAGAATTGGCAGCCGTATGGCAGAATAATCGGGTGCCGTTCGTCGAAAGGCAAGTTGGGACACGAGGACAACCGCCCGCCAACGCGCATCGTGTTATGCGTGTGGAGAAAAGGCGTTCAACGAAAGTAAACTGCTTTTAGATCGCAGCATCGTGTGGTTTTCGAGAGCGGCGTACTCGTCCGTAACATGAGTCTTCTGGCAGGAGATCGCGAGGCAGCGTTTAGTTTCCTTTATCTCTCCCGGTGGGAGGTGCAGGTTGGGGTGCGAATGCAGGTGACGCTGAGCTGGATGAGCGTTGTGGAGAAATCGATATACTTATGAGTATACGCGTAGGGCTCGTGGCAGCGACGAAAATCATTCGAGAGGATCCTCATCGGTAGCGCAATGGGTGTGCAGCGTTTTGACAGTTTTCTACTCGTTTGGTGACATATTCGTCGTAGGCGCGGAATTCGGGCCAGCGATTCTTGTCGTGGGCGAGCCAAGCAGGTCCATTCCACCAGAGGGTGCTCTCAGCGAGATCTTGGGGCGTGGCACCGCGACTGGCTAAATCCGAGGGGTTGTCCTGGGAATCCACAGGGAACCATTGCGAATGTGGTACTTTCTCGATGATTTTGGCATCTCGGTTTGCCACGAACATCGCCCAAATGCATGGGGATTTCTTCAGCCAGGCCAAAACAATGGTGAAGTCGCTCCAACCGTAGATCGTATAATGGGGCAGCTGCAGCGTAGGCACGAGAGTGTCGATCATCTCAGCTACTAAAGTGGCTCCGCACAATTCTAACCTAAAAAAAAAAAAAAAAAAAGAGACAAAGTTTTAATTGGGGCTACACGAGTTTGGGAGTACAAAAGGAAAACTTGGACTTCCTGAGCGACCGTGATGCGGGCATAGATGACTCCTGCGTAGGCTTTTTGTGAGGCATTGCAAAAGGCATGGAGTTCGACTTCGCTTTCTGGGGTGTAACTCACCCATTGCGGGATGCGGATGGTGCGGATGTGCTGATAATTCTGGAGAAAACTTAACCAGTTAGCGTGAGTTACCTGAGACAGAGTGGCATCCCAGTCGATTTTGTCCAACCAGACTTGTTGAATCAGAATTTTCGCTGCAACGATGATCGGAACCGGTCAACCGGCTGGATCGAACAGCTTGGCGACCAGAGACAACATTTCCCGTTTTGTGTACGCAGCTTTGATGACGATAGCTTGGACCTCGAAGTAGAAGTCATCATGGGTCGCGTTCCAGCGAATTCCCAGCATTTTAGCGATGCTGGAATCTTCTAGCGTCAGGAAATCGGTATGGAGCAGATGGGATGCCGGCAAGTCTGCCAGAATGCCTTTATGGTTGGCAGTCCCATTGCGAAGTGAAAAAACCTGCTGAGTCGAGAGCCACTATGTCGCGGGTCTGTGTAGTCCCCAGGTCATGAGTGCCTGCTAACACATCATCCACGTACATGGAATGCTGTAAAATGTGTGACGCAAGCGGAAGCTTGTTCTTCACCTCGTCTGCCAATTGAAGAAGGGTGCGTATAGCAAGAGAAGGGGCGCAATTAACTCCAAACATTACCGTTTGAAGCTCGAAGTCGGTAAGTTCGGACTTGTACGGGTCTCGGAAGAGAATGCACTGATATGGTGTGTGCTTTGGGTCGGCCAATATTTGGCGATACATTTTGAATGTCTCGAGGCCCCTGCGCGGAGCGAGTCTGGAAAGCCGATTTTAAAGGCACTGACACGATGTAGCGGCCGTCATCGCGTCTTCGCGTATTTTTCTTAGCGAAACTTTTCGGAATGGGATAGCAATCTATTTTTGGGAAGTTCCTCCACCTCCCAAGAACGTTCGAACTGTTGTTCGAAGGTGACTTTGATGGGTGCAGTGGCAGATTGAATGGTGGGAACCGGGTCGGTTAGGATCCAACCGAACACGGTTTGCTGAGCCATGAGGGAGCCCAGCACTTGGCGGAGGATGCCGTCCAGCAGGACTGCTGGGTATAAATCGGCTCCGATGAGGACGTCGACCTGCTCGCTTTTGGAGAAGTTGACATCTGCGAGCGCGATGTCTTGAGGGAGGGCACTGAGAAGTGACCTGTCTAACGAGTGGGAGGGCAACCGCCCTGTAATTTGTGGGAGCACGAGCGCCGTCATGTTGATTTGAAAGTTGGGACAAGTGGCGAATTCAGAAGAAAATCGCTCGATCTTGATATTTTTGCAGCAACAGTCTCGTTGAGACCTGAAACTACAGCTGTATTTGGCTGCACTGGGAGCTTTAAGAGCTTTTGTATGCGTTCAGAGATGAACGACACTTCGGATCCAGGATCAATCAAATCGCGAGCGATGTAACATGTACCGTGGTGGCGTATTGTTACCATAGCAGTTCCTAAAAGAACCTGTTTGGGAGATTTCGCGAAACACACTTGATGAGTGTCCTGTGGATTTCGTTGTTGCGTGGGTTGAAGAGTGGACTGTATATGCGTGGGAGGTCGCATCGAAGAATGCGGCCTTTCTTGCTGGGAAGCATGTTGAGTCGAACCTGGAATAAAGTTGGAATAGGCAGGGGCTTGAGTACGCGGAGCGTTATCATACCGTTGCTCTTGATTTCGTTGCTGCTTGGGGGGAGGAGTGGACTGTATATGCGTGGGAGGTCGCATAGAAGAATGCGGCCTTTCTTGCTGAAAAGCATGATGAGTCGAACCTGGAATAAAGTTCGAATAGGCATGGGCTTGAGCACGCGGAGCGTTTTCAAACCGCCGCTCTTGATGTGAGGCACGTGGGGTCGAATCTGATACAGCATTCGAGGAGGATGGAGCGTGCTCACGATGCAAGAGGGTGATGCCTGCCATTACATTTGACGCAATTGAATCTGCTTGGACAGTTTTTCACGGAATGAGATCTGGCCAAGCAGTTGCTGCACAAGCGGTTTTTCTGAACGGTATTCAGCCGCTGTGGGACGGGCAAGCTGAGAAACTGAGCGCAGGATCTCAACTTGTGCTGCTTCTGGCAAAGAGGGCAGCTATCTTGGGACACCTTCAACTGGAAGGTGTTGACGCGTTTAGAGGCTGGAGTCGAGTGAGACGTAGTTGGGGGCTGTGTTGATTTCGCGGCGGGTGTGCACTTAATATCTTGCACCGTTTTAAGTGTCTGGAAGCGATGAGTCAGAAACGCATCCAGATCTGTCCATTTTGGGATCTCCGTTTTGTTGGTGAGTGATTGCTCCCAGAGGGAAAGCGTTGCTTCCGGGAGCTTGCTGGAGCACAAAAACACGATTATCGCGTCCCATTGGGAGGTATCAACACCTTGTAGCGCGAGCGCGGCGAGAATATTATTGATTTCGCGCTGCAGGTCTTTAAAAGCGCCACCGGTTTCCTTCGTGATGGGGGACAGGCCGAAGAACTTCTTCAAATGGGCGTCGGTGAGGACGCGTCTGTTCTAGTACCTGTCAGACAGATTGTTCCATGCTTGGGCAAAACCTTCGTTCGTGAGAGGGGATTTCTGCACGATTTCTTTCGCTTCGCCCGTGGTTTTCTGGTTCAGGTGGAACAACTTCTCCACCGGCGCAATTCGGGTATTCTGAATATACAGGGCCGTGAACATATCCCTGAAAGAGGGCCACGAAAGGTAGTCGCTATGGAGGCTTGGGTGTCGCGGGGGGCAGGCTGATATTGTAGCCTGACTGGGGCATCTTCTGGAGCTGGCACCGGCGAAGGGGTCGCGGCAACTGGAGGGGACACTGCGGCTTCGATCAGTTGATCAATTTTTCCCGCTTTACGCCTTCGAATTCTTTGCCTCTGTCCTTCGTCGAGTCCAGCTCCGCAAGCACCTTTTCATAGGCGCTTTTAATCAGCAGCCACTGCGATCGTATTTCTTCCCGCTGAATCCCAAGGGTGTGAATGGTGTGGTCCGTGGTGGGTGTCTGGTCGAAGTCCACCTCGAACTCGATCAGCGCATCGGCTATACGAATGAAGGATGCGAGCGCCACCATTGTAGGAGTGGGTGTCGGTTAGGGGCGGCGAAGGAGGTCGCAAAATCGAAATAAAAACGAAATAAACGCACCGAAAACTGATTTCGGAAATAAAAAAAACTTTTTATTTTATTGGTAAAAAATAGCAAAAATGTTTTCGGGTCGCTATGCGATGGCGTTGGGGATCGAAAAGCTTGCTGAAGACGGTTGACCACTTGAACTCTAAAATGCTTGCAACTAGTTAAAAGCAGACTAGTTGCTGCGAACACTTCTGCCTACTGGGTATGCAGCTTTGCGTATTCACTGCAGGGTCACTGTTGAATTCCCAAACCCACCCTGCTTTCACACTTCTGAAAGTGCAAAACGACACGAAAACTGATTCTGTGTTCTGTGTGCACACTCACAGCGCGTGTGTAGGGGCACCCAAGCAGCGAAAAGTCAAGCCGGCTGCGTCTGTATCGATGCACGAGCAGAAGAGCTCGAGCTAGAGAAAAAAAATACCCGCTTAAACCAACCAGCAAAAGGTGGTGGTTTTTCACTTTGCACTGAGCGCAATTACGGAGCACTCAAGTGACTTGGTGCAAAAATGTGAGAGCGTGAAACCAAAGCAATCTCTCGGGAGAGCTCAGCAGAAGGCTGCTCTAAACTTTAGAGTCTAAAGATTTCTTGTGCGGGAGCACGGGGCTTGCTTATGCGCCAAGCGGTAAATTTTTGCAAAAAATGTGGGCTTCGCAGCAAGCGATGCTTGCGAAGACTGTCAGCAACAAAAATTTAAGCTTTGGTGCTGCCGTTACTTTATTACTCACGAATCGAAATTTTATATATATATATATATATATATATATATATATATATATATATATATATATATATATATATATATATATATATATATATATATATATATATATATATATATATATATATATATATATATATATAGGACCGTTCCCTATATATATATATATTATATATATATTGTATATATATATATATATATATATATATATATATATATATATATATATATATATATATATATATATATATATATATATATATATATATATATATATATATATATATATATATATATATATATATATAAATGGAATAAGTATGGCCGGACGGGCTCGGGGCTAATAATTAGGCTAACGTAAAAGGTGTGTGAACTCACCGTTCCTTCCTCGACTCACTTGATTAGGCGTCGGTGACGATGATTTGGGCGTCGGTGACGATGGTTTGGGCGTCGGTGACGATGGTTTGGGCGTCGGTGACGATGGTTCGGGCGTCAGTGACGATGGTTTGGGCGTCGGTGACGATGGTTCCTGGGCGGCGGCATTCCGGCTCGAAGGACCAAAGTGTTTTATTCAAAATTCACAATTGTAATGTTCGGTTCAAGAACAATTATATGGCTTTATTCGAATATTCAGATTTCACAGTTCACATGGATAACCGTTAACACAATTTTATTGTTGGTGTAAGAACCAAGAGTTCACTCGTGACCGCGTCAACTGATGAGCTGCAAGCAAGTGCCTGGTGTGGGTCCAGCGACCCTATTTTCCTATTTCGGAAAAAATTGTATTTTATTTTAGAGGAAAAAAGTCACAGAATATTTGCGCGTCGCTAGCTGATTGCGTTGGGGCTCGAGGAGCTTGCTTCCGAAAATTAACCACGTTTTGTCTCTAAAGTTGGCAACTAGTTACGAAGAGACTAGTTGCTGCGAACACTTCTGCCTACTGGGTATTTCGCTTTTTGTAATTCCCGTTGGGTCGCCGTTGGATCGCGAATTCCACGCTGCTATCACCAGCGAGAGTGCAGACAGAAAACTGGTTTTTCGTTCTGTGTGCACTCTGCCTGTATGGGCAGCGCAAGCAGAAGAGCGCGAGCAGCAGAGAAATGTACCCGCATAAACCAACCGGCAAAAGGTGGTGGTTTTTTGACTTGCACTGAGCGCACAAGTAACTCGCTCTTTTATTGGCAAGGAGAGCGCAAACCAAGAAAGCGAGAGTGTGTGATCTTTTCACTTTCTTTGTGAGAGCGCGGGGCTTAATAAAAAATCAAGCGGTGAATTTGGCGCTTTTAATGTGGGCTTCGCAGCAAGCAATGCTTGCGAAGACGGTCAGCAACAAAAACTTCAAGCCCTGGTGCTGCCGTTATTCTTGGGGACCGTTACCCACGAATCGACGATTCTCGAAGGTTTGACGGTCAAATGAAGGGTATATATATATAAGGAGGACAGTTCCTTTTATACATATATATATATATATATATATATATATATATATATATATATATATATATATATATATATATATATATATATATATATATATATATATATATATAAATGTATATGGCCGGAAGGGCTCTACGGGGCTAGAGTGACGGGCACGGATTCAAAGTGCACCGTGCTCACTAGCTAGTGCACGAGACGCACCTTTAAACTCGCAAGTAGACTTGCGTACAAGTTCGCAAGAAAGCAGTGGCCAAATTAAATGACGTCGAAACCTCGGCGGCGGCAATCCGGCTCGTCTTGGACCAAATGTTTATTTGAAAATCACCAATTTTACAACAGTTATACAAAAATTCTAAGTTGTTCTTATTTAACGGTATTTTGTATGGTACAAACGCAGATATAAATTTTCACACGGTAGTAAGGTGCACTCTGCACGCGTCAACGATTGAAGTCTGAGCAAGTGTCTAGTGTGGGTCCAGCGACGATCGTTGGAAGCCGGTCAAACAGCGCCAGTTGCCGCGGAGAGAGCCCGCAGCCGGGCTTACTCTCACGAGAGAGGCGCATCTACTGACCGGCAGGCTGACAGGAGAGTGACTGGAGTGCTCATTCCTGACACCCTACCGATCGATGAGGGAGCACCTCTGGCGAGCGGCAGTTGGCGTTAACACTCTGCGTCCACTCTGATTGAATGTGAAAATATATTACGTAAATTTTGGGAGTTAGAGAACCTCACGGAGATGTCACAAGAAGGTAATTCCAGCATTGATCAGTGGTGTGCAGTTTTTTATGGAAAAACGCATCAGAGGCTTTCCAGCGGCAAATATGTTGTAAGGCTTCCGTCACTAACTGAGCTAAACTCCAGCAGTGTTATAGGAACCTCACGCTTAATGGCAACTAAACGTTTTAACCAATTGGAAAGTCGCTTCTCCCGGAGTCCTGAATTCAAACGGATTTACGAAGACATAATAAACGATTATTTGCAGCTCGACCAATTGAAGGTAGCTGTCTCTCCAGAGGACTGCAATATCAGAAAGTTGGATTCAGGAGAAATGCATCCCTCTTGCTGCTATTTGCCACACCAACCTGTAGTCAAGGAATCGTCATCCACCACGAAGGTTCGAATTGTTTTCGACGCGTCTGCGAAAACCAGTAATGGTAAATCATTAAACGACATACTAGCGGTCGGACCCGTGATTCACCACGATCTGGAAGTCGTATTGATGAACTGGCGCTGTTTAAGGTTTGTTTTTACTGTCGATATTAAGCAAATGTATCGAAGCATTAACGTGCATAAAGCCGATACCGATTACCAACGTATTCTTTGGCGAGCTAACCCTGAAAAGGACCTCAGGGAACTATGCTGCACCACGGTCATGTTCGGGACTGCATCCGCACCATACACCGCAATTCGAACGTTGCGTGTGGAGTCATTGCTTCCGGTTTTAAGCCAGCGAAGAATCCGAATTTGATCAATAGCCTGCAACTCCTTCACGTACTGCTCCCACGCTTTTCTTATGATAGTCGGAACTTCATTGTCCCATCCGAGTTTTTGCTTCCACAGTACACATATTTTGTGACGCCTCCATGCACGCTTATTCAGCAGCAGCGTATCTTCGAGTTCGCGACACAAGGGGGAATTATAGTTCGAATTTAATCATAGCTAAATGCAAGGTAGCTTCACTCAAACCAAAACTGACCATACCAAGGGCAGAACTTTGCGGTGCTGTACTAGCTACTAAATTATTAACATTTATTCGCAGGTCTTTGTCTCCTGACATTGAAGCATCTTCAAAATTTTTATGGACAGACTCCATGATCGTTTTAGGTTGGATTCGAGGAGATCCTAATAGATGGAAGATTTTCGTCGGGAATCGAATAAACATAATACTACAAGCTAGCAATATTTCCCAATGGCGACATGTTGAAGTAGCCGACAACCCCGCCGACTGTTCCAGCCGAGGGATGAATCCTACAAAACTGTCGAAATGTCAAATATGGTGGCATGGTTCAGCATGGCTTCTGTTGCCATCTAACAATTGGCCAACAGAGGTTGAGAAATCGGCATTGCTGAATTCAACGTCAGAAGAAATTAGAAAAATAAGAGTCAACATGGTCCACGTGCAACCAAATCCTATCAATGCGCTGATTGAAAAGATTTCGTCATTTGCAAAACTAGTCCGCGTTGTCGCTTATTGTCATCGGTTCATAACCAATGCGCGTCGACTTCAAGAACAACGGTTAACGGACTACCTGTCCGTCCATGAGTGGAATCGCAGCCTCGTTATCATTATTCGGAATGTACAAACCACTGCCTTCCCGGAAGAATGGGCAACACTTAATTCAAATGCAACATGACCTAAAAGAAGCGCATTATTGTCTCTCAGTCCGTTCTTTGATGCCAGTCAAAACGTCACTCGACTAGGAGGACGCCTTCGAGATTCATTACTTCCTGAAGGAGAAAAACATCCTTACATCTTACCCGCAAACCATCACTTCACTAAACTTGTAATTAACGATAGTCATCTTCACGGTGGCGTTGCTATAACTTTGAATCACATCAGAAAACGCTTCTGGATCATCAATGGTCGCAACGTAGTTAGATCTGCAATACATCGATGCATAGTTTGCTACAAATGCAGTCCTAAGTCAGCGCAGCAGCTCATGGGCAGCTTGCCGGCTCCAAGAGTCTGCCGACCTAAGCCGTTTACAGTGGTAGGAGTCGATTATGCAGGTCCGCTGAGCATTTCACCATCAAAGGGACGAGGTCGTACTACAAGAAAGGGATATGTAGCTCTGTTTGTGTGCTTAGCCACCAAGGCTATACACTTGGAGGCAGTAGGAGACTTGTCAGCAGATGCCTTCATCGAAGCGTTAAACCGATTTATAGGAAGAAGAGGCTTGTGTAGTGACATTTACAGCGATTGTGGTACTAATTTCATCGGTGCAAACAGCAAGTTACAAGCAGACTATAAGTCATATAAGGCATTCATTAATTCTAAAATAGCGCCTTTCTTGATTGAAAAACAAATACAGTGGCATTTCATCCCACCATCGGCTCCACACTTTGGTGGATTATGGGAGGCGGGTGTAAAATCGATGAAAACCCATCTAAAACGCACCATCGCAGATCGCATCCTAACATACGAGGAGCTGAGCACTGTTCTAGTTCAGGTCGAAGCATGCCTTAATTCTAGACCTTTATGCCCACTCACAAACGATCCTTCGGATTTCATGGTCCTAACACCAGGGCATTTCATAACTGGAGATTCATTATTTTCACCGCCGAGTCCAGAGCTCGACTTGCATAAATCATTTCCAAATCGTTGGAAAAACTGTCAATATCTAGCGCAACAATTTTGGCGTCGTTGGAGTAGCGAATACTTGTCTCGACTTCAAAGCCGACCTAAGTGGTTAAAACGCCAACCTAATCTGCAAATTCACGATGTTGTTTTAATAAAGGATGAAAGACTTCAATGTCTTCAATGGCCTTTGGCACGTATAATGGAATTGCATCCGGGCGCAGACAACCTAGTGCGTGTTGTCACAGTTAGAACGAAGAATGGATTACTTAAACGTCCTATAACAAAGATCTGCCTATCCAAGATAGTTTTCAAATATCCAAACCCGACCTGACTCACTAATGTCATTTGCACTTAACCTTTCTTTCAGGTCTAGTGGTATCCTGGTCTAGTGGTATCAGATACACATTTTTGCTTGATCTATGTGGCTCTAGATCATATACATATACAGCAGTCTATCCATTGTAAATTAGGACTTATTATTTAAAGGGAAACAAATAAACTCATTGAATACACGAAACAACAGGATTGGTACCTTGACCTCTTTTTTTTCTACATTTCCTAGTGTTTCCCCCAGGTAGACTCCTGGTGCAATCTCTTGTTTATGAACTACCACAGTCATAACTTTAGTTTTTATTTTTAACGGCGCTATTCTAACTGTTCTTGCTTCGATTGTTATATTATTTTTGTTTCTTTGATCTACTGTATTTTTGATACCTAGTAGTGGCAATATAATTATATATTCTTTATTTTCATTAAATAGTGTCAAGTTTTTACTGAGCGTTTTTATAATGGATCTGTTCCATATGTTGTCTCTGCCCAGTATGCCGTCCGCCGGTAGCGTTAAACGTAAAGGCTGTACCTCATCATGGCATATGTTAGTGGACCCTGTTGTGGTTATACAGCCTCCAAATGCTCCACTTAATTCCTTTTTAACCCTTTTATTTATAATGGCATCTTCCTTTAATGCGCATTCTTTTACTAGGCTTGTATCTGCTCCTGTATCCACCAGTAAAATGAGTTTTCCATTTCTCGCCTCTACGCAAGGCAATTCAATGAACACATCACTTGACGTGGCTGAATTCCAGTTAGATACTTCCTTGTTAGTATTTTTATCATCATTATTTAAATTATACGTTAACCACGAGCATATTGTTTTCATGTCCTGTTTCCGTAAATTTGAAATGAAAATTCTAAATTTCGTTAATACTTTTGATTTTATATTACTTGCAAGTGCTTTTATATCTGTAATATATTCTGCTATATTAAGACTAGTGCTCCTTGCTTTATATCGTTAAAAATTGAAAAAAAATTGCTTTTGTAATCGATGTGCATGTTAACTGTGTAATTAGCAAGATGATTAGTAAGAACTCTGCTCCAATTTCTATTATCATCTTTGCTTTATTGGTTAATTTGGTTTTATTTGGTTAATTTTTATTGGTTAAATTGGTTAATTTATTCACCGCTTCATTTAATTTATCGTTTTGTGACGCGACACACAGGTACATGTCACAAACCCAGCTATTTATGCTTTATTTTTTTGTAAACATTAATGAAATGAATATGAGCAAAATGAATACTTTGCGACGCGACCCGTCACAAACCAAGCTATTTATGCTTTATTTTTTAGTAAACATGAATGAAATGAATATGAATAGAATTGAACACTTTGCGACGCGACCCGTCGTAAATCAAGCTATTTATGCTTTATTTTTAAGTAAACATTAATTTTGTATTGAATAAAATGAATTTGAGCAGAACTGAATATTGTAAAAGTAATATTTCGCTGAGAATTAATTGAAACTAATTGTAAAGTAGTTAACATTAGATTTAGTAGCTGGTAATTTCACTTACGGATACTGGATACCTGGTCACCTCGAAATAACAGCTGATCGAGGTGTAACAGCCACCGAGGTGGGAACAACGAAATCAACAAGAAAGTACGCACAGGAAAAGGTATAAAAGATCGTGCACAGCAGATATTGGGGAAGTTCTTCGCAGGCAGTGGCCTGGACAGCATCGTGGCTCCAAGTTCAAATCTGGTAAGTTGTGCAGTAGCTCCTGACCCCTTCCTTGCTCTAGCTGTACGGGTGTTATACATCCTGCAGAAGGCACTCCTTCCTTGCTTTAGGTGTACGGGTGTTATACATCCTGTCGAAGGCAATCCTTCATTGCATTAGGTGTACGGGTGTTATACATCCTGCCGAAGGCAATCCTTCCTTGCGTTAGGTGTACGGGTGTTATACATCCTGCCGAAGGCAATCCTTCATTGCATTAGGTGTACGGGTATTATACATCCTGCGGAAGGCAATCCTTCCCTGCATTAGGTGTACGGGTGTTATACTATACATCCTGCCGAAGTCAATCCTGTATCCCTTTACCTCAGCTGCTAGCCACAACACAAGATTCATCGGCGCATTCACCAGCGCATTCACCGGCGCATCAATCGGCGCATCCATCGGCGCATCCATAGGCGCATTAACCAGCGCACTCACCGGCGCGACAAAGCGCGTTCTTCAACGCGACATCAACGCGACACAGACACAGTCATCGGCGCGACAAAGGCGCATTCACCAGCGCATTCACCGGCGCGAAAAAGTCGCATTCATTGGCGCATTCACCAGCGCATTCACCGGCGCGACAAAGGCGCATTCACCGGCGCATTCATGGGCGCATTCACCAGCGCATTCATCGGCGCATTCACCGGCGTGACAAAGCGCATTCATCGGCGCATTCACCAGCGCATTCACCGGCGCGACAAAGGCGCAGTCATCAGCGCATTCACCAGCGCATTCATCGGCGCGACGAAGGCGCATTCATCGGCGCATTAACCAGCGCACTCACCGGCGCGACAAAGCGCATTCATCGGCGCATTCACCAGCGCATTCACCGGCGCGACGAAGGCGCATTCATCGGCGCATTAACCAGCGCACTCACTGGCGCGACACAGCGCGTTCATCAACGCGACATCAGCACGACACCAGTGCGACACAAGTGCACTCACCGGCGCGAAACAGCGCGTTCATCAACGCGACACCAGCGCGACATCAGCGCGACACAGGCGCGACATCAACACGACACAGGCGCGACATCTACGCGACATCAGCGCGACCCAGGCGCGTTAATCAAAGCGACGCCAGTGCGAATTTGGCTTCAAGGAAAGTGGCACCGCGGAGGAATTAAGGAAAACGCTGGTGGCCTTTATTAATGCGAAACAGTATTCAGGAGACGACAAAACCCGACTCGAAGAATAGGGAGGCCTCGCACGGAAAGAAAGTGACGACTCATTCGAGATCTACGAGCCCAATGCCGCCCAAACACATAGTGGAAGGCGCACCAGGACAACTATCAATCAGCACAGCCGACGGAAAAATATGTGACGACCCACGGCGCACAAAAATAACAAGCAGTCGAACAGATTTAAAAAAAACTGTTCCCAAGAACAGTTCTCATCAGAAAGCACACGCATTTACGCTACTACTACAGACGATCGTTTAGAAACGCCCACACACCGACGCTCAGCGGAGAAATGGAAAGAAAGCAAAAGTGACGGGGTGTGCATGTTACATGCAAATGCAACTGAGCGTCAGAGCGGCTATATGCAAGTGATTCCAGCGAGGAGAGCAAGCAATCAAAGTGCGCTGAGTACTAATAACCTGTTTTGTGCCGAGAGTACAGTAAGTACACAGATCAGCTTTCAGCTGATCTAGAGTGAACCACTGTTGCAGTTTATATACCGCAAAAACAATGTATGCAAGAAGACGGCAGTGAAGTTCACTGACCGTAGAACTTCTTAACCTTGGGAAAGCGCCTATTTGGAAAAAATACTTTTTTTGCACGAAAACTGCTTAACGGAGTACGAAATACCGCACTCCGTTAAAATCGAACATTCTGGAAAAAGGACGCCAACGAGTATAAAACAGACTGCAAAACAGAACTCGAGGTTGTTCAGTGCAGTCTACCTTTCGGTTCAGTTCTCAATCTGATTCTCGTTTCATAAGTTCAGCAAGTTCACACGGTGCAATTGCTCAGTCGGTTCAGTGAAAGCAGTGGTTCAGCCAGTTCAGTTGTGCTGTCAGTTTGGCAGTACTCGAGAAAATTAAAGAGTGAAGTAGTGAAAAGTGATCACGCAGGCAACGCCTTGAAAACAGTAAAACCGGAAAAAAAACAGTGAAAACCAGCGCAGTACGAATTCACAGTCGCAGTGGCTCAAATGCCCTCCTGCTAAAACTCACAAAGGGACGAATTCACAGTCGCAGTGGCTCAAATGCCCTCCTGTTAAATTCGCAGTCGTAGTGGCTCAAATGCCCTCCTGCTAAAACTCACAAAGGGACGAATTCACAGTCGCAGTGGCTCAAATGCCCTCCTGTTAGTACTCGCAACGAGTTGAATTCACAGTCGCAGTGGCTCAAATGCCCTCCTGCTAAAACTCAGAAAGAGTTGAATTCACAGTTGCAGTGGCTCAAATGCCCTCCTGTTAAATTCGCAGTCGTAGGGGCTCAAATGCCCTTCTGCTAAAACTCACAAAGGGACGAATTCACAGTCGCAGTGGCTCAAATGCCCTCCTGTTAGTACTCGTAAAGAGTAGAATTCACAGTTGTAGTGGCTCAAATGCCCTCCTGTAATTACCCGTAAAGAGACGCGTAACCATAAGCTATCTCACGTAGTGAGATATCAGCAAGTCAGTAGAACACGTGTGATCTCATAAACGCAGTGAGATATCAGCATGTCAGTAAAACATCAGTGATCTCACAAACGCAGTGAGGTATCAGCAAATCAGCGGAACACCAGTGATCTCACACACGCAGTGAGATATCAGCAAGTAAACAGAACACCAGTGATCCCACAGATCCAGTGAGGAATCAGCAACAGCGAGACATCAATAATCCGGCAGAATACCAGTGATCTCACAAACGCGGTGAGATATCAACAACCCATCAGCATAAAGCGCAAAGCGCGTAGAGGTACCGACGACAGTATATTATTGTATTTTTAGTACGACTACCAACTGTACAAGCAAACCGAACACAAATATTAGAATAAGATATTTCTAAGGTGAATAAAGATATTGAACCTAAATAATCTTGTCTTGTAATCGAACCCTGGAGTCCCGGCGAGCTAATCCAAGCCTTAGAAGAAGACAAGAAGGTTCGTTACAAGTGGCGCCCGAACAGGGACAATATCATATTCACCAATAGCTAAGACTCGACTAGAAATTTATATAATATAATAAATTAAAACTTATCATGGAGCCGACTGGGACCAAAACATACCGAACAGGATGATTATACCGGCTAAATAAAGAATCGCTGGCTCAGTGCTTGTCTGAGTTTGGACTCGTCGCCGAAGGAACTCTCAATGACATGAGGAAAAGACTTGTCGAGTTCGTCAATGAAAGAAACCACGCGGAGAGCGTGGAACGAAGGTTGAGGGCGTATGAAGCGGAAGACGGTCGCACAACACCGGAACCCAGTGACCTGCCGAAAGTGCTAATGATGGATGTTCCGACGAGAGAACGCAGCCCGAGTGGCCGAGTGAGCGTAAACACCCCGCGGGTGACGGACAGTAACCTGTTGGAAAGAGTCGAGCGACATTCGTACCCCGATGTTATTGACAAGGTGAGCAAATGGTCCGTGAGGTATGATGGCGGTGTCGACCCTTTGGCCTTCGTAGAGCGGATGGAGGAGCTGGCCGAGACGTATGGCATCGACAGCAATCTGTTGCCACGCGCGATGCCAGAGCTGCTGGAAGACAAAGCCTTGCTCTGGTATCGAAACAACAATAATCATTGGCGGTCATGGGAGGCTTTTAAGCAAGACTTCCTGGACTTCTTCCTACCTAGTCGTTTATTTGAAAGACTCGACGACGACATTCGCAGTCGACAACAGCGCGCAAACGAGAAGTTCAAGGACTACGTCATTAGCCTGCAAAATCTAATGAGACATAGCAGGTACACAGAGAAAGAAAAGCTGGAGAGGATATACAAAAAATCTGCGTTTGAGTACCAGTTTTATATAAAAAGACAAGATTTCCGGGAGCTGAAGGAGTTGCTCTCGTTGGTGGAGGATTTCAAGTGCCTGCGATTCGCCAAGGCAGACGAGTTTTCAGAAGAATACCAGACGCGGCCAGTAGCCTCAAGACAGTGGCCATCTGAACGCAACCATGCGGTGAGCCAGGCGGTCTCAAGGCCTTTCAACCCGGAAACGGCATGCGGACGCTGCAGGCAGGAAGGTCACATGCGCCGCGATTGCTGAAACCCGGTCGTGATTTTCTGCTGGGAGTGTGGCCGAGAGGGAACCAGAACCATTGACTGTTGCAGACAGAGACAGGGAAACGACCTGGGACCCCGCCGAAAGCGAGAGGAGGCGGGCCCCAGCCAGAGGATCTCTCGCAGAAATTAAAGCCCCTCCGGATTAACAATCGGCGCATCGTGGCCATGGTGTCCATCCAAGGCAAGCAAATACAGGCGACAGTGGACACGGGAGCGACGCGAAGTTTCGTGAGCAGGGCGCTCGCGGAAAGACTGGTGGGAAAGAGGCTGTTTGAGAAAGCGAAGGTGGAAATTCGCATGGCGGACGGAACAACCAGAAAAGTGTCCGAATGTACCACACTAGAAGTTGCTATGGGAAATGGTACATGCGAGTTGTCCTTTCTTGTGTTGACGGAAGTCCTAGACGACGTGCTCCACGGAATGGATTTTCTGTGCGGGATAGGAGCGACACTCTCCTTCGGAGGCGAAACCGTGTCTCTGGGCCCAACGGAGAAACAGGAGAAGGCGAATGGCGCAGTCATTTGCACATCAGCACAAGAATCAGGTCCTAGACAACCAGAGGACATGGAGAGTTTTCTTCAGGAGGAATTGAAGAAATTTGAAACCCTGAAAGGCGTCTCTAATATTACGGAGCATAAAATAGTGATGCGGGATGAGCGTCCTATAAAACAACGGTATTTTCCCCGAAATCCGACGATGCAGGCTGTCATCGACAAAGAGATCGACGAACTCCTCGAGAAAGGCTGCATAGAACCTTCAAGCAGTCCTTACAGCGCACCAATCGTGTTGGTGAAAAAGAATTCGGTGAATGGAGATTATGCGTGGATTATCCCCAGCTGAATGCCCGCTCGATTCCGGATGCATACCCCATTCCAAGGATTTAACATATTCTGGAGCGGTTGCGAGATGCGAAATATATCAGTAACCTGGATCTGAAGAGCGGGTACTGGCAGATTCCAATGGCAGAAGACAGTAAGCAATACACGGCGTTTACTGTACCTGGAAGAGGACTTTTTCAGTGGCGGGTGATGCCTTTCGGGCTGCATTCGGCTCCAGCCACTTTTCAGCGAGCCTTGGACCAGGTTATCGGTCCCGATTTGGAGCCTAAAGCTTTCGCCTATCTGGACGACATAATTGTCACAGGTTCGTCCGCGGAAGAGCACATCGCCAATCTTCGAGAGGTTTTCCGGCGTTTGAGACAGGCAAATCTCAAACTCAACGTGAACAAATGCGAGTTCTTTAAGAAAGAACTTAAATACCTGGGTCATGTGGTAAGCGAGCAAGGCATCCAGACAGACCCGGAGAAAATTTCGGCGATTCAAAATTTGAAACCGCCAACCACCACCAAAGAATTGCGAAGATGCTTGGGCATTGCCTCCTGCTACCGCAGGTTCGTGCCGGATTTCGCCAAGACCGTCCAGCCAATGACCACGCTGCTACGTAAAGGGAAACATTGGAAGTGGGGCGAGGCGCAACAGGAAGCGTTTGAAACCCTCAAACAAAAACTCACGGAGGCACCAATACTGGCGTGCCCAGATTTCAACGAGAGATTCCAACTGCAAACGGACGCGAGCGACTTCGGACTTGGAGTCGTGCTCACACAACAACTGGAAGGACAGGAGCGTGTTATCGCGTACGCCAGCCGACATCTTAACAAGGCCGAAAAGAATTACTCGGCAACAGAAAAAGAATGCCTGGCCATAGTGTGGGGTATTCGCAAGATGCGCGCTTACCTTGAGGGATACCGGTTCACCGTAATCACAGATCATCTGGCGCTGAAGTGGCTAAATTCTATTGAGAATATATCTATATCTATATAAATATATCTATCCGGGAGAATAGCGAGGTGAGCTTTGGAGTCACAACAGTTTTCCTTTGAAATCCAGTACCGGAAGGGGAAGCTGAATGTAATCGCGGATGCACTATCCCGACAGCCGCAAGAAACCGTCGCCAGAGTGACAGCAGCAGAGACACGCGAGCAACACTGCAAGTGGTTACAAGCAAAGGTCAAAGAAGTGGAACAAAATCCGGAGAAGTTCCCAGATTATACCTTGGAGAATGGAAATTTGTACCGGCATATTCCAAATCGACTTGGAGACGAGGACTGCACGCCGTGGAAATTGTGCGTGCCCAGGACCATGAGAGGCCGAGTTCTCAAAGAGAATCACGACCATCCGTGCGCTGGCCACGGGGGAGTCCGCAAGACGATATGCCGGCTAACAAGTAAATATTACTGGCCCGGGATGTTCCAGGATGCGAGGAAATATGTGCGGCAATGTGAATCGTGTCAACGTTACAAGCCGAATCAGCAAAAGGCTGCAGGGAAAATGCTCACTCAATTGGCAGAAGAACCTTGGGCGATACTCTGCGCGGATTTTGTGGGTCCGCTACCCCGTTCTACACACGGAAACACAACGCTTCTCGTATTCTTCGACAAATTTTCAAAATGGACAGAAATGATACCGTTACGCAAAGCTTCAACAGAACACTTGCAGCGAGCGTTCCGAGAACGAATTCTAGCCCGGTTCGGGGTACCTAAGATTCTGGTCACGGATAACGGGACTCAGTTTACGAGTCGCAGTTTTCGTCGTTTCCTCCAGTACATGGGTGTGAAGCAACAGTATACTGCTCCATACACACCACAGGAGAATCCCACGGAGAGAATCAACAGAACGATAAAAACGATTATTGCACAACTTTCGGACAACAAGCATCGGAACTGGGACGAACTGCTCCCAGAAATTACGCTAGCCATTAATAGCAGCGTATCCGAGTCCACGGGATACAGCCCGGCATATCTCACTCAAGGACGAGAGCCAAGACTTCCTGGAACTTACTACGACGAACAAACGCCAGGCAGCGGTCAGGAACCCATACAGCCCTCAGAGAGGGGGGAAAATCTAAGAGAGGTCTTCAAATTGATGGTGAGAAACTTGGAAAAGGCAACGCAGGATCAGGCGCACCACTATAACTTGCGACGACGACAGTGGAAACCAGAAATTGGGCAATCAATACTCATGCACCCGCTGTCGAAAGCAATCGACAGCTTCGCGGCGAAATTGTCTCCGAAATTCGACGGCCCGTACCAGGTCATCGGATTCGTGTCACCAGTGATCGTTTGTTTACAGAAAGAAGGTGAGACCCGGCCTAAAACGGCTCATGTGAGCGAGCTCAAGGCGTACCAACAGGCGGCAGCGCAAAGTGACCATACTCCCGAGAGAGTTTCTGACAACGTACGTCTGATTCAGAGCACAGGAAGCCCGCCAACCACAGACGCTGACGGTCCAACCAAATCAAGAGCAGAAACAAACAAACGCGGAGGCAGAAGGAAATTGTGTCGGCCAGAACCCGATTACAGGAAGGGAAAACCGGCTTCAGCAAGAATAGCCATAGCTAGCGAAGAATTCAACAGCGACCCGAAAGCAAAACACAGGCAGAATCCGCAAACGCGGCGACAGACTTACAACAGGCCACAGGTGGACACCCGTGGCGCAGACATAAAAAATAAGCAGAAGGCTACGCATCCGGCGGACGAGAAACAAACGACTCGAGCATATTCGCAAGGTCGCGAGCACTTGAAATTCGGCGACTTCACGCCGGAAGAAAGGAAGGCGTTGTTTCACAAGGAATTGCCCTCCCAGCTATCAGCTGGGATTCACGGATCGCGAAGCAGAGCAAAATGCGAACTACGGGGAAACAATAACAAGTAATTCGTAAATGTTAAATTAAGGAAAACACAAAACAAGTAATGCGGCAGCAGTACACAGAGTGAGGATTACAAGCACTAAAATTAATACACTTCACATAGTTGTGGACAGACTTTATAGACTTCGTCTCAGAACGCCACCAACGTCTTCGCAACACCAGCTTCTCGCGATCGTTCGCGACGCCTTCAGATACCATGCTCGTTGTCATTGGCAGCGCGTTGTCCTCGTCCAGCTTCAGGCAGATACCGGCCAGCAACACCACTGGTGGGCAACTGCAGCAGCAGCATTCGCTTCCCACTCACCAAATGGAGCAGGGCATGGGATACGCGACCATCAGTGTCGGTGCTGCGTAGGGAGCTACATACTCGCAGGTTGAAATCACCGGTGCCAGGAAAACCAATTGCACTTCGGAAAATCTGTAGGTACGGTTTAACGATACAAAGGGAAAGAGGTTACCTTATGTCAGTGCAGGAAGGTGTCCGGTGCTCCATCAAGCACTCTGGGGCTTCAAGGGGCAGGTTTCGAGAGAAACAAACGACAAAATTCGCGCACAAACGATTTTACAACGATTTGCTCGGATGGCAAAAACATTACAGCGATCAGCTGCTTTTGACAGCCGAAGTTAGCTCTGGTCAAAAGCGAAAATCGTGTAACCCCACCTAAGGAACACTGAGATCAGTGTACAGATCGATAAAGGGTTCGCACACACGGGAATAAAATGAGGGGAGAGATCACGCACACCAGTTAGGGCGATCCTCACCAACATTGTGAAAACAGCCAACAAAGGAGTTCGGCACAGAGATCAAGGACAAGGAAGTGTGAGAAAACCACTTGTCAAGCAGGTCTTGAGGCGTGAAGCGGATTCACGGAGGGAAAAAAGAAAAAAAAGGAAACAAAGTAAAATGAACCAAAGAAGTAAAAATTTAAATTAATGGATTTAAAAATTCATAGAGTAAAAGGGAAATAATGAACCAGGAGGATGTCCCCACATACACTATCTCCGACTCGGAGGAGGAGTCTATGGAGGAGAGCGAAGAGGAGATCGACGCAAGCGAGGCTAACATAGATCTCACGAATTTTTACACCACGCGGGATATTGTGCGACGACCGGGTCGCTTGTACCGACTGTGGCAGATTACCCGGGTGGAAACGGTGGTGACACGGGACGACGCCACAGCAGAGGAGGTGAGCGAGGACCACCTCGAAATAATAAGCCAGGCCAACTTCAGCTTCGCGGCGCAGATGAAAGGGCTGCAGGACGCCGCTACCCAGACCGAAGCTTATTGTAACTCCGAGGCGGCCGTACAGACGGAAGACAGCGGCCGAGGAGAGATCGCCGTGCAAACGGACGACTTTGGGCAAACGAAGCATGCCTCGCAGACGTCACTACGACATTCACACGCACGCAGAGGGTACGACAGGTATGAGGAAGTACCCCTGGAGAGGGCTCCCCCTGAAGTGGTAAGAATGGCGGAGGAACTCCGTGGGAAACACCGACGGGGGCAAGCCCTCAACAAAATTATATGCGTTGGTGGAGCGCGGTTCCGGATAAAGCTGAGCAGGTCCGGCAAGGTACGGGTACGCAGCGAAGCCTAGACGGCGAAGGGAAAATTGGAAACCGACAGGAGGCTGTAAAAAAAATGTGAAGTAAATGAAAATAGCAAATGAAGTAAATGAATTAAGTTATATATGAATTTATTAAATGGATTAATTGGAACCGCATTGAAAATTAATTAGAAATTGCAGACAAGAGAAAAAAAAAATTGCTGTGCAAATTTGGCGCACAAAAATAACAAGTAGTCGAACAGATTTAAAAAAAACTGTTCCCAAGAACAGTTCTCATCAGAGAGCACACGCATTTACGCTACTACTACAGACGATCGTTTAGAAACGCCCACACACCGACGCTCAGCGGAGAAATGGAAAGAAAGCAAAAGTGACGTGGTGTGCATGTTACATGCAAATGCAACTGAGCGTCAGAGCGGCTATATGCAAGTGATTCCAGCGAGGAGAGCAAGCAATCAAAGTGCGCTGAGTACTAATAACCTGTTTTGTGCCGAGAGTACAGTAAGTACACAGATCAGCTCTCAGCTGATCTAGAGTGAACCACTGTTGCAGTTTATATACCGCAAAAACAATGTATACAAGAAGACGGCAGTGAAGTTCACTGACCGTAGAACTTCTTAACCTTGGGAAAGCGGCTATTTGGAAAAAATACTTTTTTTGCACGAAAACTGCTTAACGGAGTACGAAATACCGCACTCCGTTAAAATCTAACATTCTGGAAAAAGGACGCCAACGAGTATAAAACAGACTGCAAAACAGAACTCGAGGTTGTTCAGTGCAGTCTACCTTTCGGTTCAGTTCTCAATCTGATTCTCGTTTCATAAGTTCAGCAAGTTCACACGGTGCAATTGCTCAGTCGGTTCAGTGAAAGCAGTGGTTCAGCCAGTTCAGTTGTGCTGTCAGTTTGGCAGTACTCGAGAAAATTAAAGAGTGAAGTAGTGAAAAGTGATCAAGCAGGCAACGCCTTGAAAACAGTAAAGCCGGAAAAAAAACAGTGAAAACCAGCGCAGTACGAATTCACAGTCGCAGTGGCTCAAATGCCCTCCTGCTAAAACTCACAAAGGGACGAATTCACAGTCGCAGTGGCTCAAATGCCCTCCTGTTAGTACTTGCAAAGAGTTGAATTCACAGTCGCAGTGGCTCAAATGCCCTCCTGTTAAATTCGCAGTCGTAGTGGCTCAAATGCGCTCCTGCTAAAACTCACAAAGGGACGAATTCACAGTCGCAGTGGCTCAAATGCCCTCTTGTTAGTACTCGCAACGAGTTGAATTCACAGTCGAAGTGACTCAAATGCCCTCCTGCTAAAACTCAGAAAGAGTTGAATTCTCAGTCGCAGTGGCTCAAATGCCCTCCTGTTAAATTCGCAGTCGTAGTGGCTCAAATGCCCTCCTGCTAAAACTCACAAAGGGACGAATTCACAGTCGCAGTGGCTCAAATGCCCTCCTGTTAGTACTCGTAAAGAGTCGAATTCACAGTTGTAGTGGCTCAAATGCCCTCCTGTAATTACCCGTAAAGAGACGCGTAACCATAAGCTATCTCACAAACGTAGTGAGATATCAGCAAGTCAGTAGAACACGTGTGATCTCATAAACGCAGTAAGATATCAGCATGTCAGTAAAACATCAGTGATCTCACAAACGCAGTGAGGTATCAGCAAATCAGCGGAACACCAGTGATCTCACACACGCAGTGAGATATCAGCAAGTCAACAGAACACCAGTGATCCCACAGACCCAGTGAGGAATCAGCAACAGCGAGACATCAATAATCCGGCAGAATACCAGTGATCTCACAAACGCGGTGAGATATCAACAACCCATCAGCATAAAGCGCAAAGCGCGTAGAGGTACCGACGACAGTATATTATTGTATTTCTAGTACGACTACCAACTGTACAAGCAAACCAAACACAAATATTAGAATAAGATATTTGTAAGGTGAATAAAGATATTGAACCTAAATAATCTTGTCTTGTAATCGAACCCTGGAGTCCCGGCGAGCTAATCCAAGCCTTAGAAGACGACAAGAAGGTTCGTTACAAGTGGCGCCCGAACAGGGACAATATCATATTCACCAATAGCTAAGACTCGAATAGAAATTTATATAATATAATAAATTAAAACTTATCATGGAGCCGACTGGGACCAAAACATACCGAACAGGATGGTTATACCGGCTAAATAAAGAATCGCTGGCTCAGTGCTTATCTGAGTTTGGACTCGTCGCCGAAGGAACTCTCAATGACATGAGGAAAAGACTTGTCGAGTTCGTCAATGAAAGAAACCACGCGGAGAGCGTGGAACGAAGGTTGAGGGCGTATGAAGCGGAAGACGGTCGCACAACACCGGAACCCAGTGACCTGCCGAAAGTGCTAATGATGGATGTTCCGACGAGAGAACGCAGCCCGAGTGGCCGAGTGAGCGTAAACACCCCGCGGGTGACGGACAGTAACCTGTTGGAAAGAGTCGAGCGACATTCGTACCCCGATGTTATTGACAAGGTGAGCAAATGGTCCGTGAGGTATGATGGCGGTGTCGACCCTTTGGCCTTCGTAGAGCCAATGATGGAGGAGCTGGCCGAGACGTATGGCATCGACAGCAATCTGTTGCCACGCGCGATGCCAGAGCTGCTGGAAGACAAAGCCTTGCTCTGGTATCGAAACAACAATAATCATTGGCGGTCATGGGAGGCTTTTAAGCAAGACTTCCTGGACTTCTTCCTACCTAGTCGTTTCCGGGAGCTGAAGGAGTTGCTCTCGTTGGTGGAGGATTTCAAGTGCCTGCGATTCGCCAAGGCAGACGAGTTTTCAGAAGAATACCAGACGCGGCCAGTAGCCTCAAGACAGTGGCCATCTGAACGCAACCATGCGGTGAGCCAGGCGGTCTCAAGGCCTTTCAACCCGGAAACGGCATGCGGACGCTGCAGGCAGGAAGGTCACATGCGCCGCGATTGCTGAAACCCGGTCGTGATTTTCTGCTGGGAGTGTGGCCGAGAGGGAACCAGAACCATTGACTGTTGCAGACAGAGACAGGGAAACGACCTGGGACCCCGCCGAAAGCGAGAGGAGGCGGGCCCCAGCCAGAGGATCTCTCGCAGAAATTAAAGCCCCTCCGGATTAACAATCGGCGCATCGTGGCCATGGTGTCCATCCAAGGCAAGCAAATACAGGCGACAGTGGACACGGGAGCGACGCGAAGTTTCGTGAGCAGGGCGCTCGCGGAAAGACTGGTGGGAAAGAGGCTGTTTGAGAAAGCGAAGGTGGAAATTCGCATGGCGGACGGAACAACCAGAAAAGTGTCCGAATGTACCACACTAGAAGTTGCTATGGGAAATGGTACATGCGAGTTGTCCTTTCTTGTGTTGACGGAAGTCCTAGACGACGTGCTCCACGGAATGGATTTTCTGTGCGGGATAGGAGCGACACTCTCCTTCGGAGGCGAAACCGTGTCTCTGGGCCCAACGGAGAAACAGGAGAAGGCGAATGGCGCAGTCATTTGCACATCAGCACAAGAATCAGGTCCTAGACAACCAGAGGACATGGAGAGTTTTCTTCAGGAGGAATTGAAGAAATTTGAAACCCTGAAAGGCGTCTCTAATATTACGGAGCATAAAATAGTGATGCGGGATGAGCGTCCTATAAAACAACGGTATTTTCCCCGAAATCCGGCGATGCAGGCTGTCATCGACAAAGAGATCGACGAACTCCTCGAGAAAGGCTGCATAGAACCTTCAAGCAGTCCTTACAGCGCACCAATCGTGTTGGTGAAAAAGAAGTCGGTGAATGGAGATTATGCGTGGGTTATCCCCAGCTGAATGCCCGCTCGATTCCGGATGCATACCCCATTCCAAGGATTTAACATATTCTGGAGCGGTTGCGAGATGCGAAATATATCAGTAACCTGGATCTGAAGAGCGGGTACTGGCAGATTCCAATGGCAGAAGACAGTAAGCAATACACGGCGTTTACTGTACCTGGAAGAGGACTTTTCCAGTGGCGGGTGATGCCTTTCGGGCTGCATTCGGCTCCAGCCACTTTTCAGCGAGCCTTGGACCAGGTTATCGGTCCCGATTTGGAGCCTAAAGCTTTCGCCTATCTGGACGACATAATTGTCACAGGTTCGTCCGCGGAAGAGCACATCGCCAATCTTCGAGAGGTTTTCCGGCGTTTGAGACAGGCAAATCTCAAACTCAACGTGAACAAATGCGAGTTCCTTAAGAAAGAACTTAAATACCTGGGTCATGTGGTAAGCGAGCAAGGCATCCAGACAGACCCGGAGAAAATTTCGGCGATTCAAAATTTGAAACCGCCAACCACCACCAAAGAATTGCGAAGATGCTTGGGCATTGCCTCCTGCTACCGCAGGTTCGTGCCGGATTTCGCCAAGACCGTCCAGCCAATGACCACGCTGCTACGTAAAGGGAAACATTGGAAGTGGGGCGAGGCGCAACAGGAAGCGTTTGAAACCCTCAAACAAAAACTCACGGAGGCACCAATACTGGCGTGCCCAGATTTCAACGAGAGATTCCAACTGCAAACGGACGCGAGCGACTTCGGACTTGGAGTCGTGCTCACACAACAACTGGAAGGTCAGGAGCGTGTTATCGCGTACGCCAGCCGACATCTTAACAAGGCCGAAAAGAATTACTCGGCAACAGAAAAAGAATGCCTGGCCATAGTGTGGGGTACTCGCAAGATGCGCGCTTACCTTGAGGGATACCGGTTCACCGTAATCACAGATCATCTGGCGCTGAAGTGGCTAAATTCTATTGAGAGTCCATCCGGGAGAATAGCGAGGTGAGCTTTGGAGTCACAACAGTTTTCCTTTGAAATCCAGTACCGGAAGGGGAAGCTGAATGTAATCGCGGATGCACTATCCCGACAGCCGCAAGAAACCGTCGCCAGAGTGACAGCAGCAGAGACACGCGAGCAACACTGCAAGTGGTTACAAGCAAAGGTCAAAGAAGTGGAACAAAATCCGGAGAAGTTCCCAGATTATACCTTGGAGAATGGAAATTTGTACCGGCATATTCCAAATCGACTTGGAGACGAGGACTGCACGCCGTGGAAATTGTGCGTGCCCAGGATCATGAGAGGCCGAGTTCTCAAAGAGAATCACGACCATCCGTGCGCTGGCCACGGGGGAGTCCGCAAGACGATATGCCGGCTAACAAGTAAATATTACTGGCCCGGGATGTTCCAGGATGCGAGGAAATATGTGCGGCAATGTGAATCGTGTCAACGTTACAAGCCGAATCAGCAAAAGGCTGCAGGGAAAATGCTCACTCAATTGGCAGAAGAACCTTGGGCGATACTCTGCGCGGATTTTGTGGGTCCGCTACCCCGTTCTACACACGGAAACACAACGCTTCTCGTATTCTTCGACAAATTTTCAAAATGGACAGAAATGATACCGTTACGCAAAGCTTCAACAGAACACTTGCAGCGAGCGTTCCGAGAACGAATTCTAGCCCGGTTCGGGGTACCTAAGATTCTGGTCACGGATAACGGGACTCAGTTTACGAGTCGCAGTTTTCGTCGTTTCCTCCAGTACATGGGTGTGAAGCAACAGTATACTGCTCCATACACACCACAGGAGAATCCCACGGAGAGAATCAACAGAACGATAAAAACGATTATTGCACAACTTTCGGACAACAATCATCGGAACTGGGACGAACTGCTCCCAGAAATTACGCTAGCCATTAATAGCAGCGTATCCGAGTCCACGGGATACAGCCCGGCATATCTCACTCAAGGACGAGAGCCAAGACTTCCTGGAACTTACTACGACGAACAAACGCCAGGCAGCGGTCAGGAACCCATACAGCCCTCAGAGAGGGGGGAAAATCTAAGAGAGGTCTTCAAATTGATGGTGAGAAACTTGGAAAAAGCAACGCAGGATCAGGCGCACCACTATAACTTGCGACGACGACAGTGGAAACCAGAAATTGGGCAATCAATACTCGTGCACCCGCTGTCGAAAGCAATCGACAGCTTCGCGGCGAAATTGTCTCCGAAATTCGACGGCCCGTACCAGGTCATCGGATTCGTGTCACCAGTGATCGTTTGTTTACAGAAAGAAGGTGAGACCCGGCCTAAAACGGCTCATGTGAGCGAGCTCAAGGCGTACCAACAGGCGGCAGCGCAAAGTGACCATACTCCCGAGAGAGTTTCTGGCAACGTACGTCTGATTCAGAGCACAGGAAGCCCGCCAACCACAGACGCTGACGGTCCAACCAAATCAAGAGCAGAAACAAACAAACGCGGAGGCAGAAGGAAATTGTGTCGGCCAGAACCCGATTACAAGAAGAGAAAACCGGCTTCAGCAAGAATAGCCATAGCTAGCGAAGAATTCAACAGCGACCCGAAAGCAAAACACAGGCAGAATCCGCAAACGCGGCGACAGACTTACAACAGGCCACAGGTGGACACCCGTGGCGCAGACATAAAAAATAAGCAGAAGGCTACGCATCCGGCGGACGAGAAACAAACGACTCGAGCATATTCGCAAGGTCGCGAGCACTTGAAATTCGGCGACTTCACGCCGGAAGAAAGGAAGGCATTGTTTCACAAGGAATTGCCCTCCCAGCTATCA
Source organism: Sicus ferrugineus (assembly GCA_922984085.1). Taxonomy (NCBI): domain Eukaryota; kingdom Metazoa; phylum Arthropoda; class Insecta; order Diptera; family Conopidae; genus Sicus; species Sicus ferrugineus. Next base: position 68,665,100 of record OV277348.1, read on the forward strand.
GCTGGGATTCACGGATCGCGAAGCAGAGCAAAATGCGAACTACGGGGAAACAATAACAAGTAATTCGTAAATGTTAAATTAAGGAAAACACAAAACAAGTAATGCGGCAGCAGTACACAGAGTGAGGATTACAAGCACTAAAATTAATACACTTCACATAGTTGTGGACAGACTTTTTAGACTTCGTCTCAGAACGCCACCAACGTCTTCGCAACACCAGCTTCTCGCGATCGTTCGCGACGCCTTCAGATACCATGCTCGTTGTCATTGGCAGCGCGTTGTCCTCGTCCAGCTTCAGGCAGATACCGGCCAGCAACACCACTGGTGGGCAACTGCAGCAGCAGCATTCGCTTCCCACTCACCAAATGGAGCAGGGCATGGGATACGCGACCATCAGTGTCGGTGCTGCGTAGGGAGCTACATACTTGCAGGTTGAAATCACCGGTGCCAGGAAAACCAATTGCACTTCGGAAAATCTGTAGGGACGGTTTAACGATACAAAGGGAAAGAGGTTACCTTATGTCAGTGCAGGAAGGTGTCCGGTGCTCCATCAAGCACTCTGGGGCTTCAAGGGGCAGGTTTCGAGAGAAACAAACGACAAAATTCGCGCACAAACGATTTTACAACGATTTGCTCGGATGGCAAAAACATTACAGCGATCAGCTGCTTTTGACAGCCGAAGTTAGCTCTGGTCAAAAGCGAAAATCGTGTAACCCCACCTAAGGAACACTGAGATCAGTGTACAGATCGATAAAGGGTTCGCACACACGGGAATAAAATGAGGGGAGAGATCACGCACACCAGTTAGGGCGATCCTCACCAACATTGTGAAAACAGCCAACAAAGGAGTTCGGCACAGAGATCAAGGACAAGGAAGTGTGAGAAAACCACTTGTCAAGCAGGTCTTGAGGCGTGAAGCGGATTCACGGAGGGAAAAAAGAAAAAAAAGGAAACAAAGTAAAATGAACCAAAGAAGTAAAAATTTAAATTAATGGATTTAAAAATTCATAGAGTAAAAGGGAAATAATGAACCAGGAGGATGTCCCCACATACACTATCTCCGACTCGGAGGAGGAGTCTATGGAGGAGAGCGAAGAGGAGATCGACGCAAGCGAGGCTAACATAGATCTCACGAATTTTTACACCACGCGGGATGTTGTGCGACGACCGGGTCGCTTGTACCGACTGTGGCAGATTACCCGGGTGGAAACGGTGGTGACACGGGACGACGCCACAGCAGAGGAGGTGAGCGAGGACCACCTCGAAATAATAAGCCAGGCCAACTTCAGTTTCGCGGCGCAGATGAAAGGGCTGCAGGACGCCGCTACCCAGACCGAAGCTTATTGTAACTCCGAGGCGGCCGTACAGACGGAAGACAGCGGCCGAGGAGAGATCGCCGTGCAAACGGACGACTTTGGGCAAACGAAGCATGCCTCGCAGACGTCACTACGACATTCACACGCACGCAGAGGGTACGACAGGTATGAGGAAGTACCCCTGGAGAGGGCTCCCCCTGAAGTGGTAAGAATGGCGGAGGAACTCCGTGGGAAACACCGACGGGGGCAAGCCCTCAACAAAATTATATGCGTTGGTGGAGCGCGGTTCCGGATAAAGCTGAGCAGGTCCGGCCAGGTACGGGTACGCAGCGAAGCCTAGACGGCGAAGGGAAAATTGGAAACCGACAGGAGGCTGTAAAAAAAATGTGAACTAAATGAAAATAGCAAATGAAGTAAATGAATTAAGTTATATATGAATTTATTAAATGGATTAATTGGAACCGCATTGAAAATTAATTAGAAATTGCAGACAAGAGAAAAAAAAATTGCTGTGCAAATTTGGCGCACAAAAATAACAAGCAGTCGAACAGATTTAAAAAAAACTGTTCCCAAGAACAGTTCTCATCAGAAAGCACACGCGTTTCCGCTACTACTACAGACGATCGTTTAGAAACGCCCACACACCGACGCTCAGCGGAGAAATGGAAAGAAAGCAAAAGTGACGTGGTGTGCATGTTACATGCAAATGCAACTGAGCGTCAGAGCGGCTATATGCAAGTGATTCCAGCGAGGAGAGCAAGCAATCAAAGTGCGCTGAGTACTAATAACCTGTTTTGTGCCGAGAGTACAGTAAGTACACAGATCAGCTCTCAGCTGATCTAGAGTGAACCACTGTTGCAGTTTATACCACCACTGTTCTCGTTTCATAAGTTCAGCAAGTTCACACGGTGCAATTGCTCAGTCGGTTCAGTGAAAGCAGTGGTTCAGCCAGTTCAGTTGTGCTGTCAGTTTGGCAGTACTCGAGAAAATTAAAGAGTGAAGTAGTGAAAAGTGATCAAGCAGGCAACGCCTTGAAAACAGTAAAGCCGGAAAAAAAAACAGTGAAAATCAGCGCAGTACGAATTCACAGTCGCAGTGGCTCAAATGCCCTCCTGCTAAAACTCACAAAGGGACGAATTCACAGTCGCAGTGGCTCAAATGCCCTCCTGTTAGTACTTGCAAAGAGTTGAATTCACAGTCGCAGTGGCTCAAATGCCCTCCTGTTAAATTCGCAGTCGTAGTGGCTCAAATGCGCTCCTGCTAAAACTCACAAAGGGACGAATTCACAGTCGCAGTGGCTCAAATGCCCTCCTGTTAGTACTCGCAACGAGTTGAATTCACAGTCGAAGTGACTCAAATGCCCTCCTGCTAAAACTCAGAAAGAGTTGAATTCTCAGTCGCAGTGGCTCAAATGCCCTCCTGTTAAATTCGCAGTCGTAGTGGCTCAAATGCCCTCCTGCTAAAACTCACAAAGGGACGAATTCACAGTCGCAGTGGCTCAAATGCCCTCCTGTTAGTACTCGTAAAGAGTCGAATTCACAGTTGTAGTGGCTCAAATGCCCTCCTGTAATTACCCGTAAAGAGACGCGTAACCATAAGCTATCTCACAAACGTAGTGAGATATCAGCAAGTCAGTAGAACACCAGTGATCTCACACACGCAGTGAGATATCAGCAAGTCAACAGAACACCAGTGATCCCACAGACCCAGTGAGGAATCAGCAACAGCGAGACATCAATAATCCGGCAGAATACCAGTGATCTCACAAACGCGGTGAGATATCAACAACCCATCAGCATAAAGCGCAAAGCGCGTAGAGGTACCGACGACAGTATATTATTGTATTTCTAGTACGACTACCAACTGTACAAGCAAACCAAACACAAATATTAGAATAAGATATTTCTAAGGTGAATAGAGATATTGAACCTAAATAATCTTGTCTTGTAATCGAACCCTGGAGTCCCGGCGAGCTAATCCAAGCCTTAGAAGAAGACAAGTAGGTTCGTTACAAATATCAGCGCAAACAAGAGCAGCGAGTCCCGTCGCAAATAAATACACAACAGAAGAGCCGCCAGGACCCCCAAAGGTGACCTTCCACCGCAGCATGAGCGAGCAGGTAATGGACAGGGTTCGGAAGTGGTCGGCGAGATACAATGGCAAGGGAGATCCCATTTCATTCATTGAACGGGTCGAAGAACCGGCCAGGTCGTATGGAATTGATCTTGACCTCCTCCCGAGAACCATGCCAGAACTATCAACGGACATGGCATCCGCATGGTATCGAAATAATGACGAGCAATGGGTGGAATAGGCTGCGTTCAAAAGGGATTTTTTGACGTTCTTTCTTCCGGGCCGATATTTCGAACAGCTGGACGACGCCATTAAGGCTCGACTGCAACAACCAGGTGAAATTCTCCAATAGCTGGACACTTTGGGGTCTACAAAACCATCTAACGTCTGGCGCAACGCTATTACTGGCCAGGAATGTTTAGAGATGCCTGCATATATTTACGCAACTGCAATTCTTACCAGAAGTACAAACAGGAACAACAGAAGCCAGTCGGAGAAATGTTCACACACATCGCGGAGGAACTTTGAGCCACAGTCTGCGTAGATTTCGTGGGTCCCTTACCCAGGTCTACTCACGGCAACACGGTCATGCTCGTGTTCGTGGAAAAATTTTCCTAGTGGACGGTAATAGTACCAGTACGCGCGGCTACCGCTGAAGCGGTGAAGAAAGCATTCAGAGAGAGGATCCTGTCCCGTTTTGGGGTTCCGAAAGTGTTGTTTTCGGACAACGGTACGCAGTTTACGAGTGGTATCCTTCGAAAATACGTACAACAACTGGGAGTGAGACAGCAGTATACGGCTCCGTATACACCACAGGAGAACGCCGCCGAAAGAGCCAACCGAACTATCAAAATCCTGGTTGCTCAGCTGGCAGAAAATGATCACAGACGATGGGACGACAAATTACCAGAGGTCACTCTAGCTATTAACACGGGCGTGTCTGAAACAACTGGTTACAGCCCTGCCTTCTTACAAGGCCGCGAACCCAGACTGCCGGCGGCCCTCTACGACGGAGCCACCTTGGGCAACGAGAATTCCACCCAGCACCCAATAGGAAAAGCAGAAAACCTCAGAGAAATTTTCCAGATAGTTCACAGGAATCTCGAAAAGGCTTCGAAAACACAGGCTCAACATTACAGTCTGCGAAGGCGACCATGGAAACCCGAAATTGGGCAACAAGTAGTGGTCAGACAACACCCCTTGTCAAAAGCAGCAGCAGAGTTTGCGGCGAAACTAGCACCAAAGAACGAAGGGCCGTATCGTGTCACTGATTTTATTTCACCCGTCATTGTACTTGTGGGAAAAGAAGGAGACAAGAAGAAGAGGAAAGTTAATTTGAGTGAGCTCAAACAATTTCACAACGACTCCAAGTAACGGTCCCACCAAGTGGCGGCAGTGAGCGAGATCAAAAGCATAGACAAAAGGATCATCAGTCAGTCTACCTACTCCATGAGGACAAGACGTGCTTATTCAAATCGCGGAAATTAGGGAAAAGTGAAAAAATTAAATGCTTCTGCTTACCGTACCAACAACATCACGCTGAGTTCCAACAAACAATAGCCGATTACAACAACAATCATAGACAAAACGATCACAACATACCATAAAACATTTAGTGCAGACAAGACATGCTCAACAACCACTTTAAATTTCAACAAACAATAGCCGGTTACAACAACAATCACAGACAAGACTATTAGCACATGTCAAAAACTATTCAGTGCAGACAGCACAAAAACAATCAGAGACAAGACAATCAGCACAGCCACAACTATCGACGGCACCAAAAACAATACCCACCAGGAAAAAGAAAATAAATATAATTTTAACAACCGCGGGTGCACTCCAAATTTACCTCGGAAGCGAAACCTCAAGAACAAAAAACAACACAGACATCACCTCCGACAGCATAAATCATCATCTCCAGTACAAACACAACACAGACAACCAGAATTCGTGATGAATGAGGATGGAAAATTCGAGCAGACTGCGCAAGCTGTACGGCGCAAATACCACCACTTGGAAGCAGAACAACCCCGTACCGTTCTCCTGGGATCAGAGTGGACCGAGGAATGTGATCCGAGCGGCAGGCTATGCGTCTGTCATGCACGACCGGACATGATTATCAGTGGTCCCAGCAGCGTCATACGCTGCCGTACAACCTCACCAGCGTCTGCGAGAATCGCCGAAGACCCCGAAGAAGATACCATCAAACCCAATACTGACGTCGATACACTCGTGTACCCAACGACGGGAGGCGTAAGAATTATGAGGGAGGATTATAAACTCCTGGCCTATGGGCAAAAATTAAATGACACGATTGTCAACTTTTTCCTTCGATGGCTTTGGGAGGAGGGACTGCCTAGGAAACAAGGGTAAGAACCCGATACCTGAGTATGCGACGCTGGGTACGAAAGGTCGATTTATTCCAGCAGCGTCATGTGGTCATCCCGGTCGTCCGTAATGAGCACTGGTATGCGGTCATCGTCACCAACCTGGACGCCGTGGCCGCTTCAAACCCCGCTCAGCGACGTCCGGCCATCCTGGTGCTCGACTCGTGTGCAGCGCAGCCTCGGACGGAGGTAGTAGAAGAAATACGCCACTTTCTGCGACGGAACTACGAAGAGAAGATCGACCCTGAAGGGGGTGTCCACTTCAGTAACGAAGCCCTTCAGCATAAATCAATCAAGGTCCGACAGCAGAATAACGGATGGGATTCCGGCGTCTATCTGCTGCATTATATCCGAAGGTATTTCGAGGAATCACCAACACAACCCACTGACTGGGATAAGGTGTCCTGGGCAACCAGCCGAAGTGCCGATCGGACCGAGAGATCGCCGGGTTAACACGGTACAAAGCCGACCAGCAACATCTCCGACCCAGGATTCCAGATATCAAGCAGCAGCAGTGGAAGCGACGGCAGCAGCAGCAGCAGTGAGAGTGACAACAGCAGCCTCAGTCACACCAACAATAAGCACACACAACGCGACCAAAGCAACCGGAACCCTTCCTCAATAAGGAATGAATTAGACGATAACCTCATGACACCTCCTACCAGCTCGCGGTATCTTCCAGAAGAAAAATGGCCTGAGGAACTACGCAGACACTTGGCAAAGCCGGAAGAGCGGTCTACCAGACGTACCCGTTACCTAATAACCATAGGCAGACAGGCTTACCGAGTCCTCATCAGCCGCTCCGGGAAAGCGAAGGTCCTTCTTCATTACGGAAAATAAGGGGGGAGTGTGACGCGACACACAGGTACACGTCACAAACCAAGCTATTTATGCTTTATTTTTTTGTAAACATTAATGAAATGAATATGAACAGAATTGAATACTTTGCGACGCGACCCGTCACAAACCAAGCTATTTATGCTTTATTTTTTAGTAAACATTAATGTTATTATTTTTTATCCCAATTGTTTATAAACTACTTCTGGCGCTTGTACCGAAGTAGTTGGTAGGGAATTTTTGTGAAGTTTCTTATTCCAGCACTTTTACTGAATAAGAATTTTTGCTCTTTCTTGTGCAAGCACTTGAACTGCACAAGAAGCTAAACTCTGAATGATGAGGCACACACCTTGTTAGAAGTGAACTGAACTTTTATTCTTAAAATCCTACTATTTATACCAATATTGATTACAATTATATAAATACATGTAATTTGTGTATGTGCATACATTTATGTTGAGTTTCTTGGGTTGCTGAATTCCATTCCCATGAAAATGGTTTGTTCCCATAGAGTTAGGCGAAACTTAAAACCACCAAGTGGAGTCAGAACCAAAAATTCTCGCGTCACCGTTTTTGATGGGAAATGAAAAAGCAGCGGTGCTGACGCCGCTGCCTATGCATTTGACACCACAAAATGCACATTTCAGGTGGTGTGCAAATAAGTTCTCACGAACGAAGCAAAGCGATGACCGTTGCATTCATTGTCAAGTCAGACAAATAAAAAAAGAAGATTGATTTACTAATTGTAGAGAATGGAATGTAGCAACCCCCGAAACTCAACATTCTCCCCGGCATTGACCGAAGGTCAATTATGGAAAGATAGTAACCATTCCTTCTTCTGTTTGGTCTTCTGGTGAAGTAGTCCTCGGTTTTGGGATCGGTCCTTCCTGCTTCCGTGATCGTCGTTGATGTCTTATGACAATGATGGCAAGAGCTAGAACTCCTAGCAATGCAGCGTAACCAATTGCAGTTGTGTGGTAGCTGTTGACTTTCAGCCGTCTCGGTAGATCCGCTATCTCTTGAGTCTGTAGGAGGTCTTGAAGAGCCGTCAGCTGCTTGAGTTGATTGGTGTATGGCTGTTCCAGTGGTTCATAGGGAATGGACCGATTCGGCTTGGCTAATTCCAGAATGCCTCCAAAGCTCTTGTATGAGGTGCTACTGTGTGTCGTGACCATTTGACTGCCCAGCAACGTTGCCGTGTCGCTTTTGATGACACAGTTTGGACTTATTTCAATGGATCCGGATCCCTGTAACGTTCTCTGCGATACCTCTGTGCCGCAAATAATAGTGATTCGTGTTGGGATGGCGATTGCATAGTACCATCGGTTCTCTGTTTTTGCCTTTGTCCAAGTTTCTCTATCTGCCACGGAAAATTCGCACAGCTGTTGCGAGTCATTCTGAAAGAGACTTACTTCGCATGCATTGCTAAGTGCGCCTTTTTGAAAGATTGGTTGTGTGTTAGGACACGCGTATGTTCTTTCCTGGATGATGTCGCATTGCTGTAGGAATTCTGGAGTCATAGGGAAGTATTTATCTTGATGCAGCGAGATAGCCAGTATAGGAGTTGACAGCTTTACACTTATCATTTCATTATTGTGATAAACTGGAATTGGAATGAGTCTAAATAGAGTGAATGAGTCAGCTCTGAGAAGCGGTATGGTGGTTCTGAAGATGACATGATCCTCCGTTCGTCCTCCTTGGACCGTCATCAGCTTGTACATTGACAGCAGGCTATTTTGGCTGCCAGCTATCTGAATATTTGAAGAAAGGTGGCTTTTAATTCTTTTTATCTCCTTGTCGAGCTGTTGCGGCGATAACAGTAGTGGAAATTGTCCATGATGGGCCGCCGTGAGCACATCAATCAGAGATGATTGTGTCCTATGAAGTTGGGAAGCTACTAGGGTTAATTCCAGCCCTAAAGTCGTGATAAGTTGCAACTTCTGAACGTCTTCGATGTCCCTTTCGATGCGTGAAAAGGTTCTGGTCAATATCTCCAGCCTCTGCTGGAACCTTGAGAAAGCCTTCATGGATGCTACCTGATCACTTTTCATGATGTTAATAGTTGCATCCAGAATTGAGGTCTGATTTTTGATGAGCTCGAGAAGGTGGTGCTACTTTGATTCGATGTCAGTAATCGTATTGGACATTTGTTCAGCATATTTGTCATCGAGGACTCCAAAAAGGGAGTTGGCCAAATTTCCTATTACGTTCATTGCATCTCTTTTGTGTCGACGAGTGGTTAGCAGGCCGTTATCTGCACGCAACTCTTGCTCGGATTGATGGAGTTGAGTCACAAGGTGTTCGCAAAGTGGCCGGTTTGGGACCTGTTCGCAGAGCGGCTTAATGGTTTCCAACCCACTAGCTAACACTTGAAGATCGGTTTTTAGCGGCGACAGCTTGTAATGAATAATAAGAGTCCATTGGTCTGCACTAATATACGCGGATCCCATTTGTTCGAAGTGAATGCCTGTTGTTTGGTTGAATTGGAGAATATTGACTTGACTGGCAAACACCAACGGCAGAGTGAGAAGAGCCAGTACTATTGATAACCAGCTGACTTGAGTTGTCTGTAACTTGCGCCTCTTTGAAAATCCGCCTGAGCTGTTGTTATCGGGTTTTAGTTGTTGCACTGTGCTTGAGTGAAGGTTGGGCTCTTTTGGAAACTGCTCAAGTGGAAGAGGAGCCAGCCTATGAATTGGTCGCTTTAAGATACCACTTGCAGTGCGTATATCTGCTACTCTAACTGACTTGTCATCGCCCGGGTAAACCTTGATGATCCGCCCTAAAGGCCACTGTAATGGCGCAACATTTTCTTCTTTTATAACAACCATCATGCCATGTTGTGCGCTAGCTTGCATGGTTTTCCACTTTTGTCTAGTTTGTAGTTCATTTAAGTATTCTTTGCTCCAGCGACGCCAAAAACTCATGCTTGAGATGGGATACCAGTTTCCAGCGATGGAGCAGCGATGGAGCAGCGATGCCTTGAGAGGTTCAGCGGTTGTATCAACTTGCGCTGTCAGGGGCTCCCCGATTAAAAAATCTCCAGGGGTCAATATGCTTAAATCATTGGGGTCGGTAGATAGCGGTGTCAGAGGTCACGAGTTTAGAATATACTCGATTTCGACCATGATGGTCTCCAGTTCTTCATACGTAAGGGAAGCGTTTGCCGTGCCTTTGATGAACAGGTTTTTAGCACTTTTAACGGCAGCTTCCCATAGTCCACCAAAATGGGGTGCCCGCGGTGGAATAAAATTAAATCTTATACCCTTGTCATTGCAAAATCTTCTCATGGCTGTAGATACTCGCTCTGAGTGAACCGCTTCTTGCAGGTCTGCTAACAGATTTTTAGCCCCTACGAAATTGGTCGCATTATCGCAATAGAGATTTGTGCCTTCGGCCGATAAAACGCTTTAAGCACCCAATGAACGCGCCACTGCTCAGGTTGCTAATAATTTCCAAATGCACGGCCTTGGTTGCGAAACAGCAAAATACTGCAACGTATGCCTTATACGGCCGTTTCCCGCGAACCTTATAGTGTATCCAAAATGGCCCACAGAAGTCAACTCCCGAATTGACGAAAGGACGAGCTGGTTGTATTCTTGTTGCCGGTAGATTTCCCATTATCTGTTGAAACAACTTAGGTCTTGCTCTAGTGCACCGCACACATTTTTGAACAATGTATCGGGCCATGGTTTTTCCTTTGATAGGCCAGAATCGCTGTCGTACTTGTGCCAAGAGTGCTTGTGGCCCGCAGTGATAATACTCTTCATGAATTTTATCATTAATAGTTTCACCAATGGGTCATTGTATGGTAACGCCACCGGATGTTTGGCGTTGAACGTGATTGCAGCATTTTCGAGACGACCTCCGACCCGGATGATTCCTGTCTATGAATGGATTTAAACTGATTAGTTGACTCTTCTTGCTTAAAGGTGTTTGTGTGCTGAGAGCCTGCAATTCTTCCCTGAAGTCGGATCGTTGAATCACCTTGATAATTGTGCTGAGAGCCCTTTGTTGTACCTCAGGACTGAGAGTTAACACTCCAGGAGCAGTTGGATCTTCTCCCTTTAATTTGTCTATGAACCTATGGACATACGCTACTACGTGCACCAATGTCTTGAACGAGTTGCGATGGTTAATTTTATACACTAACTCTTCTAAATCCTTTTGTTTCGAGGCCGTGGCTGCTGTGGTTACAGTTGTTTCCTTTCTTTCGGTGTTGTTGTGCTCGGCCTTGAAATGATAATCTTTGTGCCATGTGGAATCCTTACCGTGCAGAAAGAATGGACCGTAGAACCATGGAGATCTTGAAGTGAACTCCTCCGGCGTAGTTCCGCGAGACAGTAAATCTGCAGGATTCTCTTTTGAGGTGACATGGCGCCATTGCGTGGCCTGCGACAATCGCTGGATTGTTGACACCCGATTAGCGACAAATGTTTTGAATGACGATGCCGATGAATTGATCCAGGATAACACTATTTCTGAGTCTGTCCACAGGAATGTAGGTGCGTCTGTTAGATTGATGTCTCTTTTCACGCGGCCAGCTAACTGTGCACCTAAGACTGCCGCGCAAAGTTCTAAACGGGGTAGCGTTTGTGTTTTAGTTGGTGCTACGCGTGATTTGGAGCACAGCAAACGCACAATGACTAAGCCCTTACTGTCAATAGTTCGTAGATAAACCACTGCACCGTAAGCCTTCTCTGATGCATCCGCTAATGCGTGAATTTGCAGGGTCCGTTTCATTCCCCGTTGAATTGCGTGTCGCCTTATTTTGACGTTGTTGAGCAATGACAGGCCCTTACGAAACCGGGCCCACTTCACGTGTACGTATGCAGGCAGTTCTTCGTCCCAGTTTACCTTGAGTTTCCATAGGTCTTGAATGATAATTTTGGCTGTTATTACGACCAGACCCAAAAAACCTAGTGGATCAAAATTTCTGGCGATGTCTGATAAGATGGTTCGTTTTGTAATCCTTGATGAAGGCTTACTCTAATGCATAATTCGTCGGATTTAGGCAGCCCCAATGTCTTAATGGTCTCGTCTTCATTACTGTTAAAATTAAGGTTCACCTCCTGGTCACTGGCTGGGATACCTTGAAGAAATTCGGAGTGGTTTGAACACCACTTTCGTAACTTAAATCCGGCATTTTGTAGAATAACGTTTAACTGCCGTTGTATCTCCAGAACTGTGGCTCGACTGTCAGCGCCTGTCAAACAATCGTCGACATAGAAATCATCTTGTAGTGCCTTAGCGCCCAGCGGATAATTCGATTGATGAATTTTGCTCAGTTCGTGCAGACACTTAATCGCCAGGTATGGCGCTGCCCTTGTTCCGTAGGTTACGGTGTTAAGTTGATAGAATGCCAAGTCGTCTGTCTGGTTTTGCCTCCAAAAAATCAATTGATATTTTCGATCCTCTGGCTCCACCCATATCTGCTGGTACATTTTTTCTATGTCAGCCGTTAGTACATATTTGTGTAGTCGGAATCGAAGTAAGATCGAAAACAGCTCATTTTGGATAATCGGTCCTGTATGTAGGATGTCATTTAACGCCAAGCCTGTCGATGATTTCGAGGAAGCGTCGAACACAACTCTTAACTTTGTGGTACTGTTCTCTGGACGTTGAATGCAGTGGTGCGGTATAAAATAGCACGGTGACACGATCGTGTTTACTTGTATTCTTGACATATGGCCTAATGATTCGTATTCTTCTAAAAATTTTGAGTATTCGTGTTTCAACGGAAGATCCTTGGATAATCGTCTTTCCAATGCATAAAAACGATTCATTGCAATTTGTCGGGAATCTCCTAGTGAAGATGCTTCTTGAGTGAAAGGAAGTTTCACCACAAATTTGCCGTCTTTGCTACGAGTAGTATGTAGAGCAAAATGCGAATTGCACCGACGCTCACTCTCGGTGAAAGATTGCGTTATCGGGAGGTTTTCTTCTAGTCCCCAAAATTTTTTAAGAAGCTGGTCCAAATGTTCATCAGTGTAGACTGCACATGTTGGCGTTGTTACGTTGAGTGTGTTAATTTTCCCAGCTAGCATCCAGCCAAACACGGTGCTATGCAGTGTTGGCAGTCCTTTTTCTAATGTCGTCTTTTGTCCAGTTAATAGTTCATAGTACAGCTCCGCTCCAAGTAAGACGTCGACAGGAGCTGTTGTGTTAAAATGTGGATCTGCCAACTCAATGTGTTTGGGAATTTTCCAAGCTGAAATGTCTAGCTGCTGTGTTGGCTGTGGTGAGATGATGTGTGGAATCACAAAAGCTTCCAGGCGAACATTGTACGGATTACAACGGGAAACTAGCTGAAGATTTGCACGACATCGTGCTCTCTTTGTGTTATTACCAACACCTTCGATGACAATTGAAGTTGGCTTCAATGTTAACTTTAGCTGCCTTGCGACCTTTTCAGTGATCAAGTTGACTTGGGAGCCAGAGTCTAGCAGCGCTCTGCATTCGGTAGATTGCCCATTGCCTGCCTCAAGTCGTACAAGAACGGTGCCAAGAAGAGAAGTATCCTGAATGTGTATGTGCCTGCGATGTGGCCATAGTGACTGCAGGCTGATTATGAGATGCAGTTGGCCCTGTTTCCCGAGATGATGAATTTGCGCTTAAAAGATTTTTCTTGGTAGTGCTATTGTGTCTTGACAAGTTGATTGGACGCTTCTCGAAGTGCACGAGCGTGTTGTGAGCATGGTTACATTTCGTACATCTGCTTGAGCTGCACTCCTTTGACATATGCCCTGGCTTCAAGCAGTTTATGCAGAGATTGTTGGACCTCAAAAATTGGAAACGCTGATTTACTGAGAACCCTAGGAACTTTTGACAAGCAAACAACGAATAAAATTTGTCATTGCAAGCTCTGCATTTACTGAATTGTTGATTAGATGCAACACCAGTTAATACTGCTTTAGTTGATGAAAATTTCTCCTTCGCTCCGATTGTTTCCAAGGCTTGGAACCTCTTCTCCAGGAACTGCAGCAAGACCTCAATTGATGGTAGCTGTCTTGGACATTCCAGAGATTGTTCAAAAGACATGTGAGTACTCTTGTCGAGTTTCTTGATGAGGACGTGCACAAGAATTGCGTCCCACGATGTTGTGCTATACCCAGATTATTCAACACCAAAAGCGCTTCTTTCGTTGTGTCATGAAGCGCCCGTATCGTGGCGACTGAGGAATGTTCGCATGTATTTCTTGGCTGTCCCAAGAGCTTATCAAGATGTGATGAGCCGCTTACTGTTGTATCGCTCCTGTAATGTTGTCCCCGACCGCATCATAATTGGCTTCTGTAACGGCAAAGTGTCGTACCAGTTTTTCTGCTTCACCCATAAGGTTCGACTTCAAGTACCACATCTTTTGAATTTTCGGAAGTGGTTTTGAATCAATCAGTTCATGGAACATGTCATAAAATTGGTTCCATTTTAAATAGTTTCCATCAAATTGTGGTAGCTCTACCCTTGGCAAATTGTTTACTGAAAGTTCGAAGTGTGATGAAGAGTTATCTGCTAAATGTCATCCCAAAGTTTGAATTCTCAAGAGTTGCTCATTGATGGCGTCCTCTACCAATAGATATCCTTCCAAATTATATGAGCTTGTGTCCAAATCATCTACTTCCTCAAGTATTTGCTGATGCAACTGCTGAACTATTGACCAATGTTGTTCGATCAGTTTGGCCTTACATTGATAGTATTTGAATGATTGTCTTGTTTTATCATCCAAAACCTTCTTTGCCATGCTTTGTACTATTCCAATGAGCACTTGTTGCTTGCGAATCATTTTTGTGATCGCACTCTGATTGCTTGTAGCTGGGTCTAAATCAAGGTCTCTGCCTTGATTTTATGCTTCATCATCCGCTAGAGTCTTATCTGCACTGATATCGTGCTCGAATTCTTCCTTTACCTTACGGTAAATGGCTTCCACCTACTCAAAAACCTGTTGCTTAAAGTATGGGTGGTCCTTATCGGCGTTCGGAAGTTTTAGCAACGTGCTGTCAAGCTGTGCAATACTCATCCATAGTTCAACCACTTCATCTCTTTTCTTCTCGAGATGCTGTAGGGTTCGCCTTTCTCGTGGAGTTTTTCTTGCGTTGGTTATCACCTTCTGGATGGCGATGATCAGCTCATTTTGCTTCGTTGCCATTGTGTTGAAATCCTCCATAGTGAAGAATCGCTATCACGTCGGGGTCACCAAAAAATATGTTATTATTTTTTATCCCAATTGTTTATAAACTACTTCTGGCGCTTGTACCAAAGTAGTTGGTAGGGAATTTTTGTGAAGTTTCTTATTCCAGCACTTTTACTGAATAAGAATTTTTGCTCTTTCTTGTGCAAGCACTTGAACTGCACAAGAAGCTAAACTCTGAATGACGAGGCACACACCTTGTTAGAAGTGAACTGAACTTTTATCCTTAAAATCCTACTATTTATACTAATATTGATTACAATTATATAAATACATGTAATTTGTGTATGTGCAGTAGTGTCGTGACCACGGACGAGGGTGGATGCAGCTACCCACCGCAGTGCAGTGTTTAGTGTGCTCGCGGAAACAAAGAAACAAATATAAAGAAATATTTTCAAACAAACAAAGTCACAGTGCAATAACATTGATTTGGATTACAGATTAAAATATAACAATAGACATCAATAAATTCGCTAAAACAATAACACCAAATATCACAAATAGACAATTAAACGGAATGCAGAGAACCAAGCGAAGGGCTTATTTATGCCCTCCGCAGTAAAGCTCAGCATTTCGTTTCTTTCTTCTCCTCCTCCTTCTTCCTGGTCCCGTTAGGTGTGCAGGCGGCTGTGAGTGCACCGTGGGCTGAAGCGTGGCAAGATAAAGGCATAACACTTGTCTTGTCGCGTTTTGCTTTGCCTGCGGTGTAGGCTTGTCCACTTGTGCAGCTGACTTTATACCTCTTTACAGTGGGTGGCGATGACAAAATTTCGTATAGACACCACAAATGTGCGTGGCTTGAGGGCGAATTTCTTCGCGGTCTATGCGTATGTCTGTACTCACCAACCGCATATAATGGCACTAGGTGAGACCCAGGTGTCTGAGGGTGCAGATCCACTGGATTTTCACTTGCCTGGGTACCACTTACTGCCATTATTTTCATCACACAGAGGCCTCGCCTTATATATTCGCAGTGATGTTGCGTACCAGTGTCAGCAACACCTTTGCACGACGGACCAAAAGACCATTCCTGGTTTAATGCGACTTGCAGACAAGCAGTCAGGTCTAAAGAGGAAGCATTTAGGAATTGGCGTTTAAATAAAACTGCTGATACTAAACTGCTGCGCAATCAGGCCAGAAATACGTGCAATGCCACTCTAAAGCGCGAAAAAGTTCTCTACGAACAGCGCCTTAGAGGCAGAGTTCTTGAATACCATAAGGGTAGCAAGAACTTTTGGTCGTTCGTGGGGAGGGTGAAGAATCAGACGCGATCGTCTATTCCAACTCTCCTGAAGGACGATCGGATCTGCACTCACTCGGTTGACAAGGCAAACTTATTAGCCAAAATGTTTGCTGAAAACTGCTCTCTTTCTGAGAGTAGCCAACCACTACCCGTGATCGACGGTGTGTCTCATATTATGCCTGAGATGCACTTTCGAACGCGGGCTGTTAAAAGAGTGCTTGTAAACCTCAACGTCAATAAATCCTCGAGACCGGATGGCATTTCAGCCCACGTGTTGAGAAAGTGCGCCTCAACATTGGCTCGCCCATTGCGCAATCTGTTTAACTTATCGTTCACTTCAGGAGTTTTTCCTAGTTCCTGGAAGATTGCCAATGTGCAGCCAGTTCCCAAAAAAGGTGAGGCTACGAATCCTGCCAATTACCGGCCCATAGCAATCTGTTCAATGCTCTCCAAAGTTATGGAGAGCGTTATAAATTTTAGCCTGATGAGGTATCTAGAGAGCAACCAATTGGTCAGCGATCGCCAGTACGGTTTCCGTGCTCACCGCTCCACAGGCGATTTGATGGCGTTCCTCACTGAGCGGTGGAACAGTTGTGTTCACCAATTCGGTGAGAGTAAGGTTGTTGCTTTGGATATCTCCAAGGCATTTGACCGAGTGTGGCATAAAGCACTTGTGTCTAAACTGGCTGCTTATGGTGTCGGTAATACTTTCACTCGATGGATATCGAGTTTCCTCAGCGGCCGTTCTATTCGGGTTGTGATTGACGGCTTTGCTTCCGAAGAGCACTCCATAAATGCTGGAGTTCCGCAGGGTTCGGTCCTGTCTCCAACACTTTTTCTCATTTTTATCAATGACCTTCTGTCATTGACATTAAACCCCGTCTACTCGTTTGCTGATGACAGCAGCATTTGTCATTCATATTCATTCCCCAGGCGTCCTTCTATTCTGGAGATCAATAGAAAACGCAGAATTATGAATGACACACTCCAATCTGACCTCAACAAAATCCAGGAGTGGGGTCAAGCGAATCGGGTCGATTTTAATGCGCGGAAGACCCAATGCTGTTTGTTGACCCACAAGCGTCTGGCGGGCGACAACTTTCCACCTTTAAATATGGGTGGTGTGGATATTAATGATTCGGAGGCTCTTGATGTTCTGGGCATGTCAATACAATGCGATCTTCGTTGGAACGATCACATTTTTGATGTGTCGAAAGAAGCAGCCAGGTGCTTAGGCTTTTTAAAGCGGTGCAAGAAATACTTCACTCCAACCGACCTTCGTTGTATCTACACCACTTATATCCGTCCGAAAATGGAGTACAACTCGCATATTTGGTCTGGAGCTTCGAAAGCATATCTTCAGCTTCTGGACCGTATACAAGGTCGTGCGATAAAACTTATAGGGGACAGTAGGGTATCCAGCTCTATTGAAACCTTGGGATGTCGTCGGGATGTGGGGTGTGCAACCTTATTTTACCGTTACTTTAATGGTAACTGTTCCTCTGAAGTAGCCAGCCTGATCCCCTCGGTTCAGGAATTCAACAGATCTACTCGGCTTTCCAGAGCGGTGCACCCCTTTTACGTCTCGATCCCGTTCCATCGCACTACCCACTACCGCGAGAATTCGTTTTTCGGTCGCGCAGTTAAATTGTGGAATAGTCTCCCTGCGCATGTTTTCCCACCCACTTATAACGTCGATGCTTTTAAAAGAGGTGTAAATCGACACTACTCCCACTTTTCCCCTTCCCACTAACCTTTACCCTTCTAAACCAACGAATGCTTTGCATGGATAGGGGGCATCCCCTGAGCTTGGTTCTATCTGCCATAAAAAAAAAAAAAAAAAAAAAAAAAAAATGTGCATACATTTATGTTGAGTTTCTTGGGTCGCTGAATTCCATTCCCATGAAAATGGTTTGTTCCCATAGAATTAGGCGAAACTTAAAACCACCAAGTGGAGTCAGAACCAAAAATTCTCGCGTCACCGTTTTTGATGGGAAATGAAAAAGCAGCGGTGCTGACGCTGCTGCCTATGCATTTGACACCACAAAATGCACATTTCAGGTGGTGTGCAAATAAGTTCTCACGAACGAAGCAAAGCGATGACCGTTGCATTCATTGTCAAGTCAGACAAATAAAAAAAGAAGATTGATTTACTAATTATAGGGAATGGAATGCAGCAACCCCCGAAACTCAACAATTAATGAAATATATATGAACAGAATTGAATACTTTGCGACGCAACCCGTCACAAACCAAGCTATTTATGCTTTATTTTTAAGTAAACATTAATTTTGTATTGAATAAAATAAATTTGAGCAGAACTGAATATTGTAAAAGTAATATTTCGCTGAGAATTAATTGAAACTAATTGTAAAGTAGTTAACATTAGATTTAGTAGCTGGTAATTTCACCTACGGATACTGGATACCTGGTCACTTCGAAATAACAGCTGATCGAGGTGTAACAGCCACCGAGGTGGGAACAACGAAATCAACAAGAAAGTACGCACAGGAAAAGGTATAAAAGATCGTGCACAGCAGATATTGGGGAAGTTCTTCGCAGGCAGTGGCCTGGACAGCATCGTGGCTCCAAGTTCAAATCTGGTAAGTTGTGCAGTAGCTCCTGACCCCTTCCTTGCTCTAGGTGTACGGGTGTTATACATCCTGCCGAAGGCACTCCTTCCTTGCTCTAGGTGTACGGGTATTATACATCCTGCCGAAAGCAATCCTTCCCTGCATTACGTGTACGGGTGTTATACATCCTGCCGAAGGCACTCCTTCCTTGCTCTAGGTGTACGGGTGTTACACATCCTGCCGAAGGCACTCCTTCCTTGCTTTAGGTGTAAGGGTGTTATACATCCTGCCGAAGGCAATCCTTCATTGCATTAGGTGTACGGGTGTTATACATCCTGCCGAAGGCAATCCTTCCTTGCATTAGCTGTACGGGTGTTATACATCCTGCGGAAGGCAATCCTTCCCTGCATTAGGTGTACGGGTGTTATACATCCTGCCGAAGGCAATTCTGTATCCCTTTACCTCAGCTGCTAGCCACAACACCAGATTCATCGGCGCATTCACCGGCGCGACAAAGGCGCATTCATCGGCGCATTTATCGGCGCATTCACCAGCGCATTCACTGGCGCGACAAAGGCGCATCCACCAGCGCATTCACAGGCGCGACAAAGGCGCATTCAACGGCGCATTCATATGCGCATTCACCAGCGCATTCACCGGCGCGACAAAGGCGCATTCACCGGCGCGACGAAGGCGCATTCATCGGCGCATTCAGCAGCGCATTTACTGACCCCTTCCCTGCTCTAGGTGTACGGGTGTTATACATCCAGCCGAAAGCAATCTTTCCTTCCATTAGGTGTACGGGTGTTATACATCCTGCGGAAGCAATCCTTCCCTGCATTAGGTGTACGGGTGTTATACATCCTGCCGAAGGCAATCCTATATCCCTTTACCTCAGCTGCTAGCCACAACACCAGATTCATCGGCGCATTCACCGGCGCGACAAAGGCGCATTCATCGGCGCATTCACCAGCGCATTCACCGGCGCGACAAAGGCGCATTCATCGGCGCATCCACCAGAGCATTCACAGGCGCGAGAAAGGCGCATTCACCGGCGCATTCATCGGCGCATGCACCGACGCGACAAAGGCGCATTCACCGGCGCATTCATCGGCGCATTCATCGGCGCATTCACCGGCGCATTCACCAGCGCATTCACCGGCGCGACAAAGGCGCATTCATCGGCGCATTCACCAGCGCATTCACCGGCGCGACAAAGGCGCATTCACCGGCGCGACGAAGGCGCATTCATCGGCGCATTCAGCAGCGCATTTACTGACCCCTTCCCTGCTCTAGGTGTACGGGTGTTATACATCCAGCCGAAAGCAATCTTTCCTTCCATTAGGTGTACGGGTGTTATACATCCTGCCGAAGGCAATCCTTCATTGCATTAGGTGTACGGGTGTTATACACCCTGCCGAAGGCAATCCTTCCTTGCATTAGCTGTACGGGTGTTATACATCCTGCGGAAGGCAATCCTTCCCTGCATTAGCTGTACGGGTGTTATACATCCTGCCGAAGGCACTCCTTCCTTGCTCTAGGTGTACGGGTGTTACACATCCTGCCGAAGGCACTCCTTCCTTGCTTTAGGTGTAAGGGTGTTATACATCCTGCCGAAGGCAATCCTTCATTGCATTAGGTGTACGGGTGTTATACATCCTGCCGAAGGCAATCCTTCCTTGCATTAGCTGTACGGGTGTTATACATCCTGCGGAAGGCAATCCTTCCCTGCATTAGGTGTACGGGTGTTATACATCCTGCCGAAGGCAATTCTGTATCCCTTTACCTCAGCTGCTAGCCACAACACCAGATTCATCGGCGCATTCACCGGCGCGACAAAGGCGCATTCATCGGCGCATTTATCGGCGCATTCACAGGCGCGACAAAGGCGCATTCACCGGCGCATTCATCGGCGCATTCACCGACGCGACAAAGGCGCATTCACCGGCGCATTCATCGGCGAATTCACCAGCGCATTCACCGGCGCGACAAAGGCGCATTCATCGGCGCATCCACCAGCGCATTCACAGGCGCGAGAAAGGCGCATTCACCGGCGCATTCATCGGCGCATTCACCGACGCGACAAAGGCGCATTCATCGGCACATCCACCAGCGCATTCACAGGCGCGACAAAGGCGCATTCACCGGCGCATTCATCGGCGCATTCATCGGCGCATTCACCGACGCGACAAAGGCGCATTCACCGGCGCATTCATCGGCGAATTCACCAGCGCATTCACCGGCGCGACAAAGGCGCATTCATCGGCGCACCCACCAGCGCATTCACAGGCGCGAGAAAGGCGCATTCACCGGCGCATTCATCGGCGCATGCACCGACGCGACAAAGGCGCATTCACCGGCGCATTCATCGGCGCATTCACCAGCGCATTCACCGGCGCGAAAAAGGCGCATTCATCGGCGCATCCACCAGCGCATTCACAGGCGCGACAAAGGCGCATTCACCGGCGCATTCATCGGCGCATTCACCGGCGCATTCACCGGCGCGACAAAGGCGCTATCATCGGCGCATCCACCAGCGCATTCACAGGCGCGAGAAAGGCGCATTCACCGGCGCATTCATCGGCGCATGCACCGACGCGACAAAGGCGCATTCACCGGCGCATTCATCGGCGCATTCACCAGCGCATTCACCGGCGCGACAAAGGCGCATTCATCGGCGCATTCACCGGCGCGACAAAGGCGTATTCATCGGCGCATTCACCAGCGCATTCACCGGCGCGACAAAGGCGCATTCATCGGCACATCCACCAGCGCATTCACAGGCGCGACAAAGGCGCATTCACCGGCGCATTCATCGGCGCATTCATCGGCGCATTCACCGACGCGACAAAGGCGCATTCACCGGCGCATTCATCGGCGAATTCACCAGCGCATTCACCGGCGCGACAAAGGCGCATTCATCGACGCATCCAGCAGCGCATTCACAGGCGCGACAAAGGCGCATTCACCGGCGCATTCATCGGCGCATTCACCAGCGCATTCACCGGCGCGACAAAGGCGCATTCATTGGCGCATCCACCAGCGCATTCACAGGCGCGACAAAGGCGCATTCACCGGCGCATTCATCGGCGCATTCACCAGCGCATTCACCAGTGCATTCACCAGCGCATTCACCGGCGCGACAAAGGCGCATTCACCAGCGCATTCACCGGCGCGACAAAGGCGCATTCACCAACGCATTCACCGGCGCATCCATCGGCGCATTAACCAGCGCACTCACAGGCGCGACATCAACGAGACACAGGCGCGACACAGCGCGTTCATCAACGCGACACAGGCGCGACATCAGCGCGACCCAGGCGCGTTCATCAACGTGACACCAGTGCGACCCAAGTGCACTCACCGGCGCGATACAGCGCGATTATCAACGCGACACTAGCGCGACATCAGCGCGACACAGGCGCGACGTCAAAGCGGCACAGCGCGTTCATCAACGCGACACAGCGCGTTCATCAACGCGACACAGCGCGTTCATCAACGCGACACAGCGCGTTCATCAACGCGACACAGCGCGTTCATCAACGCGACACAAACGCGACACCAGCGCGTTCACCGGTCCATATCGGCGCACACCAGGCACCTAAACGCCCCAGAGCAAGACGACACGAAAGTAAGGCCGACTCCCAAGGACGTTAAGCAGTCAACAAAGGTGGAATTACCAGCTACTCAAAAAGGGTGTACGAATTATATAAATAGTGTGTTAAGATTGAGTAAATAAATAAAGTGAATTTATTGTTCCACTAAATTTTCTGTGGTCTGAACTCCGGTCTAACTCCTAGAGTTATATCCCGGCCAGAGCAACGTTACAGTTTTGTGCTATAATTTTTTTTTATTATTATTGTACCTAATGTTTTGACCTCTGTTTGCGCAGAAGGCCAAAGTTTCCCACATTAAGTTTAAGCATGAAATTAAATTATTAAATTTCGAACTGTATGCAAATTGTCAATGTCAGTTCCCACAGTACATTTACATTATTAAGAAATGATAAGAAAATTCAATGACCGCGTCGCGAGGTTCCTATTGCAGTGCGCGACAAACCTTGGTCGCAAGACTCAAATTTCACCATGCAAATGATTTTGGCAGGTAAAATTCAAGGTTGCATTGACTGGTATACATCAATCTAAATTTTGTTATACCTGTTGTTACCTTTTAAATTTCTTGTTCTTCTTAGCTGTAATTTTTGTTATAAATACGATTGACAAGAACAATAAACTTCTGGTTTGACTTCAGCATTAAAACTGTGTCAATCTTGTGATTTTTTCGTGAGTGCGATTCAATTCAATTCATCTTCATCATTCTCAAATAAACGACTAGCTGGTTGGTACCAGATCAACATATAAATTGGTTTTGTACCGATTTATTTATTTCGTCGTCAAAAGAGGCGTACATATAGTAACTTTGGTGACCCCGACGTGATTATAAGGTCACGTAATTCGTCGATATGAGCAAATTGGAAGAATACCTGCAGAAGCAGGACGAAGTTGCTCTGGCCCTGCAAAGAACCATCAACAGCTCCAAGAAGACCGCAAAGCACAAAAGAACCTTGGAATTCGTCGAACGAAAAATAAACGAAATTGATGAATATTGGAAGGCATTTGACAAGTGGGACAACGTGATTAGACAGCATCCGTCAATCACAGAGGAACACAATTTTATTCAAGCCAACATAAACGGCACATTGGGAGAAAAATACAGCGATGCCAGGGATCAAATGGTTACCTGGCTACAATTGTTAAAAGCAAAAGCTGCAACAGACAGACAGGAAGCTGGACCATCCAATCAAGCGTCCACTCAAACCACTATCAGTAGAGTGGTTTGCAGAAAAAGGTAACAGAGATGTTGTTAAGCACATTGACAAAAATGCTTGATGACACGAGTGTTCATCCACAACAATATTACGATAGCAAAATTCCTAATCTCGAAAAGCATTTCAATAGCATTCAAGACCTACACGAAAAGATCTGGAACTCACTTGAAACTATCGATGATGTTACATACGATTTGAATAAATATTCAAACGTCGAAGAAGAAATCAGTAACAAGATTCTGCAATTACAATTAAAAGCAGGCTCCCGAATTTCAGCATCATCAAAGGTCAGTAGTATATAAAGGCCGGTTCTGGACCACAACAACAGGTAAAATCATAGCTTCACGTGTGGAGAATGTGGAGCAAATTTGGAGCAAATGTGGAGCACAACAACAACAACAACAACAACAACATCAACAGGTAAAAGCATACATCCTCCCAACAACAACAACCTCACAGAGTGGCCAGATCGAGGATTTTGGTGGACAGAGTGGCCAGATCGATTTTTTAAATTTTTTTAAAAATTTTTTTTTTAATTTTTTTTTAAACTTTTTTTTGTGGACAGAGTGGCCAGATCGAGTTTTTTAATTTTGTTTTTAATTTTTTTTTAATTTTTTTTTCTAAAATTTTTTTTTTAATTTTTTTTAAATTTTTTTTAAACTTTTTTTTTTTAATTTTTTTTTAAACATTTTTTTTTAATTTTTCCTTTTTTTTAAAATTTTTTTTGTAAACTTTTTTTTTTAAATTTTTTTTTTTAAACTTTTTTTTCAAAATGTTTTTTTTTTACTTTTTTTTAAAAATTTTTTTTTCAAATTTTTTTTGTTAAACTTTTTTTTAAACTTTTTTTTTCAAAAATTTTTTTGTACATATCTAACTTTTTTTTGGGTGGCAACCCTGGTGGCCTGGCAGACGGACAGACGGACAGGCGGCTAACGGACTGGCGGCTGACGGTCGCGGTGGCAGCATGCTAAGCAGAGGCTTCCTAAGCAGAAGCTGCGTAAGCAGAAGTAGTGTTGTAGGTGTTGTTTTTTTATTATTGCTTCGTTTTTGAGACGCTGCCCCAGAAGTATAGTAAAACTAAATGTAAACATTAAGGAAGCGGTTCAAGGCTCCCTCGTGGCTCGCATCCACGGTCTGAAGCTCGGAGTTGTTATTTTAAGAAATATGAAACTCGCCTTGTTGTTCTTGTAGTTTTTATTTTAATTGCTTGGTTTCGAATTGTGGCCTGACTCGAATTTGTCAGGAATTTAATTAATGTAAACATTTTCGAAGAATGTGAGAAAATTATGCGGAACTGAACCGAACATGATCGATCACAGAGACGGATCTCTTCGTTATCTCAATTTCAGTTTTTGCTGATATGTTCTTTTTTTTATCTTATAAGGGTTTCAGCAGGAGTATGAAAGATCTGAAATTTATAATCAAACTTCATTCCGTATCTGAATGTAGCAGTGAACAGTTGTGCTGATTTCATATTCATCATTTTATTAAATTTTAAAAGAGTCTAAACTTAAATATAAAAAGTAAGGTTTTAAAAAGCGAAAACATTATAAAAAAGTGAAAACATTTTAAAAAATTGTCAACAAAAAGTGTAAAACTTAAATATAAAACTTAAATAAAGAAAGTTTTAAAAAGTTCAGAGAAAGTATGCTGAACATTATAAAAGCAAAAACTTTTTAAAAATTAAACAAAAACATTATAAAGTTAAAAAATTTTTAATTATTATCAAAAAAGAAACAATAACAACAACAAGAACAACAACAACAACACCACCAATAGCAACCAAAACAAAAAGAACAACAACAATAACAACAACAACAACAAAAGTAGCAGCTTGTGAGGTAAATAAATTTAAAAACAAATATTCATTAATTAATAATTAATAATTAAATAGTAATATAGGCATAAGGTTGAAAGATAAAATTTTGTTTTTCCCTATATATTTGATATATTGCGTTCAATTACCATTTTTGTACTGTGCATCGAAGGTATCAGGCTACAGCTTGAATAAATTTCTTATTAATTTCTTATTATTTCTTATTATTAATGGAATCAGCCATGGAAATAGTGGTGGTGACCGTGGTGGTGTCGGTGTTGTCGGTGATGACGACGATGGTGGTTAAAAATAATTTTTATATATATATATATATCTTTTTATATATAAAAAGATATTTTTACTATAAAATTTTTATTATACATAATGTTTTTTTACAGCTTTACAGGATCGTAAGTTTTTAATATTGTATATCTCTTAATTTACAGCATCAACAACAACAACAACAACAACAACAACAATAACAACAACAACAACAACAACAATAACAAAAATAACAACAACGACAAAGTAGCAGCATCGACACCATCGTCGCCATCACCGACACTTCCGAGACCACCATCGTCACCATCACCGACACCTCCACCGTCACCAACAATATCAATAACAACATGAAAGGCTTCCTCTGCAATGAATGTGGAGAGCGCTTCACTGAAAATCGCAATCTTAAGCGTCATGTTGAAGGCAAACATGAGAAGCGGGTATTCGAGTGCAGTGATTGCAAAAAGAAATTTACCCGACGCGACAGCCTTGGGAGACATAAAGCTTTAAAACACCCTCAACCATCAACATCAGCAGCAGCATCTGCAACATTAGCAGCATCATCTTTAACTTACCCTCAGCCATCAACAATAGCAGCAGCAGCAACATTAATACCACCACAAGTGTGTTGTCCCAACTGCAATGAAAACCTTTTGCAGAAAGACTGGAACTATCACCTGAGAACCAACAAACATAAGAAGAATTGTTGGCTTCCAATTAATGAGCACCTCAAAGTCATTAAGTCGACATTCAAAGAAAGGATTGAAACAATGAGGGTTTATTAATCCCAGAGACTTTCTTAGAAAAGGCTAAGGAAACAATTTTGAGGGCTCTGGAAGATTTGTTGGTAAAACACTCAGCATATAAATTTAACATTGAAATTTATGCTGAGTACATGAAAATTACCAACGAAGAAGATATAATTGTTGAGGTGAAATCGTTCCAAACTAGAACGACGCTAGTTGAACAAGCTGAGGAGTTGATAAAAACTTATAAAGACATGTGCGAACAAGTATGCAAACAAATGTCTGAGTTCCAAGAGAGGGACAGTGGCTGGTCTCTTGTGAGGATTTATCACATGGAGGTCAACGTCAACCAATACCGGCCACTGAAGGGATCTTCATATATCCAACTGCCGAGGGTCCTTCAGAATAAAATGCGTGCGTTAACGTCAAAAATTACGACGCATACTGGCTTTAAATGGGCCATAATATCGGCTATATATCCCTCAGCACATCACAGTGATAGAGCTTCCAGCTATCAAATAGATAACATGAAAGCTGGGAATATAATTCTGCAAAATGGAGTGGTGATGAACTTTGCTGAATTGACGTTCCCGCTGCCTCTTTCACAAGTCTCCCGATTTGAGGCTTTAAATTCAAACGTGAGTGTCAACGTGTTTGGATACGACGAAGAGGTCGGTGGCATCGTGGACCATATTACTCCACTTCGGTGGAGAAGTCGTCTCACATCAACCTTCTGATGATTCAGGAGGAGGAGCGGACCCACTACGTGTGGCTCAAAAATATATCAAGGTAATTTAAATTAAACTAATGACTAATAATTTCATATCACTAATTTTGTATTTTTCCTCTTTTCTTTACAGATTGTTGATGAGTCAGCAGACGAGGAAGGGAAACAAAGCATATTTCTGCAACAGCTGCCTGCAGTACTCGCACAATGCGAGTACATTACAACGCCATAAAGAGGTCTGCATGAAGGTGGTGACAGTGATGCCTAAGGAGGAGGAGACATCACTTAGTTTTATACACTTAGAACGTAAATTAAATTTACCATATGTTATATATGCAAATTTTGAGTGCATATTAACAAATGTGGATAGTAGTATAGATAATAGAAAGATACATATACCAATAGCTTTTAGTTATTTTATAAAATGTAATTTTAATAATAGTTTAAGTAAATTTGTAATTTATTCGGGGGGATGATGCTCCGAAGGAATTTATTGATAGTTTAGTGAAGGATAGTTTAGATATATTTAAAAATTATATTTTAAAAAAGAAGCCTATGAACTTCTTAACACCTTTGCAATTAAGGTTGCAAAATTAAAGTCCTCTATGTCATATTTGTGATCAGGATTTGGGCAGTGATACGGTGGCAGATCATTGTTATTTAACTGGTGAATATAGGGGACCGGCTCACAATAGTTGCAACCTTAATTTTAAAGTGCCACATTTTATTCCAGTTCTATTTCACAACTTTTCGGGGTATGATTGTCACTTATTCGTTAAAGAATTAAGTTCAATTGAAGGTGACATTAACGTTATTCCATTAAACAAGGAATTATATGTTTCATTATCAAAAAAAATTCAGGTTAATGAATGAAATGTCATGGAACTTAGATTCTTACCGTTTCATGGCATCAAGCTTGGACGAATTGTGTCAAAATTTATCATCAAGTGATTTTTATACAGTTCGTCAAATGTTTTCAAACGACGATGAATTTAATTTGCTAACGCGAAAAGGTGTATTCCCCTATGAATACATCGATTCCGTTGCTCGCTTGAATGAAACATGTCTTCCTTCTAGATACCACTTTTTTAGTCATCTAACCAACAGGCAATGTTCGGAGAATGATTATGAACATGCTCTCAAGATTTGGAATACTTTTCATTGTCAAACTATTAATGATTACATGCTTCTAAACCTTAAAACAGATGTTTTAATTTTAACAGATGTGTTTGAAAATTTTAGAAAAATCTGTAAGGGTATTTATAAACTTGATCCCTGCCAGTATTATACTGCGCCCGGATTATCTTGGGATGCAATGCTGAAAAGTACTGGAATAGAACTGGATCTTTTGACTGAAATAGATATGTATATTTTCATTCAAAAAGGTATACGGGGCGGGATTGTTCAATGTACAAAACGACATTCAAAGGCGAACAACAAATACATGGGGGATTTTGATAATCAAAAGCCATCAGAATGCCTCATGTATTTGGACGCCAACAATTTATATGGGTGGGCAATGTCTGAATATCTTCCAACTGGTGAATTCGAATGGATTGATGAAGTTGATAATTTCAACATCAACACAATTCTTTCAATTCCAGCGGATTCATCAGTTGGATATATTCTAGAAGTTGATTTACTATATCCTGAAGATCTTCACGACACTAATAACGATTTGCCGTTTTGTGCAGAAACAAAAAAGACTTCAATAGGTGTTCAGGAAAAATTAATTACTGACTTAAACGACAAGTCTCACTACATAATACACTACAGAAATCTCCAACAGTGTAGTAAAAATGGTCTACAATTAAATAAAGTACATAGAATTCTAAAATTCAAACAGTCTCCATGGTTAAAGACGTATATTGATTTAAATACATATCACCGCACAAGGCAAAAAATAATTTCGAAAAAAATTTTTTCAAATTATTAAATAATGCAGTTTATGGTAAGACCATGGAGAATGTAGATAAGAGAAAAGACGTGAAAATTGTTACTTCTTGGGAGAGTCGAGGAAGGCGCATAGGTGCTCGTGCTCTAATTGCCAAACCAAATTTTCATAGTAGAACATTTTTCACCGACTTTTCTGATTCCTCTGATGGTATGGTCGCTATTCAATTGACTCGGGGTCGTGTAGTTTACAACAAACCTGTTTATTTAGGATTTGTTGTACTAGAATTATCAAAGTGGAAGATGTATGACTTCCATTATGACTACATGCAGCCAAAGTTTTCTGAAAACTTGACCTTAAACTACATGGACACCGACTCGTTTATATATAGCATACAAATCGATGACTATTATAAAAGTATTCTTGATGATATCGATTTAAAATTCGATACATTAGAATATCTACCATATAATTCTTTCAACATACCGCGTAAAAATTGTAAAGTACTCGGTATGATGAAAGATGAAAATAAGGGAAGGATCATGAAGGAATTTGTTGGTCTTAGATACAAAATGTATTCCTATAGTGTAGAAAATTGTAGTGAGACTAGAAAAGCTAAAGGTGTTAAGAAGTCAGTATTAGATAATTAAGTTTAAGTAGTTATAAGGACTGTTTATTAAATGAGAGAGTAATTTATGGTGATATGTATGTATTCAGGAGTAAAATACACCAAATATATACAGAAAAAATCCGTAAGATAGCTTTAAGTTTTAATGATGATAAGCGATATATTAAAATAGATAATGTAAATACATATGCCTGGGGGCATTATAGAATAGATTTAGAAATGGAATTGAATAGAGATGATTAAATTTTAAAACATAATTTAAATTCTTTAACACTTTAACCGTAAATACTTAATTTGGAATAAAAGAATCCAATTTAATTTTGTAAATAAATTTTTATTAATGTATATATATTGTAAATATTATAAATATAGATATTAAGAAAACAATTGTTAGGTTAAGAAATTTTATAAATAAAAAACTTATATATGAAATTATAAACATTTTCTTTTTATTTATCGAAGGAATTTAGGAATTTTCGTAATAGCATTTTGAATCGCACAACATCCATTATGGACATGACACATTCTTTGTAGTAAGTATGTATGTTGTAAAACTTCAAAGTTGCTGCAGCCCATTTCTTCGACGTTAATTACGGGCACGTTTAAAATTTCTTCAACCCATTTGGATTTTTCAGCTCCCTTAACATATAGGGGTGTGTCTTTAAGATTTTGCTTCACGAAATATTTTACGCTGCTAAAGCCGATGAAGCCATCATTCCATGTGAAACCATGATGATTATTATATAACCACTGTACTTGTTTTTGGGACTGACGTGTTAATTTGTTAAATCCATATAGCGGTTTCATAATAAAATTCTGGTACTCATTAAAGCTGAAGGTAACTGCCAACTCTTTAACAATAAATTCATTAAAATTGCCTTTGAAGCCCCGCACATCCAGAGTAATAAATTTGTCATTCTCCATTTGTATTTAGACGACTTTTTTAAATTCACCAGGCGTTGTGTATATTCAATTATTTTATCGTGTATAAGTATACAATAAGCCGATGTATTGGCTGGAATATTCTTTGATGTCTTAAATTCAATTCTAATATCAATTGGTCCACTTTTAATAGCTTCGTTTTGATGACTAACATCCGCCACAATTATCGGTGCAGTATCTTTGAAATCTTCAGGCAGCAGCAGTGGTTGAGATTCACGAGTAAAATAGCTTTGTTGAAATTTTGTGTACATATCATACAGCAGAGCATAACGATTACGATCAAAATTCAGGTTGAGGTCATCATAGGGATATGTATCAGAATTTAAGTGTACTTTAACATCAATTAAATGACAATGTTGAAACTTGTTGTCCTTTCGAAAAACAATCAGTATAAAACGTGGTCTTTCATTTTGTGAAGACAATTTAACGTTCCACAGATGGTTGGTTCCTTGAGCAAGTGATGGATTGAAATGACAATCCCAACTGCGGAATCCTATTGATATAGGTTGACCGCTTTGGATTGTTTGGAAGAGTTGTAGTTTTCCAAATCAGCTAATAGTACATGCGAAACTTTCCATATAATATTAGTTATATTCAGTTTTAATTTTTCGTTTGCAACGGTTGAATAAACAGCATTTTCATCCGAATTTTAAAGTAGTAGCACAAGTTCATGTTTAGCATTTAAGATAATTTTACTAAAGTCTTCAGCAAATCCCAGTAGCATTTTTAGTGGTATACAAAAATTAAAATATCCATCCTTTATTTCAAGTTCATTCTTCGAAAACCAACCAGCATTTTTCAGTATATTACTTTCGGTCGGATTCAAAGAGACATAATATTTCACTGTTGTAGTTACACCCAAGTGACGGGATCGATCAATTTCCAGTCCATTAATCTCATAGCGAATTTCATCAAACAAGAATGTCATACAGTTATTTTTTAATTTTGCATTGGAAGTCACATTTCCATTCTCCAAGGTGACCCTACCTTCAATATAAATTATACTTTCACTGGGTAAAACGAATATATCTTGATTTTGAATGGCTATCCTTATATCATCGTTGATTTTAAATGATTGTAAATACGGTGAGTAGCTATGGTATTCTTTTTTAATGATACTATCATCATATAGTGGTTTTTGTAGAGCATCAAGTATTTGACTCATTTTAATTTAGTTTTTCTTTAGTTTGAAAACCAAAGATTTTAAAAACTCTTTATTGGCAAATGTCAACTTTTTGCGTTGTTGAGTGTTAAGTGTAGTCTGTGGCTTCTGTGACCTTGTTACTTCAAATGGCAAAGTAGAAGTGAATTGCAGGTACACCCATGTAAGCGCTTTTATTATAGATAA
Organism: Sicus ferrugineus; assembly: GCA_922984085.1. Classification (NCBI taxonomy): domain Eukaryota; kingdom Metazoa; phylum Arthropoda; class Insecta; order Diptera; family Conopidae; genus Sicus; species Sicus ferrugineus. Next base: position 68,696,928 of record OV277348.1, read on the forward strand.
TCATTATTCTTGTGGTTTTAAATGTAGTCTGAGGGTTATAGTTTCTCCACAAAAATTAATTAGGTTACCGCTTTAATCAACAATTTTTACTGTAATCGAACTTATCTGTCTGGTGTTTAATGGTAAATAGATAACATTTTTCGGAATCTCATCTATTTTATAGCCAGGACTGACACTCAGTGCAAACATATGTATTGTATGCGCCGGTGCATTGTTAATATATGAACCGGTAACTATGTCACACTCAATGTGTATTGCATTGATCTTTGTTATATTCACAGGCAAGTCTGATGTATGTAGTTTTCCTGCTTCCAATATTCTTTTACTGAATCCTAAGAGCGGACCAATGCTTCGATCTTTATTAAAGAAAATGTCATGTTTACGGGATCCTACGATAGCTTGCAGTGTATTAGGGTTGGCTGCTATTTCCAATTTCTCGTGCAGCTTTTCATGTGACTCTATACTTAAATATCTACTTTGAACTCGTACTATCATCGTGCAGCTTTTCATGTGACTCTATACTAAAATATCTACTTTGAACTTGTACTCGGCAATATCATCAAGCTCATATGAACCGACAGAAATTTCAATTGTATGGTCTCCAATGTGAAATAAATTATTTTCATAGTCTACGTTTGGTATGGTGTTGTAACTATGAAAGACGACCAGACCACATACGTACTTATTATCTAAATCTATAGGTGGAAAGTAATTAGCTGATAAAATGGATTTGTTTCCACTTAAAGTAAGAGTTATTGACATCTTGAGTGTTGATTAACTAATGAAATGAAAACACACACAAACAATCTTTTTATACTAGAAAATGTATTTACATATATTTTACAAAATTTCATTACTATCGATCCAAGAATTATGTTCATAGCCTTTTTCGAATATATGTTTATGTTTACTGATGGAACATAATCTCCTATGCGGAACTTTGACCTTGTAAATATTTTCAGATTATTGTAGGCAGTCTTTAATAGCAACCTTTCATTAGACGGATTCACATCAATGGGAGCCATATTTATCGTTCTATGCTTTCTCTTATTATATTTGTCGATCAAATTTTTATAATTATCAATCCATCGATACCATCCATGATAACTAAATTCCTTCCACATCATCTGCTTTAGTGTCCTATTGAAACGCTCAACAATTGACGTCTTTAAAACACTATACGTAAAATAATGGTTGACATGGAATTTCCTCACTAAATTTTGAAATTGTCGATTAAAGAATTCTTTACCATCATCGGTTTGTAAATTTCTCGGTATCCGACCTAAATTGAATATCGTTTCTATAGCTACATCAGCGGATGTTTTAGATTTTAAAGGCATAGACCAGGCGAATTTTGAAAATGTATCTATTGCGGTGAGAAGGAAGTGAAATCCATTGTTATCCGTGGAATAACTTCCCATTTCTACCAAATCCGCTTGCCAGAGGTCGTCGATTCCTTTAGTGATTACACGTCTTCGTTTAAAATTTTTTCGAGCTTGAGTGTGAAGCTCCTCTACTAAACCCCGCTTTTTACTCATTTTGGCATTTCTTCTAGAATTTTTTTCTCCAATTCAACTGCAGATTTAGGTCTTAGTACTTGTTGAAAGAGGTCATTTTCTATTCGAGCAATTTGTTCTTTCTTTATGTGAACTACTTCAAATTCTTTATCAATTTTTTTCCTTTCTGAGTCCATCTGATTCATACTATCTTTCACAAAAGACTTTGTTATTGATTCCATCTGTTTCATATTATCTTCCACAAAAGACTTGGTTACTGCGTCATAACCATCGATAGGTGTGCCAACATTCTTTAACCGCTTCCAGCGGATATTTAAGTTGTTATCATTATCTAGACTGAAACCCAACACTTTTGATATATATATCTTTATTTTATTATTTGATGTTTTATGTGCAGAATAACGACCGAACTTGTCGACGCTCATTTTGAATTATGCTTACAACTCTATTATACATCAAATTTATACAATTATATTAGCTTCTCTCAATTCCTCAATGATGGAAATAATTTCGTGGGTGTGATTGTTATGCCCAGCTGATTGTGATGATAATAAAAGTCTCAATCTATCTACTAATTCATTCGGATCATCCCAAAAAATATAATTAGGCTTTTGAGGATTTACTTTCATTAATCCAGTTCCTTATCTATGTTGAAGTGGTGTGGACAGCAAAGATTTATCATTGATTAATCCCTTTATGATGTTGGTGTACTTGAAAGCCTTGGTTCCCTTAATTTGTTCATTTTCATTATAGTATAGTTACGTTTGTGAGCATTAGTATTGATTATAATTGTTTTGTAAACTTGTAGATCTGCTTCGTCATACTTTGATGGTGTCTTGTAAAACAATAATTCAAAGAGACCGGTTGTAAGGTTGAAATAAGTAGGGGGTGAGGTTCCAAAAAGTTTGTTTGAGATGTATATTTTATCATCATGCATTTCCAAAGCGCTATTTCCGAACCTCCATTCACCATTCGATCCTCTGTTCGTTCCATATGCGGTGTCCAGCTCATTTTGTTCCTCTAATTGTGATAGAATTTGTTGATGGAATTTTGTTGATTTGTTTGTATCATCTGTATCATCCATTTGAGAGAAAAAGGTACCGTCTTCATTACTCTTGGTAAGAGTTTCGTCTATAAAATCAATCTCTTTCTTTGCTTTGTGTGGGGTACTTGTTTTTAGTCTGAGTGTTATCTCATCATATATAAAAAGTGAAAGTCATTCTTATTAGGATTTGTTGTTGTTGTTGCAGTTTCGAATCAATTCCTTTAGAGGTTTTGTGATTGGCTTAAGTGACTCTTCTATTTGATTTTCTACATCTGCTTTAGTCAGTTTTAAGTTCCGAAATTTCTGTTTCAAAATACGTCTGGTTTTTACCAATTCTTTTAATATTTTTTCATTCATTCATATAATCGGTTATATCAGCTATCAGATCCGATCAGGTGTATCAGCTATCGGATGCGATATATCAGCTATCAGAACAGGTGCATCAGCTATCAGATCAGTTCAAAGACTGTTTGCATACTAGTATGAAATTATCGGGAGTGCTTTTCTTTATAGTTGGATGTAAATATCAAAGACTTTTCTATAACGTCCTTTATCAATCAATAAATAAAAACAATCTATGCATTTGTGTCGACCCATACAAAAGTATTTGCGAATGTTGTTTTGCTTCTCACAAGCAACATCATCGAATATCATAATGGAATTGGTTTTTGCTTCATCTGGTTTGAGGACTTGTTCGTTTTCCGAAAATGTAAATAATCCAATATTTTGAATTGGACTTTTTAATTGCTTTAAATATTCATATTTTGGTTGATAAAATGACTTTGAGTATAGGTATATATTTGCGAATTTTAGTCCATTCGGACTTTCTATTAAACTTAACGTAACGTTGGTCTTTCCACAATTCGAAGGTCCAACAATGATACATCTTATTGAATTTGGTAACAGGAAACTGTGTCTTGATTTGGAAACATTATTAGTTACTAGATCCATATTCTTTATTATTATATTTCTGTCTTGTTTAATGAAACGCATTTTAACAATTAATATAAATATGTAATAACCACACATTTATATACATTTTCATTCAGTACGAGTAGATGAAAAGATATAAAATGGGTATAATTTATAAGAAACATATCAGTTCTAAATAATCAGTAACCGGAAGAGGTTTATTAAATAGTGTTATAAATTCTCTGCCAATTGAACTTCATTTACCGAATTATCAATTTTGTGGACCAGGAACTAAACTAACAGAACGCTTGGCAAGAGGCGATAAGGGAATCAATCCACTGGACGCTGCATGCAGAGAGCGCGATATTGCTTATGATAAAACTCGAGACTTGAATAAGCGTCACGAAGCAGATAAAATATCAGCTGAAAGGGCGTGGCAGAGAGTAAAATCAAAAGACAGCAAATTTAGTGAGCGAATAAACGCATACTTAGTTACAAACGCAATGAAAGCTAAAGTAAAATGGGGAACACGATGAATAAAACACTTAAGAAAATTAAGAGAAAAGTTAAAAAGAAATGCAGCAAGAAAATATTTACTCAAGCGGTTAAAAACGCATTGAAAATCATTAAACAACGAACACCAGAAGATATTCCCAGTGCTATAAAAGTCGCACAAAAGGTTGTAAAACAACTCTTTCGGACGGAAGAAGTCGATGGTTAACATTCCACGCGTTATACCCGTTCCTAAAGTAGGAGGGTTTCTACCATTAGTACCCATTTTAACTGCTCTTGGAGCTGTTGGAGGCTTAGCATCTGGAGGAGCTTCAATCGCAAAAGCAATTAATGATACAAAAGCCGCTCGACAACAATTGGAGGAAGCGAATCGACATAATAAGACCATGGAAGCCATCGCTATGGGAAAAGGCTTATACATGAAACCATACAGAAAAGGATTGGGTTTATATTATAGTCCACAACAAAAAAACTTTTAAAGAATCTACCCAAAAGAGCCCTCACAGACGTCGACTTGATGAAACATGCAAAGAATCTACCACATTTCAGAGGTATTTTTATGCGAGACAGTCTCCCGAAACGAACTCGTCAACAAGAATGTGGAATCGTTAATCTGGATACATCAAAGGGCCCTGGTACTCATTGGGTAGCATATTACAAAGATAGGCACTGCAAAGAATATTTTGATAGTTTTGGAAACTTGCAGCCACCACATGAAATAATAAATTATTTGGGAGAAGGAATACGTTACAACTACACTCAACATCAAGACTATAATTCATACAACTGTGGTCATCTATGTATAAAATTTCTGTATATGTTAAATAATAAATAAAAAAGAAATATATATACTATATACTTTTTATTAAACCTTTTAATAGGAATAAATAAGTGTTTATATGGTGTGTTGAATTTGGACGTTATTGAAAATATGTTGGTGGTGAAGATAAATCTCTCAAGTATTTTTTATATACATACTTTTAAGAGTACTGTACTTATGTAAACAATATATTCTTTTGTTTGATTACATATTATGGAACAATATGATATCCTACAACAACAATTCCAAAGGCAAGCATCTTGCCTCTGCTGGTCTCCCAATACTCACATACCATAACGCACTTCCTCTCCCTGCTTCCTCACCATCTCCCCAACAGACCGTCGGTCCAGTTGCCACTCATACAGTCTTTCTCACTCTTACACACACTACGCCCACTGTCTCGCTCCGCACACACAGCGCCCCTTAGGATATGACACCTCTGAAATACACAGGAGGTGCTATGTTTTAGAAAAAACATATCCCTACTACTTAGTAACTTTATAGTGCAGCAGACCCACGTGTCTGGTCCATCCACAGTTTCACTAGAAGACCAGCAACATCTAGTATAATGATAACCATATTTGGAGACAATCGCGAAGGCATCCCTGTATTTGGTTAGTTTTGTATAGTCTGTTAAAGTCTCGTCGAAGTTCTCCTCAAGTATGTTCTCTCTGTGTTGTACCAAAAACTCCTGAACACGATTTAAAAACAGCGAGATGTTTTTCGCACACATCATGCTTATTTCAAAGTCAATTCTCTACTGATTGCTAATATCGGACGTGCTCAATCCCGAAATCCCACGCTACATATGGCTCGGTCGCACTAGTGTAACCAATGCATTTGATAAGAAAAAAAAAGAAGTTAATAAACAATTAAATTAATTTTACAAACACGCCTTTATTCAATTTGTTGTAGTTTACATTTTATTTAAACTAGAATATAACGACATCAATTTGCTTATTCTGCTAACAATTACATTGGGAGTACATCAAACGCAAGTGTTTCGTCCATCCATACTTTCAATTAAAGACCAGCAATACGTGGTGTAATTGTATCCATGCTGTGACTCAACTAGAAAGGCTTGCTTATACTGATTTAAGTTTTGAATAGCCTGTTAGCATCTCGTCCAAATGCTCCTCAAACACATTTTCTCTATGAGTTATTAAAAACTTATGAAGTCGTTTTAAAAATAGAGAAAAATGTTCGATATCCATCCTGTTTAATTACAGTTAATCGCTTACTGCTCTCGAATTGCACACATGTCCCTTTTTAAACTCTCAGCCACGGGTTGGTCCAAGCAATAAATTTGAAATTCTTGACACTAATTTGTTAGACCGCCTTTGTCGGTATTTTAAAAAGATGTTCTTTGTGAAGTCATAAAATAAAACAAAGCTGTCAAATTTTCCTCAAACATCTCTATGCGTCCACCGCATGCGTGCCAAGATACGAAGCACGCAGCCACTTGACATTTGATTACACTTCCCACTAACAACACAATCTCTGCTACGCACGCCCGTACTCGTTCCCACAGCTCTGTATTCAACAAGCATTCAACTACAACAACTATAACTACAGCGTACTCTATATTTTCTAAAATAAATCCACTGATCAACCCTATACCCAAAAATATATATATTCTTGCTTAGCGTCACCTCCAGAATCGATTTAGGCCTGCCCGTTCGTCTGTCTGTCTGTCTGTTGAAACGATTACGGGAAAAAGAAAAAAAATATCGCGACGAAATTTGGAACAAATATTCTTTGTTATGTAGGGCTGTTTGGGATGAAAATGGGCGAGATCGGTAAACAGCCACGCCTACTTTACATACGGAATGTAAAGACACCTCGTTTCAAAAAATTTTATAATCTGAATATTTCATAAACCGTGTGTGGTATTAAGGTATAATTTTATTCCGGAACATATAGCGTCATTACTAAAACGTTTGATAACTGATAACAAAGTTGGAAATATCTCATGAACGGTATAAGATATTGCGATGTATTTTTAACACGATGTATCCGGAAGTATTACCAATAAGCTTGATAAAAATTGGCGTTCCACGCCCACTCATACAAAAGTTGTCAATATCTTGTAAACGTTATACGATATTAACACATTATTTTGTATACAAAAAATGGGCGTCGTCCATCCACATATACAAAAGTTGTCAATATCCCATAAACGGTTCAAAATACGTAATTCTATCTAGCAGTATCTAGAGACATTACAAAAACGTGGCGAAATTATAATTTTTTCAGTTACTCTGGTGTAGGGTATTTAGATTTCAGCGCGGACGAAGACAGCACTTTTACTTGTTTTAGTGTTCTTATTATTTTATTGACTTTATTTTATTCGCGTTGGCTAAATGCCCAAAGCTGAAATTCAGTATTTATATATCATAGCTATAACGATCATGCGATAAAATAGGTATTAACAATTGTGAAAATCATCAAAAAGCTTTAGTCACATCATGGAATTTGAATTACAAAAACAACAACAAAGAGCAGTACAATGAATAAAAGGAAAGACATCGAAATGAAAGAATCATGGACAAAGAAGATACAGTATACAATAATGAAAAACCCGTTCAAGTCGGATAAGGAATGGAAAAGCTCATCCTCATCATCATCTTCACCTTCATCATCAACTTCAGCATCATCGAAATCCAACATAGAATATAAAAAATTTAAATAATGTTTATATTAAAAGTTCAATAAAAAGTCAATACTATTACTTTTCAAAACTATATTTATTGTTTATTTTGTTTAAATTATAAAGGAATTTTAGATATAAATGACCACAGTTGTATGAATTATAGTCTTGGTGTTGGGTGTAGTTGTAATTTACGTCATCTCCCAAATAATTTATTATTTCATGCAGTGATTGCAAGTTTCCAAAACTATAAAAATATTATTTGCAGTGCCTGTCTTTGTAATATGCTACCCACAGTTGCCGGTCGACAGTCTTAACCAAAGACAACAAGACTGGAAACTCCTCTCATATCGTGAGCGAGCTAAAAACATGTCCGTCCGCGCACTCACGCACAGCCTATGTGAGTTTTATGGTGAAATTGTCTCCTTGTTACAAGCTAAAACTGGCTATTGCAAAGGAAGTTAGCTAGGAAAGTAAACCATTACGGCTTGTTACCACACCGTCACAAGATGATGGGATGAGTTCATGACAGGGATACTGTTTGTGCACGGAGTGCAATGAATACTTGATTTAAATATTATTATAAAATAAAATTACTTGAGTGCAAAAACTCGTGCTCACGTTTCCACTTATTTATTCACACTGAAATTTGAAGTTACATATTTCTTTTGGTTGGACCATGCAACGGTAATTTTTCACAAAATGGAAAAAATTATACAACAAAAAAAACAATGTAAAAAATAATCTTCTTCTAAAAGAACCACTCATCTGGTCGTAGTCTAAAAATGCTGTCATAAAAAACGCACAACAGGGAGCGACCGCAACAACAATGCTGCAGTAGTTAAAAATTTTCGTTGTGGCTTTATTTTGCACTGTGGGCAGAAGAGCGCATTTCTCAAGCTAATCTATTTTGTTTGGTGTACAAACAGATACCAACGAGACCCAATTATTACATATTACTTGCATGGATTTTTAAGTAAGCATTAATAGAAAAACTTCATTGCATTTAAGAGTCTTTGCCGTTTTGATGATTTCTTAACTGTTTGGAAATATTAAAGTGTAATGAAAACTTGTTTGTTTATGTAATTTGTAAAAGAAAAACAAATTCTTTTAAACAATTGTAACATAATGATTTTTAAGTTACTTTTTAGTTATTTTGAAAATTAGTCAAAGCTAAAAAAACCGCACTAAATTACCAAGCTTCTGGAGCATTTCCACACCATCATTGAGGTGGTGTGGAAATTTACACCACAATCAAAAGTAAAATGTGTTGGCATCTCCTACGACCAAAAGTAAGTGTGGTAGGTAAAAACATCTGATTATATTTGCGAATCGAGCAAATTTTATGGAATTTTACTTGGTTTCTTTTGCAAAATAAATGATATAATGCAACTACATGACTTGGAAAAGATTTCTTGTGCATTTCTAGAAGCATGAGTCCGTTTAAAGCCCATCTCCTTGTCTTCTTTACGTATTTTAAAAATTATGTTTCTAGGCTAGTGCAATCAATTTTCTCAAGTTGTCAAAATTGCATTCATTTTGTTTGTGTAATTTACACACTTCAGCCTGATTTCACTAACACCGTGAAAGCGAAAAAAGAGTTTCCAGTCTTGTTGTCTTTGGTCTTAACTATCAGTCGCGTTTCAGAAAACCTGCATTTGCATTTAGTTTTTTTGATGAAGTAGTCATCGAAGCGTAAAAAGTGCGCAACCATTTTGATTAAAATATCTCTGATTGTTCGCTGAAATTGTTAGCCTCCAATTAGGCACACTCGCGTTTCGTTAACTAGAATTTATTTTTACGGTGGCCGGACTTATTTCTCGGAATATTTGCACAGTCCGGCGTTGAAATATATTTGTTCGCATAGTCTGTAATAAGACAAATAAACTTGTTCTATTTATCAATAACAAAAATAATATTAAAAATTTATCGAAACTCAAAAACAAATAGTACTTCACTGCATCATAAAACAAATAATTTTTCAACATTTATTCATCATGACTAAGCCACCTGATATAAAAAAACAATCCAAGCCTTATATTCCGGCCCTAAAAATGGATAACCTTAAACAATTAAAAATAACTTTCCCGGACCTAAATTCTTAATCATGTCCAGGATTAACAGTATTGACTCTATGTCTAATATTTCACCGTTTCTCATTAATAAAGTGATTGATAATATTTGTGGTGTAGAAGTTGAACTAAGTAAAAAAGCAAAATATGGTACAGTTCTAAAGGCAGGCATCCACCAAAAATTCAGCACGCGAACTGTCCGCGTTCTTTTGTCTCCGCCAAAAATCAACACAAAAGCTGCTCGTGAACTGATCGTGCGCAGCTCGCGCGCTGAACGCGAACAGCTTTCCGAAAAGTTTGTGCGTCGTATCCACCAAATTACGAGTGCACGCATGAAAGCTGCACGTCGGTTCTTGTTTCATTTTTCGGTGGATACAAACAAATTCTTCCAACTTCTGTTCGCGCTCTGTTTGTGATCTGCTTTTTACTTTCCATTTGAAATGGAAAGCAAGCGAACAACCTGCGAACAAATCAGTGTGATTTTGTTGGTCATGGAGTGAACAAATAATAAAATAGTGGAGCTACCTCCGAAGTTGAGCTAAAACCTATCATATGGGATTGCTTGAGAAACTATAGAAACACTATTAAAAAAGATAAGTATTTGATGAAATTGGTCTAATTATTTAATTTAAGTGGAATATATATATATATATATATATATATATATATATATATATATATATATATATATATATATATATATATATATATATATATATATATATATATATATATATATATATATATATATATATATATATATATATATATATATATATATATATGCAAACCACTTCGGTTATATATATATATATATATATATATATATATATATATATATATATATATATATATATATATATATATATATATATATATATATATATATATATATATATATATATTCACCAGCAGAGGTGAAAAAACCGAAGTGGTATGCATATGACCATCTAGCGTTTTTGAGAAATACATTTTCACCAGAACCCACTTTCACGACGGAGTCGTCAGTACTACAAGTAAGTTTATAAAGTTTTGCTTTATTTTCATTACAAAATACAATTCACGCCATATCATATTGCCAAGGTACTGATCCTTTCGTTGAAATGAAATATTCCGCAAACTTCTTTCTTGTATATTTTGCGACAGCCGTAGAATTCCTTGGTATATTCAGCAGCGCATTTAAAGTACCTTGAGCAGATTTTTTTTAACATATTTCTTTTCTCCATGCACCTTCAATGACTTCATGTGTATCCTCCTTTTCAAAATCCAAACTTCCGTGAGGAATATATTTCGGCTTCGACGTGCCACTTTTTTCAAAAAGTTGTGTAAATATACGCAACACATATTTACGCAGCTTGCTTTTCTAGGTTCAAGCAATAAAGGTTTTCTAAGAACTCTGAAAACTGCTGACAAGAAACAAAAGAGTTTTCTACAATTCTTTTAGCTCTACTAAGTCTGTAGTTAAATATTCTTTCCATTCAACCTTTTTCGTGATGACCTGGAAATGGTTTCACTAGGGTTTTAGTAAGAGCAAATGCATCATCTGCCACAACAACGAAAGGAAGTGGTTCCGTATTTGGTAAACCTTGAGGTTTCGGAAAATTTATCGTTCCATCTTGAATTTTTTTGAAGAGACTTGAGCTGCTAAATACACTTCCATCAGAAATTCGCCCTTGACATCCAACGTTCACATATTGAAATGTGTATTCGGCATCTACAAGCGCCATTAAAACTACGCTGAACGTAGATTTGTAATTGAAAAATTCGCTTCCAGTATTAGGTGGCGCCTGAATAACTACATGTTTTCCATCCAAAGCTCCTATGCAATGTGGGAAGTTCCAAGCCGAATTAAATCCTTGCTCAATTTGTTTCCCTTCTTCAACTGAAGACGGCATCTACAAAATAAATAAGAATATTTCCCAATAATAATTCAAGTTGTTTTTAATATTTCAGGAAAACGTTTCACAAAATATTTTTCTGACAGACGAAAGCGAATATGAAATGCAGGATGTTACTATGCAAGAAAAAAGCCCAAGAGAAACGTGTCCAAAAAAGTATGTTTGCAATAAACAAAAGCGCAAACTGGAAGATCCTCGGGTCGCAATGGCCATGAATGTCCTAAATGAGGTTTCCCAAAAAAAAGAGCAAACGTGACGAATTTGAAGTCTATGCGGAGAACGTCGCAAACAAACTGCGGAATATAACCGACAGGAGACTTATGTTTCTTGTCCAACGCGACATGGACAATTTGCTGTATGATGTAGTTATGCAAATTGGAGTTTACAGCAATTTTTCGACACTGTCAACATCATCGGTGCTAGTGACTTCAACACCAGCACCATCGCAAGGATCACGGCCAACGTATTTTGATGGTAGTGTGCCAACTTGTTTTGTAGACAATAAACCGGCATTTAATACATAATTGCACATGTAAACTGTATAAACTTTTTCAAATAAAAGAACCGAAGAAAGATAATAGTAATTTTCTTCTATATTTTTATACCTACCTTAACTTAGTCCTCCAAAACGTTTATTATTGCGAAACATATTTCAGGAATGATTTTACCAATTAATTGTCTGGAAACTTTAAACAAGTACGAGAGGGAACCATAACTGTCTCCAAAAGCAAGGAATCTCAAAGTAATAGCCAGACGTTCGTCTACTGTTACAGACTTCCTGTAATTAGTATTTTGTTTCGCAACCATTGGCGATATAAGTTGCGCCTACTTTTCAAAATCACTTGAAGATATTCTAGCGAAGTTTCTAAAACCACTTAATTTGACAATTTTGAGTTCATTCAACAAAGGTTCGCCTCCGCTTCTTTCTCTAGTTTGCAAATAGGCTCTAACCCAACATCTGGATGATTTTCTTTTCTTGGACAAAATCGATAAAATAATTACTGCCGCAGTGGAAACTTGCACGTCTTCTTCACTGTACATTTTGTAACTACTGAAATTAATTTCTGTACTGAATTTGGTCAAACAACGGAATTTCAGAACGCGTACAGAAATAGAAAGTAAACGAATATCCGGAGAGCAGAACGCGTGCAGAGCGCGAACAGTACGCCACATGTACTAACTAAAAAACATGTGCGCGAACATCACGCATTTTATAGACGTGCACATGGTTTTAGTAGATATGAAACACAAGCAAAGTTCGCGCTCAGTTCGCGTTCATTTGCTCTTCTGTTTCCACCAAGCTCGAGGTCAGAACGCGCTCAGTTAGCGTGCCTTGGTGGATGCGCACCTTAATAAAACAAAAAACATGTTGCAAGCAAGCAAATTAATTAAATTAACGGCTCTATCCAATTTAATCTCAGTCGAGATGACTGAGCACTCTTTTTTAAATTTCTCCAAAGGAGTTATATATTCCAACGGTTTGAGAGGTCACTGAAGAAGAAATTCTCTCCGAGCTTTCTGACCAAAACGTAAGTGAAATAAAAAAGATTTAAAAAAAGGTGGAAAAGTCCTTAGTCGAAATAGGTTTGAAAATCCTAACGTTCTCTTCACCTTGCTTACCTAGCGATGTAAAAATTGGTTACGGGTAGGTTAACTTTCGCCCTTATATACCTCTTCCCATGAGATGCAATAATTGCTTTCGTTGTAGGCACATCTCTAAAATTTGCAGAAACAACAAGTTGTGTTTCGTCTGCGCTGATTCTCATCACATCAAAGAAGGTGAACTATGCACAAATTCAAAAATATGTATTAACTGCAAAGAAAGCAACCTAGCAACTAATGATTATTTGGCTATCGACAAAAAATGTCCCATTTTTATTAAGCAACAGGAAATACAATCAATAAAAAATCTGAAGACAATTAACAACAAAAGTGCTATTGCAATTTACAAATCTCGGCATCAATGCAACTCTCTCTCATATTCCTCGGTATCCAAAACAGATCAAGTTCTACTGTTGTCCCTTCTAAACCTCTCCAGCCATCCAGCACAAACGCAAGCAACAGTAACAATAACATGGAAACTCATACGGGTCCTCCTTCAGCCATATCAACGCGAAATATAATACAATATGATGACATTATAACTGATTTGGATCAAGATATAACTCTCCCATCGACCTCTGCTAGCTCTTCGTTACACTCCTGTGAAACAAATGTTAAGATCCTCCCCAAAAACATATCAAAGAGATAAAAACTGAACTTAAAACTAGAGCAAACAACAAAAAAACAACTCCTAAAGGAAAAACGATGATTACTCGCAGTTATAACAACAATCTAGGCAACAATGATGATTCACATTGCCATACTATTTTATTTATCTGAGTTATTATTTACTCTTACTCTCTTATCTTTAATAATGTATTTTGTTGCATATATTTTTCCCATCTTTTCTATATTCTATGCCTTTAAAAATATTATTATTATTATTATTTATTAAATTAATCTTATAACAAGTTATAAGACTAACAAAAACAATGGGAGCACTGGCTGCCGGGGCTATCAGCAGCTCAATGTGCTTTAAATTACATAAATGAAATCAATCAATATTTAAATTAAAATGCAATTTAAGCTTATCTTAAGAATAGAGATTACAATAAGGATTATAGAAGGTAGAATTATCATGACTTTAAATTCAAAATTAATATGCAAATATTATGTACTAGCTACCAGTAGTATTGAGACAGTAATTCTTTCAAATGTGAAATCCAGAACTTTTTATAAATTTATATATGATATCGATGTTTTGAGGTGAAATAGAGCTAAGTATATCAGTTGGCACTTTGTTTTTTAAATATAACAGTCTTCGATTAGATAAATACAAACCGTCAATTAAAATATGTTTAATGGTTAGATTACAGCAGCAGTGAGGACAGGAAGGTGTGATTTCGCCTTTTAAAAGGTGTTGGTGTGTAGCCTCCGAGTGACCTAAGCGAAGTCTCGAAAATATTTTTATTTTATATTTATCTGGAATAACAGGGTAAACTGCTTCATGTAATCCGCCGTTGATAGAGGAGTAGTTGGGATGTCTAAAATTTTCTTACTACCCTTATGATATTCAATAACTCTGCGTCTAAGGCGCTGTTCGTAGAGCACTTTTTCGCTTCCTCTTTTCTTGCTTCCTCTTTAGACCTGACTGCTTGTCTGCAAGTCGCATTAAACCAGGAATGGTCTTTTGGTTTAATGGAAATTCTTTTATTGGGTATGAAAGACCTCATACCAAATAAAATTATATTTTCTACCAATTTTGCTGCAGCATTTATGTTTCTATCCCTGAAACACAATTGCCAATTGAAACGGCTAAAAAAGGAGTTCAGCGCATCCCAATTAGCCTTCTCATAAAGCCACACTGTCCGCTTCGGAGCTGGCTGGTGAGCGAATTGAAGACTAGAATATGGGAAGGTAGCAGAAATTGTAGCGTGGTCCGAATTACCAAGAGGTGCAAGAACATGCACATCATACTTGCTGTGATGTGAAGTTAGAATAAGGTCCAGAATATTTTGGTTATGCCCATCAACGCAGGGAAAGTGCGTTGGTTCCTTCACTAATTGAGTCAAATTATTAGACTCAGAAAATAACTCAACATACAAACCCTCAGGTGTCGTGTGACTCGAATGACGTAGCCAATTGGAATTATGAACACTGAAATCACCAGCAACAACAATTTCACTGTTCGGATATGATTCCAGAACACCTGGGTCTCACTTAGTGCCATTACATGTGGTTGGTGGGTAAAAAAAAGGCACATGGACCGCGAAAAAATTCGCCCTCAAGCCACGTACATTAGTGAAATCCATGCGGAATTTTGTCATCGCCACCCACTGTAAGGAAGTGTAACGTCAGCCGTACAAGGGGCCACGCGTACGTCGCAAGCAAAGCAAAACACGACAAGACAAGTGTTATGCCTTTATCTTGCCGCGCTTCAGCCCACGGTGCACTCACAGCCGTCAGTACACCTAACGGGACCAGGAAGAAGGAGGAGGAGTAAAAACAAACGAAATGCTGAGATTTACTGCGGAGAGCATAAATAAGCCCCTCGCTTGGTTCTCTGCATTCCGTTAGATTCAATTTTTTTAATTTTATTATTGATGCATCAATAGTTTATAAGTTATATTATTGGTTTGGGTTATGTGCATTGTGATTCTATTTTATTATAGTGTAAATGTGTTTATATTGCTTGTGGATGGTCGGTTTTGATGTTAATTATTATTTCGCGAGCACTCGACGCGCAAAATGAATTGTGGTGGGGAGTAACATCCACCTTCGCCCGCGGTCACATCACAACTGATGGCATTTTGTGGTTGCGTGACCACTATTCACTGATAGTGAAACATAATGAAAGGAAAAGCGAAAAAAGTATCCTCAGAGCAGGGAGTGCCAGCAGATGGCATAATTGGCAGGGAGAATTTGTGGAATAGATCGATTATAAACACAGTTAGTAAGCAAGTAACATTTATAGATGAGAAGAAGAAACACATTGAGACCCCGGTTATGCGGTCAAAGGGGTAATTAGATCAAATTTTACATAATAAAATTTCGAAAGTAAGGGCGAGAACTATTAGTGTAATTCCAGTTAGGATCGGAACAAATATTCCGGAAATAATAGTTCGTAAACAGGAAATTGTTCCAGGACTTTACCTAGAAGAAACTTTGCTTAATGTTCTTTACCCGTATTAAAATCAAGCAGGCAAGATTTCGCCTTTAACCGAAATTTCGCATCGGATTTCACAACTCTTAATAACTTGCAGTTAACAAAACAAGTTAATATGAATTACATGACGATACATGTGAAAAATCGAAGAAGAAAAATTAGTCGAAGACTAGAATTTAAATAAAAAAAAAACCTTGATGAATAAAAATTGTAAATATGATTGGTCTTAAATTAGTAGAGTTAATAATAAAAAAGTTTAGTATAACTATAATAATAAAAATAATAATTTTAATTAAGTATCGTGTATCAGAATTTGTCAGTAAAAGTCTAAACGCCTTTTTCAGCTATATCAATTTAGTCGAAACAATGGGGAAATAGGAAAAGTAGATCAGGCTTATATGTGAATATATATTGAAAAGAAGACATTACTCAAAGACTCAAATCAATATGTGAGACGTATTGGACGCGAGGTAAAAGTAATCCCGTTCCATTTTACACTATTTCATTCATCTTACATATATTAAATATTTCCTAATTGACTCTTAGATAATTTAGGATAGTCAAAATAAACTTCTGGATGGAAATCGTGAGGTAGGCAGTCCTCGCCATTTCAACGGATATGACATTGGCAAAGAAGACTCAAAACAATGTCCAACGATTCGGAAATCTTACTTACAAACTAACCCTACATGTTGAAAAAAAATATATATACACAAAAAAAAAAACAAAAACGAAAATACATAAAAAGTTATAAGAATTAATATTAAAATAAAATAAAAAAAAATTAATTTAAGAAAAGAATAAATACAGAAAGAGAAATAAAAATATAGAATAGAATAAGAAAAAAAAAGAATAAAATATAAAAAAGAGAAAGGAGAGACTAAAACAAAATAAAAAAAGAGAAAAAAAATTTTACTAACACAACTAACTTTTAACTCATTAATATTTAGCTACGTGCGTTTCAGCAAGCAAAAGTTTGCTTACAAAAACGCAAATTACAACATTTGTACCAAAAAGGGTACAGATTACCTCGTTGCTTCAAAACAGCAACGTCCCAGGTTTTTTAAAACTAAAGAAATTCAAAACCAGAGAAAAAAAAACCTGAGGAAGAATTGTTTAAAGTCGCCTTTAGGGCATTGCACTTACCAATTATGCTTGCAAAGCATTTATTTGGAATTATTAAAACATAAGAAAAGAGAAAAAAAATCGTTTCAACAAGCAAGACAAATTTGCTTATTCAAACGAAATAATTAAAGGTAAAATGAAAAGAAGAAAAAATTATGTAAATAAATTCCAGAAAATGAAATGCCCTAAATTAATCAATATCATAAATTAATTAAATTATAAGACAAACAAATATAATTAATCGAAAAATCAATCAATGATTTGTGTAACTTTTAAGAAAAGATATATTTTAAGAATAAATTAATTTTCATTAGCACCTTTGTTAAAGATAATTATTATTAGAATGTAATAGATAATAAAATAATTTCAGTTACAAATACATGTGAGGAATATCTATAAATATGCTTAATGTGTTATATTTATCCATACGGATTCTGGAATTAACTTCTAACTAGCTTCTTAAAAGATTTCTAAACAGCTAGAATGTTTAAATTAATGGTGAAACCAAAATAAATTGGATATACTTTATAAATTTATATCATAGAGTATAAATAGTTAATGAAATGTAATTTATATTTATTAAAGCGATTCAAGTCAGCAACAATAACAACACGAAGAAAACAACAACAACAACTGCCGCGACAGCAAGTGCAATAACAGAACAACACAAATAGTGCTTAAAACGCAAGAACATCAATAGCAACTAAACCGTCGGCAACAACAACATCGCCAGTAATAAAAGCAGCAACAACAACGGCGACAGAAAACTCCAAAATTCGAATGCCGCTGCGTACCCATTAATTTCCTGGATGTCGACACTATCTTATTAATTTCCTGGATATCGTCACGAATCTGAAAGGCAATGAACAGACCACACCTGCAGTTCATCTCGGGACAATAAGTCGCATAAATTCTTTCGATTACCTTTTTTCTCTAACACCGAACCAGGCGGCAGTCTGCCACAGCTACGGATATTACACTACATCACTACCGAGCATGATTCTGCTCAATTGCACTTTTGTAAACAAATTCCGTTCAAACAATCGTTGCAGAAGGCGAATAAGCTAGGAGGTGTAATTGCATTAGTACTATCAATTGGAATTGTAGCAATTCTTCCTATTACTAACAAAAGAATATTTCGTAGAAATAAATTTTATCCAATCAGAAAATTCTTCGTTTGAATTATACTTTCAACTATTATTCTTCTCACTAATATCGCTTCACGATATTAATTTTTTCTTTCTTTAAGGGTGAAGGGATGTTGTATGTCGCATTCATACTTCAAGGTCCGGGTAACCGGAACCGTCAAGGTAAGACCATTGGCACTTAATAATAACTCAGTTAGTGCGTCAAGGCCAAGTTCAGCCTTTTAGTGCAAGCAAAGCACTTTGTTTGGGAAGCTCGAAAGCCAAGCTAGCAACCATCGCACTCTGCATGGTAGCAAGTGTGGGTTAATTGCTAGATAATTATAAGCTCCGGGCAAAGCTCTCGAAAGCCAAGTTAGCAACCATCGCAGTATGCATGGTAGTAAGTGTGGAAGTCAATTGCCACCAAATAGCTTTTCTCGAGCTCAAACCAAACAGCTTTTGGAGTAAATAAAAATTAGCCAAAACAAAAAAGTAAAGAGCAAACGCGGAAGAATTAAATCGTTCCCAATTTAATTCTGCCGACGTTAATATTGGCAAATATTAATATTAAGAAATTATTACGATTTAAGTGGTATTGCGACATAACGATCCACTTTATTTTCGCCAACGGCTACGTCGACCGAGCTTAAGTGGAAATGAGAAAATGTTTTAGAGGAAAGTTCTGATTGTAAGCGCGCAGACCGCCGCTAAAAGACGAATAAATCAATAGAAGGCATTTTGGTTATTTTTAATTCAGAAGGGCAGCGATTTGGGTTTAGGGAAACCCACAACATTTTCAGGAGGATATACTTAATGCATCTTACTTTTAAATATATACATATTTCCATATACAGTATTCTTATTTACTAAACAATTCCTATAATCGCTAAGACTTAAACTATCTAATACTAATTTTTTAACTCCTTTAGCGATTTTAATATCTTTACTATTTACAATGGCTATGGAGTAAATTTTTTAACCGGAGGCCTATGAACTCTCTCATTATTCTTCCTTTACTCTCTAGGACGTTAGCATTCCTAAGAGGAAAATTAAATACATTGTCCTCCGGATATTCGGATGTATCGAATTTTAATTCGATATCATCTCGAATATCCGTATACAAAATCTAGAGTCTTGATTGAATATATGAATCAATCTGTATCCATATAATTCAATACAAGACTCTGTTGGAATTTCGGTACCATGAAGTCGTAGTGGAAGTTATACATCTTCCACTTTGACAATTCAAGCACTGAAAATCCCAAATAAATGGGCTTATTATAAAAGGTGCGAATCGTATTCATTTGAATCGCAATCATGTCTTCAGTAAATTGTGAAGAGCTGTGAAAATTGGGTTTGCTAATTAGTGCGCGAGCTCCCAATCGCCTTTCTCGACTTTCCCAGCTTTTCACAATCTTGACATCTTTCCGTTTATCCACATTCTCCATTGTTTTTCCATACAACGCATTGTTTATCAGTTTAAAGAAATTTTTTTCAAAAGTATTTCTGGCTAAACTGTGGTGATGGCTATTTAAGTCGATATATTGTTTTAACCAACAAGACTGTTTAAACTTCAGTGACTTGTGGACTTTCTTTTAAATTAAGCCATTTTGAAGGCATTGCTGTAAATTTTTATAATGAATTACATAATTAGACTTGTTGGTTAAATCAACAATCAACTTTTTACACTTGGAGCTACCCACAGTTTTATTTTCAGCGCGAAATTGTAAGTCATTATGCGCGTCATGTAAACTCTGGGGGTAGTCCAAGTCTACTTCCAAAATGTATCCAGTGGACGAATCCTCTGGCATTGAAAGAATACTGATGACGTTAAAATTATTAACATCAGCAACCCATTCAAATCCCCCATACGGTAAATATTGCGATATTGCCCAGCCATATAAGTTATTGGCATCCAAATACATTAAGTATTCTGACGGCTTATTAGGATCGCAATCCGCCATATACTTATTATTGACCTTTGAATGTTATAAAAATCACCAATCATTAGTTTTAATTTAAATTACCTTGACATATTCTTTATCCACACGTAGTGGGACCGCTCCTCCTCCTCCTGGTATCAGCAGCAGGTTTATGTGGGAGGACTTCTCTACCGAAGTGGAGCAGTACGTTCCCACCATGCTCCCGATCTCCCCGTCGTACCCAAACACATTTACACTAATGTGTGGATTTATTTCCTCGAATCGGGAGACTTGATTCAGCGGCAGCGGGAACGTTAATGCTTTGAAGTTCAACGACACTCCATTCTCCAAGACCATGATAGGCTCTTCAATATTATTTATATTGGGACTGAGGGACACATGGCCGATATTATGGCCCATTTAAAACAATATTTGTCGTTCTTTTTAACATTAACGCACGCATGCTACTCCTGCAGCTTTTTGGGTAATGGGATGTATGACGATTTCTTCAGAGGCCGATACTGGTTAACATTCAGCTCCAAGTGGCGTATTTTAGGTAGCGACCAGCCACACGAGTCCCTCTCCTGGAACCCGGAAATTTTTTTTCGTAGCTGGTCGTGCATATCATTATAAATATTAGCTAACTCTTCGGTTCGATTAACCATTATTATTTTTAACTAAAATGATTTTATTTCAACTATCATTTCATCATCATTGGTTATTTTAACATACTCAGCATATATCTCCATATTGAATTGATATTTTGAGTGTTTCACCAATAACTTATGTAGAGCAGCCAAAGCGGCCTCCTCAGCCTTTTTAAAAAAACAGCTCTGGTATGAGCAAACACTCATCATCATTTTCCAGCACATACGTCTCGATTCTGCCATTAACGGCAGATTATTTTCAAATGCTCGTTTATTGGGGCCTAACAATATTTTTTATGTTTGTTGGTCCGAACATGATGAGCCCAATTTTTTTTAAGACGTTTTCGTTGCAGTTGGGACAACTGGTATTGATGATGAAGCTGTCGATGTTGAAGGCTGAGGATTGGTTAAATACGCTGCTGTTGCTACTGACTATGATGATGATTGAGAGTGAAATTTAGTTTTATGCCTCGCAGGGCATCGCGTCGAGAAAATTTTATCTTTTCGTGTTTGGACTCAACGTGGCGTTTAATGTTGCGCTTTTCAGAGAAGCGCTGACCACACTAGCTAAAAATAGATCCTTTCATAATATTGGAAATGGTGTTATTGTTGTTGTTGTTGATGCTGTTGTTGCTGTTGCCGTTGGTAGCCATTGTAGTAGTGGAGGTGACGGTGGTGGTGGCGGTGACCGTAACGGTGGAGGCGACGCTGAAGTTGTTGATGTTGTTGTTGTTGATGTTGTTGGTGTTTTGTTGTTGTTTCTACTGCTGTTTTTATTGTTGTTTGTGGTTATTGTTTTCTGCTGCTCTTGCCGTTGGTGCTGTAAAATATATTAAATATACAAATCTACAGACTACAGAAAAAGAAAATATTAAAAATACGTGTATATTATTTTATATTCTTAAATAAAATATTGTTTGTATTATTATTAATATAATTGTAATTATACTTATATAATACTTTCAACTACTAATCTTTAATTACTATTTTTTTTTCTATATCAAAGTTCAGGAGCTGCTAAGCTTCAAAGCTTTTTTGTGCTGATAGCACGAGCTACTGTTAAGAGGGTTGATAGAGGGAGGTGAGTGGAAAGTGTTTTTTTTGTTTTTTTTGAAATTGTAGAACTATTTTTTAGTTTGTTTTTGTTTTGTTTTAGTTTTTATCACCCACTGCGCCACAGAGGACGGCAATGTATTTATTAGATACTGTTTTATTATAGGTATTTATTTGATAAATAAATTCACTTACCTCGTAAATAATGGGTGTGTTTCGTTCTCTGTAGTTGTTGTACTTTTTCTTCTTGTTGTTATTGTTGTTCTTATGTTGTTGTTGTTGTTGTTGTTGCTGAAACAAGTTTTTTGCTTTGTCTTTTATTTAAAGTTTTCACAGTTTTTTCGCTCTTTAAAATGTTTTTTCTAACTTTTGTCTTGACTTTTCTTTTTTAATTGTAGTGGTCACGTTTCTGTTTTAATGTTTTTATAAGTATTTTACTTTCTTTAATGTTTACTTTATTTTTACTTTTTAAAATGTTCTGTGCACTTTTTTTTTATTTAAGCACTTTTCTTTTTTTAAATGTTTTGAACACTTTCTATTCAAATGTTTTTTCTAAGTTTTTCACTTGTTGTTTTAAAGTTTAGATTTCGTCACTCCAAAAATTTGTGACAGAGTTTACCACTTTTTTTTTTAAGTGTTGTTTTGTTTCGAATGTTTTCCAGGTTTTGCACTTTTTAATTTAATTACTTTTCTTTTTTAACTCTTTTGGTCACTTTTTAATTTTTCAAAATTTTTCATTTTCTTAAAATCTTTTTACTCTTACTCTTTCTTTCACTTTTTTAATTCTATTATTCCAGACTTTAATTTTTGTTAAAAATCATATATTTTATATTACCGCAAGACACAAGTGAAAACGCACGCGACGTGAACACTTCAATATCCAAATACTGAATGAAGTCCGAATATAAATTTCAGTCCTTTCATACTCCAGCTGAACCCTCGTAAAATTGAGATTAAAAAATCCATATATGTTCAATCATATTCGACTCAGTGTCTAAAATTTTATCGTATTCCTCGGAAATGTTTGCATTAATTTAACTCCTAGCAAATTCAAGTCAACCCACAGTTCGATCCCAAGCAATTAAATAAACAACAGCAACACTACCTCTGCTTACACAGCCCCACGCTCCAGATCATGCATGCACGCAAAGCCGCAGTTCGACCCGTTCACTTTATGTTCACATTAAGTTTTACTACACTTCGGGGCAGCGTCTCAAAAGCGAAGCAATTAAATAAACAACAACAACTACAACACTACTTCTGCTTACGCAGCTTCTGCAGCTCCAGATCATGCAGTAGTGTAGGCAGCCAGCTTCGCGCTTCGGATCATGCCTGCCTGCCAAAGTCATAGTTCAATCCGTTCGCTCAAGGTTTACATTAAATTTCAATACATTACTGCACAGCTAAAACAGAGGTGTCAAATTTTTCTCAAACATCTTTATGCGTCCACCGCATGCGTGCCATGATACGGAGCACGCAGCCACTTGACATTTTATTACACTTCATATTAACAACACAATCTCTGCTACGCACGCCCGTACTCGTTCCCACAGCTCTATATTCAACAAGCATTGAACTACAACAACTATATAGTAACTACAGCGTACTCTATATTTTCTAAAATAACTCCACTGATCAA
Source organism: Sicus ferrugineus (assembly GCA_922984085.1). Taxonomy (NCBI): domain Eukaryota; kingdom Metazoa; phylum Arthropoda; class Insecta; order Diptera; family Conopidae; genus Sicus; species Sicus ferrugineus. Next base: position 68,720,576 of record OV277348.1, read on the forward strand.
CCCTATGCGACACACAAGCCACAGTCGCTTGGCTCATAAAAATCCTACCTCATCCATTCACACCTCAGCAATAAAAAATCTTAATATGATATCCTACAATGGCAATTTCAAACGCAAGCATCTTGCCGCTGATGGTTATTGGCTAAAATGTTTGCTGAAAACTGCTATCTACCCGAGAGTAGCCAACCACTGCCCGTGGTCGATGATGTATCTCATGCTATGCCTGAGATGTATTTTCGAACACGAGCTGTTAAAAGAGTGCTTGCAAACCTCAATGTCAACAAATTCTCGGGACCGGATTGCATTTCAGCTCACGTGTTGAGAAAGAGCACCTCAGCACTGGATCGCCAATTGCGCAATATCTTCAATTTATCGTGCACTTCAGGAGATCTTCCTATTTCCTGGAAGATTGCCAATGTGCAGCCAGTTCCCAAAAAAGGTGAGGCTACGAATCCTGAAAATAACCGGCCCATAGCAAATCTTCTCAATGTCCTTCAAAGTCATGGAGAGCATTGTAAAAATTTTCTTGATGTGGTATCTAGAGAGCAACAAGTTGATCAGTGATCGCCAGTACGGCTTCCATGCCGTTCATCACCGTTCCACCGGCGATATTATGGCGTTTCTCACTGAGCGGTGGTACAGTTGTATTCACCAGTTTGGTGAGAGTAAGGTTGCTGCTCTGGAAATCTCCAAGGCATTTGACTAGGTGTGACATAAAGCACTCGTGTCTAAGCTGGCTGCTTATGGTGTCGGTAATACATTCACTCGATGGATATCGAGTTCCCTCAGCGTCCGTTCTATTCGGGTTGTCATAGACGGCTGTGCATCTGAAGAGCACTCCATTAATGCTGGAGGTCTACAGGGTTCGGTCCTGTCTCCGACACTTTTTCTTATTGTCATAAATTACCTTCTGTCATTGACATCAAACACCATTTATTCGTTTGCTGATTAGAGCAGCATTTGTCATTCTTATTCATTCTCCAGGCGTCATCCTATACTGGAGATGAATAGAAGTCGTAGAATTATGAATGACACAATGTAATCTGACCTCAACAAAATCTAGGAGTGGGGTCGAGCGAATTGGGTTGATTTTAATGCGCGGAAGACCCAATGCTTGACCCACAAACGTCTGGTGGGTGACAACTTTCCACCTCTAAATATGGGTGGAGTGGATAATAATGAGTCGGAGGCTCTTGATGTTCTACGCATGTCAATCTAATGTTCTAGGCATGTCAATCGTTGGAATGATTACATTTTTGATGTGTCGATAGAAGTGCTTGGGCTTTTTAAAACGGTACAAGAAATACTTCACTCCAACCGACCTTCGTTGTATCTACACCACTTATATCCATCCGAAAATGGAGTACAACTCGCATATTTTCTCTGGAGCTTCGAAAACATATCTTCAGCTTCTGGACCATATACAAGGTCGTGCGATAAAACTTATAGGGACAGTAGGGTATCCAGCTCTATTGAAACCTTAGGATGTCGTCAGGATGTGGGGTGTGTATACTTATTTTACCGATACTTTAATGGTAAATGTTCCTCTGAAGTAGCCAGCCTGATTCCTTCGGTTCAGGTATTCAACTAAATCTACTCGGCTTTCCAAAGTGGTGCACTCCTTTTACGTCTCGATCCTGTTCTAACGCACTACTCATTACCGCGAGAGTTCGTTTAACGGTCGCGCTATAAAATTGTTGAATAATCTCCCTGCCCATTGTGGAATAATCTCCCTGCCCAACGTCGAAGCTTTTAAAAGAGATGTAAATCGACACTACTCCCACTTTTATTCTACTCAATAACCTTTTTTAAGTTCTAAGGCCCGTTTTCACAATGTCGGGTAAAGTGCCGGCATTTTAACCGAAGGATACACAAAATTTGGTTTTCACAATGTCAGGTTAAGCAAATTTGTCGGTTAAAGTCCTGGTTGACTTAACCGAGACTCGGGGTGCCGGTTAACCTAGAGAAATCATTCTACTTGTCAACTGTTGACGTGTGTTTGTTTTCATTTGCGCAAAAAAATCAACAAGTCAACGAATTTTGTACTTTCAATAAAAATGGAAAGGTTCACAAAAAATATGATGGTAAGCAAAAATACTACAACAAAAAATAAAAAATAAAAATCTTCAGAAATAGGGTGGACTTCTTTGCAGATTTCGATGAAGAAGCTTTTGTACAAAGGTTTCGGCTCAGCAAAAGTACTGTACGATTGATCCTTCCAAAATTCAAAATAAGATGCAGCGTAAAACCAACAGGTTTGTGAATAATAAAAGTTTTCAATCATCAGAGCTAATTAATTTTTTTTTCATAGAAATAAAGCTATTACAGCGGAACAAATGTTACTGGTGGCGCTTCGCTTCTATGCATCTGGCTCGTTTTTAAATGTTGTCAGCGCTTTTTCTGGAATCAGCATCGCTTCTGCCTGTCGGATTGTGAAGAAAGTATCCTTCGCAATTGCGGAGCTCTCCAAGGAATTCATGACATTTCCAACGGCAGATCAAGCGTCGAAACCTTTAAGCGAAGAGTAAACCGTCACTACTCCCTCTTTCTCCTTCCCACTAACCTGTCATCCCTTCGGAACCAACAATTGCTGTGCATGTATAGGGGGCATATCCTGCGCTTGGTTGCATCTGTCTTTTTAGACCAAATTTTACCTCCTTACTAAACTACTCCCACGCATTCCTCTTCTGCTCCCAACAAACTGCATCGGTTTTTTATTTTCTATGATGTGCGCTTTTTGCTCCACTAGTTGAATTAATATATTTTCTTCGGTGGTACTAATATTTTCATGCGTTTTTTTCCCATTTTGTTATTGAAATAATTTTACGACTATTTTTATTGTTTCTTGGTGTTCGATTGTTTTTCCGACAGGGTAGGAAGATGATGTATTTTGGAACGTATTTCCGTCATCCCTAGTCAAATTTGTTCTGTTGACAAACCGGTTTCGGCGTTGTGCCATCTTCAGTGCCGTTTTCGTTCTCTATTTTTATTTTATATATTTATACAAAAAGTTTATTATTATTATTATATCAAGTTTATACAATAAGTTTACTATGCAAATATCAGCTGTTTGGTGTGCTCTCAAATGTAAAAGAACAAACGTCACAATCTCTTACAACTTGTGCTTAACCGACGGTTTGTTAACCGGAGATTGGTGAAAACTAAAATACTTAACCGTAGGATAAGTTTCTAACATGCGATCAACTATCTGTCGGTTAACCATGAGTTTAACCGGAAATTGTGAAAAAGGCCCTAAACCAACGAATGCTTTGCATGGATAGGAGAGCATCCCCTAAGCTGGGTTAATAATATATATATATTTATTGCTTTTGGTTTTACATAAATAAATATTTAAATTTAATATTTAAATATTTATTGTTTTTGGTTTTACTTAGATTATAAAGAAATTTTATAGATAAGTGACCATTGTTATATGAATTATAATCTTAATGTTGAGCCTAGTTGTAGCGTAGGCCTTTATTTGCTATTATTTTCCGTACTGCCAATAGATTGGCTTCTAGTTAACATAATGAAATTATTTAACTTCAAAACCATTCCCTACCTCTATATACATATATGCTAAACGCGAAAGCTTAAACGCGGAAACATTTTGGCAGTTGTTACAAAAAGTTCTGGCCCGAAAAATTAAATGTAATAAAGTGGTTCAGCGGTTCCACAGCCAGTGAGCGAAGTAATGCGGCCGGCGCGGGCTCGATGAGTTGACCCAGAAAACCCATCGCGGAAATAAATATGCAATACGACTTCGGTCAGTGGCTGTGCGCAGCTTAGGTATCGCCTAAAAGTATACGTATGGATCTAGTGACTCACAACTGCCTTCTACCAAATAATTTATTGGTGGTGGTTGCAATTTCCAAAGCCATCAAAATACTCTTTATGATCCTTTCTTTTATAATAAGCTTCCAATGCGTATCAGGGCCTTTTAATGTACCTAGATTAACGATTCCACATTCTTATTGACGAGGTCGTTTCGGAAGACTGTCTCGCATAAAAATACTTCTGAAATGCGGTAGATTCTTTGCTTTTGATGTTTCATCAAGTCGATATCTGTTAGAGCTCTTCTGGTTATGTTCTTTAAAGATTTCTTGGTTCCGGACTATTATATAAGCCCAATCCTTTCTTGTATGGTTCTAGGTATAGATCCTACATTTTCCTATAGCAATTGCTTCCATGGTCGTATTATGACGATTTGCTTCTTTCAATTGTTGTTTTGCGCCTTTTTTGTCATTAATTGCTTTTGCAATTGAAGCTCCTTCAGATGCTAAGCCTACAATTTCTCCAAGAGCAGTTAAAATGGGCACTAACGGCAGGAACCCTCCTACTTTGGGGGCGGGTATAACATGTGGAATGTCAACCATCGACTTCTTCTGTCCGAAAGAGTTTTTAAGAACCTTTTTTGCGATTTTTATAGCACTGGGAATGTTTTCTGGTTTTCGTTGTTTAATAGTTTTCAGTGCATTTTTAACCGCTTGAGTAAATATTTTCTTGATACATTTCTTTTTAGCCTTTCTGTTTTTTTTTCAAGATCCTTATTTAACGCGCTCCCCATACCGAATTTTACTTTAGCTTTCATTGCGTTCGCAACTAAAAGTGCGTTTATTCGCTCACTAAATTTGCTGTCTTTTGCCTTTACCCTTTGCCACGCCCTTTCAGCTAATATGTTGTCTGCTTCGTGACGATCACTCTAGTCTCGAGTTTTATTATAAGTAATATCGTGCTCTCTGCATGCGGCGTCTAGTGGATTGATTCCTTTATCGCCTCTTGCCAAGCGTTCTTTTAGCTTAGTTCCTGGTCCAAAAAATTGATAACCCGGTAGATGTTTTTTATAAATTATACCCATTTTATATCTTTTCACTTACTTGTTCTTAACGAAAATGAAAATAAAGGTGTGGTTATTAAATATTTATATTATTTGCAAAAATGCGTTTCGTCAAACAAGACAAAAATATTATTGTGAAAAATATGGATTCTCTTACTAATAAAATGTCGAAATCCACACACGGCTTCGTGCTACCGAATTCAATAAGATGTCTTATTGTCCAACCTTCAAATAGCGGAAAGACTAACGCCATTTTAAGTCTCAAATATAAGTCGCAAATATATACTTATACTCAAAGTCGTTATATCAACCAAATATGAATATTTGAAGCAATCAATAAAGCCAATTCAAAATATTAGACTATTTACATTTTTCAATAACGAAGTCCTCAAACTAGATGATACGAAACCCAACTTCATAATTATATTCGAGGATGTTGCTTGTGAGAAGCAAAACAACATTTTAGAGTACTTTTGTATGGACAGATACAAATGGATCGATTGTTTTTATTTATGTCAAACATATACATGCATCCCCAAGCATTTAGTGCGCGATAATACCAACATGATTATTATGTTCAAGCAAGAGGAGATGAATTTGAAGCACATGCACATATACAATGATCATGTTTGAACAGACATGCATGACTTTTGGAAGAATTTTAAACATATGTACAGAATGTTGGAAAGATAAATATGGATTTCTGGTAATAGTAAATATTATCTGATTGATGATGCGCGTTGTAGAAAAGTTCACCTGATCTAATTTACCTGATCTAGTGTGATAGCTGAAATACCTGAAGTTAAGAATGAATGAAAAAATATTAAAGACCTAGTAAAAACTAGACGTACTTTGAAACAGAAATTTAGGAATATAAAACTGGGTAAAGCAGATGTCGAAAAGCAGTTAGAAGAGTAATTTAAGTCAATGACAAAACATCTAAAGGAATTGGTTCGAAATACTACAAAAACAAATATTAACAAGTAAGAGTGTTGTCTTCGGCCTGTCCGAAATCTAAATACCCTACACTCGAGTAATTGTTTTTGTAATGGCTCTAGGTACTGCTAGATAGAATTACGAAGGCATTAACATTTTGAACCGTTTATGGGATATTGACAACTTTTGTATAAGTGGGCGGACCACGCCCATTTTTTTATACAAAATTGGTAATACGTGTAGATACATCGTGATAATTTCGGATTAGTATCTTATACCGTTCACAAGATATTGATAACTTTTGTATTAGTGGGCGTGGCACGCTTATTAGTAATGCTTCCCTTTATATCCTGATAAAATTACATATCAATATCTTATACCGTTCATTAGATATTACCAACTTTGTGGTCAGTGGGCGTGGCATGCCCATTTTTTCAAACGTTTTAGTAATGACGCTATATGTTTCGAAATAAAATTATACCTGAATATCTTACACGGTTTATGAAATATTCAGATTATAACATTTTTTTCAACGAGGTGACTACACGCCGTATGTAAAGAAGGCGTGGCTGTTTACCCATCTCTCTCCATTTTCAATCAGAAACAGCCCTACATAACAGAGAATATTTGTGCCAATATTCATCGCGATATCTCTTTTCGTTCTCTCGTAATCGTGATTTCAAGACAGACAGACAGACAGACGGACGGACAGGGCTAAATCGATTCAGGAGGTGACGTTGAGCAAGAATATATATACTTTTCTATATCTATCTCGTCTCCTTCTCTGCGTTACAAACGGAAGAACAAAGTGAATATACCTTACTCCCTTCCCTCCTTACATACGATGAGGTACCACGGCGCCTAAAAACAAGCACGCCGATTAAAGCAAAGAAAGAGATCGATTTTAAGGAAGAAACCCTTACTAAAAGTAATGAAGACGGTACCTTCTTCTCTCAAATGTATGATACAGATGATGCAAACAAATCAACAAAATCTATCTGAATGGGACCAATAAAATGAGCTGGATACCGTATAGGACCACACAGAGGAATCGCTGGTGAATGGAGGCTCAGAAAAAGCGCTTTGGAAATGCATGGTGATAAAATATTTATGTTAGACAAACCTTTTGGAACCTCACCCCCTACCTCTATCAAGCTTACTGCCGGTTTCAATTATTGTTCCACAGGACACCTTCAAATTATAACGAAGCAGATTTACAAGTCTATAAAACAATTTTAATCAATACTAATGCTCACAGCCGTAACTCTAATGAAAATTAACAAATGAAGGGAACTAGGGCCTACGGCCAAGTACACTGACGTCATCAAGGGATTATTCAGTGATAAATATTTGCCGAACATGCCGCACAAACATAAAAAAGGAACCGGTTTAATGAGTCAATCCACTGGGATGATCCGAATGAATTAGTTGATAGGATACAACTTCTATCATATCAACCCTCAATCAGCTGGACACAACAATCATAATAAGGAAATTATTTACATCATTGAGGAATTGAGAGAAGCTAATATAATTGCATAAATATGGCGAATTAAGTTGTAAGCGTAACTTACAATGAGCGGCAAAAAGTTCGCTCGTTATTCCGTAATAAAAGAATCTGTGGTTTACACTTAGTTTTTAATATCAATCTTTATTTACACAAATTTACAATCTCTCACTAATGTTTTGCAGTCACTTAAATTTTAGCCGCGAGTCGCTTAGAGCACCGAGTGTCGCTGGGTTGACGCCGAAAACTCAACTGTCGCTTTTAAAGAAGTCGCTCGCTGATTATGGTGTTGGCAACATATCCCAAAGGGAATGCCACCACCACCATTGCAGAAAATATTTTGCCGCGAAATATAAGACGGTCGCCGAGAACAGACCGATGGTCACGTACTTCCACATTGTTGCAATGCTCTCACGATGCATCGCGCTGGGCCTTATAAACAACCCTCCTACGTCAGCGCTAACGATAGGAGAGCTGCGCCGGCCAGCGCTCGCATGCTGACGCTGCGTCTTTACAATAGACGAAAGCGAGCTCGATGCACTGATGAGTCAAGACGGCGGGTAGCTACTCCGCCGTCTCAAATCGCAGCGCCGACGTTCGTTAGCGTCAGCAATGAGCGCGCCAGGCTACAGCCTGCAGCGAATCAGATGACTGTCGCCGATCGTTATCGTACTCCGCGATGAGCAACAATGTGGAATGCCCGCAATGAAACCCAAACCGAATTTGCGCTAATTTGCGTTCAACGACTCGCGGCTTCGATGCTTGTGGGGACCACCAGGTCCGCCACAAATCTAATAATAAATTAAAAAGGACTTTTTCAAAAGTATTGGACAACGATAATCATTTGTATCTCCGCTGGAAACATTTGAAGAATGCTGGCACACATATTCGAGACTGTGGCCAGTAACCAAGTCATTTGGGAAATATAATATGAATCAGATGCAGTAATCAAGTCATTTGTGCAAAATGGTAAGAATCAGATGGACAGATGGATGGAAGAAAATAAAGCACTGAAGGAAAAAATTGATGAAGACATTGAAGTAATCTACACAAAACTTCAGGACACTGAAGAATACGCCGATAGTTATATTCAAACTTACACAAAATATATTAACGAACAAATTGAACGAATTGAAAGTCATCTATTTCAAGAAGCACAAAGACCCAAATCAACAGTTGCATTGGAGGAAAAAATTCTAAAGGTCAAAATTAATAAGAAGCAGAATTAAAAATTTTAAACAAAGACGTGTAATTATTACTATTACTATTACTATTGAAACCTTGGAGCGTCGTCGTGATGTAGGGTGTGTATCATTATTTTACCGTTACTTTCATGGTAAATGTTCTTCTGAAGTAGCCAGCCTGATTCCTCCGGTTCAGGTATTTAGCAGAACTACTCAGCTTTCCAAAGGGGTGCACCCATTTTATGTCACGATTCCGTTCCTACGAACCACGCATTATCGTGGGAATTCGTTTTTTGGTCGCGTCATTAGATTGTGGAATAATCTCCCTGCGAAAGTCTTCCGCCCGAAGCGAAGTGTAAAACGTCACTACTCCCTCTTTCCCCCTTCCCTCTAACCTGCCATCCCTTCGGAACCAACAAATGCTGTGCATGGATTGGGGGCGTCCCTGAGCTTGGTTTCATCTGCCATAAAAAAAACAGGCGAATTTTTATGGTAGGAAGGAAGCGAAATCCCAAAATGCCCTACGTAACAAAGAATATTTGTGCCGAATTTCATCGCGATATCTCTTTTCGTTCTCACGTAATCGTGATTTCACCAGACAGACAGACAGACAGACGAACGGACGGACAGGGCTAAATCGATTCAGGAGGTGACGTTGAGCAAGAATGTATGTATATACTTTTCTATATCTATCTCGTCACCTCTGCGTTACAAACAGAAGAACAAAGTGAATATACCGTATAAAACTGATTCTTCTCTGTCATTTGCCGATGGAGGACTTCTGTATACGATATTAGCACGTAATTTATTAATTTTTATTAATATATAATTAAAAATTAAAAATAACCTGTATACGATATTAGCACGTAATTTTATCACGAGGTATCTACATGGGTATGGTCCGTCTACTTATATAAAAGTTTCAATATCCCGTAGACGATTCAAAATATTAATACGTGATTTTATCCAGCAGTATCTAGACTTTAGAAAAATGTTTACCAAAAATGGCCGTGGTCCGTCTACTTATACAAAAGTTGTCAACTGGCGAAATTATTATTTTTTTAGTTGCTCTGATATAAGGTACTTAGACTTCGGCCTGGCTGAAGACAACATTTTTACTTGTTCCTTTTTATAAAATTTTGCAATTAGCTATTTTTATTGATTTTTTATAATTGATTTTTTAAAGTTGTATGACTAAACTCACACAGAAACTAAATGACCGAAATTGAAATGCAGTATTTATATGACAATTGCATAAACAAAATGTACCACTACGTAAGTACAGTACTCTCAAAATATAAAAACTCGCCACTCTTCCACAAGAGCTTCAAAATACAAGAAAGAGAAGGACAATGGATAAGGAGGAAATCGCAATTATAGAATTTTGAGCAAAGTTGCGGTACACAATGGTAAAAAAACCATTCATGCTGGATATGCTCTGCTAGATTCTGAACATATACAAAATTGAATAGTTGTTTCTTGATACTAAAAGTTTAATAAAAGTCTATACAATTACATTTTTTAAAAACTGTATTTATTGTTTTTGTTTTTACTTAAATTATAAAGAAATTTTATAGATAAGTGACCACATTTAAGTGAACTATAATATTGATTTTGAGCGTAGTTGTAGCATAGGCCTTGTTGAGTTTCTCGACCCGTTGAATATTAGATGTCCTGCTCTTGGGGCTACTGTTGTTGCTGTTCTGCAGGTGTAAGCTCCTTGCACTATCACTCGTTGTTAAAATCAAAAACACCGTTGGTCGCTTTAATCTCACTCTCTTTATTTGCTATTGTTTTCCGTACTGCCAATCGATTGGCTTCTAGTTAACATAATGCAATTATTCAACTACAAAACAATTCCCTACCTCTATATTCATATACTATATGCTTAAACGCGGAAACATTTTGGCAGTTGTTACAAAAAGTTCTGGCCCGAAAAATTAAATATAATAAAGTGGGTCAACGGTTCCACAGCCAGTGAGCGAAGTATTGCTTCATCCGCAGCAAGCACGCGCTCGATGAATTGACACCGAAAACCTATCACGGAAATAAACATGCAGTACGCCTTCGGTCAGTGACGGTGCGCAACTTAGTTATCGCCTAAAAGTATACGTACCGAACTAGTGACTCACAACAGCCTTCTCCCAAATAATTTATTGGTGGTGGTTGCAAGTTCTCAAAGCTATCAAAATACTCTTTATGATTCTTGTTACCCAATAATATGCTACCCAATGCGTATCAGGTATGCCTATTAATGTACCTAGATTAACGATTCCACATTCTTATTGACGAGGTCGTTTCGAGAGACTGTCTCGCATTAAAATACCTCTGAAATGCGGTAGATTCTTTGCATTTGATGTTGTGAGGAACTCGCCAAAGGTGGGTTCCCACATAAGATAATAATAATAACGACAACAGCGGCACATCGTCACCTTGTGGGGGACCCACCACCGACGGGTTCCCACAACTTAACTTTTAGCGGCGACAACAACCACGACAGACGCAGCGACATCTTCTGGCGGCAAGCGCCAACGTTAGAAAGCAGAGCCCACCGACACCAACAGCTAGGGACGGGAAAAATCCCGCAAGCAACAACGCTCTGAGTGGATTGTGAGAGGATCACAAGCGGCATGACGTGCCATCACAACAAATCGTCACAATTTAGCATGGAAGCGCACGGATAACGGGATCCCACGAGAGGGAGACAGCCGGGCGCTGTGTGGCGAAGCCACTCACACCGCCGCCGCTGGAAGTCCAGCGGGTGGCTATTTAAGGGACCGACGCGCAGAAGTCGGTCTCTGTTTTTTTTTTTTTTTTTTTATGACAGATGAAACCAAGCTCAGGGGATGCCCCCTATCCATGCACAGCATTTGTTGGTTCCGAAGGGATGACAGGTTAGTGGGAAGGGGGAAAGAGGGAGTAGTGACGGTTTACACTTCGCTTAAATGTTTCGACGCTGTAAGTGGGTGGGAAGACATTCGCAGGGAGATTATTCCACAATCTAACGACGCGACCGAAAAACGAACTCTCACGGTAATGCGTGGTTCGTTGGAACGGAATCGCGACATAAAAGGGGTGCACCGCTCTGGAAAGCCGAGTAGTTCTGCTAAATACCTGAACCGGAGGAATCAGGCTGGCTACTTCAGAAGAACATTTACCATGAAAGTAACGGTAAAATAATGATACACACCCTACATCACGACGACGCTCCAAGGTTTCAATAGAGCTGGATACCCTACTGTCCCCTATAAGTTTTAACGCACGACATTGGACACGGTCGAGAAGCTGAAGATATGCCCGCGAAGCTCCCAACCATATATGCGAATTGTACTCCATTTTCGGACGAATATAAGTGGTGTAGATACAACGAAGATCGGTTGGAGTGAAGTACTTCTTACACCGCTTAAGAAAGCCTAAGCACTTGGCTGCTTCTTTCGACACGTCAAAGATGTGATCGTTCCGGCGAAGATCGCATTGGATTGACATGCCCAGAACATCAAGAGCCTCCGACTCATTAATATCCACACCACCCATATTTAGAGGTGGGAAGTTGTCACCCGCCAAACGCTTGTGGGTTAACAAACAGCATTGGGTCTTCCGCGCATTAAAATCGACCCAATTCGCACGACCCCACTCCTGGATTTTATTGAGGTCGGATTGGAGTGTAACATTCATAATTCTGCGTCTTCCAGTGATCTCCAGAATGGAAGGACGCCTGGAAAATGAATATGAATGACAAATGCTGCTGTCATCAGCAAACGAGTAGACGGGGTTTGATGTCAATGACAGAAGGTCATTGATGAAAATAAGAAAAAGTGTCGGAGACAGGACCAAACCCTGCGGAACTCCAGCATTAATGGAGTGCTCTTCGGAAGCAAAGCCGTCTATCACAACCCGAATACAACGGTCACTGAGGAAACTCGATATCCATCGAGTGAAAGTATTACCGACACCATAAGCAGCCAGTTTAGACACGAGTGCTTTATGCCACACTCGGTCAAATGCCTTGGAGATATCCAGAGCAATAACCTTACTCTCACCGAACCGGTGAATACAACTGCTCCACCGTTCAGTGAGAAACGCCATCAGGTCGCCGGTGGAACGGTGAGCACGGAAGCCGTACTGGCGATCGCTGATCAACTCGTTGCTCTCTAGATACCTCATCAATTTAAAATTTACAATGCTCTCCATGACTTTAGAGAGCACTGAGCAGATTGCTATGGGCCGGTAATTTGCAGGATTCGTATGAATCCTTTTTGGGAACTGGCTGCACATTGGCAATCTTCCAGGAAGCGGGAAAAACTCCTGAAGTAAAAGATAAATTAAAGAGATTGCGCAATGGGCGAGCCAGTGTTGAGGCGCACTTTCTCAACACATGGGCTGAAATGCCATCCGGTCCCGAGGACTTATTGACATTTAGGTCTGCAAGCACTCTTTGAACAGCTCGCGTTCGAAAATGCATCTGAGGCATAGCATGAGATACATCATCGACCGCGGGCAGTGGTTGACTACTCTCAGGAAGAGAGCAGTTTTCAGCAAACATTTTGGCTAATAAGTTTGCCTTATCAACCGAGTGAGTGAAGATCTGATTGCCCTTAAGGAGAGTTGGAATAGACGATTTCGTCTGATTTTTCACCCTCCCCACAAACGACCAAAAGTTCTTGCTACCCTTATGGTATTCAAGAACTCTGCGTCTAAGGCGCTGCTCGTAAAGAACTTTTTCGCGCCTTAGAGTGGCATTGCACCTATTTCTGGCCTGATTGCGCAGCAGTTTAGTATCAGCAGTTTTATTGAAACGCCAATTCCTAAATGCTTCCTCTTTAGACCTGACTGCTTGTCTGCAAGTCGCATTAAACCAGGAATGGTCTTTTGGTTTAATGGAAATTCTTTTATAGGGTATGAAAGACCTCATACCAAATAAAATTATATTTTCTACCAATTTTGCTGCAGCATTTATGTTTCCATCTCTGAAACACAATTGTCAATTGAAACGGCTGAAAAAGCAGTTCAGCGCATCCCAATTAGCCTTCTCATAAAGCCACACTTTCCGCTTCGGAGCTGTCTGGTGAGCGGATTGAAGACTAGAATATGGGAAGGTGGCAGAAATTGTAGCGTGGTCCGAATTACCAAGAGGTGCAAGAACATGCACATCATACTTGCTGTGATGTGAAGTTAGAAAAAGGTCCAGAATATTTTGGTTTTGCCCATCAACGCAGGGAAAGTGCGTTGGTTCCTTCACTAATTGAGTCAAATTATTAGACTCAGCAAATAACTCAACATACAAACCCTCGGGTGTTGTGTGACTCGAATGACGTAGCCAATTGGAATTATGAACATTGAAATCACCAGCAACAACAATTTCACTGTTCGGATACGATTCCAGAATTTTAGAGATCGAATCAGAGAGACTGTCCAGTTTATCAAAAGTTGGCAGCCTCCCTAGACCCGGGCTTCTATAAATGAAGCAGAAGTGCAGGATGTGCGACTGGATTTTGAACTTAACCCACATGGAGCTAAATTCGGCATCCGACGTGCAAAGGTGTTGCTGACACTGGTACGCAACATCACTGCGAATGTATAAGGCGAGGCCTCTGTGAGGTAAAAATAATGGCAGTAGATGGTACCCCGGCTTGTGAAAGTCCAGTGGATCTGCACCCTCAGACACCTGGGTCTCACCTAGTGCCACTATATGCGGTTGGTGAGTGCAAATATGCGCATAGACCGCGAAGAAATTCGCCCTCAAGCCACGTACATTAGTGGAGTCTATGCGGAATTTTGTCATCGCCGCCCACTGTAGGGAAGTGTAAGGTCAGCTGTACAAGCAGCCACGCGTACGACGCAAGCAAAGCAAAACGCGACAAGACAAGTGTTATGCCTTTATCTTGCCGCGCTTCAGCCCACGCAGCACTCACAGCCGCATGCACACCTAACGGGACCAGGAAGAAGGAGGAGGAGTGAAAGCAAACGAAATGCTGAGCTTTACTACGGAGAGCATAAAAAAGCCCCTCGCATGGTTCTCTGCGTTCCGTTTTATTGTGTATTATTTGTTGTAATTGTTAGAATTTTTATTTATTTTGTTATTAAGTTGAGTTGCTAATAAGTGCACTATTGTTTGTTTATGAAAAACTGTTGTTTGGTGAAGTTTATTATTGTGTTAAAAGTGTTTCGCAGCGTGGGTAATTGTTTGCACTATTGTTTTCGGTTTTATTTGCGCGAACACTGATTAACAACAAGTACTGACGGGCACACCATCCGCCTCCGTCCGCGGTCACATCACAACTGATCTCTAGCCCTCGCGCGACCAAGCAGTAAAACCCGTGTGAATACCAAGTTAACCAAGTGAACAAAAATTAATAGTGTGCACCAACGTAAAAAACACAGTGAAGACATGTTGAAAGCAACAGTGCTGAAACCATTCGAAGAACACCTTGGCGATAATCAACAAACGACAGAGTGAGTTTTTATTGTATATATATGTACCCGTATCATCAAAACTTATATCGTCCACCCCGTATCCCGTGTGGTTTCTAAACCGACGGGCTCCCATATTGGATTCCCCATAATCTCCAATAGTTGGCTAACCCTGTATCCCGTGTGGTTTCTAAACCGACGGGCTCCAATCCTTGAATCTCCATACCCCATACGTCATCCCCTTGATTCCGAGGGGATTCGAAAAGGTTCGTCATAATTGGCGCCCGAACAGGGACCCTTGGGGTCAAAATTCAGCGACGACAATAGGAGAAGCGGCACCGGGTAAAGCTATCGTTACGAAAAGCCAAGCAGCGCACCCAGTGAACAAGCAATCGAGACACACACCGCACAAAGGTTATTGAAGAGACAAACCAAGCAAATAAACATCAGAGAAACACACCAGCCACACAAGCCAAGACATAAACCGCACGCAAGCCAAGACGCACACCGCACGCAAACCAAGACACGCACCGCAAGAAAACTCACCAAGACGAATTCAACAGAGCCGTAAACCAGAAAAGTTGCGAGGCAGTGGGGCTGCCCGTAAAAACCCGCAAGAAATAAATAATGACTAAACAAATACTCAATAAAATAATTAATAAATAAAATTTAACTGAAATATCAATAAATCAAGTAAATTAATTAATACATAAAATAAATACTAAAATACAAAAATTAATAGATAAAATTACTAACTAAAATAATGAATGTCAGCACCGCTAAACCTATAAAAACTGGATGGGTGTACAACGTACAAAAGAAGGAGTTCCAGAAAATTATGGAGGACCTTAAGGTCGAGGCAACAGGGACGGTAGAGGAGTTACGACGACGATTTTACTGTTACGCCACCAGAACAGAGTTAAGCGACGCAGAGGACTCACGGCTGAGAGAACTCGAACAGAAATACAAGCGCTCTCCCTCAACGGTGCACAGTGGGCAGCAACCAGTCAGCCTTACCACGACGACAACGACAACCAGCAAGACGCCACTAACAACGCTATATATCGGTACACCTCTGGCAGATCAAACGGACGCTCACACCTCGCATGGGTCCGCAGATGGGCGACGCGGTATGATGGCGGCCAAGAACCACTCGCATTTTTGGAACGGCTTGAAGAATTGGCAAAGGCATACGGCATTAACCTCGACACTTAGCCCCACGCCATGCCGGAGTTGCTGAAAGACCGGGCGTGGGCATGGTATCGCAACAACAATCGCAACTGGTACAACTGGAAGGCTTTCCAAAGCGACTTTCGGAAGTTTTCCCTGCCCGCTCGGTACTTCGAGGACCTCGACAACAACATACGCCGTCGCGCCCAACGCCCCCGGTATACTTTCAAGGACTACGTGCTGGGAATACAGACCCTTATGAGGCAAGCCGACCTACAAAGCGAACTTATCGGAATTGTCGCAGCGAATACCTGCTCTATATCCGAGGCAAGGACTTCGTGAATTTGGAATAATTAACCGCTCTCGCTGAGGATTTCGAGGACATCGGGAGAGAAAAGGCAAAAGAACCGCCACCACGACACCGTCCAGAGAAACACCGACAACGGATGCAGACCTCAACAACGGAACTCCGCCCCGGCGACTTTCAGAGCAGTCTCGACGAGTTACGCAGACGTCAACCGAAGAAATCATCAGGAATCCACGCGCTGCTTGCAGATTCTGCAGAGGGCAGGAGCACTTACAGTACGCGTGTCAGCGTCCCAGTAAAATATTCTGCTGGGAGTGCGGAAAAGTCAGCATGCGCACCATCGAGTGCTGCAGAAGACGAGCGGGAAACGCCGAGGAGGACCAACCGACAGGAGGGATGTTGGAACCTCAAGACCAGTAAATACCCCCAACACAAGCCCCGGCATCCCCCCAACCAAATTAAACAGGAGCAATATAAGGAACTACAAAGTAACAGCAGATGCGACCAGCTCCTCCTATGAGCCACACCAGTTGGCAGCCACGACGGCTGCATCGGCACCTTTGCTTAGCGATGGCAGGAAGATGAGAATCGGAGAAGTGAATCTGGAGGCGACGTTGGACACTAGAGTCACGCGAAGTTTCGTCAGCGCCAGTCGGGTAGCGGAATTGGGACTCCCCGAGAATTCGGACAGCACAGGAGTAAAGGTCCAGTTGGCAGACGGTGGAGTGAGGGTGGTACACCGGTCCCTTCGAGCAGAAGTTCAAATGCGCAATAGCAGTGGCGTGATAGAACTACTAGTCATGCCGGGAGTGATCGATCCGCTGGTGCTAGGAATGGGCTTCCTGTCAAAAATTAGGACCACTCTATAGTGCGGAGGCCAACAGCTCCAACTCAGGAAATGAGCAGCTTGCCCAACAGGGCTATGCACCCTAACTATTAGCTATTAGAGAAAGGATGCATCGAACCATCAAACAGCCCATTTAGCGCTCCTCTGGTGCTGGTCAATAAGAAGACTGGACAATGGCGCGTCTGCGTTGATTATCGCCAACTCAATGCCCGGTCTGTACCTGATGCGTACCCACTGCCAAGGATAAACCACGTTCTGGATCGTTTACGAGAAGCGCGGTACATAAGTAGCCTCGATCTCAAAAATGGCTACTGGCACATCCCTATGCACCCCGAGAGCAAAAAGTATACGGCATTTACCGTACCTGGCCGTGGCCTTTATCAGTGGTGTGTGATGCCATTCAGGTTGCGCCGGCCACATTTCAACGAGCGCTCGACCAGGGCATCGGGCCGGAACTGGAACCTTACGCTTTCGCATATGTGGACGATATTATCGTCACCGGAAAATCGTGGCAAGATCATATGGACAATCTGAGGAAAGTATTCCGCCGGTTGAAAACTGCAAAATTAAAAATCAATAGATCAAGAAAAATTCAAGTTTTCCAAGAGGAAATCAAGTACCTCGGTCACGAAGGTCACGAAGGCTATCGCAGATTCATACCCGGTTTCTCTGACATCACAACACCACTGACGGCACTTCTCAAGAAAGGCAAACGCTTCCGATGGGACACTGAGCAACAGCAGGCTTTCGAAACAATAAAGAGTACACTAATAGAAGCGCCCGTCCTCGCGCAGCCGGACTTCAACCAAAAATTTTTCCCCCAAACAGACGCTAGCGAGTATGGCCTCGGCGTGGTGCTAACGCAGGAGCAAGAAGGAGAAGAGCGAGTGATCGCGTATGCCAGCGACCACCTCGCCGACGTGGAACTCGTGGAGCGTTACTCAAAGACCGAAAAGGAATGTCTCGCGATAGTGCGGGGCATTCGGAAAATGCCACAGTACGTGGAAGGGTATGAATTTACCGTCCTCACTGACCATTTCTCCTTGCGCTGGCTAAACTCCATAGACAATCCTTCCGGCAGGAGCGCGCGGTGGGCCTTGGAGCTGCAGCAGTACCAGTTCCAAGTAAAATACAGACGAGCAAAGCAGAACGTTGTGGCAGATTCCCTCTCTAGGCAACCAGCGGGCGTCCTATTAGTTCGGGACGCCAACTCCGCGGATTGACGATGGCATGCCACGAAACTTCAAGACGTAAAGACAAGCCCTGAGAAATTCCCGGATTGCACAATCCTCAATGGAAAACTCTACCGACATTTTCCAGTGTCCGATCTAGACGATGACTCGCCACCTTGGAAGTTGTGCGTCCCTAAGAATCTGCAACCACGGGTGCTCGCCGAGAACCACGACAACCCCACCGCTGGACATCACGGGATTCGCAAAACAACAATCAGAATTGGCACACGTTACTACTGGCCCGGCATGGCGCGGGATATTAAAAGGTATGTCAACAGCTGCGAATCCTGCCAGAGGTACAAACCCTCACAAGAAAAACCAGCCGGACACATGCTGACACATATGAGCAACGAACTATGGTCGACGATCGGTGCTGACTTCATAGGAGCGCTGCCGCGTACGCCGCAGGGTCACACCATGGCACTGGTCATGTACGACAAGTTCTCCAAGTAGACAGAGATAGTTCATCTGCGCAAGACGACAAGTTAGAGCCTTCAGAAAGCCCTAGGTGAGCGAATTGTCTGCCGCTATGGAGTACCAAAGGTTCTCATTTGTGACAACGGACCACAATTCAGCAGCGCCCTCTTCAAGGAATATTTAAAGAAGATGGGGATCCGTCAGCAATTCACCGCTCCATACATGCCGCAGGAAAACCCAACCGAGCGAGCAAATCGAAACGTTAAACGTATCATTGCACAATTAGCAAAAAGGATCCAACAGCGCTGGGACGAACAACTCTCAGAAATCATGCTAGCCATCAACACCACAGTCTCCGAGTCCACAGGGTACACACCAGCGTTTCTCACACAGGGAAGAGAACCACGATTACCTCAAGCATTATACGACGAAAACACACTAGGCACAGGCAACCCGGAACAGAGCCCACATCGACGAGCTCAACGATTACAGGGAATCTTTGAAATTGTACGACGCAACCTTCGATGCGCAGCACATGCCCAGGCGCAGCACTACAATTTACGACATCGACCTACATTTACGACATTGGAAACCACAGATTGCCCAACGAGTTTTGGCGAAAACACATTTTTTGTCCAACGCAGCCGAGACATTTACCGCAAAACTGGCGCCGAAGTTCGACAGGCCGTACCGCGTCATTGGATTCAGCTCGCCAGTCATTGTACACCTTAAACTGGAAGGATCGGATCGGATACGCACTGCACATTTTTTTTTTTTTTTTTTTTTTTTATGACAGATGAAACCAAGCTCAGGGGATGCCCCCTATCCATGCACAGCATTTGTTGGTTCCGAAGGGATGACAGGTTAGAGGGAAGGGGGAAAGAGGGAGTAGTGAAGTGAAGCTGACATATCAGCGAAGTGAAGCTATATCGAGACGCCCACACATCTCCTTGCGACTCCGAAGGGGGAAAAAGAGCACACGTCAGACCGAGTAGCCCAATACTCGGACCACAGACATGACAGAACAGTCATCCGAGCAGACAGATCGACGAGAGGTCGACACGGGCCGCTAGAATTCACTAACGTCTTCTTCTTTCATTATAGCTAACCAACTCAGACCAGATAACCCCCGTCCAAAACAGAAAATTTCCACATACGCAACGGAAGCAGAGGAACGTTCCATACACCAATACCTTCCGCCCAGGCGGAATCCAGGTGCGAGTCCGAGACTTCGAAAGGCTCAGCAGCGGCAGGTGGCTGAACGACGTATTGGTGGAGGTGTACCTCCGCTAGGTCCAACAGAGCACCGGAACCACCTTGCGGGAACGCACGCACATACATATTTAGCCCGTTCTTCTTCGACCGGATGGCAAGGGTTCGGAGCGCCAAGCAGCGATACCAATCCGTGCGTCGTTGGACGAGGAAAATAGACCTCACGGCGATGACGGTCATCGTGTGGCCCGTAAACTCAGGAAACCATTGGGAGGCAATGGTTGCCTACTTACCTAGCGCCGGGACCAAGCGTGGGTACGGTTGCATCCTACAGCTGAACTCGCTGTATCGATAAGCCAAAACCGAAAGGGCGGCCCAGATACGCGAATACCACAAGATGACTATCATTCTGGATTATTACGATGAAGAACGTTTTTAAACAGCAACAACACACAATTTTAACACCAGAAGGCGAGCTCAGCAACTCATGAGTGTGCCTGCTTTCAATAAAAGATGCGGAAACATACATTTACAGTATACAATTCCAACAATCTTCAATAAGTTGCCAAGAGAACTCAAATTTATCATAAAATTATTTTAATTAATACATAAAATTAATTTGTCTTCATTTATATATTTATTATATTTTAAATACTTCTGACTGTGTTGCAAACACACTGGGTCTGAACATATATAACACGAGAAACATATTTTCCTACGCTACAGTCAGAAAATAAATATGAAAATGTCAGTTCTGCAGAAAAGCCGCTGAAATTGAACAAACCTCTTTACCTCAACAAGACAAACCGCCAGGATTTAATGATGGGCCAATTCCAGCGGCTGGTGCTTCACCAGATCTCCCTAATCCTAAGCATGTGCGAGGAGAAATCACAGAAAACCCGATTTTGACACATAATGATTCTACAAGCTTGTTTGCAGAGTTACGCTTAATGCGAGCCTAAATAAGAGAAATAAATTCCTCTTGCGAATTTATAGCTAAATAATATGATGAAATGAACCAGCACTTTGTTAGAAAGAATAGCGTTCTGAAAAAGCTCATTACAGAATTAACGGATCTGAAGGAAAGCAATAGAAAAAAGGATGTAGAAATGGCAACAATGGAAACACAAATAAACACACTTGAACAACAGCTAATTAAAAACAATATTGAAATTAGAAACATTGCACCCATGTAGGGGGAGAACTTTACAAATATATTTAAAAATGTAGGGAAGGCCGGTAATTGTGAAATTAAAGACACCGATTTAACTGATATTTACCGAGCGCGACCGAAAAATTCCGAAAAATCAGTAATAGTTGCCTCTTTTCCAATTTAATCAAAACAGTCTTCATCAAATGTGCACGTGAAAATCGACCTGTCAAACTGGATTCGATTGCACTTTGCGCAAGTGAGAGAAATGTGAGTACCAACAATAAACAAACAGTATATAAAAAGGAGCGAAGAGTTGGTGGCGTTGTAATATTCATCAAAGTAGTATCAAATACGAGAGGATAAATTTTGTGGGAAAATATTTTGAATATGTAAAAGTTATAATAGAAAAAAATAAAAAGCAAGGATACATTTTTGGGATTTACAGACTACCTGGCTTTAGTGTAAATTGATTTATCGAGGAAATCTGAAGAGAATTGTATGAAATAACAGATCAAATGGAAATTATCGTTACGGGAGATATGAACATCGATCTTCAAGACTGTAGTAAATCATACGTAACAGAATATACAGAAATACTTGCAGATAAGGGATTATTTAACGTAATTAAAGCCAATACAAGATCCGATCAGCGAACTGGGACCTCAACTCTAATAGACCATGTCTTTGTCAGCTTAGCCAAAACAGCAATGTACTCTTCAGTGATTGAGTATGATATCTCAGATCACTACGCGTTACTTTACGGCATCTACGAGTATATAGCAGTAAAAGATACAGGTGGTGATGACTACTGCGTACAAACAATACGAACGAATATAGTCTATGAACTCATTAGAATAGCAGATTGGGAAGAAAATTTAAGAGAAGATGACGTTGAAATTTGTTATGTAATATTTAATAATAATATTTATAAAAAGCTACATTTCAAAAAGTAACACAATCTAGACATAAAATCAATCCGTGGATGACTACAACACTCATTAAGAAATACCCTATATACCCGTAGAAACTCATTAATGGGATACTGGGTAGAAGCAGGCAAAATACAGATGATACAATTATAAAAAATTTTCCAACCTACAAAAGCATTAAATCTATAGCTAATGACTGCGCTACTAGTTTCTCCAGTCAAGCTGGAAAAATAGTACATGACTGCAACATTTTAACTTCCAACACCGTAAACTCTACCTTGGTCCACACTATATTTTTAGAAGAATCGGGTGAAACTGAAATACATCATAAATTCTATTAAAACGAATAAGGCGCCTGGTGCTGATGGTGTGCGAGCCCTTGAATAAAATTGCATGCTGACATCTTCGTGCCAATATTAACAAAGCCATAAATCCTAACATGTTAAAGCCATAAATCCTGAGCAAGCCATAAATCCTTAGATGTTAAAAACAGCGGAAGTTAGACCCATATACAAGAAGAGAGTTAAAACTGACTTGGGAAACTACAGACCGATTTCGATACTTTCTGTGATAGAAAAGTGTGTGGAAGAAGTAAAACTAAGAAGGTTGGATAACTTTATCTCAAAAACTAAATTAATACACGCCTATCAGTTTGGCTTTCAACGACGCAAAAGCACTAATAAGCTATTGGGAGAGTTTAACAACCTAATTAATGAAAGTTGAAACAGAAATCTGCACGTGTCAGCTGTATATATAGACTTCAGGAAGGCCTTTGATACACTCAACCAGGACAAATTAATAGAGGCGTTAATGAGAGCAGGTATCAGAGGTAACTTACTAATGTGGTTTCGAAATTACTTACACGAAAGGGCATTTTACGTTAAGCTAAAAAAACGTCACCAGTGAAGCTAAATCAATATAATGCGGAGTGCTTCAGGGATCAAAACTGAGGGATCAAAACCACTGATGTTTATTTTATATACGAACGAACCACTTCATATATTTCAAAATGCCATACCATTCGCCTATGCCGATGATACTAAAATAATTTTTCGCCACCGTATTCAAAAGTTGCGCGTAGATCTGAGAAAGGCTATTCCAGCAATAGTCTACCTGAAATACCACTCCACTCATGATGTGCTGAAACAAGTATACTACTCCCTGGTTGAGTCCAAATTGAGATATGGAATACTGGCTTGGGAAATGCGTCGAATAATCATTTTAATAAAATAAACCAACTGCAAAAATCAATTATCAAAAAACATTGGAAACAATGCAAGCAACAGAATTAATGTCTTGGAAGTTCAGAAAATACACAAGATGACTATCATTCTGGATTAATACGATGAAGAACGTTTTAAAACAGCAACAACACACAATTTTAACACCAGAAGGCGAGCTCAGCAACTCATGAGTGTGCCGGCTTTCAATAACAGATACGGAAAGATACATTTATAGTATACAATTCCAACAATCTTCAATTTATAAGGAATCCAAGTATACGAAAAAAACTAATTAAAGATTATTTTCTTAATAAAATTTAAAATACAAACTGATACTTGTGTTTTATATAAGTTTTTGAGAGATTGTTTAAATTCAGTTTAATATAAAGCTCACAAATTTTATTGAATACCTGCAAAACAACCTCCTACAAAAAACCCATTTCCCTCGGCGGAATTTGTGTTAAATTTATTTGTAAAAAAATTTGAAAGAAAAAATATATATTGGAATATTGGAAAAATAGAAACACATTTACACCACAGAAAATAGAAACACAGTGCACATTAACCAAAACCAATGATATAACTTATGTATAAACATGCATCAATAATAAAATTAAACAAATTCACTCTAACGGAATGCAGAGAACCAAGCGAAGGGTTTACTTATGCTCTCCACGGTAAAGTTCGGGATTTCGTTTGTTTCCACTTTTCCTCCTTCTTCCTGGTCCCGTTAGGTGTGCAGGCGGCTGTGAGTGCACCGTGGGCTGAAGCACGGCAAGATAAAGACATAAACCTTGTCTTGTCGCATTTTGTTTTGCTTGCGACGTACGCGTGGCCGCTTGTACATCTGACCTTACACTTCCTTACAGTGGGTGGCGATGACAAAATTCCACATATATTCCGCTAATGTACGTAGCTCGAGTGCGAATTTTTTCGCGGTCTATGCACATATTTGTACCCACCAACCGCATGTAATGGCACTAGGTGAGCCTGTGTAACACTTACTGCCATTGTTTTCACCGTACAGAGGCTTCTCCTTATACATTCGCAATAATGTTGCGTACCAGTATCAGCAACACCTTTGCACGACGGATGCCCAATTTAGCTCCATGTGGGTTAAGTTCAAAATCCTGCACTTCTGCTTCATAGAAGCCCGGGTCTAGAGAGGCTGCCAAATTTTGATAACTGGTGTCTGAACAGTGAAATTGTTGTTGCTGGTGATTTCAATGTTCATAATTCCAATTGGCTACGTCATTCGAGTCACACAACACCTGAGGGTTTGTATGTTGAGTTATTTGCTGAGTGTAATATTTTGACTTAATTAGTAAAGGAACCAACGCACTTTCGTTGATGGGCAAAACCAAAATATTCTCGAAATTTTTCAAACTTCACATCACAGCAAGTATGATGTGAATGTTCTTGCACATCTTGGTAATTCGGACCACGCTACAATTTCTGCTACGTTCCCATACTCTAGTCTTCAATCCGCTCACCAGTCAACTCCGAAGCGGAAAGTGTGGCTTTATGAGAAGGTAAATTGGGATGCGCTGAACTGCTTTTTTAGCCGTTTCAATTGGCAATTTTGTTTCAGAGATAGAAACATAAATGCTGCAGCAAAATTGGTAGACAATATAATTTTATTTGCTATGTGGTCTTTCATACCCATCAAAAGAATTTCAAACCAAAAGACCATTCCTGGTTTAATGCGACTTGCAGACAAGCAGTCAAGTCTAAAGAGGAAGCATTTAGGAATTGGCGTTTAAACAAAACTGCTGATACTAAACTGCTGCGCAATCAGACCAGAAATAGGTGCAAAGACACTCTAAAGCGCGAAAAATTTCTCTACGAACAGCGCCATCTAAGAGTTCTTCAATACCATAAGGGTAGTAAGAACTTTTAGTAGTTCGTGGGGAGAGTGAAGAATCAAACGGGATCATCTATTCCAACTCTCCTCAAGGATTATCAGATCTTCACTCACTCGGTTGATAAGGCAAACTTATTACCAAAAATTTTTGCTGAAAACTGCTCTCTTCGTGAGAGTAGCCAACCACTACCCGTGATCGATGATGTGTCTCATATTATGCCTGATGCACTTTCGAATGCGGGCTGTTAAAAGAGTGCTTGTAGACCTCAACGTCAATAAATCCTCACAGACTTCAACCTCAACAGCAATAAATCCCCACATGTGATTTGATGGCGTTCCTCACTGAGCGGTAGAACAGTTGTGTTCACCAATTCGGTGAGAGTAAGGTTGTTGCTTTGGATATTGTAACTTTGGGGGTATGGGGGGGGGGGGGGGTGTTTGCAATATAAAAAAAAAATTTCGAAAAAAACGCCCGCTGTTGAGGGCTGCTTGGCTCATCCGGCCGTGCTCAGGGAAAGTGGGGGGTTCTTTAACCCCAACAGCGGATTGGATACCCCGGTTACAAACAAACCGACATAGAAGCCAAGACTTACCAAGGCGATACAGCCTCTGGATGAAGGTGAGCACAAATGCCTAATCACACCCTGACGGCGGGCAGAGACGAATTATCTAGTGGAAGGAAAAAGAGAGAGGGGAGGAGTAGGTGTTGTTTTTCCTCCACCTGTCTTTACCCACCCAACCTGGCTGGTGCGGTGGTTGCTGTGCACCAGCCCCTTTTGTGCAGGTCGCTCTGATCGTGGGGGGTCGCTCACTCCATGTCAACTTAGTATTACATAATGATATTTAAAAGTTGTATCTTAATGAGTAATTTTATTAATCATAAAATTATTTTGGTAAAATAAAAATAAGAAAAACTTACAAAATGATTTCGGTGTTGTTGTATAGAAATAGCGAAAACAAATGGAACTTCATAAAATTCTAACGATTTAATTGATATCTCTTTAAATTAACATGACGAAAAGGAAAGGGGGAAAACAAAGAAAAAATTGCTAGATTTCAGAGCAAACAATTGGTAAGCACCTTTGGTTTTAATACATATTTCAAATTAATAGTAATACATATTTCAAATTAAAAGCCATACATATTTCAGGTTAAAAGTCATACATATTTCAAATTAAAAGTCATACATATTTCATTAGTTATCAACTAGATTTCAGAGCAAACAATTGGTAAGCACCTTTGGTTTTAATACATATTTCAAATTAATAGTAATACATATTTCAAATTAAAAGTCATACATATTTCAGGTTAAAAGTCATACATATTTCAAATTAAAAGTCATACATATTTCATTAGTTATTAACGGTTATTCAAAATGTTGCAAGGGTTAGAAATGTTATTTCTCCGGGACAAAATGTAAATTGTACATTATTTAAAATTAACACTCACCTGACTCCGAGCAGTTAACTGGTGGCGCCACAGCAACGTGCGGAATCTGGGATGGAATTGAATGGAAAATTATGGAAAAGCATTTGGATAAAAAAAAACCCCGAGAGTTCAGCAGCTCTCTACTTATACAAACTGTATTGTTAAATTATGTATCGCTCTAACTAAATTATATAAAAATTATATCTACCGATCCCAGAGGAAAACTGTGAACTCATTGTGATCAACGTTTTGAATATCCAAATACTAGATAGATTAATGGATCTTTGGATACAACTTAAATTAGGATTTCATTCAGTACAAAAATTATTCACTTAAATAAAATCAATAATCTATAACTAATTTATAATATTCAAAGAAATGCAAATATATTCCGTTGCAGCAGTAGAAATGTTCATCCAGACAAGGGACAGAAAACTCTACAGACACATATACCACAAAACACCAGCTATTCGAACTGCAGCTCCGACACGACTCTTACGAATCAGACACCCATTTCGACTGTGTGGCTTCATTGGGACAGCCAACTTCGCTCCATCCTAGCTCCGATGCGGCTACTCAAGACTTGGACACATTAATGATAGAAAATTGAAGGTATATGCTGCTCCTGCAGTAGATGCTTAGAGGATGAACCACAAAACTAACGACCTTATGAGAAGCGTTTTATGCGCATTTATATAGTCACTATATGAAAGTTTTTCGTTTGCTGGCGATGATTAAGAATCCCAAGTCACTAAGTAATACTTTTATTTCTATTTAATGTGTTTTATGGTTTTTATACCAATCGAATTTTAATTTAATGCATTAGCAAATAACTTTAGCGGAAGCTTGACATATTTTCAGCAAACTATTAATTTTTCGCTTGCGCACTCTGCAGCACGCGACCGTCTTCACTTCGATTTTCTACTCAACTGTCAACTAGAGTATAATTTTTCTGTGGCTTCGCCACCGACAATGACAGACATCGCTGTCTCCCTCCCTCCCATCATGTTCTGCACTCTAAGCAGGTCCCGTAGTATAGCGTGATGCGAAGTTCATATAAAAAAAAACCTTCTAGAACATTCGATCCCGCAATAATATGGGATCGGTAGACACCGATATCTGCATTGCGGCACGGCGAAATGGAACGCGTGCGAATGCAGATCACATGGTGACCTCAAAACGTCCCAATCATTAACCACAGGGCGGCCTCACAATATCTCCAAGGCATTTGACCGGGTGTGGCATAAGGCACTCGTGTCTGGCTGCTTATGGTGTCGGTAATACATATATATAATACGATGAATATCGAGTTTTCTCGGCGTTGTGATAGACGGCTTTGCATCTGAAGAGCACTCCATTAATGCTAGAGTTGCACAGGGGTCGGTGCTGTCTCCGGCACTTTTTCTTATTTTCATCAATGACCTTCTGTCATTGACATCAAACCCTGTCTATTCGTTTTCTGATGACAGCAGCATTTGTCATTCTTATTCATTCTCCAAGCGTCCTTCTATTCTGGAGATCATTGAAAAACGCAGAGTTATTAATGACATACTCCAATCTGACCTCAATAAAGAGTGGGGTCTAGCGAATCGGGTCGATTTTAATGCGCGTAAAACCCAATGCTGCCTGTTGACACACAAGCGTTTAGCGAGTGACAATTTTCCACCTCTAAATATGGGTGGTGTGTATATTAATGAGTCGGAGACTGTTGATGTTCTGGGCATGTCAATCCAATGCGATTCACTCAATCTAATTAAGAAACCGATCTTTTCAGGAGAAAAAGTCCATAATTAGTAAAAAACACAAATCAAAAAGGTAAAAAAAACAAGGAACGGGTAAAAAAGTTTGGGTCTGGCCAGACCCTTTTCGTTGACATTAAATATACAGGTAGTAATATCCTTGTACAACTTATTAAAAAAATTTTTTAATTAGTTTTCTTGCAAGTTCATAGAAAACAATGAATTCCTGAAACTTCAGACATATACCGCAATTAGGTATTGCGAAAAACGCGTCGAATTGGGTCTGGCAAGACCCTATGGTTGACGGAAGGGTTAACTGAATCGAACGTTCTGTGTTTAGGGGTCTGAGCGTAAAGAAGCCACATTCTTGATGTTAGCCGGCGCTCCACTATATGACATTCTGTCGTCATTGACGTCACCATCCAAGGTAAGTGACCTTGATATTACCGCCATTCACAAATTTGAAAAAAGCCGTGATTTGTTGTTGATGGCCTGTTAACCAGCCATATTTCTCCCCAACCATCGGAAATCACGGCTTTTTGCAAATTTCACAGACGCGATCAGGAGCCTGATGAGTCGATCGCGGATTGTTTAGCGGTTTTACGTAAGCTGTCTATCGATTGTAATTTTGGTGCAACTCTGGAACGTATGCTGCGTAATCGTTTGGTATGCGGGCTCCGCGACGCACTTTCGCGGAAAAATCTTCTTGCTGAACTGACCTTCAGTTATCAAGGGTCATAAGTCGGGCAACGACTGCTGAAGCTGTAGTAGTAAGAGATTAACACGTGATTCCGAAAATGGAGTCTGGAATAAGGTAGCAAGTCGTCATCGAGGCTCATCGTCATTTTGTCACACTTCGGAGCAGCGAAGCTTTGTAATGTTTGTCATGGGTGTCACCCCCTTGGAATTGCCCTTATAAAGAGACTGTAATTTCCGCGTGTGGCTCACTCATCACAAAAGTCACCTTCGCAGAAACGTTTTAGGAAGTCTAAATCGCATATCGTTGGGAAGTCTAAATCTGATCTCGCCGTCTGTCGATCAGAAGAAGTCAACGATTTTGCTCATCAACAATCGCGCTTATAAATTCGAAATCGACTCAGGATCTAATTTTACGATAATGTCTTCGTGTGAGTTTGAGGGTGTGTGGCCGACAAATCAGCTACGGATTCTTTCCACTGACATACGTCACATAGATTTTCAACGACATCCAATGAAATTAATTTCAGCCACGCCTATTACTGTATGTATTGAAATTAATTTCAATAAATTTGAATATAGGAATCTGCCGTTGCTAATCGTGAGCGGCAGTCAGTCAAATATTTTAGGTTGTAACTGGTTCCATTCGCTTGGGATCAGCATCCAAGGCGTCAATTGCCTAGTTTTGCAGCCCACTCTGAACGATGTTAATTTCAAGTACAAACATTTGTTGGCTGATGAACTTGGGCGTTTCACCAGGCAGCCAGTGTCTTCAACTGGATCCAGCGATTCAAACGATTCGTTTTCCGGCACGGAAAATTCCACTGTCTATGCGGAAGCTCGTCGAGGCTGAGTTAGATCGTTTACGTGCTCAAGGAATTTTGGAGCCGATAGAATACTTGGACTGAGTCACTCCGATTGTGCCGGCTATTAAGAGGAATGGATCTGTTCGGCAATTATTAGTCGACGGTCAACAAAGCTCTCAAGCCCCATTGTTTCCAAATAGCACTGATTAATTCACTGTTGTCGACAGTACAAGGTGGACGTATTTTTGCGAAGCTTGATCTGACACAAGCGTACCGACAGTCGACGGTTGATGAAAAGTCCGCTCTAATACAAACGCTCTAAATATAGTTATCATGGGGAAAACCGAATTGGAGCTCAGTGGGCGGGTGTCAAAACCTTTTTCTCGCCTTTACCGTTCTGGGCTACGCTTGAGCAAAGAGAAATGTTGCTTCCGCGTTTCATCAATTGAATTCTTGGGATTCATGTTAAATGCACTTGGAATCAGATCTTGTCAAGGGAAGTTGAATGCCATAACTAATGCACCGGCTCCTACTGATAAGAAGCAATTACCAGCTATTTTGGGGTTATTAAATTTTTATCATGTCTTTTTGCCACACGAAGCCACGGTGGCTGAGCCTTTGCATTGGTTGCTACACAAAAATGTGCGTTGGCATCGGCGCCGTGCACAACCACCGTATGCATGATGGGACGGAAAAGCCGATAGCATTTTATTCGAGAATTCTTTAAAAAACTGAACGCAACTACTCCCAAATTGATAGAGAAGCTGTTGCAATCATTGTAGGAGTCAAAATTTTCACTACTATTTGTACGGCCGAAGGTTTACAATAGTTACGGACCACAAGCCTTTACTTGGCATTTTCAGTACTTCTAAGCCTGCACCACGGTTATACTCTTATCTGATCAAATGCTTTGTAGAAGGATATTTTTAAACGCGTATGAGTTTGAAATTATTTACCGGCCAGGGCCAAAAATGGTCAAAGTCGATTTCCAATATTATCATATACTGCTGCGGCAGAGGAAGACATTTTAATGGTCAAGTTTTTGGACGCACCTCTCGTCAATGCATCGAGAATTGCTGCTCAAGCTGCGAGGAATCCTGAGCTGAAAAGGTTTCTCAACTAGGCGTTAAGGGGATGGCCTGAAAAATTAAATCGTCAGGATGAACTTTATTTCTCGAAAATCGCGAGACATTCCTCAGATTTGTCGCCACACAATTCTTATCGTTTTGCACACCGACCATCCGGGTCGGTGTAAAAATTCATCAAAATTCATCACACCAATTCATTTTTGGAAAACTACAAAATCACCCTGGTCGCATCTACATATTGATTTTGCTGGCCCCTTCAACGGAAAGCCGTTTTTTATCGTCGTTGAATTATGTTCTAAATGGCTGAAAGTTTCTGTTGCTCCTTCGACTTCTTCATAATCAGCTGTTCACGTTCTACGCTTTCTGCTCGCAACACACGGGTTACCAGATACCATTGTTATCGATAATAGAATGGCTTTTACATCCGAAGGAAATTTAGGAATTTCCTTTACATCCGAAAGTAATTTGGGAATTTCCTCGAGAATAATTTAATTCGTCAAGTCCGTTGTGCGCCTTATCACCCAGCCTCAACTTGACAGGCCGAACGGATGGTGCAAACATCTAAGGATTTCCTGAAGATGTTGCCAGCCAAGTGCTACATTAATTTAAATCTATCTCGTTTTATTTTCAGTCAGTATGTCACTCCATACGCCTCCACGGCACTTTCATAGGCAGAGTTGATTTTTAACCGGAAATTGGAGACATATTTCGACAAAATTCATCCCAATGAATTGCCGGACGGTCACCAGGCCGGTTTCTTCAACGGGGCGTTAAGGAGAGTGCGTTCACGGAGTGCCGTTGTCATTTCGTGGGAGTCTTTGCAGCAGTTGGAATTTGGCAGCCGGTTACACGCGATATAGATTATTTAAGTTGTACCGAAGTTGTATTAATAGTAAATGAATTAAAGTATAATAAACTGAACTTTTCACATATTTAATACTGGCGACGAGGATGGGATTTGGAGATTGAACATTTAACATGTGTAAATTCGTCATATTTTTAATCTTAATAATATACTTCTACACTCAGTTATTCAACGCCGTTAAACGGTTGTGATGTGCTGGTGTTGTTTTAACCCATCCATCAACTGCAATTTTCCATCCTTCCGTCAACAGATAGAGACCCGAATGAAAATTGAAAACACTGTATAAGTATAAAAAACATAAATAAGAACTATTTATTTTATATTCATCATAAAGTTCCGTGGATTTTATATTCGATTTGTGGGGTGACAAGTTGCTCCATCAGTGGCTGAAGGGACACATTGCGGAAATTTCTCAGGAATAGGTGCTCCATAAAATGCTTCAATACCATTTCTTACAGAGAACTTCTCGATTGCCCATGGATTTTGTATTCGATTCGTGGGGTGACAAGTTGCTCCACCAGGGTACTCAAAAATTTGCGACGTGCGTCTCGTTGTCTCGATACTCTAGTGTCATTTACTATTTTATAAAGGGTGAAGAATAAATAAATTTTATAAATATATAAATATTTTATAAATGACCATGAAAAAATGCTCATGTCTATTTGTTTGACGCTTACAGGTATATTTTCCAAGCATTTGATCCATGATGTCTACGCCTCCTTTACTTTTATTATAAAACATCACAGCCTCTGGTTTTTCAACTTCACCGACCACTTCTTTGTTGTAATGCGCAGGTGAAAGCAGAAGAACGGCTCTGTCATTTTCGGGTACATATGACAATAGAGAGTTCCTTTGGAAACCAAATTCTGTTGAATATAATTGGCGACTGCGTTGCGGTAGCATTTCCTTCGGAACACATTTCTTATTTCGACGTAGTGTTCCAACATATGCAATTCCTGCTGATTGAAGTTTCTCTACAGCTTCGAGAGTGGTGAAGAAGTTATCAGCAACAACTGTCCTTCCATTATTAGCGAATTTGAAAGTAAGCTCCAAAAATACTCTTTCCCACCATATCTTTGTTTCTGTCGGTACATATGAAGTCTCCAAGTTGCGGTTAAGCATAAACTATAGATCTCTAATAGGAGCAGCCTTATCAGTTAGTTGTCGTTTGGATCTACTTTTTTAGTCGTCAAATTTAATAAAACGATTTATAGCCGAAAAACGCCTCAACGACATTGTAGCTCTGTATACAGGATCCGTATTTGTTTCCCACAATTATTTTGTGCGTCGCATGTTGGAATGATTCATACCAGCAGCCAATAAGATGACAAAATAGGCATATAATTCCTGATCTATTACTGCTTTCTAAGCCATTGACGTGTGTGATATATCCTGGCTGTTGTGTTCTCCATTGCCTTTTGCCCATAACGGGCAAAGAAATAGTTATTGCATTCATCAAAAGCATGTGTTTGCAGAAATGCATAGCTTTCATTATGCAATTCGGCAAAAAAAAACACTTTCATTGTCGTCAGGGCTTGCAGATCCACAACTTTTTCCATTTTCTCATCAGAAGCGTTTCCATCCGGTATTAAAGCTTCATCTCCATCCTCACCAGAATGATCTACGTAACTTTCATTTTCAGCTCCTTCATCCATAATATCCTGAACGAGACGCTCCAGATGTTCCTTTGCTCTTGGGTTAAACTGAAAAACTCCCAAACTGAAAAATGACATAGGAGTGTTATTTTTGAATATAATTTTTACAAAACTAATTTCTTACCATCTCCAGGAATAGTTGGAAGAGCACTCATTTGCCATTTTCTCGATTAAAAATATTTTTGGGATATAAGGTCTCATACTGTCATTGTTGTTCACTGAATGACTTTTTCCAAAGTAGAAACAATCAATTTATAGAGAAATGGTGATGTCACCGCGGCCGAAGGTGGATGTTACTTCACACCATAATTCATTGTTCGCGACGAGTGTTCGTAAAAAAATAGTTAAACATAAAAGCCGAATATATACACAAGAAATAGAAACACATTACACCACAAGAAAATAGAAACACAGTGCACATTAACCAAAACCAATAATATAACTTATAAACTATGCATCAATAATAAAATTAAAAAAAAATGAATCTAACGGAATGCAGAGAACCAAGCGAAGGGCTTATTTATGCTCTCCACGGTAAAGTTCGGGATTTCGTTTGTTTCCACTTTTCCTCCTTCTTCCTGGTCCCGTTAGGTGTGCAGGCGGCTGTGAGTGCACCGTGGGCTGAAGCACGGCAAGATAAAGACATAAACCTTGTCTTGTCGCATTTTGTTTTGCTTGCGACGTACGCGTGGCCGCTTGTACAGCTGACCTTACACTTCCTTACAGTGGGTGGCGATGACAAAATTCCGCATATATTCCGCTAATGTATGTAGCTCGAGTACGAATTTTTTCGCGGTCTATGCACATATTTGTACCCACCAACCGCATGTAATGGCACCAGGTGAGACCCAGGTGTCTGAGGGTACAGATCCACTGGATTTTCACATGCCTGTGTACCACTTACTGCCATTAATTTCACATCGCCTTATACATTGGCAGTGATGTTGCGTACCAATTTAGCTCCATGTGGGTTAAGTTCAAAATCCTGCACTGCTGCTTCATTTATAGAAGCCCGTGTCTAGAGAGGCTGCCAACTTTTGATTAACTGGACTGTCTCTCTGATTCGATTTCTAAAATTCTGGAATCGTATCCGAACAGTGAAATTGTTGTTGCTGGCGACTTCAATGTTCATAATTCCACTTCTATGACATTCGAGTCACACAACACCCAAAGGTTTGTATGTTAAGTTATTTGCTGATTCTAATAATTTGACTCAATTAGTGAAGGAACCAACGCACTTTCCCTGCGTTGATGGGCAAAACCAAAATATTCTGGACCTTTTTCTAACTTCACATCACAGCAAGTATGATGTGAATGTTCTTGCACCTCTTGGCAATTGTGTTTCAGGGATAGAAACATAAATGCTGCGGCAAAATTGGTAGAAAATATAATTTTATTTGATATGAGGTCTTTCATATCCTATAATACTTTCCATTAAACCAAAAGACCATTACTGGTTTAATGCGACTTGCAGACAAGCAGTCAAGTCTAAAGAGGAAGGATTTAGGAATTGGAGTTTAAACACAACTGCTGATACTAAACTGGTGCGCAATTTGGCCAGAAATAGGTGCAATGCCACTCGCGCGAAATAGTTCTCTACGAACAGCGCCTTAAACGTAAAGTTCTATACCATAAGAGTAGTTAGAACTTTTAGTCGTTCGTGGGGAGAGTGGAGAATCAGACGGGATCATCTATTCCAGCTCTCCTCAAGAATTATCAGATCTTCACTCAATAAGGCAAACTTATTACCGAAAATGTTTCCTGAAAACTGCTCTCTTCGTGAGAGTAGCCAACAACTACCCGTGATCTAGGATGTGTCTCATATTATGCCTGATGCACTTTCGAATGCGGGATGTTAAAAGAGTGCTTGTAAACCTCAACGTCAATAAATCCTCGGGACCGAATGGCATTTCAGCCCACGTGTTGAGAAAGTGCGCCTCAACTCTGGCTCGCCCATTGCGCAATCTCTTTAATTTATAGTTTACTTCAGGAGTTTTTCCCACTTCCTGGAAGATTGCCAATGTGCAGCCAGTTCCCAAAAACGGTGAGGCTACGAATCCCGCAAATTACCGGCCCATAGCAATCTCCAGTCATGGAGAGCATTGTAAATTTTAACTTGATAAGGTATCTAGAGAGCAACGAGTTATTCAGAGATCGCCAGAACGACTTCCGTGCTTACCGTTCCACCGGCGATCTGATGGCGTTTCTCAATGAGCGGTGGAACAGTTGTATTCACCAGTTCGGTGAGAGCAAGGTTGTTGCTCTGGATATCTCCAAGGCATTTGGCCGGGTGTGGCATAAACCACTCGTGTCTAAACGGACTGCTTATGGTGTCGGTAAAACTTTCACTCGATGAATATCGAGTTTCCTCAGCGGCCGTTCTATTCGGGTTGTGATAGACGTGTTGTGAGTCACTGGTTCCGCTAGGCATACTTTCAGGCGATACTTAAATTAATTCATCGCACTGAGCATTTTTTGCACGTTGTGCTTGTTGGTTTGATTCCGCATTGTCACTTGCCAAGGTCAATTCATCGAGTGCGCGCTAGCCGCTGGTGAAGCGGTATTGCACTTGTTGACCATGGAACTAGTGACCCACTTTCTTGCGCTCAGGTGTTGAGGCAGGTCTTTTCCGCTACAGTTAGCATATTGTTGTTTCCGTATTTAAGCTTCCTCATACAGAAATATAAATAAGACTGGTATGAGTTAGTGGAAGAGGGTTGAGTTGCGTAAGTCAGTTGAGTAGTGAATAGTGAAGAGCCATTAGTGAAGCGGAGCTCCGGACCGTGTATAATTCTAAGTGTGATTTTAATAAAGCGATTGAATTAAAATTAAAGTGTTTGATTTCGAATCAGAAGCTGGAAAGGAAGGACTTCGGAGAAGCCCACGAACAAGATTCGACTGAAAAAACCACAACATATTTGGCGCAGCCGGTTTTTACGAACCGAAAATCGTTCGCGGATGAGTTTGTATAAAATGTTAAAGGTGATAAATAAAGATAGGAATTTGTAGCGAATATATAATAATACTAACATACATAAATAATCCTGGGCAAGACTCCCTTACCCGTAATCCTGTGGCTGAGTCTGGCTATAGGGGGATTATTATAATAATTTGTTGTGCAAATTTTAAAATAGTGAAACAAATGAAAAATTGAATATTTTCTGGATATTTGGATGGATATTTTATTCGATTTGGAGGCACGATTAAGGGATTTAGGAAGGGATTATAAAGATTCGGTTGGGCAGTTAGATAGGTTCATTGAAAAAATTTGGGATAATCTTTCGTCTACTATTAA
Source organism: Sicus ferrugineus (assembly GCA_922984085.1). Taxonomy (NCBI): domain Eukaryota; kingdom Metazoa; phylum Arthropoda; class Insecta; order Diptera; family Conopidae; genus Sicus; species Sicus ferrugineus. The sequence continues at coordinate 68,757,377 of OV277348.1, forward strand.
CAATAAAGAGAATTTGGTTTTAATAAAGGAAAAGATAAAAGATCTAGGTAATCTCTCCAAGGTAGAGAAGGCGGATGCAATTTTAGAAGAATTGCGCAATTTTGTATAAAATAAAAATAAAAGTGCGCCAAAGGAATTAGAAAGGTGGAAAGCTGAATTTCACGCCTTAAAAAACAGATACGACAACTATTTGGCGGACAGAGAATTAGAGGCGATTTTAGTAAAGGAAGTGGAAGAGGAAAATAATAGATTGAGAAAGTTGATCGATAAAAAGGGAGTTTCGGGAAATCTGCTCTCGACAGTTTTAAACCAAAAAAGCAGGGAAAGTTTTGACTCTTTAGAAGAGGCTCATAGGAGAATAGAGGAGTTAAAAGAAGAAAATAGACTCATGCGACAAGAAGAATTGCTAGCAGATAAAACCTTGTCGCACAAAGATCCGATTGGACGTCCGTCACTACCTGCAACAAGTTTAAAAATCGTCAGGAGTAATACAGGCTTAAAAATGAGTTGCCTCTATACTTGCAAAAAATGTAAACAGATTAGTACCATTTTTCTCAGGTACCCGTTCGCCAGATTTGAGAAATGAAGTGTATAAATTTATTGAGGGATGTGAACTCGCAAGGAGGGGTATATCGGATTCCGAAATAGGTGACTTCTTGGCGTGCGTAAAACAAAGATTTCATGGGAACGCATACGGGTTAATTAGAGGAAAGAAAATAGCAAGCGTAGAAGAGCTACACAGTACCTTAAAGCTGTCTTATCTGAAGTGTAGATCTTTAGATACAATAATATCGGAAATACAGACAGAGTCCCAACTCCCAGACACAGGCAGAGGATATTACGAAATCCCATTATAATGAGACCCAGAATCATGGACTGCGACTTGAGATTAATAAATCATTAGCAAGGACATTCGTGTTGGGGTTAAGAGACCCAACGATAAGGATGAAGATGTTGGGCACCAACGTGATCGAAATGGAAAGGCTGATCGCAGAAGCAATACAGCTAAACGAGATCATCAGCAGATCTCTCGGAGCCCAACCAAACCTTTTAGCGAGCATGAATCTGGTCTGGACTGCAGAAATGAACCAAAGGACTGCAAGCCATACACCCGTGGATTCCCCCAGGGAAACTAAATAGACAGCATGGCGAGAACTTCATGCAAAACCCGAGTATCACGCGGGACGGAAAATGGATGGGACGTCCACAAGTTGGGATAGCCAGTGCCAAAGCGCGAATAGTATGTAGTTTCTGCGGAAGGAAAGGCCATACTAGGGACGAGTGTCTCGTAAGGGAAAATAGTCCATTCTGTGAGAAATGCATGATGTATGGGCATGAACTAAGTTGGAGATGTCAGTCACGGGGGCAGCCGACGAGAGGAAATTTAGCCGAACGTCAGGTAAGTTATCAGAGAAGAAATAGTAGCGACCACATAAGTAGCGGTAGACAGCAGCCACAAGCTAATGAGGGTAGTTGGAATACGTATAATAGGGAAAGCAGAAGCAGGGGAGATGATATCAAGTGTTTCCGTTGTGAAAAAACAGGACATATAGCAATAAACTGCCTCGTCAAGAGATATCAGGGAACAACGCAGGGAAACTATCGAGGGCCCAGCCAAGGCCACTAAGGTGGGAATCCGAAAAGAAAAGTAACTCGAGGCCACACATCATGGGAGTGACGAGACATACATCGAAAACGATTGTTGAACCGTCCTCCTCTGATCGTTGCGAGAAAGTCGGTCACGGGCGAGTCGATAGTGTAGGCGGGAGCGTTAAAAGTAATGAGTCATTCCCAGAAGAAGTTAAAAGTTGTGAGGAGGTAATCGAAATTGGAGTTAAGCAAGCAGTTAATAACAAACAAACAGTAAAGCCGCCGGCCGTTGAGTCAGTGGATACGTTTGGAGTTTTGACTTCATGCTTAAGTGCAAGCATTGCACAAATTTTCGTTTTGGTAGTATTGTCTCTGGGTGTAATAAAAGATGTAGTTAAAGAAAATAAGATTAAAATTTTCATTTATACTGAGCAATTTTTAAACAACAACAAGACAAACTTGAATTCATGGCAAAAAGACGCAACGAAAATGTTAGAAAATATTTTCTCAAAGATAGAAAATAGTACAAGTGAAAGCAATAATATAAAACGGAATACAACGGAGAGAAGGGGACAAATAAATTCAGGATTGAACTGGCAGAAGGGCCGCCCAGACACCTTAAATGATGTGTTCATTGAAGTACCGTGTACGGGTGCAAGAAATGGAAAACTCATTTTACTGGTGGACTCAGGGGCGTACACAAGCCTGGTTAAGGAAAATGCGCTAAGTCATTCGCTAGAAGTGGACACTAGCGAAATTAAAACCCTTAGTGGGGCATTCGGTGGATGCGTGACCACAAGAGGTTTGGTATTCGTTCACCATAATGACAATGAGCGCATTAAGTTTGCGTTACATGTGGTATCTTCAGAGGAAGGAGTGCCAGAGAGTGGCATAGTTGGAAGGGATAACTTGTGGAATAGATCCATTATAAATACCCTTACTAAAAAGGTGACATTCTTAAGAGGAGGCAAAGAGAGTGTTGGGACTCTAATTATGAGGTCAAAGGAAGCAATAGATGAAGACTCTTACAGAGAGAGAGAGCCAAAGTATTAGCACGGACAATAAGAATAGTTCCAGTTGGAATTAAAACCAATATTCCAGTGGTAGTAGTACATAAACAGGAAATTACGCCAGGGGTATATATGGGAGAGACACTGGTAAATGTACAAGAGGATACAGTTTATGTGCCAGTGTTAAATTCAACAGATAAGGATGTAAATATTAGCAGTAACTTTAGACCAAAGTTTACTGATTTCAATAAGTTACAAACACCGGGTACCGGTGCGGTAAGTAGAATAGAGGAGATAGACGTTAGGGATAGAATAAGCATACTTATAGGTAAATTACGATTGGATGAAAATTTGAATAAGGAGGAAAGAAGTTCAGTAGAGAGAATGTGCGCAGCATTCAATGATATTTTCCTTCTGGAAGGGGATAAACTGTCTTACACGCCCGTTTTGGAGCACGAGATACCAACCTTGCAGGATCAGCCTCCCGTTAATCAGAAGCAGTATAGGCTTCCACAGGTGCATAGGGAGGAGATTAATAGACAGGTGGGGAAAATGTTAGATGACGGAATTGTCTCCCACAGCAAATCTCCTTGGAATTCGCCCTGGCTACTAGTGCCAAAAAAAGCCTCAAAGGATGGACAGAAAAAATGGCGACTAGTGATTGACTATAGAAAATTGAACGATGTAACTATAAAGCAAGTCTTTCCGATTCCAAGAATTGAGGAAATTCTGGAGCAGTTGGGACACTGCAGGTATTTCTCGACTCTAGATCTTGCTAGTGGATATCATCAAGTTTTAGTTGACGAAAGGGACAGGGAGAAAACTGCTTTTAGCTCGGGTCTAGGACATTTCGAGTTTAACAGAATGCCATTCGGGTTGGAGCGCCTGCAACCTTCCAGAGAATAATGAATCATATTCTCACTGGACTTCAGGGGATAGACTGTTTTGTTTATTTAGATATCATAGTAGTTTACGGTAATAACCTACAACAGCATGAGGATAGGTTATGTAAATTATTTAAGGTTCTTAGAAAAAATAATTTAAAATTGAACACAGAGAAGTGTCAATTTTTAAGGCGAGAAATTGTATATTTAGGTCATAAGTGTTCAGAACAGGGTGCACTCCCCGACCCACAGAAGGTGGAATGTGTAAAAAATATAAAGCCACCAAGGAGTAAAAAGGAAGTACAAGTGTTTTTAGGGTTAGTAAATTACTATAGGAAGTTTATTGAAAATATAGCAAAAATCGCGTTGCCAATAAACAAATTATTGAGAAAAGAAGTAAAATTCCAATGGACAGATGAATGTCAAGAGGCGTTTGAAAGTTTGAAGAAAGCGATAGTTTCACCACCGGTACTTGCTTATCCTGATTTTTCAAAACCGTTTTTATTAACAACAGACACCAGCAACGAGGCTCTGGGCGCGGTGTTGTCCCAAGGTATAGTAGGCCAAGACAGGCCAATAGCTTTTGCCAGTAGGGCATTGAATGAAGCCGAGAAAGAAGAATCTGAATGCAGACGCTTTGAGCAGAATCCCACAGCAAAACAAGGGTATTATTGCCGTACAGACTCGCTCTAAGGCTAAAGCGCAGGAGCTTGAGGACTAATTGGAGCCAAGAAACACGCATACAACCACAGGCGATATGTACAGTGAAAGCGGTCTAGAGGTTGACAAGGCGACAGTTTTAACAAGGCCGGAGGAAATAAGAACGGTTTTGAGAGATTTCCATAATTCACCTTTTGGGGGGCCATCAAGGCGCAGCGAAAACATTTCTGCGCATTAGAAAACAGTTCAGGTGGCCTGGTATGCAAAGACAAGTTAAGGATTATGTCAGGAATTGTCCGAAGTGCCAAGCCAATAAAAGTTCGAGACTTACGAAAATGCCGATGGTGTTAACTGATACACCTAAGCGTCCTTTTGAAAATGTGTATATGGATATAGTAGGTATTTTGCCGGAGGCTGTGTCAGGAAATAAATACATACTCACTTTTCAGGATGACTTCTCAAAACTAATGGCGTGCGTAGCAATTCCGGATGCGGAAGCGAGCACAGTAGCCAAAGCATTTTTCGACGAGATAGTAACTCGCTACGGAGTTCCAAAAGTGTTAGTAACGGACAATGGTACTAATTTTATTTCCAAAATATTCTCGGACACTTGTAAGATGTTAGGCATTAAGAAGTTGCATATCACTCCGTACCACCCCCAGGCCAATGGTTCACTCGAACGCAGCCATAGACCGCTAGCGGAATATTTGCGCAGCTTCGCTAAAGAGGACGGTTCCAATTGGGACCAATGTCGGCAGCGATGCATGTGCATAACTATACGCCCCAACCAACTTGAGACGTAAGTGCAGTCCGGTGTATAATCCGGACGATCCCTCGAAGATTCAGAAATATCAGATCCAAAAAGCGCATGAAATAGCTCGACAAAACCAGGAGAAGGCGAAGGTGTTGTCTAAAAGACAATATGATAGCAAGTTAAATCCTGTTGTTTTTAAGGTAGGTGACAAGGTCTTAATGAAAAATCAAACTAGAAGAAACAAATTTTCACCGATATGGTTAGGCCCATATGAGGTGGTAGGCATTAAGAGTCCGGTCACTACAGTCCTTCCATAACAATTTGCTAAACATTACAACAATTCAATAAAAATAGGAACAGCTACGGATGCATCGGATAAATCGGAACCGGAAAACCACGCTCAACACATACAATTTAACAAAAAATTTAGTAAATAGGGAAAAATAACGAACGTAAATAATATATATATATTTGTATATTTCAAGGCAGTCGTAGGTGGTGCAAGGGGAAATTCCATGTTTACCAGGACGACGGAAAAGAGAGGGCTGGATCCCATTAACTGCGACGCAGCAAATTGATAAGTAAGTACGCCCGAAGTTGCTCATCCATATAAAACCGTTTTGGCTAGTATATTTTTAAGGGGAATTTTCTATAGCTAACCGGTCACTTACTAATTTTGCTTACTAACAAAATGTGTTAATTAATTATAGAATTTGTTTAAATCATATATCTAGGTTTGGTTAAGGCAATATATTTTGTTTATGTTGTTTTATTGCTTTATTATGTTGTTTACATTGTTTCCAAGTGCATGTATATGGTTGAAACAATATAAACTTAGTTATATTTCAATTCCTGCTGGACCTAATTCGATTTAACAGAAGTCCAAGTTGAAATAATTTTGGGGTAAAGAGTTCGTAGACGATTTTGTCACATGGTGTCAGGGCGCCATGACCTCTACGTGTAATGAATACGTTTGATATACAAGCGTGAGGTATCACATTTTAAGAAAAAGAAGCAAGTAAAATAGAATTTAAAGTTCGCTTGCTAAAGAATTAAATTAAATGAAGTTAATAATTGTTAAATTTAATGAATTATGTAATTTTAATTGTTAAGTTAATTTAAGTAGAGTTAATAATTGTGTATAGCAATAAGGGAAAAGTTTACATATAAAAAAAAACAAACTGACAAAACTTTTGAGTAAAGGAAAAAAGAAAGAAAAAGAGAGAAGAGAAGAATAAAAAAAAGAGGGGAAAAAACAAAAAAAATAAATATCAAAGAAAAAAAAAAGAAAGAAAACAAAGGGGGAAAGAGAAGATAGAAAAAACATTCCGAAAAATGTATAAAAATAAAAAACAACAATTTTTAAAATGTAAGGAAAAGAAAATGAGAATGGGAAAAAAAACAAACTAGATATAAGGCACTGGTAGCTTCGATTTAATTATGGACTCCAAGATACCAGCGGTAGATCGAAGTTGCTTCTCCGAACCATCACGTTGTACGGCACCATCACAGAAATAAGAGACATCATTGTTCAACAAAGACGGTCATGGCGATGTTTTCGCGCTAGCATTAGTCAACAGGGTGGTCGTGCTAAAATATTTTTCTTTGGACCATCCCCGCAAATCATCTGATCTTTGGACCATCTTCGCAATCTTCGCAAATATCAGATCATAGTCGCGAATTAGAGCTAACGTCTCGAAGTGAGACAAGAGAATCGTGAAGCCACAGTCAGAGCTTCTTCGATCAACTAGCGTCAAGTAAGGTAGGAGGTCCACCAGACAGTCAACAACGTAGCACACAACCCCAGCAGTCCGAGAAAACGAGAAAGAAACACCGAAGGCCACATCACTCCGTTCAAAGTAGACTAGAACTACGAGCAGCATGTCCAATCGGTGCTGTCACACAGTTAAGATGGTAGAACCATCATCATCTTATTCTCCAATGAGCATGTCCGAGGGAAGCCAGACAAGATGCGGTTGTGGTATTTACTTAAGAAATTTGTAATAGCATTAAGACTAATATCAAACAGTTAACCACCCAGTAGAGTCATTGTAATAAAAGGAAAAATTAACATCGCTTCACGATATTAATTTTTCCTTTCCCTGGGGGTGGAGGGATGTTGTGAGTCACTGGTTCCGCTAGGCATACTTTCAGGCGATACTTAAATTATAACATCGCACTGAGCATTTTTTGCACGTTGTGCTTGTTGGTTTGATTCCGCATTGTAACTTCCCAAGGTCAATTCATCGAGCGCGCGCTAGCCGCTGGTGAAGCGGTATTGCACTTGTTGACCGTGGAACTAGTGACCCTCTTTATTGCGCTCAGGTGTTGAGGCAGGTCTTTTCCGCTACAGTTAGCATATTGTTGTTTCCGTATTTAAGCTTCCTCATACAGAAATATAAATAAGACTGGTATGAGTTAGTGGAAGAGGGTTGAGTTGCGTAAGTAAGTTGAGTAGTGAATAGTGAATAGCCATTAGTGAAGCGGAGCTCCGGACCGTGTATAATTCTAAGTGTGATTTTAATAAAGCGATTGAATTAAAATTAAAGTGTTTGATTTCGAATCAGAAGCTGGAAAGGAAGGACTTCGGAGAAGCCCAAGAACAGGATTCGACTGAAAAAACCACAACAGCCGGCTTTACTTCCGAAGAACACTCCAGTAATGCTGGAGTTCCGCAGGGTTCGGTCCTGTCACCAACTCTTTTTCTCATTTTTATCAATGACCTTCTGTCATTGACATCAAACCCCGTCTACTAGTTTGATGATGACAGCAGCATTTGTCGTTCATATTCATTCTCTAGGCGTCCTTCTATTCTATAGATCACTAGAAAACGCAGAATTATGAATGACACACTCCCATATGACCTCAACAAAATCCAGGAGTGAGGTCGAGCCAATCGGGTCGATTTTAATGCGCGGGGAGATTAACGGTATCACGCACATTTGATCAGTTAAAACCGATGAAAAGATGCCGCGTGTCGTGATTTGATGTATGTTGCGTCGAAAAACCCAATATTGACCATATAACAAGATTACTGGAATCCGCATGTCGGAGAGAGAAGTGTAAAAGAGCCTGACTTCTGGAGAAAGAAAGTTGGAACAGAATGTTAAGGATATGGCAATACCGGCATAGTCATTCTTGATTTTTGAATCTGGCAACGCTGACTTGTTCTTTGTTAGAACACATGTTTTTACGCTTTTCCGGTTTTACCTTCTTCCTCTTAACTTCTTACTAATGTAACATAAAGCTATTTGTAACACAAGAAATAAAACAAATCACTGAACAACAAAAGAAAATTCGATTTTGTTTCATCAGGTTATGGGCCCAGTCACTGGCCTGTTTTGGATTTGCATATAATTTGTAATTTCGGCTTCTGCTGTCTTTGGATTTGTGGAGACTTGATTTCTTGTGTAATTTTCTTTTTGGGTGTGCACTCACCGATAAGATGGCGGCGCTCTAGACTGTTCGATTTGAGCTTCTATCGAAAGCAAATTATGATACGTGGTGCCTACAAGTGGAAGCTCTTCTTGTCAAGAATGACCTGCGGGAGTATGTTACTGGTGAGAAAATTAAGCCAGAAGGTGAAGGAGCAGTGGAATGGTGTGCTAGGGACAAAAAGGCTAAAGCTGATCTAATTTTGTCGATCCAGCCTTCAGAATTAAAACAAATAAGGGGATGCGAGATTTCGCATCAAGTCTGGAGTGAACTGGAGGCAACTTACGCATCAAAAGGTCCTGCTCGGAAAGCGGCACTGTTGAAACAGTTTATGCTCCAAAAGTTGGATGATGGTGGCGACGTACGGGAGCATGTCGCAAAATTTTTCGACGCTGTCGACAAGCTGGAGAGCATGAAAGTAGATATAAACGGCGATCTGTTAACGATAGTGCTCTTATATAGTCTTCCATCGACGTTTGAGAATTTTCGGTGCGCCATTGAATCGAGAGACGAGCTTCCTACGGCTGAAATACTAAAAGTAAAGATTATAGAGGAATGTGAAGCACGCAAGCAGGCAGGTGGAGCAGTCATAGCGATGGCAGCGGGAGACGAAAGCAGGAAGTATAGCAAGCCAGTGCACAAATGTTTTAAGTGTGGACTCGTGGGTCACAAAGCAAAGGTTTGTACAAATAAATGTGAATCAATAAAGTGTTACAAGTGTGGTGCTCAAGGCCACAAAGCAAACACATGCTCAAAGAAGAGCGGAACAGGGCGTCAAATGAAAGCAAGTCGTGGTGGCGACATATCCTTTACTGTAAGCAATGTGGAAATGAATAGTAATTCACAAAATAAGGCATGGCTCTTGAATAGCGGATGCACCGCTCATTTATGTGGCGATAAGCACAAATTTCATTCTCTTTGGGATGCAACTAATATGACACTGAACCTTGCAGATTCTTCTAGCATCGAAGCAAAAGGAAAAGGTGTCGTGCAGGTGGCAGTTGCTGGTGAGAATGGTCAACAACACATTGATCTCAAGGACTCGTTGTTCGTTCCAAATTTACGAAAAAATTTAATGTCAGGTGCCAAAATTACCAACAAAGGGTATGAGGTAATATTTCGACGAGATGGTGTTTACATCAGCAAAGGTGAAGGTCATTTGTCCATGTTGGCAATTCGTAAAGGTAATCTATATTATTTGCGCGAGAATTCTGAGTGCGCGATTGCCCAGCCGACATGCTCCGAATTAGTCATGCTCGTTTAGGGCATTTAAACAAGAAAGATTTGCTGTTGTTAAAGCGTGATGGAGTTTTGCCTTCTCTCGATATGAGCAATGAGGAGCAACTTTCAACATGTGAGGTGTGTCTGAAAGGAAAGATGACTTCATTGCCGAAGTTGTGTTCGAAAAAGCTAGAAATAATTCATTCAGACGTCGTAGGTCCATTTCGGACAGAAGGTACGAATCATGAGAAGTACTTTGTCACATACTGAAAGGTACGAATCATGAGAAGTACTTTGAAACATACTGGTATGAAAATTAAGATTTTGCAGACGGATAATGGGCGTGAGTATTGCCATAACGATTTTGACAAGTATCTTGTAGAACAAGGCATTCAGCGAAGGTTATTCCACATACTCCACAACAGAATGGAGTAGCGGAGGGAATGAACCGCACATTATTAGATATGACAAGATGTATGTTATTTAATTCTGGATTGAATGCAGGTTTTTGGCCGAGTGCAGTTGCTACAGCGTGCCATATACGCAACCGTTGTCCGACAAGCAGCTTGAACGGTAAAATTCCGTATGAAAGGTGGAGCGATAACAAATTAAATCTGGATTGCCTTCGAAGTTTTGGTTCCAAAGTATTTGTATTAGATAAGAATCCTAATAAAGGTAAAATTTCAGATCGAACCATAGAAGGCGTTGGATATCCACGAGACAGAAAAGGATATCGTATATGGGTACCTAGTAATCACAAGTTCATTAATGCACGAGACGTAAGGTTCCTAGAAGATGTTGAAAGGGTATCATCGAAGTTTAGTGTATTTAATGACCTCCATTATGAAGATGATTTACAAGACACTATTGGCGATGAAAACGTGAATGAATCTCCGCCCGATGAAATTCTGATGCTGCCCCCAAATTCGTGCAACCGCGAGGAACATATACAGGTAGAGGATAATGCTTCTGGAAATAAAACAATTCGAGCTCCCGGCCGCCCAAAAATAATTCGGACAGGAAACAGAGGACGTCCACGAAAGGTGTACCAATCACAAGTTATTGATACTATACCAGAAGATGATACAAGTGACAGTGATCACGATAATCTCGAAGCTTTGTTCGCTGGCACCTGCGAGGTTAACATTCATGATGCCTTAGAGAGTGCAGAAAGCGATGAATGGAAAGAAGCAATAGAATCCGAGGTAATTAGTTTAATAAAAAATGATGGTTTTTTCACAAAGCCATCATATGTTTGGGTTTTTGGTAGTGTCGTGACCGCGGACGAGGGTGGATGCTGCTACCCACCGCAGTGCAGTGTTTAGTGTGCTCGCGGGAAAAAAATACAACCAGATATAAACAAATATCTTCCAAAACATAAAAAGTCACAAGTGCAATAGAACTGGATTTAATACAGTGCATTAAAATATAATAATAAACATTAATAAATTCACAAAAACAATAATACAAAATAACATAACCAAATAACACAAATAGAGAATCAAACGGAATGCAGAGAATCAAGCGAAGGGCTTTTTTATGCTCTCCGCAGTAAAGCTCAGCATTTCGTTTCTTTCTTCTCCTCCTCCTTCTTCCTGGTACCGTTAGGTGTGCAGGCGGCTGTGAGTGCACCGTGGGCTGAAGCGTGGCAAGATAAAGGCATAACACTTGTCTTGTCGCGTTTTGCTTTGCCTGCGGTGTAGGCTTGACCGCTTGTACAGCTGACTTTATACCTCTTTACAGTGGGTGGCGATGACAAAATTTCGTATAGACTCCACAAATGTGCGTGGCTTGAGGGCGAATTTCTTCGCGGTCTATGCGTATGTTTCTACTTACCAACCGCATATAATGGCACTAGGTGAGACCCAGGTGTCTGAGGGTGCAGATCCACTGGATTTTCACGTGCCTGGGTACCACTTACTGCCATTATTTTCATCACACAGAGGCCTAGCCTTATCTATTCGCAGTGATGTTGCGTACCAGTGTCAGCAACACCTTTGCACGACGGATGCCGAATTTAGCTCCATGTGGGTTAAGTTCAAAATCCAGTCGCACATCCTGCACTTCTGCTTCATTTGTAGAAGCCCGGGTCTAGAGAGGCTGCCAACTTTTGATAAACTTGACAGTCTCTCTGATTCGATTTCTAAAATCCTGGAATCGTATCCGAACAGTGAAATTGTTGTTGCTGGTGATTTCAATGTTCATAACTCCAATTGGCTACGTCATTCGAGTCACACAACACCTGAGGGTTTGTATGTTGAGTTATTTGGTGAGTCTAATAATTTGACTCAATTAGTGAAGGAACCAACGCACTTTTCCTGCGTTGATGGGCAAAACCAAAATATTCTGGACCTTTTTCTAACTTCACATCATAGCAAGTATGATATGAATGTTCTTGCACCTCTTGGTAATTCGGACCACGCTACAATTTCTGCTACCTTCCCATATTCTAGTCTTCAATCCGCTCATCAGCCAGCTCCGAACCGGACAGTGTGGCTTTATGAGAAGGCTAATTGGGATACGCTGAACTCCTTTTTCAGCCGTTTCAATTGGCAATTGTGTTTCAGGGATAGAAACATAAATGCTGCAGCAAAATTGGTAAAAAATATAATTTTATTTGGTATGAGGTCTTTCATAGCTAATAAAAGAATTTCCATTAAACCAAAAGACCATTCCTGGTTTAATGCGACTTGCAGACAAGCAGTCAGGTCTAAAGGGGAAGCATTTAGGAATTGGAGTTTAAACAAAACTGCTGATACTAAATTGCTGCGCAATCAGGCCAGAAAAATGTGCAATGCCACTCTAAAGCGCGAAAAGTTCTTTACGAACAGCGCCTTAGACGCAGAGTTCTTGAATACCATAAGGGTAGCAAGAACTTTTGGTCGTTCGTGGGGAGAGTGAAGAATCAGACGCGGTCGTCCATTCCAACTCTCCTCAAGGATGATCAGATCTTCACTCACTCGGTTGATAAGGCAAACTTATTAGCTAAAATGTTTGCTGAAAACTGCTCTCTTCCTGAGAGTAGCCAACCACTGCCCGCGGTCGATGGTGTATCTCATGCTATGCCTGAGATGCATTTTCGAACGCGAGCTGTTAAAAGAGTGCTTGTAAACCTCAACGTAAATAAATCCTCGGGACCGGATGGCATTTCAGCCCACGTGTTGAGAAAGTGCGCCTCAACACTGGCTCGCCCATTGCGCAATCTGTTTAATTTATCGTTCACTTCAGGAGTTTTTCCTACTTCCTGGAAGATTGCCAATGTGCAGCCAGTTCCTAAAAAAGGTGAGGTTACGAATCCTGCCAATTACCGGCCCATAGCAATCTGTTCAATGCTCTACAAAGTTATGGAGAGCGTTATAAATTTTAACCTGATGAGGTATCTGAAGATCAGGTCAGCGATCGCCAGTACGGTTTCCGTGCTCACCGCTCCACAGGCGATTTGATGGCGTTCCTCACTGAGCGGTGGAACAGTTGTGTTCACCAATTCGGTGAGAGTAAGGTTGTTGCTTTGGATATCTCCAAGGCATTTGACCGAGTGTGGCATAAAGCACTTGTGTCTAAACTGGCTGCTTATGGTGTCGGTAATACATTCACTCGATGGATATCGAGTTTCCTCAGCGGCCGTTCTATTCGGGTTGTGATAGACGGCTTTGCTTCCGAAGAACACTCCATTAATGCTGGAGTTCCCCAGGGTTCGGTCCTGTCTCCTACACTTTTTCTCATTTTTATCAATGACCTTCTGTCATTGACATCAAACCCCGTTTGCTGATGTCTACTCGTTTGCTGATGACAGCAGCATTTGTCATTCATACCGCCTGGCGAGATCTAGGCTTCTTTCTTCTTTCTTCAAAAGTTTATGGGAAAGAGAGGGGATGTGAGGAGAGAAAAGTCTCCACACATCCTTCAAGTGGAGAGTTTTTTTGAAGCCCAAATTCTGTTGGATTCTCGGTTCTTCTTACGCACACAATTAAACAGCTGTCGCCCGAACGAGTTCCGAAGAGGTTTCCCGAAGATTTGTTTACATTTTTATACTGCGCTTTGGAAGTGAAAATAAAGTGTTAAATAAAGTGAAAATTGAAAAATATGATTAAAAAACAATAAATAAAATAAAATAAATATATTTAAGATCATAAAGTGTTCATATAAAATAAAAACAAGCAAGTATAAAACTGAAGAACAAAAGAACAACAAACGAAGTGTCCGCCATCATGAAATTGTGTGATTGCCATACCGAGTTTTTTGTGTGTTTTTTGTAAAAATTGTTTTTTTTAGAAATTTAGTTTACTTATCATATTTTGGCCACGAATACGGTCGTATTTTGCAACTATGCGATTCATTTTAATTTAAAAGAAATTATACACACATAGAAATTCCTTATTTTTGAATTGTTAATAATCATGCAATATAATTATGGCAACTCTGGCGAACATTCGGAAATTCAGTAAATTTCACTCACACACATTTAGAAATCACACGTATATGAATTTTATCATGAAAGAAGAAAGCAAGTCTCGACACGCGTTCTTCTCGAAGCCGGCTTCAAGAAGCCGCTTCAAGAAGACAGATCTCGCCATCGCGATATTCATTCTCCAGGCGTCCCTCTATTCTGGAGATCACTAGAAAACGCAGAAATATGAATGACACACTCCAATCCGACCTTAACAAAATCCATGAGTGAAGTCGAGCGAATCGGGTCGATTTTAATGCGCGAAAGACCCAATGCTGTTTGTTGACCCACAAGCGTCTGGCGGGCGACAACTTCCCACCGTTAAATATGGGTGGCTTTTTAAAACGGTACAAGAAATACTTCATTCCAACCGACCTTCGTTGTATCTACACCACTTATATCCATCCGAAAATGGAGTACAACTCGCATATTTGCTCTGGAGCTTCGAAAACATATCTTCAGCTTCTGGACCGTATACAAGGTCGTGCGATAAAACTTATAGGGGACAGTAGGGTATCCAGCTCTATTGAAACCTTGGGATGTCGTCGGGATGTGGGGTGTGTAACCTTATTCTACCGATACTTTAATGGTAATTGTTCCTCTGAAGTAGCCAGCCTGATCCCTTCGGTTCAGGTATTCAACAGATCTACTCGGCTTTCCAGAGAGGTGCACCCCTTTTACGTCTCGATCCCGTTCCAACGCACTACCCACTACCGCGAGAATTCGTTTTTCGGTCGCGCAGTTAAATTGTGGAATAGTCTCCCTGCGCATGTCTTCCCATCCACTTATAACGTCGAAGCTTTTAAAAGAGGTGTAAATCGACACTACTCCCACTTTTCCCCTTCCCACTAACCTTTTCCTTTCTAAACCAACAAATGCTTTGCATGGATAGGGGCATCCCCTGAGTTTGGTTCTATCTGCCATAAAAAAAAAAAAAATACGTGGGAAATTTTGAACCATAATGAAAAGGGTAATATAATTGGTTGTCGCTTAGTACTGTCAAATAATTGTGATTCACACGGAAACGTTGAACGGCGTAAAGCGCGCTTAGTTGCAAAAGGGTACTCACAGAAGTATCAAGTAGACTATCACCAAACTTTTGCGCCAGTAGCAAGACTAGAAACAGTAAGGTTACTTTTAGCATTGTATGTGCATTTTGATTAAAAAATTTGGCAATTTGATATCGTAACGGCATACCTCAATGGTTTATTAGATGAGCATGTGATCATGCAAGTGCCACAGCTTTTACCAGAAATGTTGCAAAGTATTGTATCTAAGTATGATAATGAATCAGTCATTGGTAGTAAGGCGCGTAAAATGCTAAAGGAACTGAAAACTGGAGGCAATGTTTGCCGTTTAAAGAAAGCGTTGTATGGTTTACGGCAAGCAGGTCGTCAATGGTATTTGAGAATTAGTTCGAAACTTCTAAGTATAGGTTTGAAATCTACAGTCAATGAACCCTGCTTATTTTACTGTCATACGGATGATGACTTCGTGCTCGTGCTACTTTACGTCGATGATTTATTGATTGCGGCCCGTAAAATGAAAAACGTTGACTGGATTAAACATAGTTTATTAGAAGAGTTCGAATTAAAGGAAATTTTTGTTTGGGTTTGCAAATCAATCGGAGTAATGGTGAAATAGAATTAAAGCAGACGAGCTACATAAATGATTTATTGAAACAATTTGGCATGAGTCAGTGCAACACCGTTGGGACTCCTGCAGAAGTTAATATACAATTCGATAATGAGCCAGGCGATGTTTTGACCAAAGATTTCCCATATATATCACTGATTGGAGCTTTAATGTACTTGTCGGTTGCTAGTAGGCCGGATATTTCTAACATTGTTTCAAAGTTAGCACAGTTTGTGAACAAGCCACATAAATATTATTGGTTTGCAGCAAAAAGGGTACTTCGGTATCTTGCCGGGAATTCTGACATGGGACTGCGATTTACTAAAACTAATCGACCATTAATGGGCTATACAGATGCTGACTGGGGAGGCTGCGCCTTGGATCGACGTTCTTACACGGGTTATGCTTTCATATTCAGCGGCGCGGCTATATCATGGAAGTCGCAGAAACAGAAAACAGTGGCACTATCTTCTACCGAAGCGGAGTAGGTTAGTTTGGCAGAGGCTGCAAAAGAAGCAGTATACCTACGAAATCTTTTTCATGAGCTGAGCTTACAGGATTTAGCTAAGATGACAATTTTTATTGACAACATAGGAGCTCAATATTTGGCATCAGATCCTGTTTTTCACGCACGGACTAAACACATAAGTATTAAATATCACTTTGTACGAGAAGCGGTCTCAGCATGACTATTTGCATTAGAGCACTTATCAACTCAAAACACGATAGCTGACGTTCTCACAAAGTCTTTGCCGCGACACAATCATGAAAAATGTCTGAAAGGCTTAGGACTTCAAAAAATGGGTATGACATGCGTATTGAGAGGGCGTGTTAAGGATATATGCATATAATGCATACCGGCATAGTCATTCTTGATTTTTTAATCTGGCAACGCTGACTTGTTCTTTGTTAGAACACATGTTTTTACGCTTTTCCGATTTTACCTTCTTCCTCTTAACTTCTTATTAATGTAACATAAAGCTACTTGTAACACAAGAAATAAAACAAATCACTGAACAACAAAAGAAAATTCGATTTTGTTTCATCACAGAAAACTGAGCTGCGGTCTGCTGGCTGGCAGACGGTTGGAGGAGTCAATCGGTAATTTATTGTTCGGAGAATCAGACGCATTGACGCAGACTAATTATTAAAAATTTAAAGTTAAAGTCGTAGATTATTAAACTTAAAACTCATACAATCGTCAACTGATAAATTAAAAGCAAACAAAGTTGAAATATTAATTAAAGAAACTCAAAGTTAACTAAATACGCAAAAATTAGTGCCAGCAATGCCTACTAAACTTAACTATTATCCACCACCTCTTTTTTTTAGAAGGGAAGTAATCACTCAAATAAGACAAATATCAGACAAATCTGTAATTAATAAGCGGGAAAAATAATTTTTTAACGAACCCATTGAAAATAATATTTTTCGGCAAAAATAAAAGCTGATTTGCTTTAAGAAGTCTTAATAATAATAAAATTAATTAGTGTAAAAAAATTAAAATAATAAAATTAATTAGTGTAAAGCAATCCAATAATTAGTGTTGGAAAAATTTAAACAAGAAAAACCCTTATAAAAGTATAAAATCTAAATGTTTAAAATTCAAGAAACTTATATTGGCAAGTTACTAAAAGGAACGAGAAGAAACTACAAGTTAAGTGGAATTGTTATAATATATACCCTGAAGAAGAAAGTTAATGTAATACAGCAGTGTGAAATATTTTTCTAAAAAGAACTCTTACAATTTAAGCTTAAGCTCAAGCCCGTTCGTCTGAAACATACGACCAACGGGAAGCAAACTGGGATCCGTTCGAGTATGTTATGCTAGATCCAGACGAACACTGCACGCTGATTTAAATCTTGGTGCATTTCATTACGATCTTATTGTGATTACAGTCTTCATTCAAGTGTGGTTATTGGTAAATGGATAAATTATGGGTTTTTTGCAGTGCCCTCAAATTTAAGAACCCTCAAATGGAACACCGCTGCTCGGGTGGAAAATTTACATCGCCAGAATTACATTCACGCTGGATACTGGTACTAAATATATTATCGCATTAAATTATAGACCATGCAAACGAAATCGCGGGTAACAGCTAGTAAGTATATAAAAATGAATCTTTGTTTCTATTTTTATTGCTTTGCTCTGTATGCATTCCTATACCATTCATCCCGCAATCCGAATTGCGATGAAACTTTGGTGAGTTGTTATGCTCACGGCCTCAAAGTTCTCTGCATATATTTTTTTATCCAACTGAACTCTTCAATTAAATTGAATTGCCAGAATCCCACAGCAACAAGTGTTGTTGATTATGAAATTCCAATTGTTGGTCGACATTAAATAATAAATATACAATACGCATTTTCTTTGCCTTTTCTAATTAAATTTCTAAGTCGTCACAAAGCATTACTTTCACTGTCAAATAAATTATAATATTTTAAGTTAATTTTTTAATAGTCGTCTGCCTAAAGCTTCACTACAAATATCAGCCTAGACATTTTATCGAATTGAAAAACTTTTCTTGAAAATAAGACTTGAAGAAAAAAAGAAAAAAAAATTCGTCAAATGAGATTTCCAAATGAAAAATTATTTTGATTTACCAAAAATACGAAAAAAATTTTTTTTAAATATATATAAATTCAGATTTGTACAGATACGATTATGGAAATGAAAAGCACAATTATATTTATTTTATTATTTATTTAATACGAGCGAACTGCAGGAGGAACAGTTTTAACAGTTTCATCTAAAGTTTTATCAATGACTCTTCTATATTTTATGTCAACTTTTCCTTCATCTCTGCTTATCCAAGTCAAAGTGTGCTTTCTCCAGTGCTGATCGAGGGTCTTTATCGATTGACCGTCTACTGGTTTTTTGTAATCCTAAAAATACGTACTGCTTAGAACAACTTCAAATTTAGTAAATTAATATTACATATTCGTCAATTCTATTTTTAAAGTCTTCTCTTGCGTGAGCACCTCGAGATTCTTTACGGTTTTCCGCACCTACAATTGTCATCACTGCGTTATCCAAAAGATTCTGAAGCTCCAAAGTTTCAATTAAATCAGAATTCCAAATCAGCGATCTGGAAAGAAAAGGCGATGCTTTACAGTATATACATGGTGTGTGATTTATACTAGTATATCCGTTAGCTGGTGGTTCCTCAAGTCGAAACGAAAAGAATTATTGTATTGTAATTCGATAACTCCGTGTTATAGGCAAGAGAATTAAAAAATTATTTCTGTATGCCTTTAATTGTACAACAGTAATTAGCCAAGTATTTCAACCGGTTTAAATTGATTACCAGTTCTGGACATCCCCGACAAATCAATCGAAATAGTTATGTTTTATTGTGGAATCTTTAATATGATTTACAGTTTCAGCTCTAATGTTCTGTTATGTTCTAAACGAATTTCATTCATACTTTAGATAATAAAAAGGGTTATGAGAAAATGTTTAAGATCAAAATTTCTTAAAAAGTTATAAAAAATGTTGTAAAGTAAATAATTGTAAATTTGTACTGTTGTATTTGAGACTGTGGAATTGGCTTTGAGGCTTTAAATAGAATTTGTGAGGTTTGGGATTTATAAATATATTGGGATTAAAAAAATAAGTTATTGGGCCGAACTTTAGAGCTCGGAATGGTGGAACGTTCAAATTCTAATATAAATTACTAAATTCGCATACCCTGAAGCCTACAAAGATCTTTTTATCACATAGCGATAGTGCAGCGATGGCCATTTTGTATAAAATACGGATTTATATAATAATTTGCTTGACTGTAAATTGTAAGCTAGCGAAATGGGGTTGTTATATTAAATACTGAAAAAATAATTAAAATTTAATTACTTATCAGTAACGTTAATATCCTGGAACTCCTTGTACACTCCGACCATTTTTTCACAGCCTTTTTTTAGTAAGGGGCCGTCGCGGAATACTGCAGCGTGATTCTGCATTGTTTTTTGCATCTTCAACCGCAGATCAGCAGTTGGAATTGCACCTTTAGAATTGATAAGTTTATCCAAATTTGCTATTGACATTTCACCGGCGTTCTAATATAAATAATAGACGACTGATTAGTACAAAATTATAAACAAATTTTTTAAAAATGTAAAATATATAAAAGAGTAACATACAACTAAAACATTTTTGAGCGGTTATTCAAGACTTAATTAAACTTCACCTTATATTTATATCGTTTATGTTTAACTGTCTATCTGCTAAGGATTAATTCAATATAATTATGTAAATTGCCATTATGATTAAGTTGCATTGCAGTTTTAAAAAACAAAAGTTTCTGAAATTTGGTTTTAAATTTTTGAAGTGAATTTGAATTTGATTTTATGAGACTTTCCACATACGGTCTAGGGATTTTTTTATCGTATATTGCATGAAGATATAGGCTAGGCGAAAACAACATTCGCTTGGTTCCGCTAGTAATAATTAAAAATAATTTAGGTGTATCAAATTAATATCTACCTGAGAGTCACAAACAATCTTTCAATGGGTTCTTGGTGAAATGAGTTCTTGCCACTTTGTAACATGTTTCTTTATGTCACCTCTAATTTAATTTAATATGTAATCAAATGTCTGGACTTCCATCCTTGTGTATTCGTGGAATTTCTCAGGAAAATGTAGTTCCATATATAAGTGATGGAATTCTCAAAAAACTTTTCGTTTTTTATTTATATATCCTTTTTTTAAAAAAAAGAGTCTTTTGAACAATAAACTATTTTCGGACAAGAGAACGCGACGAAATTTAGAAGATACGATTTTATTAATGCTGATGCCGATGCTTCATTGTGCTTGGCATGTAAAGAACTAAGCTCACCTCAGTTTCACTTTCTGTCTGCGTACTGTTAAAAATGTCAAGTAGCTGATGGTCGCCGATAAGCTCCGCTTTCTGTCTGCACGAGGCCTTAGAATATAAATAAGACTAGGCTAGAGTACTAAGTGGATTACTATAGTAGAGTGTAACCTGTGAGCTGTAATGTAGCAAGTGGGCGAGATAAGCCAGAACATAATAATAACAGCGGAGTGGTGGGACCGTCATTAGTGGAAAGCGACTTTGACAATCCCCAGGAGCAGGATACCAATAAAGCGACAGGTCGAGTGGGAGGAAATCCGGCGTAACAAAACACAACAAACATGGGTCGCAAGATAATACTCATAGTAAGGGGCGTATAGAGTAGGTGATGCATGAATATTGCATGCGCTCAATGTTTTTATACCATACAACCGAAGGGATAAGTGTATATTCACTTTGTTCTTCCCTTTGTAATGCATTAAAGCGGTGGAAAGGATATAGATTCAGTCTTGCTCAGAATCACCTCCTGAGTCGAATTAGCTATGTCCGTCCGTCTGTTTGCTCGTAGAAATCACGATTGCAGGAGAACGAATAGAGGTTCGTCATGAAATTTCGCATATATATATATATATATATATATATATATTATAAGCTGTGTGTATATTCTATATTATTATAAGCTGTGTGTATATTCTATATTATTATAAGCTGTTTGAGATTAAAAATGGGCGAAATCGGTTAACCACCACGTCTACTTTAAATACGGAATGTAAAAGTAAATCGTTTTAAAACATATATAACGACACTTTTGGCTTGGGCCGGGTGAAGCCGTCGGTACCAGGGCTCGTTACATAAATTATTATTACATAATTTTTTTTTTATTGCAGATAGAACCAAACTCAGGGGATACCCCCTGATAGTGGGAAGGGGAAAAGTGGGAGTAGTGTCGATTTACACCCCTTTTAAAAGCATTGGCGTTATAAGTGGGTGGGAAAACATGCGCAGGGAGACTTTCCACAACTTAACTGCGCGACCGAAAAACAATTCGCGGTAGTGGGTGGTGCGTTGGAACGGGATCGAGACGTAAAAGGGGTGCACCACTCTGGAAAGCCGAGTCGATCTGTTGAATACGTGAACCGAAGGAATCAGGCTGGCTACTTCAGAGGAACAATTACTATTAAATAAGGTTACACACCTTATTTTATAAGGTAAAATAAGGTTACACACCCCACATCCCGACGACATCCCAAGGTTTCAATAGAGCTGGATACCCTAGTGTCCCCTATAAGTTTTATCTTGTATACCGTACAACCTTGTATACGGTTCAGAATTATTTGTTTTGTAGGGAGTTGGACATGGAGAGAGTACTCATTAATGTTTCCTACTAATTATTTCAGCTTATTTCACTTTCACTTATTATAATCTTAAAGCATACGTTATATTTGCTGGTTTCTCAGCATGCGGCGATGAACAAAGGCGACGACACGGACACTTCCAAGCAGTCCCCTACACAGCGGGTGTGTACTACTTCCAACTCAGTCCGAAAGAGCGTTAGGCGCCTTATACTCGTACTTGCGAGGCGTGAGCGGTATATGACCTGCTCAGCCAAAAGAGCGATGGCGTGGGCGATGCTCACCCAAACCTGCCCAGCCAAAGAGTGAGTCCCTCCCTATTACTTGCGAGGCGTGAACGGTCTCTGGACTGTTCAGACTAAAGACCGCGTTGTGAACGATCTCCAACTCGTTCAGCCAAAAAGAGCGGGACGCTAATTCTTGTGAGGTGTGAACGGTCCCGGACGGTCTCGCTTGCTAATCTACTGTGGATGTCCGCAGCAGCAAAACATCCGCTCGAATCTGGTAAAACGAATGCTAAAATTTCCCTACCTGGAGACTGTTTCCATCCAACCAAAGACAACAAAAGTGGAAGCTCGTTTTTCGCTTTGAATGTGTTACTAAAATCAGGCTAAGGTGTGTAAATAATTGCGTCAAGATAAATACATATTTAAGTTGAGAAGATAAATACGTATTAAGTTTAGCAAGACACGATCCGTAACCCACCCCAGGATCCACAACATGATCCACATATACTGTCATGATGAAGTGGCCACTGCCCACTCCATGGTCCGAGTGTGTTGATGAAACTTACCATTTTGGAAAGCTAATGGCAGCACCTTTCCACCGATATATGCCACTTGGTCAGAATATTTTTCTAAAGTTACGAAAAAAGGCACTGAAAACGCGCATTTTTAGTTAGCCTACACTGGCATGATGAAGTGGCCACTGCCCACTCCATGGTCCGAGTGCGTTGATGAAACTTACCATTTTGGAAAGCTAATGGCAGCATATTTCCACCAATATATGCCACTTGGTCTGAATATTTTTCTAAAGTTACGAAAAAAGGCACTGAAAACGCGCATTTTTAGTTAGTCTACACTGGCATGATGAAGTGGCCACTGCCCACTCCATGGTCCGAGTGCGTTGATGAAACTTACCATTTTGGAAAGCTAATGGCAGCATATTTCCACCAATATATGCCACTTGGTCTGAATATTTTTCTAAAGTTACGAAAAAAGGCACTGAAAACGCGCATTTTTAGTTAGCCTACACTGGCATGATGAAGTGGCCACTGCCCACTCCATGGTCCGAGTGTGTTGATGAAACTTACCATTTTGGAAAGCTAATGGCAACACCTTTCCACCGATATATGCCACTTGGTCAGAATATTTTTCTAAAGTTACGAAAAAAGGCACTGAAAACGCGCATTTTTAGTTAGCCTACACTGGCATGATGAAGTGGCCACTGCCCACTCCATGGTCCGAGTGCGTTGATGAAACTTACCATTTTGGAAAGCTAATGGCAGTGCCTTTCCACCGATATATGCCACTTGGTCAGAATATTTTTCTAAAGTTACGAAAAGAGGCTGTTCGCGCAGAAGGCCAAATTTTCTCACACTAAATTTAAGCATGAAATTCAATCATTAAATTCCGAAGTGTATGCAAATTGTCAACGGCATTTCCCACAATCCATGCAGGTTAGCAAGAAATGATAAGAAGAGTCAATGACCGCGTCGCAAGCTTCCGATTGCAGTGCACGACAAACCTTGGTCGCAAGACTTAAATGTCACCGTGCGAATGATTTTGGCAGGCAAAATGCAAGGTTGCATTGACTGTGGGAAACATCAATCTAAATTTTGTTATACCTGTTGTTACCTTTTAAGTTTCCTGTTCCTTTTAGCTGTAATTTTTGTTATAAATATGATAGACAATAATAATAAAGGGCTTTTTGACTTCAGCAGTGAAACAGTGCTAATCTAGTGATTTTGCAGTGCGATCCATCTTCATCATTTCTTAAATAAACGACTAGCTGGTTAGTACCAGATAGTCAATTCAACGTATAAATTGGTTGTGTACCAATTTATTCATTTTGTCGTCAAAAGAGGCGTACATAAAGTGGTTGAAACAGTGCTAATCTAGTGATTTTGCAGTGCGATCCATCTTCATCATTTCTTAAATAAACGACTAGCTGGTTAGTACCAGATAGTCAATTCAACGTATAAATTGGTTGTGTACCAATTTATTTATTTCGTCGTCAAAAGAGGCGTACATAAATTTGGTGACCCCGACGTGATCAGAAGGTTACGTGATTCGTCGATATGAACAAATTGGAAGAATACCTGCAGAAGCAGGACGAAGTTGCAGTGGCCCTGCAAAAAACCATCAACAACTTCAAAAAGACCGCAAAGGACAAAAGAACTTTGGAATTCGTCGAACGGAAGATAAACGAAATGGATGAATATTGGAAGGCATTTGACAAATGGGATAACGTGATTAAACAGCATCCGTCAATCACAGAGGAACACCATTACATTCAAGCCAACATACACGGCACATTGGGAGAAAAATACAGCGATGCCAGGGATCAAATGGTTACCTGGCTGCAATTGTTAAAAGCAAAAGCTGCAACAGATAGACAGGAAGCCGGACCATCCAATCAAGCGTCCACTCAAACCACTCTACTGATAGCGAAGCAGAAAAAGGTAACCGAGATGTTGTTAAGCACATTGACAAAAATGCTTGATGACACGAGTGCTCATCCACAACAATATTACGATGGCAAAATTCCTACTCTTGAAAGGCATTTCAAGAGCATTCAAGATCTACACGAAAGGATCTGGAACTCACTGGAAACTATCGATGATGTTACATACGATTTGAATAAATATTCAAACATCGAAGAAGAAATCAGTAACAAGATTCTGCAATTACAACTAAAAGCAGGCTCCCGGACTTCAGCATCATCAAGGGTCGAAGCAAGCGGAAACACAGCACTTCCGCTTCCGAAAATTGAATTGCCGAAATTTTCCGGTCAGTATTTGTACTGGCGACAATTCCGTGATCTATTTGTTGAATTAGTTCACAATCAGCCGATACCTACATGTCAAAAAATGTGGTATCTCAAAACAGTGTTAACTGGAGAGGCAGCAGGACTCATACAACATTTCACGAGCACAGAGGCTAATTACGACCCGGCTTGGAAAATAATCAACGATCGTTACGAAAATCCGCGGCTGTTAATAGATGCAGTCATTACAAAATTATTGTCGCAGCCAGCTAACCAGCAAGAAACAGTAGCATCAACAAAACTGTTACATGATACTACAGTAGAATGTCTACTGAGCCTGACAAGTTTAGGTGTAAACACACAAAATTTGGATCCACTACTGCTGCATGTCCTTGTTAATCGACTCAGCAAAACTACACATGCCTTATGGGAACAATCCATTACAAATCCCAGACAAACTCCCACACTAAAGAAGTTCACAGATTTTCTAGAGCGGCGCTTTCAAGCTCTAGAATCATTAGGAGCAAATTCTGGAAAATCAGAATTATCTAAACGATCGGATTCATGCAAATCATTGACTGTTTCAATCGCACCCAAAACGTGCATCATTTGCAACAATCAACATCCCTTGTTCATGTGTAACCAGTTCCTGCAAATGAAACCAAAATCTCGGTTATCCAGCGTTCAAAAAGCCAAGCTTTGCGTCAATTGTTTAAAGAGTGGACACTTGGCGAAAGATTGCTTTTCCAGATGTTGCATTAAATGCAACAAAAGACACAACACTCTATTGCATTTGGGCAGCAAAGGAACGACAGCATCTTCGAAAATGCAGACATCCAGCAACATTCCTAAGGAGGCATCGTCTAAACCTCCGCCATCAACACCAGCAAGTACAAGCACTTCTGGTTCTTCACCAGCGATCACATTATCAGCAATCCCGATTATCCCAGTGTCGCACCACGCCATTAACAAAACAACGCTATTGAGCACAATCCAACTAAAGGTTAGGGATAACTGGGGACACGACATCAATTGCCGCGCAGTTCTAGACAGCGGTTCGCAAGCAAACTTCATTACAAAACGTCTAGCAACCAAGTTAGGCATGCGCAAAATCCCACATCTTGTAGATATTGAAGGGATAGGAGAGACGCGTCGCTATACAACTGATCGAATAAACATACAACTAACGTCCAGAACAACAGAATTTTCGGCAAGGATAGAGGCACAGATTTTATTCAAAATTGTGTCAAACCAGCCTACTCAACAAATTGACACAGAAGGCTGGCAAATTCCAAAAAATCTACCACTTGCAGATCCAGAATTTGCAACGCCTGGATCGATCGATCTACTAGTTGGAGCAGGATTGTTCTACAACATATTGTGCATTGGACAAATAAGATTAAGAGCGGATCTTCCAGTTCTTCAAAACACACTCTTCGGTTGGGTTGTTGGAGGTGAATTCAACAATAAGCCTTCTCAATTATCAACAATAACTTGTGGGATTAGTAGTGAAACCAAATTAAATGAAGCCGTCGAAAGATTGTGGCGAATAGAAGAATGTGACGTTCGGACTGACGTCTTGACCACAGCAGAAAAACGATGTGTATCACATTTCAACTTAAATGTTCAACGACATTGCGACGGTCGATATATCGTTCGGTTGCCATTTGATGGAGAGCCCAGTCAATTAGGTGACTCAAAGGATATAGCGCTTCAGCGCTTCCGTGCAATCGAAAGGAAATTTGAAAGAAATGACGACTTCAAGAAGCTATACGTACAGTTCATGCGTGAATATGAAGTCTTGGGCCACATGGAAAGGGTGATCCTTGAGAAAATCGAAAAACCACATTTTTTTCTCCCTCATCATGGAGTGTTGAGACCCGACAGTAGCACTACTAAACTTAGGGTGGTATTCGATGCTTCAGCGAAAACTTCATCGAACTATTCATTAAACGATATGTTGTCAACAGGACCGAACATACAAGCTGATCTCTTTACCATATTGCTTCGTTTCCGAATGCCGAGATATGTGTTTACTACCGACATTGAAAAGATGTATCGGCAAATATGGGTGCATCCATCGGATCGGAAGTATCAGCTCATCTGGTGGAGAGAGAATCAAACGCTTCCACTACAGTGCTATCAACTAAACACCGTAACTTACGGCACAACTTGTGCCCCATTCTTGGCAATTCGGTCCCTTCAACATTTGGCAGAACAAAACAGCGACAAATACCCACTAGCAGCTGAAGCAATAAAAAATAACTTCTATGTAGACGACGGCCTATGTGGAAGTGACAACCTTGCCGTCGCATTAGATACGCAAACACAACTCATCAACTTGTTGCAAACAGCAGGGTGCATTCTACGCAAATGGTGCGCGAACGACAAAAGATTACTGCAAAACGTTCCAGCTGTGGACAAGAAGGCAGAGACCGAATTCGAGAACAAAGGTGAAGAGCTTACCAAGGCGATGGGACTAACATGGAATCCCGCAAGCGACACATTTTCAGTCAGAATTGGGAATACGACTAAGGAAAGGATTACAAAAAGATCAGCTCTTTCTGACGTTTCTCGCATCTTTGATCCACTTGGTTTCATTGCGCCAGTAGTAGTTTCAGCGAAAATATTTTTGCAAAATTTATGGCGGTTAAAACTGGATTGGGATGCCGCAATTCCTCAAGATCTTCACACCTTTTGGGAAAACTTCAAGGACAAATTACCAGAACTGGAAAAGATTTCAACTCCACGTCATGTGTTTGGTCACCAAACACGTAAGAACTTCCAAGTCCACATATTTGCAGACGCTTCTGAGCAGGCCTATGGCGCTGTATCATACATAAGGAGTATCGATGTGAAGGGTACAATCCGAGTACGATTTCTCTGTGCGAAATCAAAGGTGGCACCCGTTAAACAAATCAGTCTTCCACGATTAGAACTCTGCGCAGCAAAACTAGCCGTAGATCTAATGAGAAGAATTCAACAAGACTTAAACATTAATAAAGAGATAATTTATCTGTGGACAGACTCAACGGCCGTTCTTGGTTGGGTCAATGCAAGCTCCGCAAATTATCATACTTTTGTGGCTAATCGAGTAGCTTCAATACAACGCAACACGCTATCCAAACAATGGAGATATGTACAATCACATCAAAATCCTGCTGATATAGTGTCCAGGGGTGTGACCCCAGAAAAAATTGCAGACAACAATTTTTGGTTTTATGGTCCCATATTTTTACACGGATCCGAAGGACAATGGCCGTCTCAACTCACAAAACATGAAGAATGCTGTATAGAGCGCCGCAACAACGTCAAAGCAGTTCTGACATCAAACGTCAATCCATCAGAAGACTTGTTAACAAGAATTAAACACAGCCACTCATTTAGGCGATTGCAGAGAATTGTGGCTTACACGCTTCGTTTTGGCAACACATCAAAGCTAAGAACATGTACAGCAACACCAAGTTCAACCGAAATGGAAAAAGCTCTTCTTTGCATTATCAAAATAATGCAACAGAATGAGTTTGGAGACGACATAAAAAACCTCCGCCAACACAAATGCGTCAACCGAAGCAGCTCGTTAAGCAGTTTAGCACCTTTTATGAGTGAAGATGGCCTTTTACGAGTAGGCGGACGCCTTGAATCAGCTCTGCTAAAGTTCGACTCAAAACATCCAATGGTTCTACCCTACCGCCACCCTGTAACCAAAATGTTGATAAATGATCTACATAAAGAACACCTTCATGTAGGTCCACAGACACTCTTGTCCATCGTTAGACAGCGATTTTGGCCTATAAAAGGGAAAACACTTGCTCGGTCTGTTGTCCAAGGATGTATGAGATGCTCCCGGATGCAGCCAAAGCTACTTACACAATTAATGGGCAATTTACCGGCAGATCGTGTACAACCAGCGCGACCATTTATCAACGCAGGAGTTGACTTCTTCGGTCCAGTTTGGACTCATTTCAAACTTCGCGGCAAGCGGCCACAAAAGGCTTATGTCGCTGTTTTTTGCTGTTTTGCCACAAAGGCGGTGCATATGGAACTTGTGAGTGACCTAACCACGGAAGCCTTTTTAGGCGCTCTCAAACGCTTCATGGGTCGACGTGGACACTGCCAAAAAATATACTGCGATAACGCAACAAATTTCGTAGGTGCAAGAAATCAACTTCAAGAATTACAGAACGCGGTACAATCAAAAGATGCTCAAGAAAAGATAGTCGGAGAATGCAGCAAAAGAAGAGTTGAATTCCTATTCATACCCCCGAGATCGCCTCATTTCGGCGGCTTGTGGGAGGCAGCGGTAAAGTCAGCCAAACAGTTATTGCAGCACACCTTATCCTCAGCTTCTCTAACTTA
Source organism: Sicus ferrugineus (assembly GCA_922984085.1). NCBI lineage: Eukaryota > Metazoa > Arthropoda > Insecta > Diptera > Conopidae > Sicus > Sicus ferrugineus. Next base: position 68,786,523 of record OV277348.1, read on the forward strand.
CGAGGAATTGGAAACGGTCATCATTGAAGCAGAAGCTATATTAAATTCTCGACCTATAACGCCACTGTCATCAGACCCAAATGACTTAACCGCTCTAACACCTGGACATCTTCTAATCGGCGAACCTCTTGTATCAACAATAGATCCTCACATTACGCCTGCCCATTCGACTCTTGCAACGAGATGGAAGTTAGTCACACACATAAAAGCAGAATTCTGGAGGAGATGGAGTCGAGAGTATTTAAATCATCTCCAACACCGATATAAGTGGAAAACTGAATGTCATAATATAACTCCTGGAACTTTAGTTGTTATAAAGGATGACAACTTGCCACCACTAAAATGGTCGCTGGGACGTGTTATACAGGTAATCCGCGGAGATGATGGACTCGTTCGAGTAGTAGATGTGCGCACACCAACAAATGTGATACGACGCCCAGTGCATAAAATAGCGCCATTGCCATCAGAGACTCCCACTGACAACAGTCAAAGCAGCAGCTCCAGCCATCAAGATGACAACGGTCCAAGCAACCAAAACCCACCAAAACGAATTAAGAACAATGATGAGGGACCCAAGAAGAACAACCATCAAACACGTAAAAAACAACGCATCAGCATTGGTTCAGCAATAGTTAATGTCCTTATGGTTATGTTACTTGTTTCACCTGGTCACAGCAAAGATGTGCAAGTACAAAGGTTCAACAATGATCCAGGAATTTACTTCGAAAACCTTGGTTTTGCGGAAATCATTGTAAGCGACTGGAATTTAATAACTTTCTTCAAACTACAACCATATTGGACAGAATTTAATGCAATTACACATTATGTAATGTCATTGGATAAAATGTGTGAACTCATCAAAGCCACAGATGGAACCTGTTCTGGGGTAGTGAGCCAAATACAAAGATTCAGCGATGACATAGAACAAATGAATTCAATGTTAACACCGCAGTCTATCCGACGAAGCAAAAGAGGAGCACTAAACATAATCGGAAATGTCGCCCGCAGCTTGTTCGGTGTCCTGGACTCAGAATATGCCGAAGAAATAGCTGCCACGATCGACAAAATTTATCGAAATGAAGAATATTTGACAACAGCGATACGAAACCAGACGTCATTCATAGACACCACATTAAATATCATGCAAAAGAATCAAGAAGAGATTGAAGGCGAATTTAGTAAAGTCAAGGAAGAAATTGAACACATCAACTCGGAATTCAGAAGGGTTAAGCAACTGTTCGACTTGCGTCTAAGATTTTACGAAATGTCTCTTCACACATTGACAGTTCTAAACAACTACCAACGAATGCAAAACTCGCTCTTTGACATATTAATTGATTCTCACCAAGGAAAAATGAATCCAGAATTAATTCCCCCCGCCACACTTCAAGCGGAATTAATCAAGGTCCAGACTAACCTACCAAGGACAATGAGGCTTCCACTACCCACAAACGAACTTCGAAAAGTTTACCAACTAATGCTGATAGAAAGCCAAATAACGAAAACATATATTATCTTCAAAGTAAGAATTCCAATAATTTCAACAGAATCGTTTGAACTTTTGAAACTTACGCCCATTCCATGGAAGGGCAACAGCGGCTTCAAAATAATAACACCATCGACACCGTATATGATGGCAAACTTACACAGAGATCAATATTATCCCATAATGGAGGCAGAGCTTCAACAGTGCTTTTCACTTAAAGAAAACGAACACCTGTGCAGACCTCACAACCCGATTCTAAAACGAGGATCCTCCAAAGCTGCTTGCGAAATCAATTTGCTCGATGATGGACAAAACTTAGCATCATGCAACATTAACCCCCTGACTACAAACTCTTATTGTGTTAAGCTTAATAATCCCAACAAGTGGATCTATGCTGTGGCTAATAGAACTCTCGTGAATGCGGTTTGCAGCGAAAACCTAACCCAATTAGTACTGGAGGGATCAGGAATATTGACAATTCACGAGGGATGTATCATCAAATTGCCGTTCTTAACAATACAAGGGCATCAATCTATTGAAGTAAACCGGTACACCTCATACATTCCATCAATAAATGTTAGCTTTATACAAGCAGAATCATCATCAGAAGACGTCACAACAGCAGTTCACAAACTAGATACCACCCAAACACCCCAGCTGACAAAACTAAGAAACCAAATTTCAAAATTCAAAGTTGACAGTCCGGATAAATTACGAAACCACGACATCCATCATTACACGCTGGGTTACGGAAATCTCATTATAATCGTAGCTGTTGGCTCAATCATCGGCTGGAAGCTCTACCATAAGGATCAAAAACCAACCACCACAGAAGTAATCCCACAAGATGTACAGGGTGTGTCTACGGAAGCAGAGAATACTGGTGCCTCCGCGGACTCAGGATTCATTAGAGTCCAAGGCTATCCAACGTTTACAAGTTGAGCAAACGACTATTGCTCAACGCCGGGGAGGATGTTCGCGCAGAAGGCCAAATTTTCTCACACTAAATTTAAGCATGAAATTCAATCATTAAATTCCGAAGTGTATGCAAATTGTCAACGGCATTTCCCACAATCCATGCAGGTTAGCAAGAAATGATAAGAAGAGTCAATGACCGCGTCGCAAGCTTCCGATTGCAGTGCACGACAAACCTTGGTCGCAAGACTTAAATGTCACCGTGCGAATGATTTTGGCAGGCAAAATGCAAGGTTGCATTGACTGTGGGAAACATCAATCTAAATTTTGTTATACCTGTTGTTACCTTTTAAGTTTCCTGTTCCTTTTAGCTGTAATTTTTGTTATAAATATGATAGACAATAATAATAAAGGGCTTTTTGACTTCAGCAGTGAAACAGTGCTAATCTAGTGATTTTGCAGTGCGATCCATCTTCATCATTTCTTAAATAAACGACTAGCTGGTTAGTACCAGATAGTCAATTCAACGTATAAATTGGTTGTGTACCAATTTATTCATTTTGTCGTCAAAAGAGGCGTACATAAAGTGGTTGAAACAGTGCTAATCTAGTGATTTTGCAGTGCGATCCATCTTCATCATTTCTTAAATAAACGACTAGCTGGTTAGTACCAGATAGTCAATTCAACGTATAAATTGGTTGTGTACCAATTTATTTATTTCGTCGTCAAAAGAGGCGTACAGAGGCACTGAAAACGCGCATTTTTAGTTAGTCTACACTGGCATGATGAAGTGGCCACTGCCCACTCCATGGTCCGAGTGCGTTGATGAAACTTACCATTTCGAAAAGCGAATGGCAGTGCCTTTCCACCGATATATGCCACTTGGTCAGAATTTTCTAAAGTTACGAAAAAAGGCACTGAAAACGCGCATTTTTAGTTAGTCTACACTGGCATGATGAAGTGGCCACTGCCCACTCCATGGTCCGAGTGCGTTGATGAAACTTACCATTTTGGAAAGCTAATGGCAGCATATTTCCACCAATATATGCCACTTGGTCAGAATATTTTTCTAAAGTTACGAAAAAAGGCACTGAAAACGCGCATTTTTAGTTAGCCTACACTGGCATGATGAAGTGGCCACTGCCCACACCATGGTCCGAGTGCGTTGATGAAACTTACCATTTCGAAAAGCGAATGGCAGTGCCTTTCCACCGATATATGCCACTTGGTCAGAATTTTCTAAAGTTACGAAAAAAGGCACTGAAAACGCGAATTTGTAGTTAGCCTGCATTGGCATGATGAAGTGGCCACTGCCCACTCCATGGTCCGAGTGCGTTGATGAAACTTACCATTTTGGAAAACTAATGGCAGTGCCTTTCCACCGATACATGCCACTTGGTCAGAATATTTTACTAAAGTTACGAAAAAAGGCACTGAAAACGCGCATTTTTAGTTAGCCTACATTGGCATGATGAAGTGGCCATTGCCCACACCATGGTCCGAGTGCGTTGATGAAACTTACCATTTTCGAAAGCTAATGGCAGTGCCTTTCCACCGATTTATTCCACTTGGTCAGAATATTTTTCTAAAGTTACGAAAAGAGGCACTGAAAACTCGCATTTTTAGTTAGCCTACACTGGCATGATGAAGTGGCCACTGCCCACTCCATGGTCCGAGTGCGTTGATGAAACTTACCATTTTGGAAAGCTGATGGCAGCATATTTCCACCAATATATGCCACTTGGTCAGAATATTTTTCTAAAGTTACGAAAAAAGGCACTGAAAACGCGCATTTTTAGTTAGCCTACACTGGCATGATGAAGTGGCCACTGCCCACACCATGGTCCGAGTGCGTTGATGAAACTTACCATTTCGAAAAGCGAATGGCAGTGCCTTTCCACCGATATATGCCACTTGGTCAGAATTTTCTAAAGTTACGAAAAAAGGCACTGAAAACGCGAATTTGTAGTTAGCCTGCATTGGCATGATGAAGTGGCCACTGCCCACTCCATGGTCCGAGTGCGTTGATGAAACTTACCATTTTGGAAAACTAATGGCAGTGCCTTTCCACCGATACATGCCACTTGGTCAGAATATTTTACTAAAGTTACGAAAAAAGGCACTGAAAACGCGCATTTTTAGTTAGCCTACATTGGCATGATGAAGTGGCCACTGCCCACACCATGGTCCGAGTGCGTTGATGAAGCTTACCATTTTCGAAAGCTAATGGCAGTGCCTTTCCACCGATTTATTCCACTTGGTCAGAATATTTTTCTAAAGTTACGAAAAAAGGCACTGAAAACTCGCATTTTTAGTTAGCCTACACTGGCATGATGAAGTGGTCACTGCCCACTCCATGGTCTGAGTGCGTTAATGAAACTTACCATTTTGGAAAGCTAATGGCATCACCTTTCCACCGATATATGCCGCTTGGCCAGAATATTTTTCTAAAGTTACGAAAAAAGGCACTGAAAACGCGCATTTTTAGTTAGCCTACACTGGCATGATGAAGTGGCCACTGCCCACTCCATGGTCCGAGTGCGTTAATGAAACTTACCATTTTGGAAAGCTAATGGCAGCACCTTTCCACCGATATATGCCGCTTGGCCAGAATATTTTTCTAAAGTTACGAAAAAAGGCACTGAAAACGCGCATTTTTAGTTAGCCTACACTGGCATGATGGTCCGAGTGCGTTGATGAAACTTACCATTTTGGAAAGCTAATGGCAGCACCTTCCCACCGATATATGCCGCTTGGCCAGGATAATTTTCTAAAGTTATGAAAAAAGGCACTGAAAACTCGCATTTTTAGTTAGCCTACACTGGCATGATGAAGTGGCCACTGCCCACTCCATGGTCCGAGTGCGTTGATGAAACTTACCATTTTGGAAAGCTAATGGCAGCACCTTTCCACCGATATATGCCGCTTGGCCAGAATATTTTTCTAAAGTTACGAAAAAAGGCACTGAAAACGCGCATTTTTAGATGCCTACACTGGCATGATGAAGTGGTCACTGCCCACTCCATGGTCCGAGTGCGTTGATGAAACTTACCATTTTGGAAAGCTAATGGCAGTGCCTTTCCACCGATATATTCCGCAGGGTTCGGTCCTGTCTCCAACACTTTTTCTCATTTTTATCAATGACCTTCTGTCATTGACATCAAACGCCGTCTACTAGTTTGCTGATGACAGCAGCATTTGTCGTTCATATTCATTCTCTAGGCGTCCTTCTATTCTATAGATCACTAGAAAACGCAGAATTATGAATGACACACTCCCATATGACCTCAACAAAATCCAGGAGTGAGGTCGAGCCAATCGGGTCGATTTTAATGCGCGGGGAGATTAACGGTATCACGCACATTTGATCAGTTAAAACCGATGAAAAGATGCCGCGTGTCGTGATTTGAGGTATGTTGCGTCGAAAAACCCAATATTGACCATATAACAAGATTACTGGAATCCGCATGTCGGAGAGAGAAATGTAAAAGAGCCTGACTTCTGGAGAAAGAAAGTTGGAACAGAATGTTAAGGATATGGCAATACCGGCATAGTCATTCTTGATTTTTTAATCTGGCAACGCTGACTTGTTCTTTGTTAGAACACATGTTTTTACGCTTTTCCGGTTTTACCTTCTTCCTCTTAACTTCTTACTAATGTAACATAAAGCTATTTGTAACACAAGAAATAAAACAAATCACTGAACAACAAAAGAAAATTCGAATTTGTTTCATCAGGTTATGGGCCCAGTCACTGGCCTGTTTTGGATTTGCATATAATTTGTAATTTCGGCTTCTGCTATCTTTGGATTTGTGGAGACTTGATTTCTTGTGTAATTTTCTTTTTGGGTGTGCACTCACCGATAAGATGGCGGCGCTCTAGACTGTTCGATTTGACAAAAAGGCTAAAGCTGATCTAATTTTGTCGATCCAGCCTTCAGAATTAAAACAAATAAGGGGATGCGAGACTTCGCATCAAGTCTAGAGTGAACTGGAGGCAACTTACGCATCAAAAGGTCCTGCTCGGAAAGCGGCACTGTTGAAACAGTTTATGCTCCAAAAGTTGGATGATGGTGGCGACGTACGGGAGCATGTCGCAAAATTTTTCGACGCTGTCGACAAGCTGGAGAGCATGAAAGCAGAGACGAAAGCAGGAAGTATAGCAAGCCAGTGCACAAATGTTTTAAGTGTGGACTCGTGGGTCACAAAGCAAAGGTTTGTACAAATAAATGTGAATCAATAAAGTGTTACAAGTGTGGTTCTCAAGGCCACAAAGCAAACACATGCTCAAAGAAGAGCGGAGCAGAGCGTCAAATGAAAGCAAGTCGTGGTGGCGACATATCCTTTACTGTAAGCAATGTGGAAATGAATAGTAATTCACAAAATAAGGCATGGCTCTTGAATAGCGGATGCACCGCTCATTTATGTGGCGATAAGCACAAATTTCATTCTCTTTGGGATGCAACTAATATGACACTGAACCTTGCAGATTCTTCTAGCATCGAAGCAAAAGGAAAAGGTGTCGTGCAGGTGGCAGTTGCTGGTGAGAATGGTCAACAACACATTGACCTCAAGGACTCGTTGTTCGTTCCAAATTTACGAAAAAATTTAATATCAGGTGCCAAAATTACCAACAAAGGGTATGAGGTAATATTTCGACGAGATGGTGTTTACATCAGCAAAGGTGAAGGTCATTTGTCCATGTTGGCAATTCGTAAAGGTGATCTATATTATTTGCGCGATAATTCTGAGTGCGCGATTGCCCAGCCGACATGCTCCGAATTAGTCATGCTCGTTTAGGGCATTTAAACAAGAAAGATTTGCTGTTGTTAAAGCGTGATGGAGTTTTGCCTTCTCTCGATATGAGCAATGAGGAGCAACTTTCAACATGTGAGGTGTGTCTGAAAGGAAAGATGACTTCATTGCCGTTTTCGAAAAAACAAAAGTTGTGTTCGAAAAAGCTAGAAATAATTCATTCAGACGTCGTAGGTCCATTTCGGACAGAAGGTACGAATCATGAGAAGTACTTTGTCACATACTGAAAGGTACGAATCATGAGAAGTACTTTGAAACATACTGGTATGAAAATTAAGTTTTTGCAGACGGATAATGGCCGTGAGTATTGCCATAACGATTTTAACATGTATCTTGTAGAACAAGGCATTCAGCGGAGGTTAACTATTCCACATACTCCACAACAGAATGGAGTAGCGGAGCGAATGAACCGCACATTATTAGATATGACAAGATGTATGTTATTTCATTCTGGATTGAATGCAGGTTTTTGGCCGAGTGCAGTTGCTACAGCGTGCCATATACGCAACCGCTGTCCGACAAGCAGCTTGAACGGTAAAATTCCGTATGAAAGGTGGAGCGATAACAAATTAAATCTGGATTGCCTTCGAAGTTTTGGTTCCAAAGTATTTGTATTAGATAAGAATCCTAATAAAGATAAAATTTCAGATCGAACCATAGAAGGCGTTGGATATCCACGAGACAGAAAAGGATATCGTATATGGGTACCTAGTAATCACAAGTTCATTAATGCACGAGACGTAAGGTTCCTAGAAGATGTTGAAAGGGTATCATCGAAGTTTAGTGTATTTAATGACCTCCATTATGAAGATGATTTACAAGACACTATTGGCGATGAAAACGTGAATGAATCTCCGCCCGATGAAATTCTGATGCTGCCCCCAAATTCGTGCAACCGCGAGGAACATATACAGGTAGAGGATAATGCTTCTGGAAATAAAACAATTCGAGCTCCCGGCCGCCCAAAAATAATTCGGACAGGAAACAGAGGACGTCCACGAAAGGTGTACCAATCACAAGTTATTGATACTATACCAGAAGATGATACAAGTGACAGTGATCACGATAATCTCGAAGCTTTGTTCGCTGGCACCTGCGAGGTTAACATTCATGATGCCTTAGAGAGTGCAGAAAGCGATGAATGGAAAGAAGCAATAGAATCCGAGGTAATTAGTTTAATAAAAAATGATGGTTTTTTCACAAAGCCATCATATGTTTGGGTTTTTGGTAGTGTCGTGACCGCGGACGAGGGTGGACGCTGCTACCCACCGCAGTGCAGTGTTTAGTGTGCTCGCGGGAAAAAAATACAACCAGATATAAACAAATATCTTCCAAAACATAAAAAGTCACAAGTGCAATAGAACTGGATTTAATACAGTGCATTAAAATATAACAATAAACATTAATAAATTCACAAAAACAATAATACAAAATAACATAACCAAATAACACAAATAGAGAATCAAACGGAATGCAGAGAATCAAGCGAAGGGCTTTTTTGTGCTCTCCGCAGTAAAGCTCAGCATTTCGTTTCTTTCTTCTCCTCCTCCTTCTTCCTGGTACCGTTAGGTGTGCAGGCGGCTGTGAGTGCACCGTGGGCTGAAGCGTGGCAAGATAAAGGCATAACACTTGTCTTGTCGCGTTTTGCTTTGCCTGCGGTGTAGGCTTGACCGCTTGTACAGCTGACTTGCAGATCCACTGGATTTTCACGTGCCTGGGTACCACTTACTGCCATTATTTTCATCACACAGAGGCCTAGCCTTATCTATTCGCAGTGATGTTGCGTACCAGTGTCAGCAACACCTTTGCACGACGGATGCCGAATTTAGCTCCATGTGGGTTAAGTTCAAAATCCAGTCGCACATCCTGCACTTCTGCTTCATTTGTAGAAGCCCGGGTCTAGAGAGGCTGCCAACTTTTGATAAACTTGACAGTCTCTCTGATTCGATTTCTAAAATCCTGGAATCGTATCCGAACAGTGAAATTGTTGTTGCTGGTGATTTCAATGTTCATAACTCCAATTGGCTACGTCATTCGAGTCACACAACACCTGAGGGTTTGTATGTTGAGTTATTTGGTGAGTCTAATAATTTGACTCAATTAGTGAAGGAACCAACGCACTTTTCCTGCGTTGATGGGCAAAACCAAAATATTCTGGACCTTTTTCTAACTTCACATCATAGCAAGTATGATATGAATGTTCTTGCACCTCTTGGTAATTCGGACCACGCTACAATTTCTGCTACCTTCCCATATTCTAGTCTTCAATCCGCTCATCAGCCAGCTCCGAACCGGACAGTGTGGCTTTATGAGAAGGCTAATTGGGATACGCTGAACTCCTTTTTCAGCCGTTTCAATTGGCAATTGTGTTCCAGGGATAGAAACATAAATGCTGCAGCAAAATTGGTAAAAAATATAATTTTATTTGGTATGAGGTCTTTCATACCTAATAAAAGAATTTCCATTAAACCAAAAGACCATTCCTGGTTTAATGCGACTTGCAGACAAGCAGTCAGGTCTAAAGAGGAAGCATTTAGGAATTGGAGTTTAAACAAAACTGCTGTAGCAAGAACTTTTGGTCGCTCGTGGGGAGAGTGAAGAATCAGACGCGGTCGTCCATTCCAACTCTCCTCAAGGATGATCAGATCTTCACTCACTCGGTTGATAAGGCAAACTTATTAGCTAAAATGTTTGCTGAAAACTGCTCTCTTCCTGCGAGTAGCCAACCACTGCCCGCGGTCGATGGTGTATCTCATGCTATGCCTGAGATGCATTTTCGAACGCGAGCTGTTAAAAGAGTGCTTGTAAACCTCAACGTAAATAAATCCTCGGGACCGGATGGCATTTCAGCCCACGTGTTGAGAAAGTTCGCCTCAACACTTGCTCGCCCATTGCGCAATCTCTTTAATTTATCGTTCACTTCAGGAGTTTTTCTTCCTCCTGGAAGATTGCCAATGTGCAGCCAGTTCCTAAAAAAGGTGAGGTTACGAATCCTGCCAATTACCGGCCCATAGCAATCTGTTCAATGCTCTCCAAAGTTATGGAGAGCGTTATAAATTTTAACCTGATGAGGTATCTGGAGATCAGGTCAGCGATCGCCAGTACGGTTTCCGTGCTCACCGCTCCACAGGCGATTTGATGGCGTTCCTCACTGAGCGGTGGAACAGTTGTGTTCACCAATTCGGTGAGAGTAAGGTTGTTGCTTTGGATATCTCCAAGGCATTTGACCGAGTGTGGCATAAAGCACTTATGTCTAAACTGGCTGCTTATGGTGTCGGTAATACATTCACTCGATGGATATCGAGTTTCCTCAGCGGCCGTTCTATTCGGGTTGTGATAGACGGCTTTGCTTCCGAAGAACACTCCATTAATGCTGGAGTTCCCCAGGGTTCGGTCCTGTCTCCTACACTTTTTCTCATTTTTATCAATGACCTTCTGTCATTGACATCAAACCCCGTCTACTCGTTTGCTGATGACAGCAGCATTTGTCATTCATATTCATTCTCCAGGCGTCCCTCTATTCTGGAGATCACTAGAAAACGCAGAAATATTAATGACACACTCCAATCCGACCTTAACAAAATCCATGAGTGAAGTCGAGCGAATCGGGTCGATTTTAATGCGCGAAAGACCCAATGCTGTTTGTTGACCCACAAGCGTCTGGCGGGCGACAACTTCCCACCGTTAAATATGGGTGGTGTGGATATTAATGAGTGGGAGGCTCTTGATGTTCTAGGCATGTCAATCTAATGTTCTAGGCATGTCAATCGTTGGAATGATTACATTTTTGATGTGTCGATAGAAGTGCTTAGGCTTTTAAAAACGGTACAAGAAATACTTCACTCCAACCGACCTTCGTTGTATCTACACCACTTATATCCATCCGAAAATGGAGTACAACTCGCATATTTGCTCTGGAGCTTCGAAAACATTTCTTCAGCTTCTGGACCGTATACAAGGTCGTGCGATAAAACTTATAGGGGACAGTAGGGTATCCAGCTCTATTGAAACCTTGGGATGTCGTCGGGATGTGGGGTGTGTAACCTTATTTTACCGATACTTTAATGGTAATTGTTCCTCTGAAGTAGCCAGCCTGATCCCTTCGGTTCAGGTATTCAACAGATCTACTCGGCTTTCCAGAGCGGTGCACCCCTTTTACGTCTCGATCCCGTTCCAACGCACTACCCACTACCGCGAGAATTCGTTTTTCGGTCGCGCAGTTAAATTGTGGAATAGTCTCCCTGCGCATGTCTTCCCATCCACTTATAACGTCGAAGCTTTTAAAAGAGGTGTAAATCGACACTACTCCCACTTTTCCCCTTCCCACTAACCTTTTCCTTTCTAAACCAACAAATGCTTTGCATGGATAGGGGCATCCCCTGAGTTTGGTTCTATCTGCCATAAAAAAAAAAATACGTGGGAAATTTTGAACCATAATGAAAAGGGTAATATAATTGGTTGTCGCTTAGTACTGTCAAATAATTGTGATTCACACGGAAACGTTGAACGGCGTAAAGCGCGCTTAGTTGCAAAAGGGTACTCACAGAAGTATCAAGTAGACTATCACCAAACTTTTGCGCCAGTAGCAAGACTAGAAACAGTAAGGTTACTTTTAGCATTGTATGTGCATTTTGATTAAAAAATTTGGCAATTTGATATCGTAACGGCATACCTCAATGGTTTATTAGATGAGCATGTGATCATGCAAGTGCCACAGCTTTTACCAGAAATGTTGCAACGTATTGTATCTAAGTATGATAATGAATCAGTCATTGGTAGTAAGGCGCGTAAAATGCTAAAGGAACTGAAAACTGGAGGCAATGTTTGCCGTTTAAAGAAAGCGTTGTATGGTTTACGGCAAGCAGGTCGTCAATGGTATTTGAGAATTAGTTCGAAACTTCTAAGTATAGGTTTGAAATCTACAGTCAATGAACCTTGCTTATTTTACTGTCATACGGATGATGACTTCGTGCTCGTACTACTTTACGTCGATGATTTATTGATTGCGGCCCGTAAAATGAAAAACGTTGACTGGATTAAACATAGTTTATTAGAAGAGTTCGAATTAAAGGAACTCGGGCCAACAAATTTTTGTTTGGGTTTGCAAATCAATCGGAGTAATGGTGAAATAGAATTAAAGCAGACGAGCTACATAAATGATTTATTGAAACAATTTGGCATGAGTCAGTGCAACACCGTTGGGACTCCTGCAGAAGTTAATATACAATTCGATAATGAGCCAGGCGATGTTTTGACCAAAGATTTCCCATATATATCACTGATTGGAGCTTTAATGTACTTGTCGGTTGCTAGTAGGCCGGATATTTCTAACATTGTTTCAAAGTTAGCACAGTTTGTGAACAAAGCCACATAAATATTATTGGTTTGCAGCAAAAAGGGTACTTCGGTATCTTGCCGGGAATTCTGACATGGGACTGCGATTTACTAAAACTAATCGACCATTAATGGGCTATACAGATGCTGACTGGGGAGGCTGCGCCTTGGATCGACGTTCTTACACGGGTTATGCTTTCATATTCAGCGGCGCGGCTATATCATGGAAGTCGCAGAAACAGAAAACAGTGGCACTATCTTCTACCGAAGCGGAGTAGGTTAGTTTGGCAGAGGCTGCAAAAGAAGCAGTATACCTACGAAATCTTTTTCATGAGCTGAGCTTACAGGATTTAGCTAAGATGACAATTTTTATTGACAACATAGGAGCTCAATATTTGGCATCAGATCCTGTTTTTCACGCACGGACTAAACACATAAGTATTAAATATCACTTTGTACGAGAAGCGGTCTCAGCAGGACTATTTGCATTAGAGCACTTATCAACTCAAAACACGATAGCTGACGTTCTCACAAAGTCTTTGCCGCGACACAATCATGAAAAATGTCTGAAAGGCTTAGGACTTCAAAAAATGGGTATGACATGCGTATTGAGAGGGCGTGTTAAGGATATATGCATATAATGCATACCGGCATAGTCATTCTTGATTTTTTAATCTGGCAACGCTGACTTGTTCTTTGTTAGAACACATGTTTTTACGCTTTTCCGATTTTACCTTCTTCCTCTTAACTTCTTATTAATGTAACATAAAGCTACTTGTAACACAAGAAATAAAACAAATCACTAAACAACAAAAGAAAATTCGATTTTGTTTCATCACAGAAAACTGAGCTGCGGTCTGCTGGCTGGCAGACGGTTGGAGGAGTCAATCGGTAATTTATTGTTCGGAGAATCAGACGCATTGACGCAGACTAATTATTAAAAATTTAAAGTTAAAGTCGTAGATTATTAAACTTAAAACTCATACAATCGTAAACTGATAAATTAAAAGCAAACAAAGTTGAAATATTAATTAAAGAAACTCAAAGTTAACTAAATACGCAAAAATTAGTGCCAGCAATGCCTACTAAACTTAACTATTATCCACCACCTCTTTTTTTTAGAAGGGAAGTAATCACTCAAATAAGACAAATATCAGACAAATCTGTAATTAATAAGCGGGAAAAATAATTTTTTAACGAACCCATTGAAAATAATATTTTTCGGCAAAAATAAAAGCTGATTTGCTTTAAGAAGTCTTAATAATAATAAAATTAATTAGTGTAAAAAAATTAAAATAATAAAATTAATTAGTGTAAAGCAATCCAATAATTAGTGTTGGAAAAATTTAAACAAGAAAAACCCTTATAAAAGTATAAAATCTAAATGTTTAAAATTTAAGAAACTTATATTGGCAAGTTACTAAAAGGAACGAGAAGAAACTACAAGTTAAGTGGAATTGTTATAATATATACCCTGAAGAAGAAAGTTAATGTAATACAGCAGTGTGAAATATTTTTCTAAAAAGAACTCTTACAATTTAAGCTTAAGCTCAAGCCCGTTCGTCTGAAACATACGACCAACGGGAAGCAAACTGGGATCCGTTCGAGTATGTTATGCTAGATCCAGACGAACACTGCACGCTGATTTAAATCTTGGTGCATTTCATTACGATCTTATTGTGATTACAGTCTTCATTCAAGTGTGGTTATTGGTAAATGGATAAATTATGGGTTTTTTGCAGTGCCCTCAAATTTAAGAACCCTCAAATGGAACACCGCTGCTCGGGTGGAAAATTTAAATCGCCAGAATTACATTCACGCTGGATACTGGTACTAAATATATTATCGCATTAAATTATAGACCATGCGAACGAAATCGCGGGTAACAGCTAGTAAGTATATAAAAATGAATCTTTGTTTCTATTTTTATTGCTTTGCTCTGTATGCATTCCTATACCATTCATCCCGCAATCCGAATTGCGATGAAACTTTGGTGAGTTGTTATGCTCACGGCCTCAAAGTTCTCTGCATATATTTTTTTATCCAACTGAACTCTTCAATTAAATTGAATTGCCAGAATCCCACAGCAACAAGTGTTGTTGATTATGAAATTCCAATTGTTGGTCGACATTAAATAATAAATATACAATACGCATTTTCTTTGCCTTTTCTAATTAAATTTCTAAGTCGTCACAAAGCATTACTTTCACTGTCAAATAAATTATAATATTTTAAGTTAATTTTTTAATAGTCGTCTGCCTAAAGCTTCACTACAAATATCAGCCTAGACATTTTATCGAATTGAAAAACTTTTCTTGAAAATAAGACTTGAAGAAAAAAAGAAAAAAAAATTCGTCAAATGAGATTTCCAAATGAAAAATTATTTTGATTTACCAAAAATACGAAAAAAATTTTTTTTAAATATATATAAATTCAGATTTGTACAGATACGATTATGGAAATGAAAAGCACAATTATATTTATTTTATTATTTATTTAATACGAGCGAACTGCAGGAGGAACAGTTTTAACAGTTTCATCTAAAGTTTTATCAATGACTCTTCTATATTTTATGTCAACTTTTCCTTCATCTCCGCTTATCCAAGTCAAAGTGTGCTTTCTCCAGTGCTGATCGAGGGTCTTTATCGATTGACCGTCTACTGGTTTTTTGTAATCCTAAAAATATGTACTGCTTAGAACAACTTCAAATTTAGTAAATTAATATTACATATTCGTCAATTCTATTTTTAAAGTCTTCTCTTGCGTGAGCACCTCGAGATTCTTTACGGTTTTCCGCACCTACAATTGTCATCACTGCGTTATCCAAAAGATTCTGAAGCTCCAAAGTTTCAATTAAATCAGAATTCCAAATCAGCGATCTGGAAAGAAAAGGCGATGCTTTACACTATATACATGGTGTGTGATTTATACTAGTATATCCGTTAGCTGGTGGTTCCTCAAGTCGAAACGAAAAGAATTATTGTATTGTAATTCGATAACTCCGTGTTATAGGCGAGAGAATTAAAAAATTATTTCTGTATGCCTTTAATTGTACAACAGTAATTAGCCAAGTATTTCAACCGGTTTAAATTGATTACCAGTTCTGGACATCCCCGACAAATCAATCGAAATAGTTATGTTTTATTGTGGAATCTTTAATATGATTTACAGTTTCAGCTCTAATGTTCTGCTATGTTCTAAACGAATTTCGTTCATACTTTAGGTAATAAAAAGGGTTATGAGAAAATGTTTAAGATCAAAATTTCTTAAAAAGTTATAAAAAATGTTGTAAAGTAAATAATTGTAAATTTGTACTGTTGTATTTGAGACTGTGGAATATGGCTTTGAGGCTTTAAATAGAATTTGTGAGGTTTGGGATTTATAAATATATTGTGATTAAAAAAACAAGTTATTGGGCCGAACTTTAGAGCTCGGAATGGTGGAACGTTCAAATTCTAATATAAATTACTAAATTCGCATACCCTGAAGCCTACAAAGATCTTTTTATCACATAGCGATAGTGCAGCGATGGCCATTTTGTATAAAATACGGATTTATATAATAATTTGCTTGACTGTAAATTGTAAGCTAGCGAAATGGGGTTGTTATATTAAATACTGAAAAAATAATTAAAATTTAATTACTTATCAGTAACGTTAATATCCTGGAACTCCTTGTACACTCCGACCATTTTTTCACAGCCTTTTTTTAGTAAGGGGCCGTCGCGGAATACTGCAGCGTGATTCTGCATTGTTTTTTGCATCTTCAACCGCAGATCAGCAGTTGGAATTGCACCTTTAGAATTGATAAGTTTATCCAAATTTGCTATTGACATTTCACCGGCGTTCTAATATAAATAATAGACGACTGATTAGTACAAAATTATAAACAAATTTTTTAAAAATGTAAAATATATAAAAGAGTAACATACAACTAAAACATTTTTGAGCGGTTATTCAAGACTTAATTAAACTTCACCTTATATTTATATCGTTTATGTTTAACTGTCTATCTGCTAAGGATTAATTCAATATAATTATGTAAATTGCCATTATGATTAAGTTGCATTGCAGTTTTAAAAAACAAAAGTTTCTGAAATTTGGTTTTAAATTTTTGAAGTGAATTTGAATTTGATTTTATGAGACTTTGCACATACGGTCTAGGGATTTTTTTATCGTATATTGCATGAAGATATAGGCTAGGCGAAAACAACATTCGCTTGGTTCCGCTAGTAATAATTAAAAATAATTTACGTGCATCAAATTAATATCTACCTGAGAGTCACAAACAATCTTTCAATGGGTTCTTGGTGAAATGGGTTCTTGTCACTTTGTAACTTGTTTCTTTATGTCACCTCTAATTTAATTTAATATGTAATCAAATGTCTCGACTTCCATCCTTGTGTATTCGTAGAATTTCTCAGGAAAATGTAGTTCCATATATAAGTGATGGAATTCTTAAAGAAACTTTTCGTTTTTTATTTATATATCCTTTTTTTAAAAAAAAGAGTCTTTTGAACAATAAACTATTTTCGGACAAGAGAACGCGACGAAATTTAGAAGATACGATTTTATTAATGCTGATGCCGATGCTTCATTGTGCTTGGCATGTAAAGAACTAAGCTCACCTCAGTTTCACTTTCTGTCTGCGTACTGTTAAAAATGTCAAGTAGCTGATGGTCGCCGATAAGCTCCGCTTTCTGTCTGCACGAGGCCTTAGAATATAAATAAGACTAGGCTAGAGTACTAAGTGGATTACTATAGTAGAGTGTAACCTGTGAGCTGTAGTGTAGCAAGTGGGCGAGATAAGCCAGAACATAATAATAACAG
This sequence comes from Sicus ferrugineus, assembly GCA_922984085.1. Taxonomy (NCBI): domain Eukaryota; kingdom Metazoa; phylum Arthropoda; class Insecta; order Diptera; family Conopidae; genus Sicus; species Sicus ferrugineus. The sequence continues at coordinate 68,803,901 of OV277348.1, forward strand.
CGGAGTGGTGGGACCGTCATTAGTGGAAAGCGACTTTGACAATCCCCAGGAGCAGGATACCAATAAAGCGACAGGTCGAGTGGGAGGAAATCCGGCGTAACAAAACACAACAAACATGGGTCGCAAGATAATACTCATAGTAAGGGGCGTATAGAGTAGGTGATGCATGAATATTGCATGCGCTCAATGTTTTTATACCATACAACCGAAGGGATAAGTGTATATTCACTTTGTTCTTCCCTTTGTAATGCATTAAAGCGGTGGAAAGGATATAGATTCAGTCTTGCTCAGAATCACCTCCTGAGTCGAATTAGCTATGTCCGTCCGTCTGTTTGCTCGTAGAAATCACGATTGCAGGAGAACGAATAGAGGTTCGTCATGAAATTTCGCATATATATATATATATATATATATATATATATTATAAGCTGTGTGTATATTCTATATTATTATAAGCTGTGTGTATATTCTATATTATTATAAGCTGTTTGAGATTAAAAATGGGCGAAATCGGTTAACCACCACGTCTACTTTAAATACGGAATGTAAAAGTAAATCGTTTTAAAACATATATAACGACACTTTTGGCTTAGGCCGGGTGAAGCCGTCGGTACCAGGGCTCGTTACATAAATTATTATTACATAATTTTTTTTTATGGCAGATAGAACCAAACTCAGGGGATACCCCCTGATAGTGGGAAGGGGAAAAGTGGGAGTAGTGTCGATTTACACCCCTTTTAAAAGCATCGGCGTTATAAGTGGGTGGGAAAACATGCGCAGGGAGACTATTCCACAACTTAACTGCGCGACCGAAAAACAATTCGCGGTAGTGGGTGGTGCGTTGGAACGGGATCGTGACGTAAAAGGGGTGCACCACTCTGGAAAGCCGAGTCGATCTGTTGAATACGTGAACCGAAGGAATCAGGCTGGCTACTTCAGAGGAACAATTACTATTAAAGTATCGGTAAAATAAGGTTACACACCCCACATCCCGACGACATCCAAAAGTTTCAATAGAGCTGGATACCCTAGTGTCCCCTATAAGTTTTATCTTGTATACCGTACAACCTTGTATACGGTTCAGAATTATTTGTTTTGCAGGGAGTTGGACATGGAGAGAGTACTCATTAATGTTTCCTACTAATTATTTCAGCTTATTTCACTTTCACTTATTATAATCTTAAAGCATACGTTATATTTGCTGGTTTCTCAGCATGCGGCGATGAACAAAGGCGACGACACGGACACTTCCAAGCAGTCCCCTACACAGCGGGTGTGTACTACTTCCAACTCAGTCCGAAAGAGCGTTAGGCGCCTTATACTCGTACTTGCGAGGCGTGAGCGGTATATGACCTGCTCAGCCAAAAGAGCGATGGCGTGGGCGATGCTCACCCAAACCTGCCCAGCCAAAGAGTGAGTCCCTCCCTATTACTTGCGAGGCGTGAACGGTCTCTGGACTGTTCAGACTAAAGACCGCGTTGTGAACGATCTCAAACTCGTTCAGCCAAAAAGAGCGGGACGCTAATTCTTGTGAGGTGTGAACGGTCTCCGAACGGTCTCGCTTGCTAATCTACTGTGGATGTCCGCAGCAGCAAAACATCCGCTCGAATCTGCCAAAACGAATGCTAAAATTTCCCTACCTGGAGACTGTTGCCCTCCAACCAAAGACAACAAAAGTGGAAGCTCGTTTTTCGCTTTGAATGTGTTACTAAAATCAGGCTAAGGTGTGTAAATAATTGCGTGAAGATAAATACATATTTAAGTTGAGAAGATAAATTCGTATTTAGTTTAGCAAGACACGAACCGTAACCCACCCCAGGATCCACAACATGATCCACATATACTGTCATGATGAAGTGGCCACTGCCCACTCCATGGTCCGAGTGTGTTGATGAAACTTACCATTTTGGAAAGCTAATGGCAGCACCTTTCCACCGATATATGCCACTTGGTCAGAATATTTTTCTAAAGTTACGAAAAAAGGCACTGAAAACGCGCATTTTTAGTTAGCCTACACTGGCATGATGAAGTGGCCACCCCCACTCCATGGTCAGAGTGCGTTGATGAAACTTACCATTTTGGAAAGCTAATGGCAGTGCCTTTCCACCGATATATGCCACTTGGTCAGAATATTTTTCTAAAGTTACGAAAAAATGCACTGAAAACGCGCATTTTTAGTTAGTCTACACTGGCATGATGACGTGGCCACTGCCCACTCCATGGTCCGAGTGCGTTGATGAAACTTACCATTTTGGAAAGCTAATGACAGCATATTTCCACCAATATATGCCACTTGGTCTGAATATTTTTCTAAAGTTACGAAAAAAGGCACTGAGAACGCGCATTTTTAGTTAGCCTACACTGGCATGATGAAGTGGCCACTGCCCACTCCATGGTCCGACTGTGTTGATGAAACTTACCATTTTGGAAAGCTAATGGCAGCACCTTTCCACCGATATATGCCACTTGGTTAGAATATTTTTCTAAAGTTACGAAAAAAGGCACTGAAAACGCGCATTTTTAGTTAGCCTACACTGGCATGATGAAGTGGCCACTGCCCACTCCATGGTCCGAGTGCGTTGATGAAACTTACCATTTTGGAAAGCTAATGGCAGTGCCTTTCCACCGATATATGCCACTTGGTCAGAATATATTTCTAAAGTTACGAAAAAAGGCACTGAAAACGCGCATTTTTAGTTAGTCTACACTGGCATGATGAAGTGGCCACTGCCCACTCCATGGTCCGAGTGCGTTGATGAAACTTAGCATTTTGGAAAGCTAATGGCAGCATATTTCCACCAATATATGCCACTTGGTCAGAATATTTTTCTAAAGTTACGAAAAGAGGCACTGAAAACGCGCATTTTTAGTTAGTCTACACTGGCATGATGAAGTGGCCACTGCCCACTCCATGGTCCGAGTGCGTTGATGAAACTTAGCATTTTGGAAAGCTAATGGCAGCATATTTCCACCAATATATGCCACTTGGTCTGAATATTTTTCTAAAGTTACGAAAAAAGGCACTGAAAACGCGCATTTTTAGTTAGCCTACACTGGCATGATGAAGTGGCCACTGCCCACTCCATAGTCCGAGTGCGTTGATGAAACTTACCATTTTGGAAAGCTAATGGCAGTGTCTTTCCACCGATATATGCCACTTGGTCAGAATATTTTTCTAAAGTTACGAAAAAAGGCACTGAAAACGCGCATTTTTAGTTAGTCTACACTGGCATGATGAAGTGGCCACTGCCCACTCCATGGTCCGAGTGCGTTGATGAAACTTAGCATTTTGGAAAGCTAATGGCAGCATATTTCCACCAATATATGCCACTTGGTCTGAATATTTTTCTAAAGTTACGAAAAAAGGCACTGAAAACGCGCATTTTTAGTTAGCCTACACTGGCATGATGAAGTGGCCACTGCCCACTCCATGGTCCGAGTGTGTTGATGAAACTTACCATTTTGGAAAGCTAATGGCAGCACCTTTCCACCGATATATGCCACTTGGCCAGAATATTTTTCTAAAGTTACGAAAAAAGGCACTGAAAGCGCGCATTTTTAGTTAGCCTACACTGGCATGATGAAGTGGCCACTGCCCACTACTTGGTCCGAGTGCGTTGATGAAACTTACCATTTTGGAAAGCTAATGGCAGTGCCTTTCCACCGATATATGCCACTTGGTCAGAATATTTTTCTAAAGTTACGAAAAGAGGCACTGAAAACGCGCATTTTTAGTTAGTCTACACTGGCATGATGAAGTGGCCCCTGCCCACTCCATGGTCCGAGTGCGTTGATGAAACTTACCATTTTGGAAAGCTAATGGCAGCATATTTCCACGGATATATGCCACTTGGTCAGAATATTTTTCTAAAGTTACGAAAAAAGGCACTGAAAACGCGCATTTTTAGTTAGCCTACACTGGCATGATGAAGTGGCCACTGCCCACACCATGGTCCAACTACGTTGATGAAACTTACCATTTTGGAAAGCTAATGGCAGCACCTTTCCACCGATATATGCCACTTGGTCAGAATATTTTTCTAAAGTTACGAAAAGAGGCACTGAAAACGCGCATTTTTAGTTAGTCTACACTGGCATGATGAAGTGGCCACTGACCACTCCATGGTCCGAGTGCGTCGATGAAACTTACCATTTTGGAAAGCTAATGGCAGCATATTTCCACCATTATATGCCACTTGGTCAGAATATTTTTCTAAAGTTACGAAAAAAGGCACTGAAAATGCGCATTTTTAGTTAGCCTACACTGGCATGATGAAGTGGCCACTGCCCACTCCATGGTCCGAGTGCGTTGATGAAACTTACCATTTTGGAAAGCTAATGGCAGCATATTTCCACGGATATATGCCACTTGGTCAGAATATTTTTCTAAAGTTACGAAAAAAGGCACTGAAAACGCGCATTTTTAGTTAGCCTACATTGGCATGATGAAGTGGCCACTGCCCACACCATGGTCCAACTACGTTGATGAAACTTACCATTTTGGAAAGCTAATGGCAGCACCTTTCCACAGATATATGCCACTTGGTCAGAATATTTTTCTAAAGTTACGAAAAAAGGCACTGAAAACGCGCATTTTTAGTTAGCCTACACTGGCATGATGAAGTGGCCACTGCCCACTCCATGGTCCGAGTGCGTTGATGAAACTTACCACTTTGGAAAGCTAATGGCAGTGCCTTTCCACCGATATATGCCACTTGGTCAGAATATTTTTCTAAAGTTACGAAAAAAGGCACTGAAAACGCGCATTTTTAGTTAGTCTACACTGGCATGATGAAGTGGCCACTGCCCACTCCATGGTCCGAGTGCGTCGATGAAACTTACCATTTTGGAAAGCTAATGGCAGCATATTTCCACCAATATATGCCACTTGGTCTGAATATTTTTCTAAAGTTACGAAAAAAGGCACTGAAAACGCGCATTTTTAGTTAGTCTACACTGGCATGATGAAGTGGCCACTGCCCACTCCATGGTCCGAGTGCGTTGATGAAACTTAGCATTTTGGAAAGCTAATGGCAGCATATTTCCACCAATATATGCCACTTGGTCTGAATATTTTTCTAAAGTTACGAAAAAAGGCACTGAAAACGCGCATTTTTAGTTAGCCTACACTGGCATGATGAAGTGGCCACTGCCCACTCCATGGTCCGAGTGTGTTGATGAAACTTACCATTTTGGAAAGCTAATGGCAGCACCTTTCCACCGATATATGCCACTTGGTCAGAATATTTTTCTAAAGTTACGAAAAAAGGCACTGAAAGCGCGCATTTTTAGTTAGCCTACACTGGCATGATGAAGTGGCCACTGCCCACTACTTGGTCCGAGTGCGTTGATGAAACTTACCATTTTGGAAAGCGAATTGCAGTGCCTTTCCAGCGATATATGCCACTTGGTCAGAATATTTTTCTAAAGTTACGAAAAAAGGCACTGAAAACGCGCATTTTTAGTTAGTCTACACTGGCATGATGAAGTGGCCCCTGCCCACTCCATGGTCCGAGTGCGTTGATGAAACTTACCATTTTGGAAAGCTAATGGCAGCATATTTCCACGGATATATGCCACTTGGTCAGAATATTTTTCTAAAGTTACGAAAAAAGGCACTGAAAACGCGCATTTTTAGTTAGCCTACATTGGCATGATGAAGTGGCCACTGCCCACACCATGGTCCAACTACGTTGATGAAACTTACCATTTTGGAAAGCTAATGGCAGCACCTTTCCACCGATATATGCCACTTGGTCAGAATATTTTTCTAAAGTTACGAAAAGAGGCACTGAAAACGCGCATTTTTAGTTAGTCTACACTGGCATGATGAAGTGGCCACTGCCCACTCCATGGTCCGAGTGCGTCGATGAAACTTACCATTTTGGAAAGCTAATGGCAGCATATTTCCACCATTATATGCCACTTGGTCTGAATATTTTTCTAAAGTTACGAAAAAAGGCACTGAAAACGCGCATTTTTAGTTAGCCTACACTGGCATGATGAAGTGGCCACTGCCCACTCCATGGTCCGAGTGCGTTGATGAAACTTACCATTTTGGAAAGCTAATGGCAGCATATTTCCACGGATATATGCCACTTGGTCAGAATATTTTTCTAAAGTTACGAAAAAAGGCACTGAAAACGCGCATTTTTAGTTAGCCTACACTGGCATGATGAAGTGGCCACTGCCCACACCATGGTCCAACTACGTTGATGAAACTTACCATTTTGGAAAGCTAATGGCAGCACCTTTCCACGGATATATACCACTTGGTCAGAATATTTTTCTAAAGTTACGAAAACAGGCACTGAAAACGCGCATTTTTAGTTAGCCTACACTGGCATGATGAAGTGGCCACTGCCCACTCCATGGTCCGAGTGCGTTGATGAAACTTACCACTTTGGAAAGCGAATTGCAGTGCCTTTCCAGCGATATATGCCACTTGGTCAGAATATTTTTCTAAAGTTACGAAAAAAGGCACTGAAAACGCGCATTTTTAGTTAGCCTACACTGGCATGATGAAGTGGCCACTGCCCACTCCATGGTCCGAGTGCGTCGATGAAACTTACCATTTTGGAAAGCTAATGGCAGCATATTTCCACCAATATATGCCACTTGGTCTGAATATTTTTCTAAAGTTACGAAAAAAGGCACTGAAAACGCGCATTTTTAGTTAGCCTACACTGGCATGATGAAGTGGCCACTGCCCACTCCATGGTCCGAGTGCGTTGATGAAACTTACCACTTTGGAAAGCTAATAGCAGCACCTTTCCACCGATATATGCAACTTGATCAGAATATTTTTCTAAAGTTACGAAAAAAGGCACTGAAAACGCGCATTTTTAGTTAGCCTACACTGGCATGATGAAGTGGCCACTGCCCACTACATGGTCCGAGTGCGTTGATGAAACTTACCATTTTGGAAAGCTAATGGCAGTGCCTTTCCACCGATATATGCCACTTGGTCAGAATATTTTTCTAAAGTTACGAAAAGAGGCACTGAAAACGCGCATTTTTAGTTAGTCTACACTGGCATGATGAAGTGGCCACTGCCCACTCCATGGTCCGAGTGCGTTGATGAAACTTACCATTTTGGAAAGCTAATGGCAGTGCCTTTCCACCGATATATGCCACTTGGTCAGAATATATTTCTAAAGTTACGAAAAAAGGCACTGAAAACGCGCATTTTTAGTTAGTCTACACTGGCATGATGAAGTGGCCACTGCCCACTCCATGGTCCGAGTGCGTTGATGAAACTTAGCATTTTGGAAAGCTAATGGCAGCATATTTCCACCAATATATGCCACTTGGTCAGAATATTTTTCTAAAGTTACGAAAAGAGGCACTGAAAACGCGCATTTTTAGTTAGTCTACACTGGCATGATGAAGTGGCCACTGCCCACTCCATGGTCCGAGTGCGTTGATGAAACTTACCATTTTGGAAAGCGAATTGCAGTGCCTTTCCAGCGATATATGCCACTTGGTCAGAATATTTTTCTAAAGTTACGAAAAAAGGCACTGAAAACGCGCATTTTTAGTTAGCCTACACTGGCATGATGAAGTGGCCACTGCCCACTCCATGGTCCGAGTGCGTTGATGAAACTTAGCATTTTGGAAAGCTAATGGCAGCATATTTCCACCAATATATGCCACTTGGTCTGAATATTTTTCTAAAGTTACGAAAAAAGGCACTGAAAACGCGCATTTTTAGTTAGCCTACACTGGCATGATGAAGTGGCCACTGCCCACTCCATGGTCCGAGTGCGTTGATGAAACTTACCATTTTGGAAAGCTAATGGCAGCACCTTTCCACCGATATATGCCACTTGGTCAGAATATTTTTCTAAAGTTACGAAAAAAGGCACTGAAAGCGCGCATTTTTAGTTAGCCTACACTGGCATGATGAAGTGGCCACTGCCCACTACTTGGTCCGAGTGCGTTGATGAAACTTACCATTTTGGAAAGCTAATGGCAGTGCCTTTCCACCGATATATGCCACTTGGTCAGAATATTTTTCTAAAGTTACGAAAAGAGGCACTGAAAACGCGCATTTTTAGTTAGTCTACACTGGCATGATGAAGTGGCCCCTGCCCACTCCATGGTCCGAGTGCGTTGATGAAACTTACCATTTTGGAAAGCTAATGGCAGCATATTTCCACCAATATATGCCACTTGGTCAGAATATTTTTCTAAAGTTACGAAAAAAGGCACTGAAAACGCGCATTTTTAGTTAGCCTACATTGGCATGATGAAGTGGCCACTGCCCACACCATGGTCCAACTACGTTGATGAAACTTACCATTTTGGAAAGCTAATGGCAGCACCTTTCCACCGATATATGCCACTTGGTCAGAATATTTTTCTAAAGTTACGAAAAGAGGCACTGAAAACGCGCATTTTTAGTTAGTCTACACTGGCATGATGAAGTGGCCACTGACCACTCCATGGTCCGAGTGCGTCGATGAAACTTACCATTTTGGAAAGCTAATGGCAGCATATTTCCACCATTATATGCCACTTGGTCTGAATATTTTTCTAAAGTTACGAAAAAAGGCACTGAAAATGCGCATTTTTAGTTAGCCTACACTGGCATGATGAAGTGGCCACTGCCCACTCCATGGTCCGAGTGCGTTGATGAAACTTACCATTTTGGAAAGCTAATGGCAGCATATTTCCACCAATATATGCCACTTGGTCAGAATATTTTTCTAAAGTTACGAAAAGAGGCACTGAAAACGCGCATTTTTAGTTAGTCTACACTGGCATGATGAAGTGGCCACTGCCCACTCCATGGTCCGAGTGCGTTGATGAAACTTACCATTTTGGAAAGCGAATTGCAGTGCCTTTCCACCGATATATGCCACTTGGTCAGAATATTTTTCTAAAGTTACGAAAAAAGGCACTGAAAACGCGCATTTTTAGTTAGTCTACACTGGCATGATGAAGTGGCCACTGCCCACTCCATGGTCCGAGTGCGTTGATGAAACTTACCATTTTGGAAAGCTAATGGCAGTGCCTTTCCAGCGATATATGCCACTTGGTCAGAATATTTTTCTAAAGTTACGAAAAAAGGCACTGAAAACGCGCATTTTTAGTTAGTCTACACTGGCATGATGAAGTGGCCACTGCCCACTCCATGGTCCGAGTGCGTTGATGAAACTTAGCATTTTGGAAAGCTAATGGCAGCATATTTCCACCAATATATGCCACTTGGTCTGAATATTTTTCTAAAGTTACGAAAAAAGGCACTGAAAACGCGCATTTTTAGTTAGCCTACACTGGCATGATGAAGTGGCCACTGCCCACTCCATGGTCCGAGTGTGTTGATGAAACTTACCATTTTGGAAAGCTAATGGCAGCACCTTTCCACCGATATATGCCACTTGGTCAGAATATTTTTCTAAAGTTACGAAAAAAGGCACTGAAAGCGCGCATTTTTAGTTAGCCTACACTGGCATGATGAAGTGGCCACTGCCCACTACTTGGTCCGAGTGCGTTGATGAAACTTACCATTTTGGAAAGCTAATGGCAGTGCCTTTCCACCGATATATGCCACTTGGTCAGAATATTTTTCTAAAGTTACGAAAAGAGGCACTGAAAACGCGCATTTTTAGTTAGTCTACACTGGCATGATGAAGTGGCCCCTGCCCACTCCATGGTCCGAGTGCGTTGATGAAACTTACCATTTTGGAAAGCTAATGGCAGCATATTTCCACGGATATATGCCACTTGGTCAGAATATTTTTCTAAAGTTACGAAAAAAGGCACTGAAAACGCGCATTTTTAGTTAGCCTACATTGGCATGATGAAGTGGCCACTGCCCACACCATGGTCCAACTACGTTGATGAAGCTTACCATTTTGGAAAGCCAATGGCAGCACCTTTCCACCGATATATGCCACTTGGTCAGAATATTTTTCCAAAGTTACGAAAACAGGCACTGAAAATGAGCATTTTTAGCTAGCCTACACTGGCATGATGAAGTGGCCACTGACCACTCCATGGTCCGAGTGCGTCGATGAAACTTACCATTTTGGAAAGCTAATGGCAGCATATTTCCACCATTATATGCCACTTGGTCTGAATATTTTTCTAAAGTTACGAAAAAAGGCACTGAAAATGCGCATTTTTAGTTAGCCTACACTGGCATGATGAAGTGGCCACTGCCCACTCCATGGTCCGAGTGCGTTGATGAAACTTACTATTTTGGAAAGCTAATGGCAGCATATTTCCACGGATATATGCCACTTGGTCAGAATATTTTTCTAAAGTTACGAAAAAAGGCACTGAAAACGCGCATTTTTAGTTAGCCTACATTGGCATGATGAAGTGGCCACTGCCCACACCATGGTCCAACTACGTTGATGAAACTTACCATTTTGGAAAGCTAATGGCAGCACCTTTCCACGGATATATGCCACTTGGTCAGAATATTTTTCTAAAGTTACGAAAAAAGGCACTGAAAACGCGCATTTTTAGTTAGCCTACACTGGCATGATGAAGTGGCCACTGCCCACTCCATGGTCCGAGTGCGTTGATGAAACTTACCACTTTGGAAAGCTAATGGCAGTGCCTTTCCACCGATATATGCCACTTGGTCAGAATATTTTTCTAAAGTTACGAAAAAAGGCACTGAAAACGCGCATTTTTAGTTAGTCTACACTGGCATGATGAAGTGGCCACTGCCCACTCCATGGTCCGAGTGCGTCGATGAAACTTACCATTTTGGAAAGCTAATGGCAGCATATTTCCACCAATATATGCCACTTGGTCTGAATATTTTTCTAAAGTTACGAAAAAAGGCACTGAAAACGCGCATTTTTAGTTAGTCTACACTGGCATGATGAAGTGGCCACTGCCCACTCCATGGTCCGAGTGCGTTGATGAAACTTAGCATTTTGGAAAGCTAATGGCAGCATATTTCCACCAATATATGCCACTTGGTCTGAATATTTTTCTAAAGTTACGAAAAAAGGCACTGAAAACGCGCATTTTTAGTTAGCCTACACTGGCATGATGAAGTGGCCACTGCCCACTCCATGGTCCGAGTGTGTTGATGAAACTTACCATTTTGGAAAGCTAATGGCAGCACCTTTCCACCGATATATGCCACTTGGTCAGAATATTTTTCTAAAGTTACGAAAAAAGGCACTGAAAGCGCGCATTTTTAGTTAGCCTACACTGGCATGATGAAGTGGCCACTGCCCACTACTTGGTCCGAGTGCGTTGATGAAACTTACCATTTTGGAAAGCTAATGGCAGTGCCTTTCCACCGATATATGCCACTTGGTCAGAATATTTTTCTAAAGTTACGAAAAGAGGCACTGAAAACGCGCATTTTTAGTTAGTCTACACTGGCATGATGAAGTGGCCCCTGCCCACTCCATGGTCCGAGTGCGTTGATGAAACTTACCATTTTGGAAAGCTAATGGCAGCATATTTCCACGGATATATGCCACTTGGTCAGAATATTTTTCTAAAGTTACGAAAAAAGGCACTGAAAACGCGCATTTTTAGTTAGCCTACATTGGCATGATGAAGTGGCCACTGCCCACACCATGGTCCAACTACGTTGATGAAACTTACCATTTTGGAAAGCTAATGGCAGCACCTTTCCACCGATATATGCCACTTGGTCAGAATATTTTTCTAAAGTTACGAAAAGAGGCACTGAAAACGCGCATTTTTAGTTAGTCTACACTGGCATGATGAAGTGGCCACTGCCCACTCCATGGTCCGAGTGCGTCGATGAAACTTACCATTTTGGAAAGCTAATGGCAGCATATTTCCACCATTATATGCCACTTGGTCTGAATATTTTTCTAAAGTTACGAAAAAAGGCACTGAAAACGCGCATTTTTAGTTAGCCTACACTGGCATGATGAAGTGGCCACTGCCCACTCCATGGTCCGAGTGCGTTGATGAAACTTACCATTTTGGAAAGCTAATGGCAGCATATTTCCACGGATATATGCCACTTGGTCAGAATATTTTTCTAAAGTTACGAAAAAAGGCACTGAAAACGCGCATTTTTAGTTAGCCTACATTGGCATGATGAAGTGGCCACTGCCCACACCATGGTCCAACTACGTTGATGAAACTTACCATTTTGGAAAGCTAATGGCAGCACCTTTCCACAGATATATACCACTTGGTCAGAATATTTTTCTAAAGTTACGAAAACAGGCACTGAAAACGCGCATTTTTAGTTAGCCTACACTGGCATGATGAAGTGGCCACTGCCCACTCCATGGTCCGAGTGCGTTGATGAAACTTACCACTTTGGAAAGCTAATGGCAGTGCCTTTCCACCGATATATGCCACTTGGTCAGAATATTTTTCTAAAGTTACGAAAAAAGGCACTGAAAACGCGCATTTTTAGTTAGTCTACACTGGCATGATGAAGTGGCCACTGCCCACTCCATGGTCCGAGTGCGTTGATGAAACTTACTATTTTGGATAGCTAATGGCAGCATATTTCCACGGATATATGCCACTTGGTCAGAATATTTTTCTAAAGTTACGAAAAAAGGCACTGAAAACGCGCATTTTTAGTTAGCCTACACTGGCATGATGAAGTGGCCACTGCCCACTCCATGGTCCGAGTGCGTTGATGAAACTTACCACTTTGGAAAGCTAATAGCAGCACCTTTCCACCGATATATACCACTTGATCAGAATATTTTTCTAAAGTTACGAAAAAAGGCACTGAAAACGCGCATTTTTAGTTAGCCTACACTGGCATGATGAAGTGGCCACTGCCCACTACATGGTCCGAGTGCGTTGATGAAACTTACCATTTTGGAAAGCTAATGGCAGTGCCTTTCCACCGATATATGCCACTTGGTCAGAATATTTTTCTAAAGTTACGAAAAGAGGCACTGAAAACGCGCATTTTTAGTTAGTCTACACTGGCATGATGAAGTGGCCACTGCCCACTCCATGGTCCGAGTGCGTTGATGAAACTTACCATTTTGGAAAGCTAATGGCAGTGCCTTTCCACCGATATATGCCACTTGGTCAGAATATATTTCTAAAGTTACGAAAAAAGGCACTGAAAACGCGCATTTTTAGTTAGTCTACACTGGCATGATGAAGTGGCCACTGCCCACTCCATGGTCCGAGTGCGTTGATGAAACTTAGCATTTTGGAAAGCTAATGGCAGCATATTTCCACCAATATATGCCACTTGGTCAGAATATTTTTCTAAAGTTACGAAAAGAGGCACTGAAAACGCGCATTTTTAGTTAGTCTACACTGGCATGATGAAGTGGCCACTGCCCACTCCATGGTCCGAGTGCGTTGATGAAACTTACCATTTTGGAAAGCGAATTGCAGTGCCTTTCCAGCGATATATGCCACTTGGTCAGAATATTTTTCTAAAGTTACGAAAAAAGGCACTGAAAACGCGCATTTTTAGTTAGTCTACACTGGCATGATGAAGTGGCCACTGCCCACTCCATGGTCCGAGTGCGTTGATGAAACTTACAATTTTGGAAAGCTAATGGCAGCATATTTCCACCAATATATGCCACTTGGTCTGAATATTTTTCTAAAGTTACGAAAAAAGGCACTGAAAACGCGCATTTTTAGTTAGTCTACACTGGCATGATGAAGTGGCCACTGCCCACTCCATGGTCCGAGTGCGTTGATGAAACTTACCATTTTGGAAAGCTAATGGCAGTGCCTTTCCACCGATATATGCCACTTGGTCAGAATATTTTTCTAAAGTTACGAAAAAAGGCACTGAAAACGCGCATTTTTAGTTAGTCTACACTGGCATGATGAAGTGGCCACTGCCCACTCCATGGTCCGAGTGCGTTGATGAAACTTAGCGTTTTGGAAAGCTAATGGCAGCATATTTCCACCAATATATGCCACTTGGTCTGAATATTTTTCTAAAGTTACGAAAAAAGGCACTGAAAACGCGCATTTTTAGTTAGCCTACACTGGCATGATGAAGTGGCCACTGCCCACTCCATAGTCCGAGTGCGTTGATGAAACTTACCGTTTTGGAAAGCTAATGGCAGTGTCTTTCCACCGATATATGCCACTTGGTCAGAATATTTTTCTAAAGTTACGAAAAAAGGCACTGAAAACGCGCATTTTTAGTTAGTCTACACTGGCATGATGAAGTGGCCACTGCCCACTCCATGGTCCGAGTGCGTTGATGAAACTTAGCATTTTGGAAAGCTAATGGCAGCATATTTCCAACAATATATGCCACTTGGTCTGAATATTTTTCTAAAGTTACGAAAAAAGGCACTGAAAACGCGCATTTTTAGTTAGCCTACACTGGCATGATGAAGTGGCCACTGCCCACTCCATGGTCCGAGTGTGTTGATGAAACTTACCATTTTGGAAAGCTAATGGCAGCACCTTTCCACCGATATATGCCACTTGGTCAGAATATTTTTCTAAAGTTACGAAAAAAGGCACTGAAAGCGCGCATTTTTAGTTAGCCTACTCTGGCATGATGAAGTGGCCACTGCCCACTACTTGGTCCGAGTGCGTTGATGAAACTTACCATTTTGGAAAGCTAATGGCAGTGCCTTTCCACCGATATATGCCACTTGGTCAGAATATTTTTCTAAAGTTACGAAAAGAGGCACTGAAAACGCGCATTTTTAGTTAGTCTACACTGGCATGATGAAGTGGCCACTGCCCACTCCATGGTCCGAGTGCGTTGATGAAACTTACCATTTTGGAAAGCTAATGGCAGCATATTTCCACCAATATATGCCACTTGGTCAGAATATTTTTCTAAAGTTACGAAAAAAGGCACTGAAAACGCGCATTTTTAGTTAGTCTACACTGGCATGATGAAGTGGCCACTGCCCACTCCATGGTCCGAGTGCGTTGATGAAACTTACCAATTTGTAAAGCTAATGGCAGTGCCTTTCCACCGATATATGCCACTTGGTCAGAATATTTTTCTAAAGTTACGAAAAGAGGCACTGAAAACGCGCATTTTTAGTTAGTCTACACTGGCATGATGAAGTGGCCACTGCCCACTCCATGGTCCGAGTGTGTTGATGAAACTTACCATTTTGGAAAGCTAATGGCAGCACCTTTCCACCGATATATGCCACTTGGTCAGAATATTTTTCTAAAGTTACGAAAAAAGGCACTGAAAGCGCGCATTTTTAGTTAGCCTACTCTGGCATGATGAAGTGGCCACTGCCCACTACTTGGTCCGAGTGCGTTGATGAAACTTACCATTTTGGAAAGCTAATGGCAGTGCCTTTCCACCGATATATGCCACTTGGTCAGAATATTTTTCTAAAGTTACGAAAAGAGGCACTGAAAACGCGCATTTTTAGTTAGTCTACACTGGCATGATGAAGTGGCCACTGCCCACTCCATGGTCCGAGTGCGTTGATGAAACTTACCATTTTGGAAAGCTAATGGCAGCATATTTCCACTAATATATGCCACTTGGTCAGAATATTTTTCTAAAGTTACGAAAAAAGGCACTGAAAACGCGCATTTTTAGTTAGTCTACACTGGCATGATGAAGTGGCCACTGCCCACTCCATGGTCCGAGTGCGTTGATGAAACTTACCATTTTGGAAAGCTAATGGCAGTGCCTTTCCACCGATATATGCCGCTTGGTCAGAATATTTTTCTAAAGTTACGAAAAGAGGCACTGAAAACGCGCATTTTTAGTTAGTCTACACTGGCATGATGAAGTGGCCACTGCCCACTCCATGGTCCGAGTGCGTTGATGAAACTTACCATTTTGGAAAGCTAATGGCAGCATATTTCCACGGATATATGCCACTTGGTCAGAATATTTTTCTAAAGTTACGAAAAAAGGCACTGAAAACGCGCATTTTTAGTTAGCCTACATTGGCATGATGAAGTGGCCACTGCCCACACCATGGTCCAACTACGTTGATGAAACTTACCATTTTGGAAAGCTAATGGCAGCACCTTTCCACAGATATATGCCACTTGGTCTGAATATTTTTCTAAAGTTACGAAAAAAGGCACTGAAAACGCGCATTTTTAGTTAGCCTACACTGGCATGATGAAGTGGCCACTGCCCACTACATGGTCCGAGTGCGTTGATGAAACTTACCATTTTGGAAAGCTAATGGCAGTGCCTTTCCACCGATATATGCCACTTGGTCAGAATATTTTTCTAAAGTTACGAAAAGAGGCACTGAAAACGCGCATTTTTAGTTAGTCTACACTGGCATGATGAAGTGGCCACTGCCCACTCCATGGTCCGAGTGCGTTGATGAAACTTACCATTTTGGAAAGCTAATGGCAGCATATTTCCACCAATGTATGCCACTTGGTCAGAATATTTTTCTAAAGTTACGAAAAAAGGCACTGAAAACGCGCATTTTTAGTTAGCCTACATTGGCATGATGAAGTGGCCACTGCCCACACCATGGTCCAACTACGTTGATGAAACTTACCATTTCGAAAAGCGAATGGCAGTGCCTTTCCACCGATATATGCCACTTGGTCAGAATTTTCTAAAGTTACGAAAAAAGGCATTGAAAATGCGAATTTTTAGTTAGCCTACACTGGCATGATGAAGTAGCCACTGCCCACTACATGGTCCGAGTGCGTTGATGAAACTTATCATTTTGGAAAGGTAATGGCAGTGCCTTTCCATCGATATACGCCACTTGGTCAGAATATTTTACTAAAGTTACGAAAAAAAGCACTGAAAACGCGCATTTTTAGTTAGCCTACATTGGCATGATGAAGTGGCCACTGCCCACACCATGGTCCAACTACGTTGATGAAACTTACCATTTTGGAAAGCTAATGGCAGCACCTTTCCACAGATATATGCCACTTGGTCAGAATATTTTTCTAAAGTTACGAAAAAAGGCACTGAAAACGCGCATTTTTAGTTAGCCTACACTGGCATGATGAAGTGGCCACTGCCCACTCCATGGTCCGAGTGCGTTGATGAAACTTACCACTTTGGAAAGCTAATGGCAGTGCCTTTCCACCGATATATGCCACTTGGTCAGAATATTTTTCTAAAGTTACGAAAAAAGGCACTGAAAACGCGCATTTTTAGTTAGCCTACATTGGCATGATGAAGTGGCCACTGCCCACACCATGGTCCAACTACGTTGATGAAACTTACCATTTTGGAAAGCTAATGGCAGCACCTTTCCACCGATATATGCCACTTGGTCAGAATATTTTTCTAAAGTTACGAAAAGAGGCACTGAAAACGCGCATTTTTAGTTAGTCTACACTGGCATGATGAAGTGGCCACTGCCCACTCCATGGTCCGAGTGCGTCGATGAAACTTACCATTTTGGAAAGCTAATGGCAGCATATTTCCACCATTATATGCCACTTGGTCTGAATATTTTTCTAAAGTTACGCAAAAAGGCACTGAAAACGCGCATTTTTAGTTAGCCTACACTGGCATGATGAAGTGGCCACTGCCCACTCCATGGTCCGAGTGCGTTGATGAAACTTACCATTTTGGAAAGCTAATGGCAGCATATTTCCACGGATATATGCCACTTGGTCAGAATATTTTTCTAAAGTTACGAAAAAAGGCACTGAAAACGCGCATTTTTAGTTAGCCTACATTGGCATGATGAAGTGGCCACTGCCCACACCATGGTCCAACTACGTTGATGAAACTTACCATTTTGGAAAGCTAATGGCAGCACCTTTCCACAGATATATGCCACTTGGTCAGAATATTTTTCTAAAGTTACGAAAAAAGGCACTGAAAACGCGCATTTTTAGTTAGCCTACACTGGCATGATGAAGTGGCCACTGCCCACTCCATGGTCCGAGTGCGTTGATGAAACTTACCACTTTGGAAAGCTAATGGCAGTGCCTTTCCACCGATATATGCCACTTGGTCAGAATATTTTTCTAAAGTTACGAAAAAAGGCACTGAAAACGCGCATTTTTAGTTAGTCTACACTGGCATGATGAAGTGGCCACTGCCCACTCCATGGTCCGAGTGCGTCGATGAAACTTACCATTTTGGAAAGCTAATGGCAGCAGCATATTTCCACCAATATATGCCACTTGGTCTGAATATTTTTCTAAAGTTACGAAAAAAGGCACTGAAAACGCGCATTTTTAGTTAGCCTACACTGGCATGATGAAGTGGCCACTGCCCACTCCATGGTCCGAGTGTGTTGATGAAACTTACCATTTTGGAAAGCTAATAGCAGCACCTTTCCACCGATATATGCCACTTGATCAGAATATTTTTCTAAAGTTACGAAAAAAGGCACTGAAAACGCGCATTTTTAGTTAGCCTACACTGGCATGATGAAGTGGCCACTGCCCACTCCATGGTCCGAGTGCGTTGATGAAACTTACCACTTTGGAAAGCTAATGGCAGTGCCTTTCCACCGATATATGCCACTTGGTCAGAATATTTTTCTAAAGTTACGAAAAAAGGCACTGAAAACGCGCATTTTTAGTTAGCCTACATTGGCATGATGAAGTGGCCACTGCCCACTCCATGGTCCGAGTGCGTTGATGAAACTTACCATTTTGGAAAGCTAATGGCAGTGCCTTTCCACCGATATATGCCACTTGGTCAGAATATATTTCTAAAGTTACGAAAAAAGGCACTGAAAACGCGCATTTTTAGTTAGTCTACACTGGCATGATGAAGTGGCCACTGCCCACTCCATGGTCCGAGTGCGTTGATGAAACTTAGCATTTTGGAAAGCTAATGGCAGCATATTTCCACCAATATATGCCACTTGGTCAGAATATTTTTCTAAAGTTACGAAAAGAGGCACTGAAAACGCGCATTTTTAGTTAGTCTACACTGGCATGATGAAGTGGCCACTGCCCACTCCATGGTCCGAGTGCGTTGATGAAACTTACCATTTTGGAAAGCTAATGGCAGTGCCTTTCCACCGATATATGCCACTTGGTCAGAATATTTTTCTAAAGTTACGAAAAAAGGCACTGAAAACGCGCATTTTTAGTTAGTCTACACTGGCATGATGAAGTGGCCACTGCCCACTCCATGGTCCGAGTGCGTTGATGAAACTTACAATTTTGGAAAGCTAATGGCAGCATATTTCCACTAATATATGCCACTTGGTCTGAATATTTTTCTAAAGTTACGAAAAAAGGCACTGAAAACGCGCATTTTTAGTTAGTCTACACTGGCATGATGAAGTGGCCACTGCCCACTCCATGGTCCGAGTGCGTTGATGAAACTTAGAATTTTGGAAAGCTAATGGCAGCATATTTCCACCAATATATGCCACTTGGTCTGAATATTTTTCTAAAGTTACGAAAAAAGGCACTGAAAACGCGCATTTTTAGTTAGCCTACACTGGCATGATGAAGTGGCCACTGCCCACTCCATAGTCCGAGTGCGTTGATGAAACTTACCATTTTGGAAAGCTAATGGCAGTGTCTTTCCACCGATATATGCCACTTGGTCAGAATATTTTTCTAAAGTTACGAAAAAAGGCACTGAAAACGCGCATTTTTAGTTAGTATACACTGGCATGATGAAGTGGCCACTGCCCACTCCATGGTCCGAGTGCGTTGATGAAACTTACCATTTTGGAAAGCTAATGGCAGCATATTTCCACCAATATATGCCACTTGGTCTGAATATTTTTCTAAAGTTACGAAAAAAGGCACTGAAAACGCGCATTTTTAGTTAGCCTACACTGGCATGATGAAGTGGCCACTGCCCACTCCATGGTCCGAGTGTGTTGATGAAACTTACCATTTTGGAAAGCTAATGGCAGCACCTTTCCACCGATATATGCCACTTGGTCAGAATATTTTTCTAAAGTTACGAAAAAAGGCACTGAAAGCGCGCATTTTTAGTTAGCCTACTCTGGCATGATGAAGTGGCCACTGCCCACTACTTGGTCCGAGTGCGTTGATGAAACTTACCATTTTGGAAAGCTAATGGCAGTGCCTTTCCACCGATATATGCCACTTGGTCAGAATATTTTTCCAAAGTTACGAAAAGAGGCACTGAAAACGAGCATTTTTAGTTAGTCTACACTGGCATGATGAAGTGGCCACTGCCCACTCCATGGTCCGAGTGCGTTGATGAAACTTACCATTTTGGAAAGCTAATGGCAGCATATTTCCACCAATATATGCCACTTGGTCAGAATATTTTTCTAAAGTTACGAAAAAAGGCACTGAAAACGCGCATTTTTAGTTAGTCTACACTGGCATGATGAAGTGGCCACTGCCCACTCCATGGTCCGAGTGCGTCGATGAAACTTACCATTTTGGAAAGCTAATGGCAGCATATTTCCACCAATATATGCCACTTGGTCTGAATATTTTTCTAAAGTTACGAAAAAAGGCACTGAAAACGCGCATTTTTAGTTAGCCTACACTGGCATGATGAAGTGGCCACTGCCCACTCCATGGTCCGAGTGCGTTGATGAAACTTACCATTTTGGAAAGCTAATGGCAGCATATTTCCACGGATATATGCCACTTGGTCAGAATATTTTTCTAAAGTTACGAAAAAAGGCACTGAAAACGCGCATTTTTAGTTAGCCTACATTGGCATGATGAAGTGGCCACTGCCCACACCATGGTCCAACTACGTTGATGAAACTTACCATTTTGGAAAGCTAATGGCAGCACCTTTCCACAGATATATGCCACTTGGTCAGAATATTTTTCTAAAGTTACGAAAAAAGGCACTGAAAACGCGCATTTTTAGTTAGCCTACACTGGCATGATGAAGTGGCCACTGCCCACTCCATGGTCCGAGTGTGTTGATGAAACTTACCATTTTGGAAAGCTAATAGCAGCACCTTTCCACCGATATATGCCACTTGGTCAGAATATTTTTCTAAAGTTACGAAAAAAGGCACTGAAAACGCGCATTTTTAGTTAGCCTACACTGGCATGATGAAGTGGCCACTGCCCACTACATGGTCCGAGTGCGTTGATGAAACTTACCATTTTGGAAAGCTAATGGCAGTGCCTTTCCACCGATATATGCCACTTGGTCAGAATATTTTTCTAAAGTTACGAAAAGAGGCACTGAAAACGCGCATTTTTAATTAGTCTACACTGGCATGATGAAGTGGCCACTGCCCACTCCATGGTCCGAGTGCGTTGATGAAACTTACCATTTTGGAAAGCTAATGGCAGCATATTTCCACCAATATATGCCACTTGGTCAGAATATTTTTCTAAAGTTACGAAAAAAGGCACTGAAAACGCGCATTTTTAGTTAGCCTACATTGGCATGATGAAGTGGCCACTGCCCACACCATGGTCCAACTACGTTGATGAAACTTACCATTTCGAAAAGCGAATGGCAGTGCCTTTCCACCATTTTTAGTTAGCCTACATTGGCATGATGAAGTGGCCACTACCCACACCATGGTCCAACTACGTTGATGAAACTTACCATTTCGAAAAGCGAATGGCAGTGCCTTTCCACCGATATATGCCACTTGGTCAGAATTTTCTAAAGTTACGAAAAAAGGCATTGAAAATGCGAATTTTTAGTTAGCCTACACTGGCATGATGAAGTAGCCACTGCCCACTACATGGTCCGAGTGCGTTGATGAAACTTATCATTTTGGAAAGGTAATGGCAGTGCCTTTCCATCGATATACGCCACTTGGTCAGAATATTTTACTAAAGTTACGAAAAAAAGCACTGAAAACGCTCATTTTTAGTTAGCCTACATTGGCATGATGAAGTGGCCACTGCCCACACCATGGTCCAACTACGTTGATGAAACTTACCATTTTGGAAAGCTAATGGCAGCACCTTTCCACAGATATATGCCACTTGGTCAGAATATTTTTCTAAAGTTACGAAAAAAGGCACTGAAAACGCGCATTTTTAGTTAGCCTACATCGGCATGATGAAGTGGCCACTGCCCACTCCATGGTCCGAATGCGTTGATGAAACTTACCATTTTGGAAAGCTAATGGCAGTGCCTTTCCACCGATTTACACCACTTGGTCAGAATATTTTTCTAAAGTTACGAAAAAAGGCACTGAAATCGCGAATTTGTAGTTAGCCTACATTGGCATGATGAAGTGGCCACTGCCCACTCCATGGTCCGTGTGCGTTGATGAAACTTACCATTTTGGAAAGCTAATGGCAGCACCTTTCCACGGATATATGCCACTTGGTCAGAATATTTTTCTAAAGTTACGAAAAAAGGCACTGAAAACGCGCATTTTTAGTTAGCCTACACTGGCATGATGAAGTGGCCACTGCCCACTCCTTGGTCCGAATGCGTTGATGAAACTTACCATTTTGGAAAGCTAATGGCAGTGCCTTTCCACAGATTTACGCCACTTGGTCAGAATATTTTTCTAAAGTTACGAAAAAAGGCACTGAAAACGCGAATTTGTAGTTAGCCTACATTGGCATGATGAAGTGGCCACTGCCCACTCCATGGTCCGAGTGCGTTGATGAAACTTACCATTTTGGAAAGCTAATGGCAGTGCCTTTCCACCGATTTACGCCACTTGGTCAGAATTTTTTTCTAAAAATACGAAAAAAGGCACTGAAAACGCGCATTTGTAGTTAGCCTACTTAGAGTGCGTTGATGAAACTTACCATTTTGGAAAGCTACTGGCTGCACCTTTCCACCGATATATGCCGCTTGGCCAGAATATTTTTCTAAAGTTACGAAAAAAGGCACTGAAAACGCGCATTTTTAGTTAGTCTACACTGGCATGATGAAGTGGCCACTGCCCACACCATGGTCCGAGTGCGTTGATGAAACTTACCATTTTGGAAAGCTAATGGCAGCACGTTACGAGAAAGGGCACTGAAAACGCGCATTTTTAGTTAGCCTACACTGGCATGATGAAGTGGCCACTGCCCACTCCATGGTCCGAGTGCGTTGATGAAACTTACCATTTTCGAAAGCTAATGACAGTGCCTTTCCACCGATTTATTCCACTTGGTCAGAATATTTTTCTAAAGTTACGAAAAAAGGCACTGAAAACTCGCATTTTTAGTTAGCCTACACTGGCATGATGAAGTGGTCACTGCCCACTCCATGGTCCGAGTGCGTTAATGAAACTTACCATTTTGGAAAGCTAATGGCATCACCTTTCCACCGATATATACCACTTGGTCAGAATATTTTTCTAAAGTTACGAAAAAAGGCACTGAAAATGCGCATTTTTAGTTAGCCTACACTGGCATGATGAAGTGGCCACTGCCCACTCCATGGTCCGAGTGCGTTGATGAAACTTACCATTTTGGAAAACTAATGGCAGTGCCTTTCCACCGATTTACGCCACTTGGTCAGAATATTTTTCTAAAGTTACGAAAAAAGGCACTGAAAACTCGCATTTTTAGTTAGCCTACACTGGCATGATGAAGTGGTCACTGCCCACTCCATGGTCCGAGTGCGTTAATGAAACTTACCATTTTGGAAAGCTAATGGCAACACCTTTCCACTGATATATGCCACTTGGTCAGAATATTTTTCTAAAGTTACGAAAAAAGGCACTGAAAACGCGCATTTTTAATTAGTCTACACTGGCATGATGAAGTGGCCACTGCCCACACCATGGTCCGAGTGCGTTGATGAAACTTACCATTTTGGAAAGCTAATGGCAGCACGTTACGAAAAAGGGAACTGAAAACGCGCATTTTTAGTTAGCCTACACTGGCATGATGAAGTGGCCACTGCCCACTCCATGGTCCGAGTGCGTTGATGAAACTTACCATTTTCGAAAGCAAATGACAGTGCCTTTCCACCGATTTATTCCACTTGGTCAGAATATTTTTCTAAAGTTACGAAAAAAGGCACTGAAAACTCGCATTTTTAGTTAGCCTACACTGGCAAGATGAAGTGGTCACTGCCCACTCCATGGTCCGAGTGCGTTAATGAAACTTACCATTTTGGAAAGCTAATGGCATCACCTTTCCACCGATATATACCACTTGGTCAGAATATTTTTCTAAAGTTACGAAAAAAGGCACTGAAAATACGAATTTTTAGTTAGCCTACACTGGCATGATGAAGTAGCCACTGCCCACTACATGGTCCGAGTGCGTTGATGAAACTTATCATTTTGGAAAGGTAATGGCAGTGCCTTTCCATCGATATACGCCACTTGGTCAGAATATTTTACTAAAGTTACGAAAAAAAGCACTGAAAACGCTCATGTTTAGTTAGCCTACATTGGCATGATGAAGTGGCCACTGCCCACACCATGGTCCAACTACGTTGATGAAACTTACCATTTTGGAAAGCTAATGGCAGCACCTTTCCACAGATATATGCCACTTGGTCAGAATATTTTTCTAAAGTTACGAAAAAAGGCACTGAAAACGCGAATTTGTAGTTAGCCTACACTGGCATGATGAAGTGGCCACTGCCCACTCCATGGTCCGAGTGCGTTGATGAAACTTACTATTTTGGAAAGCTAATGGCAGCATATTTCCACGGATATATGCCACTTGGTCAGAATATTTTTCTAAAGTTACGAAAAAAGGCACTGAAAACGCGCATTTTTAGTTAGCCTACATCGGCATGATGAAGTGGCCACTGCCCACTCCTTGGTCCGAATGCGTTGATGAAACTTACCATTTTGGAAAGCTAATGGCAGTGCCTTTCCACCGATTTACACCACTTGGTCAGAATATTTTTCTAAAGTTACGAAAAAAGGCACTGAAAACGCGAATTTGTAGTTAGCCTACATTGGCATGATGAAGTGGCCACTGCCCACTCCATGGTCCGAGTGCGTTGATGAAACTTACCATTTTGGAAAGCTAATGGCAGCATATTTCCACGGATATATGCCACTTGGTCAGAATATTTTTCTAAAGTTACGAAAAAAGGCACTGAAAACGCGCATTTTTAGTTAGCCTACATCGGCATGATGAAGTGGCCACTGCCCACTCCTTGGTCCGAATGCGTTGATGAAACTTACCATTTTGGAAAGCTAATGGCAGTGCCTTTCCACCGATTTACACCACTTGGTCAGAATATTTTTCTAAAGTTACGAAAAAAGGCACTGAAAACGCGAATTTGTAGTTAGCCTACATTGGCATGATGAAGTGGCCACTGCCCACTCCATGGTCCGAGTGCGTTGATGAAACTTACCATTTTGGAAAACTAATGGCAGTGCCTTTCCACCGATTTACGCCACTTGGTCAGAATATTTTTCTAAAGTTACGAAAAAAGGCACTGAAAACTCGCATTTTTAGTTAGCCTACACTGGCATGATGAAGTGGTCACTGCCCACTCCATGGTCCGAGTGCGTTAATGAAACTTACCATTTTGGAAAGCTAATGGCAACACCTTTCCACTGATATATGCCACTTGGTCAGAATATTTTTCTAAAGTTACGAAAAAAGGCACTGAAAACGCGCATTTTTAATTAGTCTACACTGGCATGATGAAGTGGCCACTGCCCACACCATGGTCCGAGTGCGTTGATGAAACTTACCATTTTGGAAAGCTAATGGCAGCACGTTACGAAAAAGGGCACTGAAAACGCGCATTTTTAGTTAGCCTACACTGGCATGATGAAGTGGCCACTGCCCACTCCATGGTCCGAGTGCGTTGATGAAACTTACCATTTTCGAAAGCAAATGACAGTGCCTTTCCACCGATTTATTCCACTTGGTCAGAATATTTTTCTAAAGTTACGAAAAAAGGCACTGAAAACTCGCATTTTTAGTTAGCCTACACTGGCAAGATGAAGTGGTCACTGCCCACTCCATGGTCCGAGTGCGTTAATGAAACTTACCATTTTGGAAAGCTAATGGCATCACCTTTCCACCGATATATACCACTTGGTCAGAATATTTTTCTAAAGTTACGAAAAAAGGCACTGAAAATACGAATTTTTAGTTAGCCTACACTGGCATGATGAAGTAGCCACTGCCCACTACATGGTCCGAGTGCGTTGATGAAACTTATCATTTTGGAAAGGTAATGGCAGTGCCTTTCCATCGATATACGCCACTTGGTCAGAATATTTTACTAAAGTTACGAAAAAAAGCACTGAAAACGCTCATGTTTAGTTAGCCTACATTGGCATGATGAAGTGGCCACTGCCCACACCATGGTCCAACTACGTTGATGAAACTTACCATTTTGGAAAGCTAATGGCAGCACCTTTCCACAGATATATGCCACTTGGTCAGAATATTTTTCTAAAGTTACGAAAAAAGGCACTGAAAACGCGAATTTGTAGTTAGCCTACATTGGCATGATGAAGTGGCCACTGCCCACTCCATGGTCCGAGTGCGTTGATGAAACTTACCATTTTGGAAAGCTAATGGCAGCATATTTCCACGGATATATGCCACTTGGTCAGAATATTTTTCTAAAGTTACGAAAAAAGGCACTGAAAACGCGCATTTTTAGTTAGCCTACATCGGCATGATGAAGTGGCCACTGCCCACTCCTTGGTCCGAATGCGTTGATGAAACTTACCATTTTGGAAAGCTAATGGCAGTGCCTTTCCACCGATTTACACCACTTGGTCAGAATATTTTTCTAAAGTTACGAAAAAAGGCACTGAAAACGCGAATTTGTAGTTAGCCTACATTGGCATGATGAAGTGGCCACTGCCCACTCCATGGTCCGAGTGCGTTGATGAAACTTACTATTTTGGATAGCTAATGGCAGCACCTTTCCACGGATATATGCCACTTGGTCAGAATATTTTTCTAAAGTTACGAAAAAAGGCACTGAAAACGCGCATTTTTAGTTAGCCTACATCGGCATGATGAAGTGGCCACTGCCCACTCCTTGGTCCGAATGCGTTGATGAAACTTACCATTTTGGAAAGCTAATGGCAGTGCCTTTCCACAGATTTACGCCACTTGGTCAGAATATTTTTCTAAAGTTACGAAAAAAGGCACTGAAAACGCGAATTTGTAGTTAGCCTACATTGGCATGATGAAGTGGCCACTGCCCACTCCATGGTCCGAGTGCGTTGATGAAACTTACCATTTTGGAAAGCTAATGGCAGTGCCTTTCCACCGATTTACGCCACTTGGTCAGAATTTTTTTCTAAAAATACGAAAAAAGGCACTGAAAACGCGCATTTGTAGTTAGCCTACTTGGCATGATGAAGTGGCCACTGCCCACTCCATGGTCCGAGTGCGTTGATGAAACTTACCATTTTGGAAAGCTACTGGCTGCACCTTTCCACCGATATATGCCGCTTGGCCAGAATATTTTTCTAAAGTTACGAAAAAAGGCACTGAAAACGCGCATTTTTAGTTAGTCTACACTGGCATGATGAAGTGGCCACTGCCCACACCATGGTCCGAGTGCGTTGATGAAACTTACCATTTTGGAAAGCTAATGGCAGCACGTTACGAGAAAGGGCACTGAAAACGCGCATTTTTAGTTAGCCTACACTGGCATGATGAAGTGGCCACTGCCCACTCTATGGTCCGAGTGCGTTGATGAAACTTACCATTTTCGAAAGCTAATGACAGTGCCTTTCCACCGATTTATTCCACTTGGTCAGAATATTTTTCTAAAGTTACGAAAAAAGGCACTGAAAACTCGCATTTTTAGTTAGCCTACACTGGCATGATGAAGTGGTCACTGCCCACTCCATGGTCCGAGTGCGTTAATGAAACTTACCATTTTGGAAAGCTAATGGCATCACCTTTCCACCGATATATACCACTTGGTCAGAATATTTTTCTAAAGTTACGAAAAAAGGCACTGAAAATGCGCATTTTTAGTTAGCCTACACTGGCATGATGAAGTGGCTACTGCCCACTCCATGGTCCGAGTGCGTTGATGAAACTTACCATTTTGGAAAACTAATGGCAGTGCCTTTCCACCGATTTACGCCACTTGGTCAGAATATTTTTCTAAAGTTACGAAAAAAGGCACTGAAAACTCGCATTTTTAGTTAGCCTACACTGGCATGATGAAGTGGTCACTGCCCACTCCATGGTCCGAGTGCGTTAATGAAACTTACCATTTTGGAAAGCTAATGGCAACACCTTTCCACTGATATATGCCACTTGGTCAGAATATTTTTCTAAAGTTACGAAAAAAGGCACTGAAAACGCGCATTTTTAATTAGTCTACACTGGCATGATGAAGTGGCCACTGCCCACACCATGGTCCGAGTGCGTTGATGAAACTTACCATTTTGGAAAGCTAATGGCAGCACGTTACGAAAAAGGGCACTGAAAACCCGCATTTTTAGTTAGCCTACACTGGCATGATGAAGTGGCCACTGCCCACTCCATGGTCCGAGTGCGTTGATGAAACTTACCATTTTCGAAAGCTAATGGCAGTGCCTTTCCACCGATATATTCCACTTGGTCAGAATATTTTTCTAAAGTTACGAGAAAAGGCACTGAAAACTCGCATTTTTAGTTAGCCTACACTGGCAAGATGAAGTGGTCACTGCCCACTCCATGGTCCGAGTGCGTTAATGAAACTTACCATTTTGGAAAGCTAATGGCATCACCTTTCCACCGATATATACCACTTGGTCAGAATATTTTTCTAAAGTTACGAAAAAAGGCACTGAAAACGCGCATTTTTAGTTAGCCTACACTGGCATGATGAAGTGGCTACTGCCCACTCCATGGTCCGAGTGCGTTGATGGAACTTACCATTTTGGAAAACTAATGGCAGTGCCTTTCCACCGAATTACGCCACTTGGTCAGAATTTTTTTCTAAAGTTACGAAAAAAGGCACTGAAAACGCGCATTTGCAGTTAGCCTACTTGGCATGATGAAGTGGCCACTGCCCACTCCATGGTCCGAGTGCGTTGATGAAGCTTACCATTTTGGAAAGCTACTGGCTGCACCTTTCCACCGATATATGCCGCTTGGCCAGAATATTTTTCTAAAGTTACGAAAAAAGGCACTGAAAACGCGCATTTTTAGTTAGCCTACACTGGCATGATGAAGTGGCCACTGCCCACTCCATGGTCCGAGTGCGTTGATGACACTTACCATATTAGAAAGCTAATGGCAGCACCTTTCCACCGATATATGCCACTTGGCCAGGATAATTTTCTAAAGTTACGAAAAAAGGCACTGAAAACGCGCATTTGCAGTTAGCCTACTTGGCATGATGAAGTGGCCACTGCCCACTCCATGGTCCGAGTGCGTTGAAGCTTACCATTTTGGAAAGCTACTGGCTGCACCTTTCCACCGATATATGCCGCTTGGCCAGAATATTTTTCTAAAGTTACGAAAAAAGGCACTGAAAACGCGCATTTTTAGTTAGCCTACACTGGCATGATGAAGTGGCCACTGCCCACTCCATGGTCCGAGTGCGTTGATGAAACTTACCATTTTGGAAAAATGCCACTTCGTCAGATTATTTTACTAAAGTTACGAAAAAGGCACTGAAAACGCTCATTTTTAGTTAGCCTACATTGGCATGATGAAGTGGAAACTGCCCACACCATGGTCCGAGTGCGTTGATGAAACTTACCATTTTGGAAAGCTAATGGCAGTGTCTGTGAAGTTGGCACCTCATTTTTTAAAAAGTCTAGTTTTTTTTGGAGTTCTGAGTGCACCCCAAAGAGTTCTGGAGTTCTCTACCAGTTTTGGAAATAGTTCTGGCGAATTAAGCAAAAAAAACCACTATCAAAGTTTGGGGTGCTAACTTCACGAATTGGATTTTGAATTTCGGCCATAAATCTTAAACTATTGGAGATAGATATATCGTGTAGTACACTTTTCTGTAGAACTATTGGGGGACTATCCAGAACTCTAATAAAATTTTTGGATTTACGAAAAAAAATTTTTAGTACATATACCGGACGAAGAGTACCAAGTTACTATACTAAATCTTCAGAACTATTGTAGCAATGCTCAGAAGTGCAATAATTTTCTTACATTTCTAAGAAACATTTGTTGGTACTTGAAATTTTCAAAAAATGAAAATCGGCCATAACTTTTAAAATACTCGATACAGAGCATGAGGTTTCTAGACGAAATCTTTAGAATTCTGGAGGGCTATCCAGAACTCTAATAAAATTTTTAGATTTCCGAAAAAAAATTTTTAGTACATATACCGGATTTAGGGTACCAAGTTACTATACTAAATCTTCAGAACTATTGTAGCAATGCTCAGAATTGCAATAATTTTCTTACATTTCTAAGAAAGATTTGTTGGTACTTGAAATTTTCAAAAAATGAAAATCGGCCATAACTTTTAAAATACTCGATACAGAGCGTGAGGTTTCTAGACGAAATCTTTAGAACTCTGGGGGGGGCTATACAGAACACTAATAACATTTTTGGATTTCCGAAAAAAAATTTTAGTACATACACCGGATGTAGAGTACCAAGTTACTATACTAGATCTTTGGAACTATTGTAGCAATGCTCAGAACTGCAATAATTTTCTTACATTTCTAAGAAACATTTGTTGGTATTTGAAATTTAAAAAAATGAAAATGAAAATCGGCCATAACTTTTAAAATACTCGATATAGAGCATGAGGTTTCTAGATGAAATCTTTAGAACTCTGGGGGGATATCTAGAACCCTAATAAAATTTTTGGATTTCCGAAAAAAAATTTTAGTACATACACCGGATGTAGAGTACCAAGTTACTATACTAAATCTTCAGAACTATTGTAGCAATGCTCAGAACTGCAATAATTTCCTTACATTTCTAAGAAACATTTGTTGGTACTTGAAATTTTCAAAAAAATGAAAATGAAAATCGGCCATAACTTTTAAAATACTCGATATAGAGCATAAGGTTTCTAGACGAAATCTATAGAACTCTGGGGGGGGGGGCTATCCAGAACTCTAATAAAATTTTTGGATTTCCGTAAAAAAAAATTTTAGTACATATACCGGACGTAGGGTACCAAGTTACTATACTAAATCTTCAGAACTATTGTAGCAATGCTCAGAACGGCAATAATTTTCTTACATTTCTAAGAAACATTTGTTGGTATTTGAAATTTAAAAAAAATGAAAATGAAAATCGGCCATAACTTTTAAAATACTCGATATAGAGCATGAGGTTTCTAGATGAAATCTTTAGAACTCTGGGGGGCTATCCAGAACTCTAATAAAATTTTTGGAATTCCAAAAAAAAAATTTTAGTACTTATACCGGATGTAGGGTACCAAGTTACTATACTAAATCTTCAGAACTATTGTAGCAATGCTCAGAATTGCAACAATTTTCTTACATTTCTAAGAAACATTTGTTGGTACTTGAAATTTTAAAAAAATGAAAATGAAAATCGGCCATAACTTTTAAAATACTCGATACAGAGCATGAGGTTTCTAGACGAAATCTTTAGAACTCTGGGGAGGCTATCCAGGACACTAATAAAATTTTTGGATTTCCGAAAAAAAATTTTAGTACTTATACCGGATGTAGGGTACCAAGTTACTATACTAAATCTTCAGAACTATTGTAGCAATGCTCAGAACTGCAATAATTTTCTTACATTTCTAAGAAACATTTGTTGGTACTTGAAATTTTCAAAAAATTAAAATGAAAATCGGCCATAACTTTTAAAATACTCGATATAGAGCATGAGGTTCCTAGACGAAATCTTTAGAACTCTGGGGGGTTATCCAGAACTCTAATAAAATTTTTGGATTTCCGAAAAAAAATTTTAGTACATATACCGGACGTAGGGTACCAAGTTACTATACTAAATCTTCAGAACTATTGTAGCAATGCTCAGAACTGCAATAATTTTCTTACATTTCTAAGAAACATTTGTTGGTACTTGAAATTTTAAAAAAATGAAAATGAAAATCGGCCTTAACTTTTAAAATACTCGATATAGAGCATGAGGTTTCTAGATGAAATCTTTAGAACTCTGGGGGGGCTATCCAGAACTCTAATAAAATTTTTGGATTTCCGAAAAAAAAATTTTAGTACATACACCGGATGTAGAGTACCAAGTTACTATACTAGATCTTCAGATCTATTCTAGCAATGCTCAGAACTGCAATAATTTTCTTACATTTCTAAGAAACATTTGTGTGTATTTGAAATTTTCAAAAAATGAAAATAAAAATCGTCCATAACTTTTAAAATACTCGATATAGAGCATGAGGTTTCTAGACGAAATCTTTAGAACTCTGGGGGGCTATCCAGAACTCTAATAAAATTTTTGGATTTCCGAAAAAAAAAATTTAGTACATATACCGGATGTAGATTACCAAGTTACTATACTAGACCTTCAGAACTATTGTAGCAATGCTCAGAAGTGCAATAATTTTCTTACATTTCTAAGAAACATTTGTTGGTATTTGAAATTTTAAAAAAATGAAAATGAAAATCGGCCATAACTTTTAAAATACTCGATATAGAGCATGAGGTTTCTAGACGAAATCTTTAGAACTCTGGGGGGCTATCCAGAACTCTAATAAAATTTTTGGATTTCCGAAAAAAAAAATTTAGTACATATACCGGATGTAGAGTACCAAGTTACTATACTAGATCTTCAGAACTATTGTAGCAATGCTCAGAAGTGCAATAATTTTCTTACATTTCTAAGAAACATTTGTTGGTATTTGAAATTTTAAAAAAATGAAAATGAAAATCGGCCATAACTTTTAAAATACTCGATATAGAGCATGAGGTTTCTAGACGAAATCTTTAGAACTCTGGGGGGCTATCCAGAACTCTAATAAAATTTTTGGATTTCCGAAAAAAAAATTTAGTACATATACCGGATGTAGAGTACCAAGTTACTATACTAGATCTTCAGAACTATTCTAGCAATGCTCAGAACTGCAATAATTTTCTTACATTTCTAAGAAACATTTGTGTGTATTTGAAATTTTCAAAAAATGAAAATAAAAATCGTCCATAACTTTTAAAATACTCGATATAGAGCATGAGGTTTCTAGACGAAATCTTTAGAACTCTGGGGGGCTATCCAGAACTCTAATAAAATTTTTGGATTTCCGAAAAAAAAAATTTAGTACATATACCGGATGTAGAGTACCAAGTTACTATACTAGACCTTCAGAACTATTGTAGCAATGCTCAGAAGTGCAATAATTTTCTTACATTTCTAAGAAACATTTGTTGGTATTTGAAATTTTAAAAAAATGAAAATGAAAATCGGCCATAACTTTTAAAATACTCGATATAGAGCATGAGGTTTCTAGACGAAATCTTTAGAACTCTGGGGGGCTATCCAGAACTCTAATAAAATTTTTGGATTTCCGAAAAAAAAAATTTAGTACATATACCGGATGTAGAGTACCAAGTTACTATACTAGATCTTCAGAACTATTGTAGCAATGCTCAGAAGTGCAATAATTTTCTTACATTTCTAAGAAACATTTGTTGATATTTGAAATTTTAAAAAAATGAAAATGAAAATCGGCCATAACTTTTAAAATACTCGATATAGAGCATGAGGTTTCTAGACGAAATCTTTAGAACTCTGGGGGGCTATCCAGAACTCTAATAAAATTTTTGGATTTCCGAAAAAAAAAAATTTAGTACATATACCGGATGTAGAGTACCAAGTTACTATACTAGATCTTCAGAACTATTGTAGCAATGCTCAGAAGTGCAATAATTTTCTTACATTTCTAAGAAACATTTGTTGGTACTTGAAATTTTCAAAAAATGAAAATGAAAATCGGCCATAACTTTTAAAATACTCGATAGAGAGCATGAGGTTTCTAGACGAAATCTTTAGAACTCTGGGGGGCTATCCAGAACTCTAATAAAATTTTTGGAATTCCAAAAAAAAATTTTAGTACTTATACCGGATGTAGGGTACCAAGTTACTATACTAAATCTTCAGAACTATTGTAGCAATGCTCAGAATTGCAACAATTTTCTTACATTTCTAAGAAACATTTGTTGGTACTTGAAATTTTCAAAAAATGAAAATGAAAACCGGCCATAACTTTTAAAATACTCGATATAGAGCATGAGGTTCCTAGACGAAATCTTTAGAACTCTGGGGGGTTATCCAGAACTCTAATAAAATTTTTGGATTTCCGAAAAAAATTTTTAGAACATATACCGGACGTAGGGTACCAAGTTACTATACTAAATCTTCAGAACTATTGTAGCAATGCTCAGAACTGCAATAATTTTCTTACATTTCTAAGAAACATTTGTTGGTACTTGAAATTTTAAAAAAATTAAAATGAAAATCGGCCTTAACTTTTAAAATACTCGATATAGAGCATGAGGTTTCTAGATGAAATCTTTAGAACTCTGGGGGGCTATCCAGAACTCTAATAAAATTTTTGGATTTCCGAAAAAAAAATTTAGTACATACACCGGATGTAGAGTACCAAGTTACTATACTAGATCTTCAGAACTATTGTAGCAATGCTCAGAACTGCAACAATTTTCTTACATTTCTAAGAAACATTTGTTGGTACTTGAAATTTTCAAAAAATGAAAATGAAAATCGGCATAACTTTTAAAATACTCGATATAGAGCATGGGGTTTCTAGACGAAATCTTTAGAACTCTGGGGGGCTATCCAGAACTCTAATAAAATTTTTGGATTTCCGAAAAAAATTTTAGTACATATACCAGATGTAGGCTACCAAGTTACTATACTAAATCTTCAGAACTATTGTAGCAATGCTCAGAAGTGCAATAATTATCTTACATTTCTAAGAAACGTTTGTTAGTACTTGAAATTTTCACAAAATGAAAATGAAAATCGGCCATAACTTTTAATATACTCGATATAGAGCATGAGGTTTCTAGACGAAATCTTTAGAACTCTGGGGGGGGGGGGCATCCAGAACTCTAATAAAATTTTTGGATTTCCGAAAAAAAATTTTAGTACATACACCGGATGTAGAGTACCAAGTTACTATACTAGATCTTCAGAACTATTGTAGCAATGCTCAGAAGTGCAATAATTTTCTTACATTTCTAAGAAACATTTGTTGGTACTTGAAATTTTCAAAAAATGAAAATGAAAATCGGCCATAACTTTTAAAATACTCGATAGAGAGCATGAGGTTTCTAGACGAAATCTTTAGAACTCTGGGGGGCTATCCAGAACTCTAATAAAATTTTTGGAATTCCAAAAAAAAATTTTAGTACTTATACCGGATGTAGGGTACCAAGTTACTATACTAAATCTTCAGAACTATTGTAGCAATGCTCAGAATTGCAACAATTTTCTTACATTTCTAAGAAACATTTGTTGGTACTTGAAATTTTCAAAAAATGAAAATGAAAATCGGCCATAACTTTTAAAATACTCGATATAGATCATGAGGTTTCTAGACGAAATCTTTAGAACTTGGGGGGGTTATCCAAGAACTCTAATAAAATTTTTGGATTTCCGAAAAAAAAATTTTGTACATATACCGGACGTAGGGTACCAAGTTATTATACTAAATCTTCAAAACTATTGTAGCAATGCTCAGAACTGCAATAATTTTCTTACATTTCTAAGAAACATTTGTTGGTATTTGAAATTTAAAAAAAATTAAAATGAAAATCGGCCATAACTTTTAAAATACTCGATATAGAGCATGAGGTTTCCAGATGAAATCTTTAGAACTCTGGGGGGGCTATCCAGAACTCTAATAAAATTTTTTGATTTCCGAAAAAAATTTTAGTACATACACCGGATGTAGAGTACCAAGTTACTATACTAGATC
This sequence comes from Sicus ferrugineus, assembly GCA_922984085.1. NCBI lineage: Eukaryota > Metazoa > Arthropoda > Insecta > Diptera > Conopidae > Sicus > Sicus ferrugineus. The sequence continues at coordinate 68,839,464 of OV277348.1, forward strand.
TTCAGAACTATTGTAGCAATGCTCAGAAGTGCAATAATTTTCTTACATTTCTAAGAAACACTTGTTGGTACTTGAAATTTTCAAAAAATGAAAATCGGCCATAACTTTTAAAATACTCGATGTAGAGCATGAGGTTTCTAGACGAAATCTTTAGAACTCTTGGGGGGTTATCCAGAACTCTAATAAAATTTTTGATTTCCGAAAAAAAAAATTTTAGTACTTATACCGGATGTAGGGTACCAAGTTACTATACTAAATCTTCAGAACTATTGTAGCAATGCTCAGAACTGCAATAATTTTCTAACATTTCTAAGAAACACTTGTTGGTACTTGAAATTTTCAAAAAATGAAAATGAAAATCGGCCATAACTTTTAAAATACTCGATATAGAGCATGAGATTTCTAGACGAAATCTTTAGAACTCTGGGGCGGGGGGTTATCCAGAACTCTAATAAAATTTTTGGATTTCCGAAAAAAAAATTTTAGTACATATACCGGATGTAAGGTACCAAGTTACTATACTAAATCTTCAGAACTATTGTAGCAATGCTCAGAACTGCAATAATTTTCTTACATTTCTAAGAAACATTTGTTGGTACTTGAAATTTTTAAAAATTTAAAATGAAAATCGGCCATAACTTTTAAAATAATCGATATAGAGCATGAGGTTTCTAGACGAAATCTTTAGAACTCTGGGGGGTTATCCAGAACACTAATAAAATTTTTGGATTTCCGAAAAAAAACATTTTTAGTACATATACCGGAGGGAACCAAGTTACTATACTAAATCTTCAGAACTATTGTAGCAATGCTCAGAACTGCAATAATTTTCTTACATTTCTAAGAAACATTTGTTGGTATTTGAAATTTTCAAAAAATTAAAATGAAAATCGGCCATAACTTTTAAAATACTCGATATAGAGCATGAGGTTTCTAGACGAAATCTTTAGAACTCTGGGGGGCTATCCAGAACTTAAAACGGGTTTAAGAGACGCCATATTGAGTGTTTATATGCTAAGTGTCACGGGAAAACCCTGGAAGAAATGTTTGAGATAACCATAGATATATTTAGTACTATACAAAGCAGTAGTTCCCTCCGTCAACAAACAACCACACAAATGAGTAATATGAATTTATTGGATTCCCACATAAGACCTCCTGCGCAGAAATGTTTGGAAAGGCTGGAGGCAATGCAAAACATGCCGAGGGGGCCACAGGAAAAAATAATTTGTTAATTTTGCAATAAAAGGGGACATATGAGGGAAAAATGTCTGGTGAGGGAAAAAACTCCGTATTGCCAGAAGTGTTTTAAATATGGGCATGAGACAAACTGGAGGTGCGGCAATCAACGGAAACAGGACCACGGGACAAATAACACCACGAGAGAACCATTTAATGGTTACCGAGGTCAGTCGAACCGGAGAGTGCAAATGCCACAAAGGAACCAACCACAACAGAATTGGCAACCAAATCCGATGCAACAGAATTGGCAGCAGACTCAGAGGAGGTTCGAAAACCCGAAATCGAATGCATCAAACGGTGTGCAAAGGCAGGGTGCAAAGAACATATCAAACGGAGCAAACCGAATGGTGTCTCATTGGTGTAACAGACCAGGACATATGGTGGCAGATTGCCAGCCTAAGAGAAATTGGGAATAAGTTTCAAGGCAATCCCCAGGGAAAATGGCAAGAGCCCAGAACAGGCCAGTAATCTGGGAATCCAATAATAATAGGAACTTAGGGCCAAACGAAGGAGTAACTGTAAGTCCGACATTGGAAACGATTGTGGATGCGATACCAAATTCAAGAGATTTTGGAATTAATACAAGGCCAAATAGTACAAATGATGAAGAGAAGAACAATTTGCAGAGGAAGCATACGGTTATAGGAGCAGTAGATTCAAGAATGTAAAACCACGATCTGGAGCAGAAGTCTTTTTGATTGAATTATAATTTATCCAATAGTGATAAACAGACTGAGACAGGAGTAGCTGGATATACCTGGACTCAAACCCAGTCAAATGACGTGTTCATTGAATTACCTTGCGCGGAGGCTATAAATGGAAAACTCGTTTTACTGGGGGATACGGGAGCGGATACAAGCCTGATAAAGGAAGTTTCGTTAAAGGATGGTACAATTGTAAACCACGAGGATACGAAGAGTTTAAACGGAGCATTTGGTGGATGCGTGACCACCAAAAGGGTCACTGCATATAGTATCCTCAGAGCAGGGAGTGCCAGCAGATGGCATAATTGGCAGGGACAATTTGTGGAATAGATCGATTATAAACACAGTTAGTAAGCAAGTAACATTTATAGATGAGAAGAAGAAACACATTGAGACCCTGGTTATGCGGTCAAATGGGGAATTAGATCAAATTTTACATAATAAAATTTCGAAAGTAATGGCGAGAACTATTAGAGTAATTCCAGTTAGGATCGGAACAAATATTCCGGAAATAATAGTTCGTAAACAGGAAATTGTTCCAGGACTTTACATAGAAGAAACTTTGCTTAATGTGGAAAATTTAAAAATTTCTTTACCCGTATTAAAATCAAGCGGGTAAGATTTTGCCTTTAACCGAAATTTCGCATCAGATTTCACAACTCTTAATAACTTGCAGTTAACAAAACAAGTTAATATGAATTACATGACGATACATGTGAAAAATCGAAGAAGAAAAATTAGTAGAAGACTAGAATTTAAATAAGAAAAAAACTTGAATAAAAATTGTAAATATGATTGGTCTTAAGTTAGTAGAGTTAATAATAAAAAAGTTTAGTAAAACTATAATAATAAAGATAATAATTTTATTTAAGTATCGTGTATCAGAATTTGTCAGTAAAAGTCTAAACGCCTTTTTCGGCTATATCAATTTAGTCGAAACAATGGGGAAATAGGAAAAATAGATCAGGCTAATATGTGAATATATATTCAAAACATATTGGACGCGAGGTAAAAGTAATCCCGTTCCACATTATAGACTATTTCATTCATCTTAGATAATTTAGGATAGTCAGAATAAACTTCAACTGATACGATGGAAATCGGGAGGAAGGCAGTCCTGACTACTTCAACGGATATGACATTGGCAAAGATGACTCAAAACAATGTCCAACGATTCGGAAATCTTACTTACAAACTAACCCTAAATGTTGAAAAAAATATATATACACAAAAAAAAAACAAAAACGAAAATACATAAAAAGTTATAAGAATTAATACTAAAATAAAATAAAAAAAAATAATTTTAAAAAAGAAGACATATAGAAAGAGAAATAAAAATGTAGAATAGAATAAGAAAAAAAAAAGAATAAAATAGAAAAGAAGTAAGTTAAGAGAAAGGAAAGACTAAAACAAAATAAAAAAATGGGAAAAAAATCTTACTAACACAACTAACTTATACTAACCATTAACTCGTCAATATTTAGCTACGTGCGTTTCAGCAAGCAAAAGTCTGCTTACTTAAACGCAAATTACAACATTTGTACCAAAAAGGGTACAGATTACCTCGTTGCTTCAAAACAGCAACGTCCCAGGTCTTTTAAAACTAAAGAAATTCAAAACCAGAGAAAAAACCTGAGGAAGAATTGAATCAAGCCGCCTTTAGGGCATTGCACTTAGCAATTAAAATTATGCTGGCAAAGCATTTATTTAAGAGTATTAAAACATAAGAAAAAAGAAGAAAAAAATCGTTTCAACAAGCAAGACAAATTTGCTTATTCAAATGAGAAAAAAAACAAGGGTGAAATGAAAAGAAGAAAAAATTATGTAAATAAATTCCAGAAGATTAAATATCTAAATTAATCAATGTGATAAATTAATTGAATTTTAAGAAAACAAAAAGTTATTGCTCGAATAATCAATGAATGATTTGTGTAATTTTTAAGACAAAATATACGAATATAACATATTGTAATCTATTGTAAGAATAAATTCATTTTCATTAACACCTTTGTTAAGGATAATTATTAGAATACAAAAGATAATAAAATAATTTCAGTTACAAATACACATCAGGAATATCTATAAATATGTTTAATGTCTTATATTTATCCATACGGATTCTGGAACTAGCTTCTTAAAAGATTTCTAACAGCTAGAATGTGTAAATTTATGGTGATAACAAAATAAACTGGACATAATTTATAAATTTATTTCATACCATATAAATAGTTAAGGAAATGTAATTTATATTTATTAAAGAGAATTAAGTCAACAACAACAATAACAACACGAAGAAAACAACAACAACAACTGCCGCGACAGCAAATGCAATAACAGAACAACACAAATAGTGCTTAAAACGCAGGAACATCAATATCAACTAAAACCGTCGGCAACAACAACATCGCCAGTAATAGAAGCAGCAACAACGGCATCGCCAGTAATAAAAGCAGCAACAACAATGGCGACAGAAAACTCAAAAAGTCGAATGCCGCTGCGTACCGATTAATTTCCTGGATGTCGACACTATCTTATGAACCTCACCCCCTATCTCTATCAAGCTTACACCCGGTTTCAATTATTGTTCCACAGGACAACTTCACATTATAACGAAGCAGATTTACAAGTCTATAAAACAATTTTAATCAATACTAATGCTCACAGCCGTAACTCTAATGAAAATTAACAAATGAAGGGAACTACGGTCTAGAGCCAAGTATACTGACGTCATCAAGGGATTATTCAGTGATAAATATTTGCCGACCACGCCGCACAAACATAAAAAAGGAACCGGTATATGGTGAATTAATAGTTGTAAGCGTAACTTACAATTAGCGGCAAAAAGTTCGGTCGTTATTCCGTAATAAAAGAATCTAATAATAAATTAAAAAGGAATTTTTCAAAAGTATTGGACAACGATGATCATTTATATCTCCGCTGGAAACATTTGAATGTTGGCACACATATTCGAGACTATGGCCAGTAACCAAGTCATTTGGGAAATATGGTATGATAATCAGATGGATGCAGTAACCAAGTCAGTTGTGCAAAATGGACAGAAGAAAATAAAACACCGAAGGAAAAAATTGATGAAGACATTGAAGTAATCTACAGAAAACTTCAGGACACTAAAGAATACGCCGATAGTTATATTCAAACTTACACAAAATATATTAACGAAATTGAACGAATTGAAAGTCATCTATTTCAAGAAGCACAAAGACCCAAATCAACAGCTTCATTGGAGGAAAAAATTCTAAAGGAAATGTCAAAATTAGTAAGTAGCGGAATTAAAAATTTTAAACGAAGACGTGTAATTACTAAAGGGATTGATGTCTCTGGCAAGCGGATTTGGTGGAAATGGGAAGTTATTCCACGGATAACAATGGATTTTGCTTCCTTCCCACCATAATATATACATTTTCAAAATTCGCATGGGCTGTACCTTTAAAATCTAAAACATCTGCTGATGTCAACAAAGCCGCGGAAACTATATTCAATTCGGGTCGGATACCAAGAACCGATGACGACAAGGAATTCCTCAATCGACAATTCCAAAATTTAATGAAAAAACATCACATCACCCATTACTCTTCGTATAGTGTATAGTGTGATTGAAAGCGTCAATTGTTGTGCGTTTCAAGTTCAAGGACATGAAACTTTTGCACTCGAGAGGTGACTCTCACTCACCACATGATTTAATGCCGAAACTCGAGAGGTGACTGGTGACTCGCTGACCGATGCAGATATACAAAGCAAAATTACAATGGCTAATGTAGTATTAGTTGTTCTAGTGGTACTGGTAGTACTAGTAGTAGTAGTAGTTTATTTAGTTTATTTATTTATTATTTATTTCTGACATATAAAATAATCATAACTAAAATAAATCCTGCGAAGCTTTACGGGCTTGTCTGCAGGAATAAGTTCAATTTTAGTTAAAAAGCATCAAACAAATTAATATTCATACGGATAAAACAATTTTTCAATGTGCTGATGGTCTGTTAACTCCTTTCTTCTCGGATGATTCGCTGTGGTACTTAAGCTTTGTCATTTCTAAGGTTGTTAATGTTGTTATTTGTATTGCATCTTTATCAGTTTTGTGAATTTATGAAGTGTTGTTTCAGCAGACGTTTTCGTTTTGTCACATCAGTTATATTAATTAGACTTGTTGGAAGCTCATTAAACAGTGCTGGCATCAATGATGGTAGAGTGTACTTTCCGTAGTTGTTATAGAGTCTCTCAACTCTATATCTTCCCTCCATTCTTTTTATTCCCCCGTTTTGTGTTGATGACTGATGCCTATCCTGTAATTCTGCTCATTATAGAACTCATTTAAGAGAGTTGATTTAAAAATTCCTTCAACAAAAATTCCTTGTGATGATGTACCCCAAGCGGCAATCCCGTGACGAATGTATGATTCTCCTAAAGCGTGATACACTTGTTTGGCTACTTTAGAGCTGCTGCAGTTGTTAATGTGATAGAGAACGTGTGATGTTCTTCAAAGCTTTTTAATAATGTATTCTACGTGTATTCTCCACTTCAGGTTATGGTCCACAATGACACCAAGATACTTAAACTGTGTTACCTGCTCTATTGCGATGTCGCAAGTATCGTTGTATTCTAGAATGTTATTAGCATGTAAGCACTCAAAGTTATGGAATTTTAAGTTTATGTCCTGGTACACAATATGTGGAGGCTTTATATGCATTAGTTTCGTTTTGCTGGCGTTTAACGTTAAAGCATTATCATGCGCCCATCTGATAATTGTGTTTAATTCCTGTTGCATCAATGACGTTGCTGTGTCTAAGCTTTTGTGTGTCACGACTATCGCTGTATCATCCGCATAGGCAAACGATATACTATGATTAAGCTGCCGGAGCATCTCAGTTGCATACATTATGTAGAGGATGGGTCCTAATTTCGAACCCTATGGGACTCCGTGAGTTATAAAAACTCAACTTGTCACTAATTTTTTTCTGGGTCTTAACATAGTAGTTTCGCAGTTGAAGATAGCTCTCAAACCATTCGAGGCACTTCCCACGCACTCTATATATATATAAAATTAATAACATATTTTTATGTTTTAGCGTATCAAATGCCTTGCTAAAGTCGATGAGAAGAACTAGACTATGTAAGTTATTACTTAAACCTGAATTTAAATTGCTCGCAAATTGACCCAATAGTTTTTGGATATTCTTATTTTTTCTGGAAACCAATTGATTGGTATGTATAATTTTATATTTTGCGATGAAGTCACTTAGTCGTCCAGCTACTATTTCCTCCATGACCTTTTCTATAGCTGGTAAGATGGATATTGGCCTGTAATTGTTACAATCAGACTTAACTCCACTTTTGTATACAGGTCGTATAATTGCTGTTTTCAAGAGTGTAGAAACCCTTCCATTAATGCTCATGTTAATTAATTTTGTTAAAATGGGAGTTATGATATCCGCATTCGTTTTAAGATCCCTGGGCCTAATACCATCATACCAAGCTCCTTTGCTTTCTTTGATTTTGAAAACTTCAATTTCGCTGGCGTTTTCCATATAGGAGTTTGGAGTTTGAGTTAGTTCTAACATCATTATGGGCAGTTTGGATCTCGCAATCATGTATTATACGTAAAATCGTAAAATATCAATTTAGTGCGTTAAAAAAGCCGTAAAATATAACCGAGCGTTCGCGGTTTAAAATGCCAACAGCAAGGCGTCGAAATATCGGCCGGCGTACGCGCAACGGAAGTCAACAAAATAATAATCAACTGAATGAGACTGACGAAGAGCGTAGACAGCGTTTGGAAGCAAATCGATCAAGAATTTCTCAAGCGCGATTCATTAGGACTCTGGAACAACGGATACAATCGAGTGCGACTCGCTCAGTTGGAGCTTACGCACAAAATAATTTTGACGTAGACAAAACAGACGGCCAAACGTCAAAATTCGTAACGAACGTTTGGCGTACAGATACGATCCAACAGTCCATTACGCAGCGAATGCATTGGTGGACTTCGGAACAATGAGTACTGCTTGTGAATATTGCAATGCTTTGAGGTTCCGATATGAACCGCCAGGACTATGTTGTGCGAGCGGAAAGGTAATATTGCCACAATTGACCCAGTCACCAGAGCCTCTGACATCATTGCTTTCTGGCCAAGCACATCTACATAAATTCTTCATCGTACTAAATTTGTTTTATTTTAATTCACACAAATCGAAGATGTATTCGGTTTGACAAATCATTTCTCGACGAACTGAATTCTTAACAGCCTGTATTCTATCTCGTCGGAGAAAGAGACATGAAATTGAACAGCTAGATAATAATAACGGGTGCAACATTAACTGCTTTCTTCAAGTTATGTCAAAATGACGCCACAGCAACGCGTGGCCGGGTACATCTAGTTCTTTCTAAAATTTTTTTTGTGTTTCGATTTTCCACCTTCGATAATATTTTTTACTTTATGACTCTATAAACGTTTCTTTACACTTTCAAAATGTTTTGTAACTCACTCTCACTTTTTAAAATATTCTCAAGAATACACGCAACTTATTCGTTCCAAATTCAGACGCAGAATGGAATTCGATTATAACTTCTGGTTATTTCATACTCTAGCTGAAACCCTTAAAAATAAATAAAAATTCTTGTTTATTTTAATTTTATTTTTCGCTTCTAGAAATTCGATCATAAGCAATAAAACAAGGTAACCTTCAAATTTCCGTAAGCATTTTAAGCTAAGCCGTAGTTCGATCCCAAGAAATAAACAACAGCAAGAACAACAAGGCGAGCCCGCTAATTGTTTACATTAAATTTTCTGAGACCGCGTCTTGAAAAACAAACAAGCCAATTAAATAAAGAACAACACAAAATCTGCCCTCGCTGCCACGATCCGCACACAGTGCTGAAGCTCGAAGCCATCCAGCACACCATGACTCACGTCACTCGCCCGAGCACACCATGACTCACGTCACTCCCCCGAGCCTTCACTCTTTCCCCTTGTCACTTACTGTTCACCAGAACATCCCGCCCATCGAGCCATCACTATCCCTTCCGCCCCCTCTCCCCCCCCCCCCCCAACATCTTCCAGTTGGAAGTTATGCCACCTGAAAATCTGGAAAAAATCAACGAAATCCTGGAAAAAATCCAACAAAGAGTCACTAAATTCCCAAATCCCTACAAAAAATCCCCACAAAAAATGCATGACAAAATTCCTCAATCCGCCAACTCGCTCTGCACTTATATAGTCTATCTCACTCTTGTACACGCTGAGCCCCTTTGATGAATTAATCCACCGAAATACACGGGTGAATGCATTAGTACAGAACGCACCTATATAGTACATACTACCATTGTGCAAATTTGTCATTTTCATATCATATATACCAATAATGTATGCATAATGTTCCAATGCAAAATGTATTCGATCAGCCCGGAAACTTTGGGTTTTGATTTAAAAAATTAAGTAATTTTACATTCAAAATAAAATTTTAATACATTTGTACTTACAACTTTCAGTGCAGGTGGCTTAGTTCCTGGTTTGTGTTCCTCTGCAATTGTTTTAGCGCATGCTCGTCCGAAAACAACTAAATCCAACAGAGAATTAGCGCCCAAGCGATTAGCACCATGAACTGATGAAGAAGCACATTCACCAGCAGCATACAAACCGGGAACCACTTCGTCATTGCCGTTACAATCAAGGGTTAAAACCTGGCCGCGATAATTCGTAGGTATCCCACCCATGTTATAATGAACGGTGGGGAGTACTGGTATTGGCTCACGTGTCACATCGACACCGGCAAAAATCATGGCCGTCTCTGAAATGCCTGGCAAGCGCTCAGCTAATTGCTGTAATGGCAAGTGGTGCAACTGTAAGAAAACGTGATCTTTCTCAGGACCGACGCCTCGGCCCTCTAAAATTTCAATCGTCATAGAACGCGAAACAACGTCACGTGAAGCCAGATCCTTAGCAACTGGCGCATAGCGTTCCATAAAACGTTCTCCTTTAGAGTTGACTAAATAACCACCTTCCCCTCTGCAGCCTTCCGTAATTAAACAACCAGCACCATAGATACCAGTGGGGTGAAACTGTACAAATTCTAAGTCTTGACATGGTAGTCCTTGGCGTGCAACCATAGCATTTCCATCACCGGTGCAGGTGTGAGCTGAAGTACAGGAAAAGAAAGCGCGACCATAGCCACCTGTAGCAAGCACAGTATTATGGGCGCGAAATCGATGAATACTACCATCTTCCAAGCACATGGCTAGGACACCACGACATTCGCCATCCTCCATAATTAAATCAAGGGCAAAATATTCAATGAAATAGTTGCAATCGTAACTGAGTGACTGCCCATACAGTGTGTGCAGAAGTGAGTGGCCGGTTCTAAAAGTTAAAAATTTGCTCATAAAAAATTGCAAATGAAGTAACTCATGTAACCTTGAGTAAATACCTATCAGCTACAGCGCAACATCTATGCGCTTGCCCCCCTTTTCCGAATTTTAAGCTCTGTCCACCGAAAGCACGTTGATAGATTTTACCCTCTGGTGTACGAGAGAAAGGCATGCCGTAGTTTTCCAATTCAATAACAGCGTTCGGAGCTTCACGCGTCATGTAATGAATAGCATCCTGATCACCCAACCAATCTGAACCTTTAATAGTATCATACATGTGCCATTTCCAATCATCAACCTCCATGTTGCCAAGTGCAGCATTGATCCCACCTTGTGCAGCAATCGTGTGTGACCGTGTGGGAAATAATTTTGTAATAACCGCTGTTTTAAAACCTTCTGCCACCAAACCGAAAGCTGCTCGAAGGCCTGCGCCACCAGCTCCAACTACAACGGCATCATAAGCATGATCCACAATTGGATAAACCTTGGAAATTGAAAACTCCTTAATAGAGGCATCATCTTTTCCATTCGTAATATGCAAACGCCGATGGAGTATTATTTCGGCGGGGCTGATCTGTGGAAAATTATAGAAGTTCAAATACATATGATTTTAAAAATATGCGTCATTGTATTTGATCCTGTCAAACAAAAGGCAAAAAATGCTTGATGATAAATACGTAGGGAATTTAAAACTTATTAAAAATCTCAGTAAGTGATGAATTGAATTGAATTGAAATTTTATTGAGCCTTTTTTTCAACAACATTATAAGTTTACAAAAATTCAAATTACAATTGTGGATAAAAATTAAAGACTATAATGTATTATCTAAAAAACATATATGTACAGCAGTATCAAACTTATTAATAAGAAGAGAACATTGAAGAAAACAATAACATGAACATTAAACGCTCTTGCTCCCGGAGCTGACATGGATTGAGATATATAGATCACTTAACCTAGATTAGATCTTAATGCTAACTTAATGCTAACTTAGTGCTCTAAGAAAAGAAAAATAAAGAAAAAAAAAAAATAATAAAAAATTAATACAAAACCAAAAAAGAGAAAACAAACCTTTTAGACACATTTGAGTGCTAACCTCTATGAGAATCAGGAACTGTATTTTTATAAAAATTGTGACAAAGTGACACATTTAAATCAAAATTAGCGGGAGCTTCGTTAGCGAAGCCAATGGGTGATAAATACCTTAAATTTGACCAGCTAAAAACTCTTTGTTGGTTGAAGATATCAAGAATGCAATCGTTAACATGGCAAGAAATTCTATTGATAAATCTATGTAGAATATCTGACACGTAAAGGCCAATTGGGCAAACTTTAGCTTCCGAATAAACGAAAGGATTCGAGAAACGTTTTGTAGGCGATTGGAAATACTTTCCAATGCAATGACGTAAGAACCTTGCGTTCTAAAATTTCAAATTCTCTAATGACAGTTGGAGAAACGTTAAACCAAATAGGAAATCCATACAAGATAACAGGTCTAATACAGGTTTTATACAACAAAAGTTTTGTCCTCTTTGGTAAGTTTCTGTTCCAAAAAATACTTGAAAAAGTGCCCAAAATTCTGTAAGCTTTTTTCAGTACAATTCTTGCATGTTTGTTAAATTTCAGAAGACTGTAAAAATTAATGCCAAGATATTTAATGGAATCCTTGAAAGGAATCTCAGACCCATTCAGAGCGAATTGTAAAGTTTTGCTTTCAGGCACAACAAACGACTTACATTTCCCTGAAGCATTCCTGATGCAAATGGCTTCACTTTTAGATGCATTAACTTTAATACCCCATTTCTCGTAGAAACGTCGTACAATTTGCAGATGTTGCAAAGTCTGATCTAACGCCAACTTAGGGGACTCATGGTGAGAGTACAGAAGAGAGTCGTCAGCATACAAAAGACCCGTCGAATTAGGCCCAAAGTGTGGGAAATCGTACATTAAAATATTGAAAAGATGAGGAGCTAAGATGGAACCCTGAGGGACTCCACAACTTATGTCACCAATATCCGAAAGCAATCCATTAAAAAGAACGCAAAACTTTCTGTTTGCAAAGAAACTCTTGAATAATTTAATAATTGAGGGAGCGAAACCAATTTGAAACATTTTAAAAAGAATTCCGTTATGATATGCGCGATCAAAAGCCTTATCAATGTCTAAAGAAATTGCAACGGTGCAACGACGATTACGCAAGTTAGAAACTATATCATTTTGAAATTTCAATAAAGCATCAACTGTTGAGTGACCTTTTTTAAAACCAAACTGCAAATTTGGAATATAAGATGGATCCAGCCCGACGTCCATAATTCTGCGAATAACGTTTTCAAAAAGCTTTCCTAGATTAGACAACAAAGAAATTGGTCTCAGATTATTTACCTCAAAGTTGTTTGACTTTTTTTGAATAGGAATAATCTTAGAGACTTTCCACGCGTCAGGAAAATATGAATTATTTAAACAATTATTAAAAACAATTGCAATATATTCAAAAGCTTTCATAGGAAGTCTTTTAATTAAGAAATTAGAGACGTCATCTAGACCAGAAGACCTTTTGCTATTCAGTTTAACAGCACAAGAGAAAACTTCGTCCAAATAAGTCAACCTAGGAAGGTGGCATTCATTGAGTGCACTTAAAACATTACTAAAAATATGGATGCTTTGTGGAGATTGAGCAAAAATATTTGTTAGCGAATTTTCTATATAAGAAATGTCCCTGCCAGGAGGAGAACCCTTGTAAATATTGGAAAAATGAGCTAGCAGATGTTGCAGTTTTTCATCGTTATTTTCAATATCGACGCCGTTAACTGAAAGGTTTTTTGCTAATGATTTTTTTTTAGCTCCTATTAAACTATAGATTTGTTTATGAGCCCTTGGGCCTGGCACAATTTTGCTCAGTTTAACGCTAAAAATTTTGGACTGTTCAATTTCTACTTGTTTTTTAATAATAATGCTCAACAGTTGAATTTGCTTAGACAGGAGTAAGTAACTTGGACTTGAACGGTTGAAATTACAATGATAAATACGCTTCAAATCCCTCTGCCAACGATGCTTGATTTTAAACAAATATTTTATATTGTCAGAAATAATAATTTTTTTATTTTCTCTAACAATTCTTTCAGAATGAAGTGTAACCAATGAATTTAAAGAATTAGAAAACAGTGATATGAAAGCATCAATTTCGTGATTACTTAAATTTCTACAAGACGGAGGAAAATGATTTATTATTTCATTAACGAAATCATTTCTAAACGTATCCCAATTGGTTCTTCTGAAGGAGGTGAAAAAATGGGGGGAATGGAGAAGAAACTCAAAATCCGTGAATTTAATATGCAATTTAAGAGGGTAATGATCAGAAAAAGTAGGAAGACTGGAAATTTTAAAATTTGGATTTGTGGAGTTTAAAAGATTTGAGCTGATTAGGAAGTGGTCAAGAAAAGACGAACCGTTAGGATAAGAAGGTGTTGAGTCCGATAACCTTGTGAAGCTGAGAATATTGTGCTGTAACCAACTGAAGAGTGCATTACCATTGGTATTATTAATGGAATCACCCCAGTCAACGTTTTTTGCATTGAAGTCTCCTCCAACAATGGTTCCATCAAAATTTTGAGACAAGCGCGCTAAGATTGATAGCCCATCATAGACTAAAGAATGTGGAGAGTTACATGGAATATAAAACGACCCAAATAAATATTTCTTGGTGACACCATTAACTAGAGTGTCAATTGATATAAATAAATTAGGAAAACTTATTCCAACACCGTTAATTTTCGAAAATTTCAAAGACTTCCTTAATACTATGCCAACCCCAAGCTGACTATTATCACGAAGAAATGTAAAATCCTCCAGGTAAACTTTTTGATTAGCCCTCAAGTGAGTTTCCTGAACAAACGCAACGTCAATGTTATTTAAATTTAACAACTGTAGTAAATCTAGTCTTCGGCTCACTTCAATTAGTGACCTAACATTAAATGAAAGAACGTTAAGAAAATCACGGACCATAGGCATCGTTAACTTCTTGTAAAAGAGACATGCAACGTTTCTTAGCTTCCACTTTTGACAGTGATTTGTAATCTGATAAAAATAACACAATTTTGTCTTCTAAAGAAAGCTCCACAGGTTGACACAGTGAGTTTGCAATCTCTAAAAATTCCTTAATTAAAGCAGGCCTTGCGGATTTTTTCGGAACAGAATCTTTAAAAAGACTGGCAAAAGACCTGTTAGGAGATATGAAGTTAGAATTGTTAATTGAAGTGCGCACATTAGCTGAAGCCAACATTTTTCTATCAATAGATTCTTTTTTACGATTATTTTTGCCTTCAACGAATTTCTTGAACACTGGGCAACCTCTAAAACTTGACGGATGGCCAGACTGTTGGCAATTCACACAATAAGGCAAATTGTTCGCATTCGAAACAAACTTACAAGCCCCTGGTAGATGCTTTTGATCACACTTAACGCAACAGAAGGGTCTGTTGCAATTATTGGACATATGACCCCATTTCTGGCATCTCCAACACTGTACCTCCTTCTTAGAATTTCTGGGTGATTCCCAAGTGATCCTTTGGTTAAGAAGGAACCTTAGAGCTGTTACCTCATTTGCTGACTTTCCCAAATTCAACGTAATAAGAAATAAACCTGTGTCAATGTTGTTTTTTTTCGAATAAATGGTTGAAAACTTTGAAACGTTCGACACTATGTTTGGAACTAAGAAATCGATTGCACTCTTGATCTCGTCAGTTTCAGTATTATGATACAGTCCCCGTAAAACCAACTTAGTATGTTTTAGCTGTTTGGGAGTGTAGGAGTACGACTCCACATTTTTATCATTTAAGAGTTGCATCATTTCGGAATGAGCTGATGCACTTTTAAGATAAAGTTTACTCTTATTTTTGTTTTTGTTTACAATTTTAAAAACAATATTTTTCTCATTTAATTGCTTAACTAAATGTTTGATATCTACATGATATAGAAAAATTGGAGGACAAAAGGTATTATCAATACTTTTAACATTGGCTTTCTGATGTGCAGGTTGCCGAGGTCTAACGGTAGTCGGGTCAGATTCAATTTCCAGTTTACCTAGTATAGCAAAACGATTTTCTGAACTTATCTGTTTCGATTGAGAAAGCTGCACTTGACTCCTCATAGCGTAAGATGACAGATCAATTTCATGATTACTTCCTGTTCTGCGGCGTTTATTAACCACATTTTCAAATTCCTTAGTGTTGACATCTGTACATTCCATTGAAGTAGTTGAAAATTCATTATGGCGATCAGAAGCCGGTTGAACGTTGACGACAGACACAGCGCCAAATTGAAACATCTGAGACTCGCTTGAACCTCGACCATCTGTAGTAGGAGTAGCATCAAAACATGCATTCGCCAAATCCTGATCCAGTGACTTTTTTGATGACGGCAACAAAGACTTATCCGGTGGCACTTTTTTAACCTTGAGATTGGCTTGCGAAGCCATTTAAAAACCGTAAACCACTTTACACTCTTATGAGCGAACTTTTGTGGTCAAAATTATTTGCAAAATCAATGCAAAGGCAAAGAAATTAATATTTTTTATTTTTTTTATATAAAATTTTTATTTTTTTAGTAGGAAAGAAATCACGTCCGACTTTGACCTCAGTAAGTGATGAAAAACACAAAATATACATTATATCTTGTTCATTTTTATAATATTTTTTTGCTTTTAGTGACGCTTTCCACCCAAGAATTTATATATAGATTTGTAATCACTTTCAAATTCCCTACGAATTGATCATCAGGCATATATATGTAGGGTTTATTTATAATATGAATTACAAGTTTATTTATTAAATTAATTAAATGAATTATAATTATATGACTTGTATGAATTGAGTCGAAGAACACTTTTATTGGCCATCATCGTCGACCACTCGTCGTTACTGCGCCGCGATCTTCTTTCGACTGACTTGCGAACTTCCTTTTACGCTTTCTCTTCAGGGTTGCAGCAAAATTCTACTCCCACATTCCGGCCATCCTACAACGTATCTAACTCAAAGGATTCGACTGGTTCGTTCTCGTCTTCATCTTCGCCGGCGCGTGACCGCTTCATATATTCAGCGCAGGTTGTTGTTTGGCCGGGACCGTCGCTGCCGCCTATCAGGGACGCAAGACGCAGATTCATTTTTTAACTGTCAAAATTACACGGGCTCTTATGGAGATCGAGAAAAAAGTTTGCTCTCCATTTTGCTTCCCTATTTTGCTGCCGCACTTTGCATCCCGCATCCGAGCTAATTCTAATTTTGAGGGATGCAAAAGCGTTCTCGTTCTTCTTCGTTGTTTGTGTTTGTTGACATTTCATTCTTTTTGTATTTTTCTGTTGCTTTTTTTTATTATTATTATTATTTATTTATTATTATTAAAAATAAAAAAATTCATTAATATTTAATATTTTATTAAATTACTGTAAACAGCTAAACTAAGAGAATTTAAAGACAGAATAAACTTCGAGAATTTGGTATTGCGTTGAATTGTATTTATTGAATCTCTACTGTAAAATTTTTGACATTTCATACTTTTGCTTCCCGAAAACGCTTCTCTGCTATTTGGTTTAAATCCGAGCCATTTCTTGCGTCCCTAACTTGAATCTGCGCCTTGCGTCCCTGATTGTGTTTAAGGCTTTAGTCATTATGCAATATAATTATGGCAACTCTGGCGAACATTCGGAAATTCAGTAAATTTCACTACACCAGTGATGTCCAAGAGCAGCCATTTAGGGCACTCAATTTTTGAGTGGCATAATATGTATACATTGGCGGTGGCGAGATCTGTCTTCTTGAAGCGGCTTCTTGAAGCCGGCTTCGAGAAGAACGCGTGGCGACACCTAGTTTCTTCTTTCATGATAAAATTCATATACATGTGATTTCTAAATGTGTGTGAGTGAAATTTACTGAATTTCCGAATGTTCGCCAGAGTTGCCATAATTATATTGCATGATTAACAATTAAAAAAAATGAAATTCTGTGTCTGTATAATTTTTTTCAAATTAAAGTCATTCGCATAGTTGCCAAATACGGCCGTATTCGTTGCCAAAATAGGATACGTAAACTAAATTTTTAAAAAAATAGAATTTTTACAAAGAACTTCGGTATGGCAATCATACAATTTCATGATGGCGGACACTTCGTTTGTTGTTCTTTTGTTCTTCAGTTTTATACTTGCTTGGTTTTATTTTATATCAACACTTTATGATTTTAAATATATTTATTTTATTTTATTTATTGTTTTTTAATCATATTTTTCAATTTTCACTTTATTTAACACTTTATTTTCACTTCCAAAGCGCAGTATAAAAATGTAAACAAATCTTCGGGAAACCTCTTCGGAAGTCGTTCGGGCGACAACTGTTTAATTGTGTGCGTAAGAAGAACCGAGAATCCAACAGAATTTGGGCTTCAAAAAAACTCTCCACTTGAAGAATGTGTGGAGACTTTTCTCTCCTCACATCCCCTCTCTTTCCCAGAAACTTTTGAAGAAAGAAGCCTTAGTCTCGCCAGGCGGATTGAGTGTATTTGCCGAAATACGTCAGTACCCATCAAACCATCAACGAAGTAGGGCTGTATGCTGCGCTCATTTGATTATGCTACACCCAAAAAATTATATTATTTAATAAAAAATAAAATGATTGATTTAAAACATCAAATCGAATTTTTATGTATTTGTAATGCTTTCAATGAGGCACAATGCCTGGTTTGCTTTACTTCACTTATCAAAACAAATAGATATTCTTTGAAAAGACACTTATAGTATGCGTTTTGTCTATATTTCGTATTCCGAGACAGAACGGGAAGAAATCTTTTCTGATTTATCTGCTGCAATAATCCAAAAATGTAGTGCGCAAACAAACATAAATCCAAAAAAAATCCATGATTTGTGTTTCAGCGCATCTATTTTTCTCAGTGCTGAGTGACAAAAATTTCCAACACACGATCAATTGTGATAGTATGTGTTTGGACACCACTGCACTACATACATTTAGGAATCACACGTATGTATATGATTTTTAACTTCAAAGAAGAAACTACATAGGTGTAGCCATGCTTTCTTTACGAAGACAGCTTCAAGAAGCCGCTTCGAAAAGACAGATGTAGCCATAGCCAATTGGTGTCATTTGTAATTTCTACATACATAGATGAAGAAAATGGTTGAGAACTATATTTCCTCTAAAAATTACAAAAAAGATATTCTGTATAATCATTACATAATTCTGCCTAGAGTTGAAATCTCACAATAAACTACTTCTACAAAACGTATCTAAATGCATAAAGCACAGAATTTTATGCTTACCCGCAGACGATTGCTATTAGCCAAATTGCCCAGTATTCTATACATATGCGCCATTACTAAACTGTGTTCTGTTATTACCTCATATAAAACTAATTCTTAAAATTTATACAATTACACATGTATTCTCTTATCTAATACCCAATATAACAGATATTAGGAGATATGGATAGGAGATGTAGAACAGCTAAACGAGAAACCAACTTCAGATCCGCAAACCAATCAAATAACCGATTCATTAAGGCGAAATCGCAATCGCACGTTAGATCGGTCGCGCATTGACCGGCGTTTGGTCGACTTTACAGAACATTTACGATAAAAGCTCTCAGGACACCCGTGGTGTTTTTTCCAATACGAAATAGAACTTCAAGCGGTCGTGCGTTTGTCAGCTAATCATTGTTGCCATTTATAGCTAATATAAAATATTTTTCCGCAACTATGAAGACGATATCGTAAAAGGGTTTATACGTAAACAAATAGCGTGTTTTTATCAAACTCACAGACTAAAGGTGAAATCCAATAAAAACCTTTACATATAGTACAGCGAAAGAAGACGTTGCATAGTAAATGCTTTTAAAAGAGGTGTAAATCGACACTACTCCCACTTTTCCCCTTCCCACTAACATTTACCCTTCTAAACCAACGAATGCTTTGCATGGATGGCATCCCCTGAGCTTGTTTCTATCTGCCATAAAAAAAAAAATAAAAAAAAAATACCTTCTCCACATCAGGTACCAAAAATTCCGCAATAATCTTTTAAAACGATTGGCAACTCTTTTCAATATTTTAAATTGCTGTCAAATACCAACTAATTTGAAAACAAAACTCTCCGCGGAAAGGAGCTTAGTAAATTTGGAAGATTACCTGGATTTCACAATGTATTTCCCATTATTTCACAATGGATTTCCATTCTTAAGTTAATCAGTTTGGTTTTTGAAATATGAACGCGCGAGTCAGTTGAAAGTTGGTCAACTCAAGCGTTGGCTGGCGCGTTTACGTGATACAGAGAAATTTATGATAAAACGCTTGAGGTCGAATTTCGGTTTGTCTTACACGATTGCATATTTTCCATATAATCTAACGCGCGACCGACATAACGCGCCATTGCGGTTCCGCCTTTATTCGTGAGAAACAATTGGATGTATTAAGCACTACATACATTATTACTTAAACACTATTGTTAGCACTATACACTAAATACTTTGTCTACGGTTATTTTTAACTCTTTTACTTATTGCTTCAAACACAATTGGAAAAACTAAACACTAAATAAATTTGTCTTCGGTTATCTTTATCTCATTTTCTTACGGACAAAACGAAATTACACCCCACGGACAAAACACAAAATCTGTCAATTCCTGTGTTGAAACCAGGGTTCGTAAATGCTCGTTCCGGCTCGCTCGCGCTCCCGAGCAGGAGCAACAGAAAAAATTATCAGCGCTACAGCTCGCTCAAAAGAGCCTTTGCTTACGAGAGCAGGAGCGAGCCCGAGTCGTGGCTCTTAACTTTTTTACGAGCACGAGCACGAGCCGCTCATTTTCAAATCGAGAGCACGAGCGAGCCGGAGCAAAAAACAATAACAGCAGTGAGCAGCTCCGATCAACTGCGAGCTCTGAGCTAGTGCGCAGCTCCGAGCTCCGATCAACTGCGAGCTCTGAGCTAGTGAGCAGCTCCGAGCTATCGGGTAGTGAGCAGCTCCGAGCTCCGAGCTCCGATCAACTGCGAGCTCTGAGCTAGTGAGCAGCTCCGAGCTCCGATCAACTGCGAGCTCTGAGCTAGTGAGCAGCTCCGAGCTCTCGGGTATGAGCAGCTCCAAGCTCCGAGCTCCGATCAACTGCGTGCTCTGAGCTAGTGAGCAGCTCCGAGCTCTCAGGTAGTGAGCAGCTCCGAGCTCTCAGGTAGTGAGCAGCTCCGAGCTCCGGAGCCTTCGTAAGTGAGCAGTCGATTGATCGCTTCTTTCGCTAGGAAGATTGTAAGAGGCGTTCATAAATCTTTTTAAAAAATTGCTTAGATTTATAATGAATGACCTTTTGGTGAATAAAAAAAATGTTTATATTAATTTGGATAGCAACAACAGTTGCTTTTGCAGTCGAGAGACAATTTAAAAATTATGCATCATATACACATATACTTTCTCTCCTATCCTAAAATAATATTATGCGTGAGAGGGAGAGAGAAGCAGTAGCAACGATTTTTATGAAAGGCGAATAGTTTTATTGCTTTTTCTTACCCCTGATTTTTTATTTGGAAACGGTACCTATTTTTAAAGCCATACCGAGGAGCATCTTTCATTTCAAAATTCCCAGAACGAAAGCGAGCGAACCATTTCCTAGCAGTTGATTGGGATGCAGTATCTTCGCCATAAACACCACAAATCTTTTCATACGCCTGTGCAGCATTCTTCCTTTTGTTGTAGTCAAATTGTAAAATACAGCGTATTTTTTCAGAAATTTCACCCATTTTTGCTTTGGAATAACTTTTAAAACGACGCAGATCGTACTAACCGTTTCAAAGTTATGACACTTTACAGTAAAGCGATGAGAAAAACGCCGAATACTTTTCCCCCAACCCAATATCGGCGTTTTTCTCATCGCTTCACTGTAAAGTGTCATAGTGTCATAACTTTGAAACGGTTAGTTCAATCTGGCAACTTTTTTTGGTTGCTTGATATATATATATATATACAGAAAGCGTAAAAGGAAGTTCGCAAAATTCAGCGAGTCAGTCGAAAGAAGATCGCGGCGCAGTTACGACAAGTGGTCGACGACGATGACCAATAAAAGTGTTCTTCGACTCAATTCATACAAGTCATATAATTATAATTCATATGATTCATTTAATAAATAAACTTGTAATTCTTATTATAAATAAACACTACATATATATATATATATATATATATATATATACATATATACATATACATATACATATATATACATATACATACATACATACATATATATATATATATATATATATATATATATATATATATATATATATATATATATATATATATATATATATATATATATATATATATATATATATATATATATATATATATATATATATGTAGTGTTTATTTATAATAAGAATTACAAGTTTATTTATTAAATGAATCATATGAATTATAATTATATGACTTGTATGAATTGAGTCGAAGAACACTTTTATTGGTCATCGTCGTCGACCACTTGTCGTAACTGCGCCGCGATCTTCTTTCGACTGACTCGCTGAATTTTGCGAACTTCCTTTTACGCTTTCTGTTCAGGGTTGCAGCAAAATTCTACTCCCACATTCCGGCCATCCTACAACGTATCTAACTCAAAGGATTCGACTGGTTCGTTCTCGTCTTCATCTTCGTCGGTGGGCTTCATATATTCAGCGCAGGTTGTTGTTTGGCCGGGACCGTCGCTGCCGCCTACTCTTTGGACGTTACAGGTGTCCTTCGGCTTTGCCTTAGTCACTTCGTAGGGCCCAAGATATTTTGTCTTTAGCTTGAAGTCTCCCCCGAATTGCGTCTTCTTAACAGCGACCAGGTCACCTTTTACATATTTGACTGCTGGTTTACGCCTTAGATTATATGTCTTCTTATTTTCTTCCTGGATCTTAAGTATTTGTTGCTTAGCACGCTGCCTCATCTCGTCGCGATCTTCGTTGAAGGTTGCCTTCGTCTCGCCATCGAGAATCTCTTTGATCTTCAGGTCCTCTTTTACTCTCATCTTCGCTCCTACTAGTAATTCAAAAGGCGTTGTATCGATGCTTCTGCAGTAGGCGGAATTGATGACCTGCTGAACTCGGTCAACGTTTCGGTACCATTTAGAGGGGTCCTCTAGACTAAGTTTGGCTAAGACTGTGGCAATTATCGCGTTAAGCCTTTCCACCTGTCCGTTTGACCTTGACAGTCCGGTAGTAATTTTGAAATGTTTGAAGTTTTCTTCCTCGCAGTATTTACGGAATTCATCGGAAGTAAATGCTGAACTTCGATCTGATATGATCGGTACTGGATTACCAAATGTAGTACCCTGAATGCGCATCTTAGTTATTACTTCGTTTGCTGATGTGGTTTTCGTCGGATGGAGCCAACAAAACTTCGTAAAGGAATCAATTATCGCAAAAATATGTTTATATTGTTTATTGGTAGATTCTAATGGTCCAAGAAAATCAATATGATAAGTGTGAAGCGGTACTTCATCTTTGTTTAAAGGGTGGAGCTCTCCCTCTCTTTTGCCTTGCTTTCTATTTACTATTATGCATGGTATACAATTCGAGATGTGACATTGTATCTTTTTGTCTAATTTAGGTATAAAATAATTTCGACACAACAATTCCCTTGTCTTTTTGACACCAAAATGCCCCTTCTCGTGTGCTTGTCTAATTATTTCTCGCTGCATCGCCTTGGGCACGACAAGTAGATCTTGGTCGTCTTTCCATTTATACAATATGTCGCCTTTTAAAAAGTAATTGTCACGTGATGACTCACCTTGAAGATTTCCAATTATCGTTTTTGTATCGTCGTCTTGTAACTGTGCTCGTCGTATTTTAGCAAGAACGTCGTCTTCGGTGATAATCATGACTGCATACCGGCTTAAGGCGTCTGCGTGCTTCATCATTCTCTGGTGCACAAATCCTTTTTTTCCATAGTCTTCGCGAAGGCGTCACGAGTTTAAAATGTAGTCCCAACAGGTAAACTCTGAATTTCTTTAGTGCCTCAATTGCTGCCAAAATTTCTAGCTCGTAACTTGTATATTTTCTTTCCGCTTCGGTGGTCTTTTTACTCATAAAGTATACTGGATGCAAGTGCCCGTCTTCGAAAAACATCTGTAGTAACATAGCGCCGTATCCGTCAATTGACGCTTCTGTGTGCACCTCAGTTTCCAGATTTTGGTTAAATATGCTCAAGACGGGTGCGTTGGCTAAAATTCTCTTTAACATATTAAAAGCATTTACTTGTTCGTCATTAATTTCGAACTTACTATTCGTTTTCTTTAAGTCGGTTAGCGGCTTTGCAATTAAAGAGAAGTTTGGAACAAATTTCCTAAAATATCCCGCAAGTCCGAGAAAGCTTTCCAATTGCTTTAGTGTTTTTGGCATTTTGTATTTGTTTAATGCATCAACTTTGACTGGCGATGGTGATATTTTGCGGTCCTCTATAACGTGGCCTAAGAATTCCACTCGTTTCTTTAAGAAATGACATTTTCGAACGTTTATTTCGAGCCCATAATCCCGACAAAGATTTATGACCTCTTCTAAATTTTTAACAGCTTCCTCCTCATTTTCTGAGGGAATAATAATATCATCTATATAAGGCAGAGCTATACCTTTGCGTGTTAGTTCACGAAAAATTGCTTTAATAAATCTTTGAAAAACGCCGGGAGAATTTGATAGTCCGAAAGGAACTTTACAAAACATGTATTGGCCATGGTGGGTAACGAAGGAGGTATATTTACGGCTTGATTCGGCTACTGGGACATGAAAAAAATCCGTTTCTTAGATCGATGGTACTAAAAATTGTACCGTTTTGTAGCCTGTCGAGTTGATCTTCTACCAGCGGTAGGGGAAAACGATCCTTCATTACAACTTTGTTGATTTTTCGAAAGTCTACGCAGAGTCACGGTGTCCCTCACGTTTTTTACCAGGACCACCGGGCTGCTAAATTCGGAATCAGAATTCTCTATGACGCCATCCTTCAGCCACTGTTCCACTTGATCATCTACGATATATCTTTCTGCTATTGGCAACCTACGCGGTCTCGCGAAAATAGGAGCTTCGTCTTTAAGCAGTATATGCATTTTAATTTCAGTTGACTTACACTTTTCTGGCTTATAATTGTTTATCAACTCGCGTATCTTTCGTTTCGCATGTGTACTCGCGCTTTCATCGATATTTAAATCGTTCTCACTCGAAATCGTGTCAATTTTAAAATTACTGAATTCATCTGCTTCAAAGTTTATCTTATTTTGTACAGTTTTCATGTTTTTAATGTGAACACCGTCGCTATTTACTTTAATTTCAGCCTGCCGACAAAATTCTTCGCCCAACACAACCTCAACGTCTATGTATTTCGACAGCACAACGTGGAAATTGACATTGTATGTTTCACCATCAATTTGGATGTCATGTTTGAAATTGCCAATAGGCTTTATTTTATTATCTATTAACACAAAAACCAATGAGGTAAATGTTTGATGGAGTTATATGTGGCCTGCCTAAGTCATTATAAACACATTCAGTTACGATGTTAAACATACTATCCGTATCCAACAAACAGACGTACTTTTTATCAGAAATTTCCACTTCTTTATTCATAGCACTGAATTGTTTCTTCAAGTTTCCAACATTGCTATTTAAATTGTAATTTTGTCTTTTGGGACAGTCTTTTGCGATGTGACCGAATTGGTTACACTGAAAACACTTCGTGCCTTTGCTTTTGTTTTTGCACTCGATTGATTTGTAGCCCTTTCTACCGCAATTATAACAAGAGAATTCGGGTTTTTTATCACTTTTGTCTATCGTAATCATATTTTTGTCCAGTTTACGCGTTTCATTTCATTTATTTTTTCTAGAATAAGCTTCATATACGCGCAATTTTTCTTTAAAATCTTGCATATTTGAAGCGCCATACAGAATAGATTTATTAATGTTCAAATCTTTTATGCCGTCGATTATATATTCAATTAATCCACTCGATTCTATGTTTCCGCGCGAAGCAATATCCCTCATTCTATAAAAATATGTTTTTACATTCTCGTCTTTATTAATTTTTGTTTCAACTAGTGTTTTATGCAAGGTAGCACTATTTATAATGCATTCAAATTCGCTTAAAATAGCTTCTCTTAACTTTAAGTAGCTTAATATACCACTCTCGCTTTGAATGAAAGTACGCGCCACTCCTCTCAATGCTTTCTTCGCGAATACAAATTTCTGAAAGTCGTTCCAGTTCATGATAGTTGCCACTTCTTCGAATTCATTCAGCCATCTCCCTATCGTCAATGTTTCGTCACCAGAAAAAGTGCGAATAGAATCTTCTATGTCGCGAAAGCTCATAGCGAAATGTGCGCTTCGTTCTGCTGCGCCATCTCGTTCTTCTTGTCGTCGTGGTTTCCCGTTACAACCGGTGTTGCTATGTGCACAGCTGCCACATTCATCGTCGTTCTTTGCGGCATAATCGCTGCCATCGTCGTGTTCGTCGTTATGTTCTTCCTCACCTTCAATAACTGCAGCGCGGTTTGCGCCAAACAAATTTCCCTTCTGTAAATTCTTAAATATGTGGAGTTCTAAATTGTCCACGTTGTACTCAATTTGCAAAGCATTGTAAATTGTTACTAAGTCGGCGGCTGTTAGATTGTTTCTTACGTATTCGAGCTTCGTTTCGAATTGAGAGCTCTTTTCGTCAAAGGTGAAGCCTTGGAACTCTCGCAAACGGGTTCTATTTAGCCTATCGCCGTCTCTCTCGAAGACGTACTTGTGCAGCACCAACACGATTGCGCGTGAACCGGTGCGCAAAAGTCTTTCGATTGGCATGAACTGTTGCAATTACGCCATGACTAAGCACCGTTATTAATTCCAAACGCGAAAAATGCACTACAACCGCTTAGTCGAACCGGTGAACGCCGTCGAAAATCACTCCACTTCTTCAAATTCCGGTTGAGCCCCCAAAATTTGTAGGGTTTATTCATAATAAGAATTATAAGTTTATTTATTAAATGAATTATATGAATTATAATTATATGACTTGTATGAATTGAGTCGAAGAACACTTTTATTGGTCGTCAGTAATCACACACCACTTCTTCTTACTTACAAATCGTCCGTCCGTCCGTCCGCGTGTCCGACTGTTTCAATTCCAAACTGCCCTACATAATAAAGAATATTTGTGCCAAATTTCATTGTGATATCTTTTTTCGTTCTCCCGTAATCATGATTTCAACAGATAGACAGACAGAAAGACAACAAGAAAGACAGACAGACAGATGTATAGTCTTCTATATCTATGTCGTCTTCTTCTCTGCATTACAAACGGAAGAACAAAGTGAATATTACCTACTCCCTTCAAGTGTGGGGTAAAAAAAAACAGTCCTTTATTTCGTACACCAATCTTCCCACTTTAAATCTTGCCATGGTCATCAAATTGATAATAGTTTTTGATATCTCTTCATTCAAGTTTCTTACCAATTTCTCCTCCTCCATTATATATTTAATCAATGATAATAATATTAATCGTCTCAATTAATTCTCATTTAAAAATTTACATAAAATTCAGTATATTAAGAAATAATACAACTATATTTGTTAATTAATATCAAACTAGTTCTAGATTTCCTCAAATGTTCCAAAGTTTATAACCTAGTTTAATTTAGATCATGCTAATAATTTTGTAGTCAAGACTGAAATTATATATATATATACATATATGTAAATAATACTACGATCACTGCAAACGAATCCTTCTATTTTTAAAATGTTTAACTAAAGATGTTATTGTTAATGATGGTGATGATAATAAAGTTAATGTTGCAGATTTCACTTCAGTCTTCTTAAAAATTTAAGTACACTTTCTTAAAATCTTTAAGATTTGGTTTTGCGGTTTAACGTACTCTTTGTAAATGCTTTGGGTTTTAGGTTTGCATTTCAATACGCTTTATCTCTTCAATTTAAATAATGCATTTTTATACCTTACACCGAAGGGAGTAGGGTATATTCACTTTGTTCTTCCGTTTGTAACATAGAGAAGGAAACGAGATAGATATATATGTATATTCTTGCTAGATAGAAAACTAGATAGAAAAGTATGTATATTCTTGCTCAGCCTCACCTTCTGAATCGATTTAGCCCTGTCCGTCCGTCTGTCTCTCTGTTGAATTAACGATTACGGAAGAACGAAAAGAGATATCGCAATGAAATTTGGCATAAATATTCTTTGTTGTGTAGGGCAGTTTGGGATTGAAAATGGGCGAGATCGGTTAACAACCACGCCTACTTTACATTCGGAATGTAAAGGCACCTCGTTTAAAAAATTTTATAATGTGAATATCTCATAAACCGTGTGAGATATTAAGGTATAATTTTATTCCGGAACATATAGCGCCATTACTAAAACGTTCGAAAAAAAATGCGCGTGCCACGCCCACTCATAACAAAGTAGGCAATATCTCATGAACGGTACAAGATATTGAGATGTAATTTTATTAGGGTGTATAGGGAAGCATTACCAATAAGCTTGCCAGAAAGGGGCGTTCCACGCCCACTCATACAAAAGTTGTCTATATATCGTAAACGGTATAAGATATTAACACGTAGTTTTACCACTAGGTATCTACAAGTCTTACCAATTTGTATACCGAAAATGGGCGTGATCCTCCCACTTATACAAAAATTGTCAATATCCCATAAACGGTTCAAAATATTGATACGTGATTCTATCTAGCAGTATCTAGAGAAATTACAAAAATATTTGCAAAAATGGGCGTGGTCCTTAAACAAAAGTTGTTAAATTGCGAAATTGTAATTTTTTTAGTTATTCGGATGTAGGGTATTTAGACTTCGGCCAGGCCGAAGACAACACCTTTACTTCTTTAAACTGTGCAAAATATATATGTAATTTCTCAAACGTACACGACTTGATGCCTCGGAGAATCAGACGATTAGGGAAGTCCAGTTATAACTTGTTAGTAGTATATAAATGTATGTTCTAACTCACAACAACAACAGGTAAAGGCATACATCCTCATGAGGAGTATGAGGATTACTCCTCACAACAACAACAGGTAAAAGCATAGATCCTCATGAGGAGTATGAGGATTAATCCTCTCAACAACAACAGGTAAAAGCATACAAACTCATGGTGAGTATAAGTATTACAACAACAACAACAACAACAACAACAACAACAACATGTAAAAGCATACATCCTCATGAGGAGTATGAGGATTAATTCTCACGGAATTACCAGACCGAGGAATACCAGACCGAGGAATAATGCTCGCGGAGTTACGAGATCGAGGATTTTGGTGGACAGAGTGGTCAGATCTAGGATTTTGGTGGACAGATTGGCCAGATCGAGGGTTTGGTGAACA
This sequence comes from Sicus ferrugineus, assembly GCA_922984085.1. Lineage (NCBI taxonomy): Eukaryota > Metazoa > Arthropoda > Insecta > Diptera > Conopidae > Sicus > Sicus ferrugineus. The sequence continues at coordinate 68,868,191 of OV277348.1, forward strand.
GAGTGGCCAGATCGAGGATTTTTATTATTTCTTAAAAAAAATTTTTAAACATATTTTTATAGGAATATGTATGTTCTAATCCAAATGGCTCCGCCTGTGTATTTCGGTGGAATGTGTTATGGTATGTGAGTACTGGGAGATCACAAGTGTCAAAAGTGAGTGCGAATGGATAAGGGTAGGATTTTTATAAACCAAGCGACTATGGAAATGTGTGCTCGCGGGTGGCAGCTTGCTAAGCAAAGTCTGCCTAAGCAGAAGTAGTGTTGTAGTTGTTGTTGTTTATTTAATTGCTTCGCTTTTGAGACGTCGCCTCAGAAGCGTAGTGAAATTTAATGTAAACATAAAGTGAACGGATCGAACTGTGGCTTTGCGTGCATGCATGATCTGGAGCGTGGGTCTGCCTAAGCAGAGGTAGAGAATTTTTTATTGTTTATTTAATTGCTTGGGACCGAACTGTGGCTTGCCTCGAATTTTCTGGAAATAAATTAATGTAAACATTTCTGAAGAATGCAATGAAATTAAGCGGAACTGAGCCGAACATGATCGAACATATACAGAATTTGTATTTCAATTTCGCTTTTTGTTAACATGTTTTTTTTTTCTTTTTTAATTTATAAGGGCTCCAGTCGGAGTATGAAAATGAATGTGCATGTGTAAATTTTACATTTTATTGTTTTCTTAACTCTTGGATTAACTTAATTAATTCTTGGATAAAGTATACAACCGTAAGTAACATGGTTTGATCTGGAGAACGATAGTCGATTCAGCACTTGAACTGAATCTACTGGTTGATAAAAAATTGTCCAGAACCCGATTTAATCTGAAAAAAGATTGTAGATTTAGCACTTGAACTAAATCTACAGTTGTATGATGGTAGAAGTCACAGAACAGGTACTTGAACCAATTCTGAGTTTATTACGCAGGAGTGAACAGACACGCTGAGAATGATTTGCTATACTACTTAAACTTTATTGAAAACCTCGTGTTATATACTATCTTTACAATAGGTAATTAATAAAATAACAAAAACAAACGCATAAAAATACAATAAAGCAAATTTAACACTTAATCAGAAAATCTGACAACGGCTGTCGATGAACTGCACCTGAGCGATCTTAAATTACAGCGCCTGCTACTCTTTGTAAAATGCTGACTGGTAAGGAGCATACGTTGACCGCTGTTTACCGGACTGCGTCCGCCAGAATTGCTGAATTCGCAGGTAGCATTCACTGACCGCTGTTGCGACAAAAAATTAACTTAATGCGGTGCAAGAACTAAATTATCAAATGACAGTGAAAACTAAACATCCTCCGCCGGGTTGAGCTTCGAAGTATGGAGCTCAAGACTACCTGCTAATTGTGGGTGTCTTGGGGTTGGTTGTGGAATCTGCAATTTCTGGGATGTTGCTGGATGGGGACGCGTTATTTCTGTCTGTTGATTGCGTGATTTTACCTTCCATATGGTGTAAATTGTGACAGCCATTGACAGAATTAACGCTGTGTAGCCTATAATTGATGTGTGATAGTTGATGGTTTGAATTTTTGTCTGCAAATCTCACATATCTTGGTGTGCAAGTGCGGTTTGAAGTTCACTAAGTTGTTGTAATCGAGTGGTGTAATTTTCGGTCCCGTGAACAATTGTATGAAGTTGTTTTGGCTCAATGATGTCTGCAACATTTCCAGGACTTGTATATGATATGTGAAGATTGCCGACATGTGTTCGCTGAGCCTGTACGGTTATGGATTCCTCTTTGATAACACATTGAGGTTGCAGAGTTAGGATTCCAGATCCCTGTAAAGTGAGTTGTTGGATTTGTTTATCACATACAGCTGTCATTCGTTTGGGATTAGTGAAGGTGTACATCCACTGGTTCATATGTGACATTTGAGTGCATGTTGAATTTGTTCTTAATAGCTCTACATCACAATCTGAGCGGCCATCGTTGTTTAATAATCTTATCTCACATGAGCATATTTCGGAAAATTTGTTGTACATTAAATGGAGGTGAGTGCATAAATATGAATCTGGTTTCGTAGCAATGCATGAATGTAGATCATTCGCACTCATGGGCAGGTACTGTTCTCGATGAGCGTTAACTGCTACTATATCATTGCAATGTTTTATTGCAACAAGACTCTTGTTCACCAGAGTAGGTACAGGAAATAGTTCATATAAATCGAAGGATTGCTGATCACATAAGGGTATCGAAATCGTAAATATTGCATGGTTTTCTGTTAATCCTCCTGTTGCTGACATTAGTTTATACAATTGCGTGTGATCATCGTGCTCGACAGGAAGTTGCGGGGAATGAGGCAGATGATTTCGAATTTTCACTAACTCCTCTTGAACTTGATTGGGTGTCAGCAAACTCGGGCTAATTTTTCCATGATGAGTGTCCGTAAGTACATCTTTGATAGAATCTTGAATGCGGTGCATATTTGCTGCTACTAAAATGAGTTGCATAGCTAATGAGATGAAATTTTGAAGAACCGTTGATTGATAATCCGTGTTTGTTGTCGGATCCAGCCAAGCCATCATTTACGTAGAAATTTTCTGCTAGTAATTTACTGCCCAAAGGATAATTTGCTGCTCCTTCTTGCGATAATTTCTGCAGACACTTTTCGGAAAGGTAAAACACAGGTACACTGTGTTTAGCGTGTAATATTACAAGGGCTTTCGAGGGTTGGTTCTCCAAATGATGATTTGGTAACGCCTATCTGCCGGGTGCACCAGAACTTGCCGAAACATTTTCTCAACGTCGGTGATAAAAACGAAGCGTGGTAATGTAAATTTTAACAGCAAGGTAAACAAATCTTATTGTACTGTAGATCCATTGTGTAAAATATCATTAAGTGATACCCCAGATGATGACTTTGCGGAGGTGTCAAACACCACACGTTGTTTTGTTGTGGTACTGTCTGGCTTTAATACACAACGATGTGGAATCACATAGTTTGGAGCTAATATTTCATCATGATTTATTTGAGTCATATGCCCAAACCTTTCATTATCTTCCATAAATTCGCCATATTGCCTTCGAAGGGAGTCATCCCTTGCTAAACGTCGCTCTATTGCCAGGAATCTAGATAGTGCTAGGTCCTGGGAATTGCCGAGGGAAGATGTATCTTCGCAGAATGGGAGCCGTACTATGTATCGCCGTTCAGAATTGCGAGTGGTGTGTTGAGCAAAGTGTGCTTCGCAATTTGTTTCGGCTTGTGTCATGCCAGTTTGTGGTTCGCTGACTTCTTCTAATTTCCAAAATTTTTCGATGAGACCCCCTAGTTGATCTTCGCTATCACTACATACTCCACATGTAGTGATAGGATCGGAATTGGTCTTGACATTCCCTGAGACTACCCAACCTAACAGCGTGTTTTGTAAAATGGGCCCATCACCTTTGAGTTTGATCTGCCCAACGGAGAGTAATTGGAAATAGAATTCGGCACCCAAGAGAACGTCCACCTTGTCAGAGCGTGCAAAATCGGGATCCGCTAGTCTTATATTTTTTGGTATATCCCATGTGGAGGTGTTGATTGTGTGCATCGGCTGGTTAGGTACAATAGTCGGCAGGATGAAGGCTTCAATTTGAGAAGAGTAACTTTTTGTGGTTGAATAGAATTTGGCGACGACTCGCTCGTCCGCTCTTAGATTGCCAGCCCCAATACCATTGATCCACAAAGAAGTGGAGCATGAAGGCATTTTTAACTTGTTGACCAGTCGTTCAGACAATATGTTGATTTGAGAGCCTGAGTCCAGAACCGCTCGGCAAACAACTGTTCGTCCTTCTGACGATTCTACCTTGATTTTAGCGGTGGCGAGCAGAAAGTAATTATTAAGTTTATATGTAGATGCCGTTAAGCTCGCATGATGATTGCAGGAGCCATTAGGTGGGCTGGAAGTTGAAGTGTTGCTTGGAGTATTTACTGCTTTTGAAGTGCTGGGGACCTTGATGTTCCTATTCTCCTCAAAATACAATAAGGTGTTATGTCTTTTGTTGCATTTGAGTCACGACCTTGAGACGCAATTGGCCAATTTGTGTGTGGCCTTGAGACAGTTGATGCAAAGATTTTGTCTTTTTACTAATTCCAATCTCTTTCTTGGAGAAATTTGTAGAAAGCTTTTACATGCGAATAGAGAATGACCATTACCGTCAAATGCTCTGCATTTTGTAGATTGAGTTGATGAATTTGTGGTGGGCAAACTGATTGTTGTTTTAATATGTCTGTTTTCTTTGCGGGAGGTAGCCTCTAAGTATTGAAACCGTGATTCCAAGAAACTGAGAAAGGATTTGAAGTCTGGTAATTCCCTTGGATTGTGGAGTGACTGTTCGAACAAAAGGTGGTTGGGTTTGTCTAGCTTCTTTAATAGTGTATAGAGAAGCACTGGGTCCCCAGACGATGTTTCTATGCCGAGATTCAGTTGTTGTATCGTGGAGACTCCTTATTAATGCTGCGGATGTTTCATTACTGTTTCCGGAAGGCTGATCCAAAAATTTTTGCAGCAGCGTTGATGCTAGGATGCGCTTGTTTTTTTTTTTTTTATGACAGATGAAACCAAGCTCAGGGGATGCCCCCTATCCATGCACAGCATTTGTTGGTTCCGAAGGGATGACAGGTTAGTGGAAGGGGTTGTTATTGTAGCGGCCCTTCAACATCTGCCAGGCTGTATCGTAATTACTTTCAGTAATTGGTAGATGCTTAATCAGCCTTTCTGCTTCTCCAGTAAGATTTAATTTGAGGTACCACATGTTCTGAATAGTGGACATCGGCTTCTTATGAATCAGATCATCAAACATCTCGTAAAACTGACGCCATTTCAAATAATTTCCATCGAAAGGCTGGAGCGAAATTCTTGGGAGCTGAATGTCTTCCCAGATGAGAAAGTGTATTTCCTCAATTTGCCTCAAAAGCTGGCGGATGTTGTCCAATTTACCATCGTAAAATTCGTGGGATTTAATGTTCGCATCATTTAGCAACCTTTTTAATGAAGTTCTTATTACATGTTGTCGACGAATATACCTTGTTATTTGTGAGTCAGAAGCGATGACTGGTCTGAAACCGGTTTGCTCGTTCGACGTGCGTGTTGGCGGAACTGGCGCACCTTTGGGCGTCGGTTCGCAAACCGTATTTATTGATTTCTCAGTGTCAGCCCAATATTCAGCCTTTTGAGAAAATTCTTGAATATATCCACTAGCGAGCTGAACAACTTTGTCGTAGAGACCGCTTGAAAAGTACTCATATTCGATTGGGTTGTCACAATGCACCCTAATCGTGGAATCTTGCTTCTCAAATACTTCATATAAATTCTAAAGCTTATGGAGCCTTTCTAGGAAGTACGCCTCAGAACTCCTGCGTGATGAAGGATATTTTTTATAATTGGATATCATCAGCTGTATTTGCTCTGCCAAAGCTGATTGATCCTTGAAAAGTTGCTCCTGATTTGCCATTTCAAGAGACAATTTCCAAATTTTTTCTTGTTCTTTCCAATTTCTTGTAGACGATCGCTTGAGACGTTATATCACGTCGGGGTCACCAAAATTGTCTAGAACTTGGTTTGATCTGGAGAACGAGAGTAGATTCAGCACTTGAACTGAATCCACTGGTTGATCAAAAATTGTCCAGAACCCGATTTAATCTGGAGAACTAAATTGAACTAAATCTACAATTGTATGATGGTAGAAGTCACAGAACAGGTACTTGAACCAATTCGGAGTTTATTACGCAGAATCAATTCTGAGTTTATTAAACAGACACGCTGTGAGTGATTTTCTATAACACTTAAACTTTATTGAAAACCATCTTATATACTATATAACGTCTTATATACTATTTTTACAATAGGTAGTCAATAAAATAACAAAAACAAACGCATAAAAATACAATAAAGCAAATTTAACACTTAATCAGAAAATCTGACAACGGCTGTCGATGAACTGCACCTGAACGATCTTAAATTACAGCGCGTGCTACTGTTTGTAAAATGATGACTGGTAAGCAGCATACTGCGTCCGCCAGAATTGCTGAATTCGCAGGTAGCATTCACTGACCGCTGTTGCGACAAAAAATTTACGTAATGCATGCAAGAACTAAATTATCAAATGACAGTGAAAACTAAACAATGTGAGTTTTTTTCACTTTATAAAATTATGTAATAGAACAAATAGAAGTCAGTCAACAATCAACTATTAACTAAACAACATGTATCACGTAAACATGTCAACATTTTTAAATCGTGTTCATGAGTTTTTAGTAACTCACAGGAAAAATATACTGGAGGAGCATTTTGATTACATTTTAACAGGCTATACAAAACTAATCAAATACAAAGATGCCTTTACGATTGAGTCACGATATGGATGTAATTTTACTACATGTTGCTGGTCTTCTAGTGAAACTGTGGATGGACCAGACACCTGTATCTGCTGCACTATAAATTTAACTATAGTATTACCAGAACAAATAAATTGATATCATTTTATGCAAGAATCTATAAATAAAAGGCGACATATTTGTAAAATTAAATTATTTCTTTATTTTTTTATTAAAATCTTTTTGACAATTTGTATATGTTCCGCGCAGAGGTTGCGATTGAGGAAAGTCGACCTGTACCTCCAATCGAAAATCTTCTCCATCTTCCTCCATCAGTTTTATTATGTAGTAATTTCCGTTGCTGAACTCTGCTATAGTCGCATCACAAATATCGTTGAATTTCTGCGGTAGAAAAATTACGCAATCTTCCAGCTCCATTAGAATGCGATCCCCATATTTGCTTTTTGTCCTGCGCACACTTTTTATTGTATAAAATCTGCTGGGTTCCATGTCCTTGACATACAGAATATTTTTCTGATTGAAGTTTTTTCCATTAAAGTCCTTCACAGCAGTAAATGAGGAAGACGTACAATCATCTTGATACAGTTGATTCATTTTAGTATTCTTATTATTTTTTTTTGTGTTTATTTACACAAATATTTTAGTGAATTTTTCGAGTTGTCTACACCGATTCAAAACTACACAGAGACTAAGGGCCGTATTTTGTATCTGCGAACGATACGCTCTTCTATGTTACTATTTGTTATGTTCGTAAAACAGCTGATCAAAATGCGTGCACAGATTTACATTTTGATCAGCTGTTTTACGAATTTAACAAAGAGTAACGTGGCTAACGGACTGGCGGCTGACGGGTCGCGGTGGCAGCATGCTAAGCAGAGGCTGCTTAAGCAGAAGCTGCGTACGCAGAAGTAGTGTTGTAGTTGTTGTTTATTTCTCCTTCGTTTTTGAGACGCTGCCCCAGAAGTATAGTAAAACTTAATGTAAACATTGAGGGAGCGGTTCAAGCTGTGGCTCGCATCCACGGTCTGAAGCGCGGAGTTGTTATTTGAAGAAATATGAAAGTCGCCTTATTGTTCTTGTTGTTGTTGTTGTTGTAGTTTTTATTCAAATGCTTGGTTTCGAATTGTGCCTTGACTCGAATTTGTCAGGAATTAAATTAATGTAAACATTTTCGAAGAATGTGAAAAAATTATGCGGAACTGAACCGAACATGATCGAACACAGAGACGGATCTCTTCGTTATTTTAATTTCAGTTTTGCTGATATGTTCTTTATTTTTTTTTATCTTATAAGGGTTTCAGCTGGAGTATGTAAATAAATGTGTACTCATAAATTTTACATCTTATTGTTTTCTTAATTCTTGGAATTAGCTTAATTGAAAATACGGTATACAACCGTAAGTAACATGCGAGTTTTTTTTCCCCACTTTATAAAATAATGTAATAGAACAAATAGTCAGTCAACAATCAACTATTAACTAAACAAGATTAATCACGTAAACATGACAACATTTTTAACTCGTGTTCATGAGTTTTTAGTAACTCACAGAGAAAATATACTGGAGGAGCATTTTGATTACATTTTAACAGGCAATACAAAACTAACCAATTACAAAGATGCCTTCGCGAGTGTCTCCAAATATGGATGTCATTACACTACATGTTGCTGGTCTTCTAGTGAAACTGTGGATGGACCAGATACCTGCGTTTGCTGCACTATAAATTTAACTATTACCAGAATAAATAAATTGTTAACATTTTATACAAGAATCTATAAATAAAAGGTGTAATATTTATAAAATTATTTTATTTATTTATTTATTTTTTATTAAAATCTTTTTGACAATTTGTAAACTATGTTTCGAGTAGTGGTTGCGATTGAGGAAAGTCGACCTGAACCTCCAAGCGAAAATTTTCTCCATCTTCTTCCAACAGTTTTATTAAATAATAGTTGCCATTGCTGAATTCTGCTATTGTCGCATCACATATATCGTTGAATTTTTGTGGTAGGAAAACAACGCAATCTTCCAGCTCCATTAGTATGCGATCCCCAAACTTTGTTGTTGTTCTGCGAACATTTTTTATGATGTAGAATCTGCTGGGTTCCATATCCTTGACATGAAGGATATTTTTCTGGTTGGAGTTCTTTTGATTGAAGTCCTTCACAGCAGCGAACAAGAGAGAAAAGTCACTTTGTTGGAGCTGATTCATTTTACTAATATTATCAAATTTTTTTGTTTGTTTTAACGTTGACTGCACCTGACTAAAGTTACACAAAGACTGAATATCTGGAACTAAAATGTAGTATTTATATAACGACTACATAAACAGCATGACATATGTTGTTTGCATAAGTACAGTACTCTTAAAAGTATATAAAAAATACTTGAGAAATTTATCTTCACCACCAACTTATTTTCAATAACGTCCAAATTCAACACACCATATAAACACTTATTTATTCCTATTAAAAGGTTTAATAAAAAGTATATAGTATATATATATTTATTTTTTATTTATTATTTAACATATAAAGAAATTTTAAACATAGATGAATTATAGTCTTGATGTTGAGTGTAGTTGTAACGTACTCCTTCTCCCAAATAATTTATTATTATTTCATGTGGTGATTGCAAGTTTCCAAAACTATCAAAATATTCTTTACAGTGCCTATCTTTGTAATATGCTACCCAATGAGTACCAGAGCCCTTTGATGTATCCAGATTAACGATTCCACATTCTTGTTGACGAGTTCGTTTCGGGAGGCTGTCTAGCATAAAAATACCTCTGAAATGTGGTAGATTCTTTGCATGTTTCATCAAGTCAACGTCTGTGAGGGCTCTTTAGGGTAGATTCTTTAATAGTTTTTTGGTTGTGGACTATAATATAAACTCAATCCTTTTCTGTATGGTTTCAAGTATAAGCCTTTTCCCATGACGATGGCTTCCATGGTCTTATTATGTCGATTCGCTTCCTCCAATTGTTGTCGAGCGGCTTTTGTATCATTCGTCGTCACCATGAAAAAACATCGGAAAACCATCTGATGAGTTTTTCGGCATCACCCACCAAATTGCTCTTGAGGTACCACATCTTTTGGATGTCAGGAAGTGGTTTCGAATGGATGAGCTGGTTAAACAAGTCATGGAATTGCCGCCACTTGAGGTAATCTCCTTCAAATTTCGGCAGAGTAATCTTAGGCAGATAGTCGACTGGAAGATGCATTGGTGAAACGTCGACTGAAATTTTGCCTTTATTTTGCAGTTCCATGAGCTGATCATGCACATCAGCCTCGATTGGAAGGTAATTGTTGAAATCGTAATCGGTTGTAGTGCTGTCATCCATATGCTCCCAAATTTTGTCATGGAGATCTTGGACTGCTTGCCAGTGGTGTGCAATGATTTTTGCCTTCGTGGTGTAGTACTGCTGAGACCGTGGTGGGTCACTTAAAGCAGTTTGCAGCATCTCCTGCACGATTGCAATCAGCATCTGCTGTTTGCGAATAAGGATAGCCACTCTTTGGTGTATTGGGCCATCCTGTCGAGCTGTAGATTGTTCGCTGGCAGCTGGCGTTGAGGTTCTCGGATCTTGGGCAGCCTCGAACTTCATGGCTTGAATCAGAGCTTGCATATATTTCCGTGCCTCGTTGTATTTCTCCGACACAATGCTATATATGCCCTTCTTAATGTATGGATGCTCAGCTCTTGAACCTTCAGTATTTGGTCGTTCTTCTCGTCGATTTTCTGCCATAACTCGTCGAGCTCTACCAACTTCCTCTCCACGTAATCCAAGGTCCTGCGATCCTTCGCCGTCTTCTTAAAATTGCTGATTGTTTTCTGGAGGGCGATGACATTTTCATCCTGCATCTGGACGAGTCCTTCCAAATTGCTCATCTTGGTTGTTGTTGTGGGACCTCAAGCTGGAACAATTTCTAGGGTTGATGAAGGGAGAAGAATCTCTTGTGTTGATGAAGCGACAAGAATCTCTAGCGTTGATGAAGTGAGAAGAATCTCTTGTGTTGATGAAGTGACAAGAATCTCTAGCGTTGATGAAGTGAGAAGAATCTCTTGTGTTGATGAAGCGACAAGAATCTCTAGCGTTGATGAAGTGAGAGGAATCTCGCCGGTGCCTCCAATGTTTAATTCCACACGTTGTAGTTATCTACCTCGGCACTTGAACCGATGTAGATGAGTGTGGAAGGGATGAGTTCAATTCTGGCACTTTAACCAGGATGAATTGTTTGTTATTTATTTAATTAATTTATTTGAATTCAACGCTGGCACTTGAACCAGGATGAATTGTTGGTTAAAACGCGAGTCAAAAGTAAGACAATAACACAAAGCTTTGAATTCTGACTGCCTGTTTATTTCGAAGGGTTTTCAATTTATAAATAAAATTTACAACACACAGACGCTCACATATAAGTGATAAAATTTACAACACACAGACGCTCACATATAAGTGCAGCGTGGGAAACTGTAGCGCTGGCCAAGCGACGCTGCGTAGACAAATTTTGACTGCGTTCCTTGGCCAGCGCAAACAAAAGTGTTACGTGACACCTTGATTTGCACTGCGGATGGTTCGCACACTTTTGGCCGGAATGCAGTAAATATATATATATATATATATATGTTATTTCAAAACATAATTATTACATAATTATTACTTGTAAATATTTTCGTTTGGTTATATATATATATATATATATATATGTTATTTCAAAACATAATTATTACATAATTATTACTTGTAAATATTTTCGTTTGGTTCTCACAAAATTTGTCAGAATTGCATTTATTCATTGCTGCATTCCAGCATATTTTCACTTAAATATCATTTACTGCATTCCGGCCAAAAGTGTGCGAACGTACGTACGTGATGCCAGATGTCCGGCGGTAACACGGCCTGTATCTCAGAAACACGATTTGCAATGAAAGTTGTCCATCGCTTCGGATGAGCTTGCAACCATGCTAAAGTGATGGTGGAGTCGGTCCAGGCGTACAGTGGATAATCACTGCTATCCCCTCTGGATAAGACCCTTTTTACAAGTTTCGCTGCTAGGTGAGCAGCACATAGCTCTAACCGGGAAAGAGTTATTACCTTGAGCGGTAATTAACTTGACCTTTGTTTTTGAAGCAACTAAGGAAACCATAACCTCTCCATTAATTTGGGTCGTTACTGCATATAATACCGCAGCGTAGGCGCGTTCAGAAGCATCAGCAAAAATGCGAAGCTCCGTATTGACATCCTGTGTACCGTTGCCAAGCCAGCGGTGAATTTTTAGATTTGAAAGTAGTTGCAAGCCTTCTCGATGTAAATACCAGTCATTTAATATTTGGGTAGGCACTGGGTCATCCCAATTGACGCTCGTTTGCCAAATGTCTTAAAACCAAATCTTCGATTTAATAGTGCAGGGAGCGAGCAACCCTAGTGGATCGAAGATTGTGCTTGCATCCTATAAAAATGCTCTTTTGGTTAGAACGTGAGGGCGGTCTTTAAGATTTATGGTGAAGGACAAACAATCATCATCAGTATTCGAAACCAGCCCTATAGCATGAACATCTTTACCTTCAGCAAAATAATGTGTAATATTCCTAGCAACGCGAGGCGACTCAGCGGTTATGTGAGCACAGTTTGATGCCCGTTGCCTTAATTCAAATCCCCCACTGGCTAACACGCTGGATATATCCTTTTGCAACAGCTGTAATTCCGTTTGTGTTGGGGAGCCTGTGAGTAAGTCATCCATGTAAAAGTCCCGAAGAATTGCACGTGCAGCTTTTCTATGTATATGGTCAGTTTCCTTCGCGGTCTGCTGCAAGGACTTTACTGCCAAATGCGATGCTGCAGCTACACCATGCGTAACACACAGGAGGCGGTAATCTTGAATAGGCAGTGATACATCCGGGCGTCAAAGGATGCGCTGTAGATCAACATGTTTTGAAGCGACGCATACTTGGCGATACATCTTCGCCACATCTGCACTTAACGCATAGCGATGAGTTCTAAATCGAACTAGGAGGGAAAACAGATCGTCTTGTAGCTGCGGTGCAATCATCAAAGCGTCGATTAGTGCCCAGTGACCGTTTTAGCCGAGGCGTTAAAAACTACCCTTAGCTCAGTGGTAGCATTGGACTCTTTCAGCACCGCGTGATGCGGCATATAATAGCAATTATTTGGACTAAAAGATACGGGCTCCATATGCTTCATATCCAGTAATTCCTGCATAAACTCATTGTAACGATTACGCAAATCTTTGTTAATTGCAAAACGTCTCTCCATTCGTATTAAACTGCGGACTGAGCCATTGCGGGACTCTCCAATCTCAACAATAAACCGGCCTTCAAGCGTACGGTGATGCGTTAACTCAAAAGAGTCTTCACAAAACATTTCTTCAGCTGTGAAATCTTTCATTTTCGGCAACTCTTCTAACTCCCAAAACTTGGTTAATGTGGTTTCTAAATTGGTGTCGCAAAGTAAAGTGTCCACCAGTCTCATTGAATGCTGCGCACCACTAACGCGGCCAAAAAGTGTCCAGCCAAACACGGTGCGTTGAGCCATGGGTGTTCCTTTAGCGCCCTTGCACACTTCTCTGGATCAGCAAGCGGCAGTTTTTCCACATGTGGCCATGAAGAAGTAGAAATTTCCGTAGTTGGCAAATCATTCGTAATTCATTGTAAAATAAGTGCATTGATGGAAAAACGCTGAGTTGTTAGGACGGGCGACAGTGTTAATGATATTTCACCCTTGGTGCGCCCTCCTCGTGCAGAACCGATTCCAGTGACAAAAACCGACGACGACCTCTTGGTACTTGTAGATTTTGAGCGTAAGATTCAGATACGAACGAAGCGTGCGATCCAGTATCAAACAATATACGTGCAGTTTGCCACCTACCCCAACAATCCTGGACTCGCGCCACGGCAGTAGCTAAGAGAACAGCATTTGGCTCTGTATCGAAGTGCGATTTATGACTGATGGTGGCTATTGACCCTTTAGGCGGTTCGCTAAGCTTTGTTACAGCGAACGGCAACGCATCGAACGGCGATGAAGGCCGTCGCGGAACTCTTATCAGGCTCGGCAGTGATAGCGAGCGCCATGGAGGACTCGTTGTTTTCGGTGACAGTTGCCTCGACATGTCCGTCCCTGACTTTAAAATCGGCATCATGAATGAGCGTATGGTGACGCTGTTGACAAATGCGGCAGACCGAATAACTGCGGCATCTGTTTTTTAAATGACCTTTGCCTAAACAATTTAAGCAGGCTCGATTGGCTTTTATAAACTCTTCACAACTATAAATTCTGTGACAGCCTTTACAATATGAACAGTAAACACTTGTTCCATTTTTTGTTCCTACAGCGTGTAGCACATTTAATGATTTTCGGGGACCACCCCTTAAATTACTCTTAGCTGCTTCGGACCCAGAAGCTGTCAATAACGCCGAAAGAGAATGGCACCTTACTTCCTAAAAGAGTTTTAGTTGCTCAAAATTCGCTGGTTCATCGGTTTCAAGTGTCAATTCCCACTGTTTTCTCGTCTCAAATGCTAGCTTGTTTATCACGACATGAACCAACCAGTCATCCCAAAATTGTACGGGCCGCCCTAATGCCATTAAGGCAACCACATGCTGCAGAATTGGAACCAGCACCTCCTTAATAGCAATAGCAGAATCAAAATTTGCTTGTTTTATTGTAGTTATTCCACAAAGGTGGCTCTCTATAATGACTCAACTACTTTGTAGCGCGACTTGAGCAAGTACCAAGCTTCTGCGTAATTTGCATCGCATGTTCGCAGACAACTAATTACAGTCAACGCTTCCCCAGTTAAACAGCTTCGAAGATAATGGAGCTTCTGACTATTCGCTAGGTTTTCGTTTCCGTCAACTAAAGAGCAAAAAGCATCACAAAACTGAATCCAGGTGGGCTCACCTGAGAACTTGGGCAGTTCCATTTTCGGTAACCGTATAGATGCACACTCCTGAGTAGGAGCGTTGCCCGTTGTTGCAGGCTCACTCAACACTTTCATTATTCGATTGAAATTAGCCTGTGCTGTTGTATAACGCACTTCAATGTTGCGGCGATTTGTATTTACTTGCGATTCCTTTTGGTGCTTGCGAAGGCAACAAAACGACGTGCTCTCGCTAACGTTCCATTTATTACTGACTCATACCTACTGTTCCAGAACATACACAAATAAATGCAAATCAAAATTGCTTCCGCTGCCAGCAGCAAACGCGCTAAATTCCGCTGGAATCAAGTGTCGTCGTGGGAACAGCACCAACCCGCCGACGTGCTGCGCCGGTGTCTGTTTGCAAGCAACGTCGCCGTGAGAACCGCTGACCACGCTGCATTATTTTCACATTTTATAATTTTGTGTTTTTATAGTAATTTTCATTGTGTTTGATATTTTCAAGTCTATGTATGCATGTAAAATTAGTATATAAGGAAGAAGTGTACTTAATAAAAGCTCTGTTAGCCTGACAACCTCAAATCCAGCGGTTTGCTTTCTACAAGTTCAAGTACTTGTAGGAATGAACAACTTGAGAAATATTCATTGACGCTCAACGCGCACCTGCTGAAATTTAAAGGGATACAACAAGTTCAAGTGCTTGTTGTATCAAACTAAATTCTCTAACAAATTCCTACAAGTTCAAGTGCCTGTAGGAATTACCAAATTGAGAACTAAACATTGGTGACCCCGACGTGATCGAGACTCCATCCAGCAGAATGACGTTCACAGCGCTTGTAGTATCTCAACAGGACATTGGAAATGAGATCCAACGAATCATCCGCAACTGCAAAAAATACTCCGCGGACAGGAAAACATCGGTGAAATACTTTGAAGAGCGTGTGAACCTATTGAAGGAAGCTTGGGCAAAATTCGATCAAAAGGACTACGAGAACCGTGCGCGACAGGACCTGGATTTGACCCAAGAATACTTCACGAAGGACTACTACAACAACATAAAGACAGTAGTAGACCAATACATTGAGCTGTTTCAACAAGAACTGGATACTTTGCAGCAATCTCAACCCATCAATCGAGAAAAGGCTGCCGAAGCATATCCCAATTCGTCAGACATCTCAGCTAGCACGAACACCGCAACAACCAAAGGTGCCTCTATCATGCCTATCATCCGCAAACAAAGGGCAATGATGTTCACCGACACAATGTCTCACAGCAATGGAAAAACTATGGGACAACATCGAGGCTACCAACTTTACTCTCTGGGAACTCCATGACGACCCTCAATCAGAAGGATACGATATGGCAGCCTACATCCAACTAGAAGAGAGGGTGATTGAATAACGTGGAGCACTAAAATCCTCTGTCATCATGCCAGTAAGCAGCCCAACAAATTCCGTCAAAATATCGGCACTTCAACTACCAAAAAGTGAGATCCCGAAATTTGATGGGAATTATCTGAAATGGCGTCTGTTTCATGATCTGTTTAATGAAATGATCCATACACAGCCGATTCCAAACATCCAAAAACTATGGTATCTGAAAACTAATTTGACTGGCGACGTAGAAAAACTTGTCAGACATTTGACATTGACCGAGGAAAACTACCAAACGGCCTGGGACACATTGAAAGACCGATACAACAACGTGCGTCTCCTCACCACTAGCTTACTCGATAAGCTATTGGGGCAACCCAAGCATATGGAGCCGTCAGTTGCCGCAATAAAGGCATTTCATGACACCACCAAGGAATAATTAGCTGCCTTAACCAACATTGGCATCGCTACTGATTCTTGGGGTCCACTGCTGGTTCACCTTCTCATCAAAAAATTGGACCGAGCAACGCATTGACGGCAACAAACCTCCACCAGTCAGCCGACCAAAAAATGCATCATGTGTAAGGACATGGTGCACCCACTGTTTGCTTGCCCACAATTTAAACGATTGCCCGTCAGTGAGCGAGTGAAAGTCGTCAAAACAAACAACATGTGCTTCAATTGAATAAAACAGAACCACACTGCAAATCAATGCGCATCAAGGACTTGCACAAAATGCAATAAGAAGCACAACTCATTGTTGCATATACCAACAGATAGCAGCAGAAGCTTAACATCCACAAGTACCTGTAATCAAGAAGCAAACAAGACCATTACGACGATGCCATCAACAGTCACATTAGCATCATCAAAGCCAAAAAGGGAATATGTGCTACTCAACACAGCCTGCGTTAAAATCAAGGCAAGAAATGGTAGAATGGTGGAATGCCGAGCCTTGCTGGATTCCGGTTCACTGGTCAATCTGATCACAGAAAGGTTGGCTAATCAGCTTCAAATACACCAAACAGGGACATCGGCAACGATCGAAGGAGTCGGCAACAAAAGAAAAACAATACAAAGACGCGCCTGCATATGTCTAGAATCCAAGAATTCGGTGTTCAACATGCAATGTGAAGTGTTCATCTTACCAAAGATCATTTCGAACCAGCCATCCCAGGAGATAGACATCTCAGCGTGGTCTATCCCTCCAACCATCAATTTGGCCGACTCCCGCTTCTACCTTCCAGGAAATATCGATGTACTACTTGGATCAGAGTATTATCATGCATTTTTTATGGACGAAAAACTTTCGCTCGGAGACGGATTCCCAACGTTGCAAAACAGCGTCTTCGGCTGGACCATTTCAGGAAAGATCGCTGCAGAAGACGGAAACTCCACTACATGTGCAATCTACACGGAAGAGGAACTGGCCAATCAGATTGAAAGGTTCTGGGCATTGGAAGAAGCAGAAGGAGACAAGTCAACACTCACAACCACAGAACATCTTGGTGAAAATCATTTTGCACTCCACACAATCTGTGATAATGACGGACGATTCGTGGTGAAATTACCTTTCATCGACCCAGTCTCTAAAATTAGGAGACTCTCAACACATGGCAACAAATCGTTTCCTGGCGCTAGAAAGACGTCTTCAGATAAAGACAACGAACTCAAGGAAAATTACACGAAATTCATAAGGGAATATGAAGCGTTGGGTCATATGACCAAGGTAAACAATTTAGTGTCACCACGCTATTTTATTTCGCACCACTGCATCCATCGACCCGAAAGCAGTTCCACAAAGTTGAGGGTAGTTTTTGATGCCTCCGCCAGAACATCCACAGGCGTAGCATTAAATGACATCATGCACACTGGGCCAGTTCTGCAAAGCGACTTATTCACCGTGTTGCTCCGCTTCCGACTCCCACGATTCGTATTTACAGCCGATATCAAAAAAATGTACCGCCAAATTTGGGTACATCCTGACGATCGCCGATATCAACTCATTGTGTGGAGGAAAAATAAGTCCGATGAGCTACAGCATTACCAGTTGAATACGGTCACGTACTGCACAAGAGCTGCACCATATTTGGCAATCAAATGTTTGTTGCCATTAGCAACCCAAGCACAAGGTCATCTATCCAAGCGGTGCCAAAGCAATCCAGGATAACTTTTATGTCGATGATTGCTTGAGTGGTGCAAACAGCCTCGTGATCGCACAAGAAACCAAGAGACAATTAATAGAGATTTTGCAAACTGCAGGCTGTAATCTTGTTTTTTTTTTTTTTTATGGCAGATAGAACCAAGCTCAGGGGATGCCCCCTATCCATGCAAAGCATTCGTTGGTTTAGAAGGGAAAAGTTTAGTGGGAAGGGGAAAAGTGGGAGTAGTGTCGATTTATACCTCTTTTAAAAGCATCAACGTTATAAGTGGGTGGGAAAACATGCGCAGGGAGACTATTCCACAATTTAACTGCGCGACCGAAAAACGAATTATCGCGGTAGTGGGTAGTGCGATGGAACGGGATCGAGACGTAAAAGGGGTGCACCGCTCTGGAAAGCCGAGTAGATCTGTTGAATACCTGAATCGAAGGGATCAGGCTGGCTACTTCAGAGGAACAGTTACCATTAAAGTAACGGTAAAATAAGGTTACACACCCCACATCCCGACGACATCCCAAGGTTTCAATAGAGCTGGATACCCTACTGTCCCCTATAAGTTTTATCGCACGACCTTGTATACGGTCCAGAAGCTGAAGATATGCTTTCGAAGCTCCAGACGAAATATGCGAGTTGTACTCCATTTTCGGACGGATATAATTGGTGTAGATACAACGAAGGTCGGTTGAAGTGAAGTATTTCTTGCACCGCTTTAAAAAGCCTAAGCACTTGGCTGCTTCTTTCGACACATCAAAAATGTGATCGTTCCAACGAAGATCGCATTGTATTGACAGAACATCAAGAGCCTCCGACTCATTAATATCCACACCACCCATATTTAAAGGTGGAAAGTTGTCGCCCGCCAGACGCTTGTGGGTCAACAAACAGCATTGGGTCTTCCGCGCATTAAAATCGACCCGATTCGCTACACCCCACTCCTGGATTTTGTTGAGGTCAGATTGGAGTGTGTCATTCATAATTCTGCGTTTTCTATTGATCTCCAGAATAGAAGGACGCCTGGAGAATGAATATGAATGACAAATGCTGCTGTCATGAGCAAACGAGTAGACGGGGTTTGATGTCAATGACAGAAGGTCATTGATAAAAATGAGAAAAAGCGTAGGAGACAGGACCGAACCCTGCGGAACTCCAGCATTAATGGAGTGCTCTTCGGAAGCAAAGCCGTCTATCACAACACGAATAGAACGGTCGCTGAGGAAACTCGATATCCATCGAGTGAATGTATTACCGACACCATAAGCAGCCAGTTTAGACACAAGTGCTTTATGCTACACTCGGTCAAATGCCTTGGAGATATCCAAAGCAACAACCTTGCTCTCATCGAATTGGTGAACACAACTGTTCCACCGCTCGGTGAGGAACGCCATCAAATCGCCTGTGGAGCGGTGAGCACGGAAACCGTACTGGCGATCGCTGACCAATTGGTTGCCCTCTAGATACCTCATCAAGTTAAAATTTACAACGCTCTCCATAACTTTGGAGAGCATTGAACAGATTGCTATGGGCCGGTAATTAGCAGGATTCGTAACCTCACCTTTTTTGGGAACTGGCTGCACATTGGCAATCTTCCAGGAATTAGGAAAAACTCCTGAAGTAAACGATAAATTAAAGAGATTGCGCAATGGGCGAGCCAGTGTTGAGGCGCACTTTCTCAACACGTGGGCTGAAATGCCATCCGGTCCCGAGGATTTATTGATGTTTACAAGCACTCTTTTAACAGCCCGCGTTCGAAAGTGCATCTCAGGCATAATATGAGACACACCGCCGATCACGGGTAGTGGTTGGCTACTCTCAGGAAGAGAGCAGTTTTCAGCAAACATTTTAGCTAATAAGTTTTAAGCTTTTTAGAGTGGCATTGCACGTATTTCTGGCCTGATTGCGCAGCAGTTTAGTATCAGCAGTTTTATTTAAACGCCAATTCCTAAATGCTTCCTCTTTAGACCTGACTGCTTGTCTGCAAGTCGCATTAAACCAGGAATGGTCTTTTGGTTTAATGGAAATTCTTTTATTAGGTATGAAAGACCTCATACCAAATAAAATTTTTCAACAAGACCTTCAAAACAAGACCTCATACCAAATTTAATACCACAAGATTTTTCAAAACAAGACCTCATACCAAAAAAAATTTTTCATACCACACTGTCCGCTTCGGAGCTGGCTGATGAGCGGATTGAAGACTAGAATATGGGAAGGTAGCAGAAATTGTAGCGTGGTTCGAATTACCAAGAGGTGCAAGAACATTCACATCATACTTGCTGTGATGCGAAGTTAAAAAAAGGTCCAGAATATTTTGGTTTTGCCCATCAACGCAAGGAAAGTGCGTTGGTTCCTTCACTAATTGAGTCAAATTATTAGACTCAGCAAATAACTCAACATACAAACCCTCAGGTGTTGTGTGACTCGAATGACGTAGCCAATTGGAATTATGAACATTGAAATCACCAGCAACAACAATTTCACTGTTCGGATACGATTCCAGGATTTTAGAATTCGAATCAGAGAGACTGTCAAGTTTATCAAAAGTTGGCAGCCTCTCTAGACCCGGGCTTCTATAAATGAAGCAGAAGTGCAGGATGTGCGACTGGATTTTGAACTTAACCCACATGGAGCTAAATTCGGCATCCGTCGTGCAAAGGTGTTGCTGACACTGGTACGCAACATCACTGCGAATATATAAGGCGAGGCTTCTGTGTGATGAAAATAATGGCAGTAAGTGGTACCCAGGCAAGTGAAAATCCAGTGGATCTGCACCCTCAGACACCTGGGTCTCACCCAGTGCCACTATATGCAGTTGGTGAGTACAAACATACGCATAGACCGCGAAGAAATTCGCCCTCAAGCCACGCACCTTTGTGGTGTCTATACGAAATTTTGTCATCGCCACCCACCGTAAAGAGGTATAAAGTCAGCTGCACAAGCGGACAAGCCTACACCGCAGGCAAAGCAAAACGCAACAAGACAAGTGTTATGCCTTTATCTTGCCACGCTTCAGCCCACGGTGCACTCACAGCCGCCTGCACACCTAACGGGACCAGGAAGAAGGAGGAGGAGAAGGAAGAAACGAAATGCTGAGCTTTACTGCGGAGGGCATAAATAAGCCCTTCGCTTGGTTCTCTGCATTCCGTTTAATTGCCTATTTGTGATATTTGGTGTTATTGTTTTAGCGAATTTATTAATGTCTATTGTTATGTTTTAATGCACTGTAATCCAAATCAATGTTATTGCACTGTGACTTTGTTTGTTTGAAAATATTTCTTTATATTTGTTTGTTTGTTTCCGCGAGTACACTAAACACTGCACTGCGGTGGGTAGCTGCATCCACCCTCGTCCGTGGTCACGACATTACTCCAATCTACGGAAATGGTGTGCCAACCACCCGAAATTGCTGTCAGACATTCCAGCAGAAAATAAAGAATCTAAACTTGATTTCACGGACGATGTCGACAGTGTAGTAAAAACTTTAGGACTTACATGGCTCCCGAAGGATGACAATTTCTGCATCAAGTTACATCTCAGTCAGCATCCTCGAACAACCAAGCGAACTATAGTGTCCGATGTGGCACGAATTTTTGATCCATTGGGCTTCCTGTCCCCTATCGTAGTAAGTGCCAAAAAATTAATTTAGGAGTTATGGCAAATCAAGCTTTCCTGGGACGAGGCACTACTTAGCGGCACTACTTAGCAAGTGGATCGCATTTAGAGACAGCCAGCCAATGCTCAACGACACTACAATCGGCAGGCACGTATTCAACAATAACACCAAAACGTCTTTTCAACTTCATGGTTTTGCTGACGCGTCAGAAAAGGCATATGGCACAGCAATATATGTCCGATTCGTCAACGCAGATAAAACAATTGCCGTACGACTGCTATGCTCGAAATCGCGAGTAGCTCCGGTTAAACAACAAACCCTACCAAGGCTGGAACTCTGCGCAGCCGTCTTATGTGCGCAATTGATGCATCGGATAGTAAGCGAGTTGAAGTTTGGAGACGTAGCCATCTTCTTGTGGACGGACTCTGAAATCGTCTTGTCATGGATCAAATCAGCGTCATCATCATTCCACACTTTCGTTGCAAACCGAGTCGCCACAATTCAACGATTAACACTGGCTGAACAATGGCGGCAAGTTTATAGCACCGAGGCAGTTTAAATCATGCAATATGTGGTTCTTTGGCCCGATCTTCCTCCATAAGAGAACGAACACGTGGTTATCCGAACAGCCCATCACCATTACGCCGGAGACAGACAAAGAAAGAAACAAAGGGTTGCTGTCCCAAATATCACATCCAACGCTGCAGAGTACATGCTGCACAGGATTAACCATCGGAATTCGTTTAACAACTTGATCCATATCATCACTTATGTTCAGAAGTTTCTTCGTCATACCAGAACCCCAAATATTCAACGAGCCAGCGACCTCATTGCGACCCCTCAAGAGTTAAGGCAGGCACTGTCAACGATTGTGCGCATCATGCAACGTTCAGAATTTGAAGAGGAATTCCAAGCACTAAATAAACGCACTCCAGTAAGCAAAACAAGTCAACTCAGAAGCCTCAACCCTTTCTTAGATGAGGAGGGTATTCTGAGTGTGGGTGGTTGCATAGAGTCATCAACACTTCCGTATGATGCCAGACATCCAATGATTCTTCCTTACAATGATCCCTTGACAAAACTTCTAATGAAGTGCTTCCACGAAGAACACTCCCACTGCGGATCCCAGACGCTGGTAGCTCAAGTTCGGCAACGATTTTGGCCAATCAGAGCAAAAACAATGGCTCGATCAATTGTGCAGCATTGTGTTAGATGCACTCGAGCAAGGCCACAGTTATTCAAACAAGTAATGGGAGGCCTGCCAGCTGCAAGAACTGTACCAGCACGACCATTCATCAATGCAGGAGTGGACTTTGCAGGACCCTTCTGGATACACTTCAAACTCCGTGGGAAAAGGCCACATAAGGCTTATGTTGCTATATTTTGCTGCTTCAGCACAAAGGCTGTCCATATTGAACTAGCAAGTGATCTCACTACCGATGCCTTTCTGGGATGCTTAAAACGATTCATTGGGCGGCGAGGTCACTGTAGCAGTTTATATTGTGACAATGCAACCAATTTATATTGTGACAATGCAACCAATTTCGTTGGAGCAAAAAACAAACTTGAAGAACTTTCCAATATTATTTACTCAGACATGGCAACAATGGCAATAAAGATTATCTGCAGTAACAAGGGTATCCAATTTCATTTCATTCCTCCAAGGGCGCCTCACTTCGGAGGACTATGGGAAGCGGCGGTAAAGAGTGCCAAACAGTTGTTTGTAAGAGGAGCTTTAAATGCGTCACTAACCTATGAAGAGTTAGAAACCGTTATGATCGGAATTGAAGCCATCCTCAATTCACGACCACTGATTCCAGTCTCAAACAATCCGAACGATTTATGTTGTTTGACACCGGGACATTTTCTCATTGGAGAAGCGTTAACAGCGCAATCAGATGCTACTGCTACTGGAAATTAGTATCCCATATGAAACAAGAATTTTGGCGACGGTGGTCACAGGAATATCTCACCGAACTTCAAAGCAGAAACAAATGGAAGGAGCTCTGTCAAAATGTTGCACCTGGAACCATGGTAATCATCAAGGAAAATGGGATGCCTCCTCTAACATGGCCATTAGGAAGAATTGTGAAGGTCTATCCGGGTCCCGATAATATTGTTCCCGTCGCGGACGTGAAAACAAAAAATGGCATCTTGAAAAGAGCTATTCATCGATTGGCACCTCTCCTTGCGGAGGATAACATAGCCGCAAGCACAAATGGAACAAATTACCTCACTTCACCGCGCGGAGAAGCCGCTAGCACAAGCAAAAGGAACACGAATTCACAATCTTCACAGGATGACCGAGAGATCGACGAACCACCACCTTGACATCTAAAAGTGTCAAACGGGCTAAAGGCGCAACTCTCCTGACAATCCTATTATGTCTGTTTTTCCCCGTCGCGTAAGCCTCTTCAATAACCATTCAACCTATTGATACGACTCCGGGTGCATATTTCGAGAACATTGGACCTGCTGGAATTATCACCAGTGAATGGAACTTAATCACATATTTCAACATGCAAACATATTGGAAAGAAGTAAAAATCATCGACTCATACAAACCGGCATTAACAAAAATGTGTCAGTGGATTCATCATGCACCAACATGTTCAGTGTTGTTAGCACAGTTCGAACAGCTATCGCGAGGTATACATTCTACAAATGAACTATTAAAATTCAACCCTTCAGCAAGAGCTAAACGAGGTGCGACGAATGTAATCGGAAACATTGCTCGATCGTTATTTGGTGTTCTCGATAACGAATATGCCGAACATGCACCAAGGACGATTGACAAACTCGAACAAAATGATGAATCACTAATATCAAGAATTGAAAATCAGACATCATTCTTAGATAGTACCCTCAACATCATGAAGAGAAATCAACAAGAGATCGAACGTGAATTTGCAAGAGTGGAAGTCGCGATAAATGAAACTCACAGTCAGTTAAAAAACCTCAATCAACAGCTCATTTCCCAGAAAATAGGACAAACATTCCTAGAATTGACCCTTCAATCGATTCTAGCATTGACCAATGTCAAACGGATTCAAGATTCTCTAATCGATATTTTAACGGACACCCATCACGGAACCGTCAATCCAATACTTATCTCACCAGAGCAGCTTAGAATGTAACTTCTGCAAATCAAAATTAATCTCCCTGAGACCCTCAAGCTCCCAGTGCCACTCAATAATTTATTAAAACTCTACGCTCTCATGACCATAGAAGGAAGAATCATGGAGAAATATTTAATTTTTAAAATTAATCTACCTCTAATCTCGACAGAAGTTTTTGAGATGCTTAAACTCACCTCCATTCCGTGGAGGTCAGCTACAACTTTCAACATCGTGGCAGTAGCATTTGATTTTTGGATAATCAACTTGCAACGGGATCAATACATTCCAATAACAACAGATGAACAAGGCACTTGCATCAAATATGACCAACAAAGGGACTGGATCAAATTCATCCAGTGTACAAGAAAGGTTCAAATAGAGGCGCTTGCGAAACAAGTTTGCTCACCTCCAAGACAAAATCAACATCATGTACTGTCCGCGATGCTGGACCTGGACCACATTGGATACAGGTACATGATCCGAATCAATGGATATTTGCCCTCGATCAAGAGTTGGTGTTAAATGCAGTCTGCAAAGAAAACCATACCCAATTTACTCTGCAAAATATTGGGATTCTCAGTCTAAGCGAAGACTGCACCATTCGATTGCCTTATTTAACCATTCAAGGTCACCGTCAACCGAAAACAGAAAAGCATGTCTCCTTCATATCAGAAATCAACACAACTGACCTTAATCCGGAATCAGACGATCCAATCACCTCAATACCCCTCCACTACACCAAAAGGTATGTCTCCAAAGATCTGGACTTAGAATCAATTCGGCAGAATCTGGCAAACATCAAACACAATCTCCATACAGATGTACGCCCCCACGACATTCACCACTACACATTGGGATACGCATGTCTAATTATTATCATTCTCTTCATAATTATCGTCACCATAAAAAGACATCGGAAAACCAAGAAAGCCACCGAAACGAGTCGTGTTCTACCGCAACCGGCACGAAGGTAGCTTGACGAATTCAGTATACATGTATAGTTGAATAAAAATTATATTATTCAACGGGACGGAGAATGTTCCAGAACATACACAAATAAATGCAAAGCAAAGTTGCTTCCGCTGCCAGCAGCAAACGCGCTAAATTCCGCTGGAATCAGGTGTCGTCGTGGCAACAGCACCAACCCGCCGACGTGCTGCGCCGGTGTCTGTTTGCAAGAAACGTCGCCGTGAGAACCGCTGACCACGCTGCATTATTTTCACATTTTATAATTTTGTATTTTTATAGTAATTTTCATTGTATTTGATATTTTCAAGTCTATGTATGCATGTAAAATTAGTATATAAGGAAGAAGTATACTTAATAAAAGCTCTGTTAGCCTGACAACCTCAAATCCAGCGGTTTGCTTTCTACAAGTTCAAGTACTTGTAGGAATGAACAACTTGAGAAATATTCATTGACGCTCAACGCGCACCTGCTGAAATTTAAAGGGATACAACAAGTTCAAGTGCTTGTTGTATCAAACTAAATTCTCTAACAAATTCCTACAAGTTCAAGTGCCTGTAGGAATTACCAAATTGGGAACTAAACATTGGTGACCCCGACGTGATCGAGACTCCATCCAGCAGAATGACGTTCACAGCGCTTGTAGTATCTCAACAGGACATTGGAAATGAGATCCAACGAATCATCCGCAACTACAAAAAAGACACTGCGGACAGGAAAATATCGGTGAAATACTTTGAAGTGCGTGTGAACCTATTGAAGGAAGCTTGGGCAAAATTCGATCAAAAGGACTACGAAATCCGTGCGCGACAGGACCTGGATTTGACACACGAATACTTCACGAAGGACTACTACAACAACATAAAGACAGTAGTAGACCAATACATTGAGCTGTTTCAACAAGAACTGGATACTTTGCAGCAATCTCAACCCATCAATCGAGAAAAGGCTACCGAAGCATATCCCAATTCATCAGACATCTCAGCTAGCACGAACACCGCAACAACCAAAGGTGCCTCTATCATGCCTATCATCCGCAAACAAAGGGCAATGATGGCCTCACATGAAAGGTTGCTCAATGGAAGTGCAATGGAAATTCACCGACACAATGTCTCACAGCAATGGAAAAACTATGGGACAACATCGAGGCTGCCAACTTTACTCTGTGGGAACTCCATGACGACCCTCAATCAGAAGGATACGATATGGCAGCCTACATCCAACTAGAAGAGAGGGTGATTGAACAACGTGGAGCACTAAAATCCTCTGTCATCATGCCAGTAAGCAGCCCAACAAATTCCGTCAAAATATCGGCACTTCAACTACCAAAAAGTGAGATCCCGAAATTTGATGGGAATTATCTGAAATGGCGTCTGTTTCATGATCTGTTTAATGAAATGATCCATACACAGCCGATTCCAAACATCCAAAAACTATGGTATCTGAAAACTAATTTGACTGGCGACGCAGAAAAACTTGTCAGACATTTGACATTGACGGAGGAAAACTACCAAACGGCCTGGGACACATTGAAAGACCGATACAACAACGTGCGTCTCCTCACCACTAGCTTACTCGATAAGCTATTGGGGCAACCCAAGCATATGGAGCCGTCAGTTGCCGCAATAAAGGCATTTCATGACACCACCAAGGAATCATTAGCTGCCTTAACCAACATTGGCATCGCTACTGATTCTTGGGGTCCACTGCTGGTTCACCTTCTCATCAAAAAATTGGACCGAGCAACGCATCTATAGTACTCTTCGAGCAATCCCTGCAAAAGCCACGAGAACTTCCTTCGATACAGCAGCTGTCAACGTCACTGGAAGTCCGATTCCAGTCCTTGGAAGCGGATGGCCAAAAAGAAAGAGGCAAAACGTTGACGGCAATGACCACCTCCACAAGTCAGCCAACCAAAAAATGCATCGTGTGTAAGGACATGGTGCACCCACTGTTTGCTTGCCCACAATTTAAACGATTGCCCGTCAGTGAGCGAGTGAATGTCGTCAAACCAAACAACATGTGCTTCAATTGCCTAAAACAAAACCACACTGCAAATCCATGCGCATCAAGGACTTGCACAAAATGCAATAAGAAGCACAACTCATTGATGCATATACCAAGAGATAGCAGCAGAAGCTTAATATCCACAAGTACCTGTAATCAAGAAGCAAAAAAGACCATTACGACGATGCCATCAACAGTCACATTAGCCACATCATCAAAGCCAAAAAGGGGATATGTGCTACTCAACACAGCTTGCGTTAAAATCAAGTCAAGAAATGGTAGAATGGTGGAATGACGAGCCTTGCTGGATTCCGGTTCACAGGTCAATCTGATCACAGAAAGATTGGCTAATCAGCTTCAAATACACCAAACAGGGACATCGGCAACGATCGAAGGAGTCGGCAACAAAAGAAAAACAATATAAAGACGCGCCTGCATAAGTCTAGAATCCAAGAATTCGGTGTTCAACATGCAATGTGAAGTGTTCATCTTACCAAAGATCATTTCGAACCAGCCATCCCAGGAGATAGACATCTCAGCGTGGTCTATCCCTCCAACCATCAATTTAGCCGACTCCCGCTTCTACCTTCCAAGAAATATCGATGTACTACTTGGAGCAGAGTATTATCATGCGTTTTTTATGGACGAAAAACTTTCGCTCGGAGACGGATTCCCAACGTTGCAAAACAGCGTCTTCGGCTGAACCATTTCATGAAAGATCGCTGCAGAAGACGGAAACTCCACTACATGTGCAATCTACACGGAAGAGGAACTGGCCAATCAGATTGAAAGGTTCTGGGCATTGGAAGAAGCAGAAGGAGACAAGTCAACACTCACAACCACAGATCGGCTTTGTGAAAATCATTTTGCACTCCACACAATCTGTGATAATGACGGACGATTCGTGGTGAAATTACCTTTCATCGACCCAGTCTCTAGATTAGGAGACTCTCAACACATGGCAACAAATCGTTTCCTGGCGCTAGAAAGACGTCTAGATAAAGACAACGAACTCAAGGAAAATTACACGAAATTCATGAGGGAATATGAAGCGTTGGGTCATATGACCAAGGTAAACAATTTAGTGTCACCACGCTATTTTATTCCGCACCACTGCATCCATCGACTCGAAAGCAGTTCCACAAAGTTGAGGGTAGTTCTTGATGCTTTCGCCAGAACATCCACAGGCGTAGCATTAAATGACATCATGCACACTGGGCCAGTTCTGCAAAGCGACTTATTCACCGTGTTGCTCCGCTTCCGAGTCCTACGATTCGTATTTACAGCCGATATCGAAAAAATGTACCGCCAAATTTGGGTACATCCTGACGATCGCCGATATCAACTCATTGTGTGGAGGAAAAATAAGTCCGATGAGCTACAGCATTACCAGCTGAATACGGTCACGTACGGCACAAGAGCTGCACCATATTTGGCAATCACATGTTTGTTGACATTAGCAACCAAGCACAAGGTCATCTATCCAAGCGGTGCCAAAGCAATCCAGGAGAACTTTTATGTCGGTGATTGCTTGAGTGGTGCAAACAGCCTCGTGGTCGCACAAGAAACCAAGAGACAATTAATACAGATTTTGCAAACTGCAGGCTGTAATCTACGGAAATGGTGTGCCAACCACCCGAAATTACTGTCAGACATTCCAGCAGAAAATAAAGAATCTTAACTTGATTTCACGGACGATGTCGACAGTGCAGTAAAAACTTTAGGACTTACATGGCTCCCGAAGGATGACAATTTCTGCATCAAGTTACATCTCAGTCAGCATCCTCGAACAACCGAGCGAACTATAGTGTCCGATGTGGCACGAATTCTTGATCCATTGGGCTTCCTGTCCCCTATCGTAGTAAGTGCCAAAAAATTAATTCAGGAGTTATGGCAAATCAAACTTTCCTGGGACGAGGCACTACTTAGCGGCACTACTTAGCAAGTGGATCGCATTTAGAGACAGCCTGCCAATGCTCAACGACACTACAATCGGCAGGCACGTATTCAACAATAACACCAAAACGTCTTTTCAACTTCATGGTTTTGCTGACGCGTCAGAAAAGGCATATGGCACAGCAATATATGTCCGATTCGTCAACGCAGATAAAACAATTGCCGTACGACTGCTATGTTCGAAATCGCGAGTAGCTCCGGTTAAACAACAAACCCTACCAAGGCTGGAACTCTGCGCAGCCGTCTTATGTGCGCAATTGATGCATCGAATAGTAAGCGAGTTGAAGTTTGGAGACGTAGCCATCTTCTTGTGGACGGACTCTGAAATCGTCTTGTCATGGATCAAATCAGCGTCAGCATCATTCCACACTTTCGTTGCAAACCGAGTCGCCACAATTCAACGATTAACACTGGCTGAACAATGGCGGCAAGTTTATAGCACCGAGGCAGTTTAAATCATGCAATATGTGGTTCTTTGGCCCGATCTTCCTCCATAAGAGAACGAACACGTGGTTATCCGAACAGCCCATCACCATTACGCCGGAGACAGACAACGAAAGAAACAAAGGGTTGCTGTCCTAAATATCACATCCAACGCTGCAGAGTAGATGCTGCACAGGATTAACCATCGGAATTCGTTTAACAACTTGATCCATATCATCACTTATGTTCAGCAGTTTCTTCGTCATACCAGAACCCCAAATATTCAACGAGCCAGCGACCTCATTGCGACCCCTCAAGAGTTAAGGCAGGCACTGTCAACGATTGTGCGCATCATGCAACGTTCAGAATTTGAAGAGGAATTCCAAGCACTAAATAAACGCACTCCAGTAAGCAAAACAAGTCAACTCAGCAGCCTCAACCCTTTCTTAGATGAGGAGGGTATTCTGCGTGTGGGTGGTCGCATAGAGTCATCAACACTTCCGTATGATGCCAGACATCCAATGATTCTTCCTTACAATGATCCCTTGACAAAACTTCTAATGAAGTGCTTCCACGAAGAAAACTCCCACTGCGGATCCCAGACGCTGGTAGCTCAAGTTCGGCAACGATTTTGGCCAATCAAAGCAAAAACAATGGCTCGATCAATTGTGCAGCATTGTGTTAGATGCACTCGAGCAAGGCCACAGTTATTCAAACAAGTAATGGGAGGCCTGCCAGCTGCAAGAACTGTACCAGCACGACCATTCATCAATGCAGGAGTGGACTTTGCAGGACCCTTCCGGATACACTTCAAACTCCGTGGGAAAAGGCCACATAAGGCTTATGTTGCTATATTTTTCTGCTTCAGCACAAAGGCTGTCCATATTGAATTAGCAAGTGATCTCACTACCGATGCCTTTCTGGCATGCTTAAAACGATTCATTGGGCGGCGAGGTGACTGTAGCAATTTATATTGTGACAATGCAACCAATTTCGTTGGAGCAAAAAACAAACTTGAAGAACTTTCCAATATTATTTACTCAGACAAGGCAACAATGGCAATAAAGAGTATCTGCAGTAACAAGGGTATCCAATTTCATTTCATTCCTCCAAGGGCGCCTCTCTTCGGAGGACTATGGGAAGCGGCGGTAAAGAGTGCCAAACAGTTGTTTGTAAGAGGAGCTTCAAATGCGTCATTAACCTATGAAGAGTTAGAAACCGTTATGATCGGAATTGAAGCCATCCTCAATTCACGACCACTGATTCCAGTCTCAAACGATCCGAACGATTTAAGTTGTTTGACACCGGGACATTTTCTCATTGGGGAAGCGTTAACAGCGCAACCAGATGCTACTGCCTCATCCACAAAGATTTCGCTAGTGACAAGATGGAAATTAGTATCCCATATGAAACGAGAATTTTGGCGACGGTGGTCACAGGAATATCTCACCGAACTTCAAAGCAGAAACAAATGGAAGGAGCTCTGTCAAAATGTTGCACCTGGAACCATGGTAATCATCAAGGAAGATGGGATGCCCCCTCTAACATGGCCATTAGGAAGAATTGTGAAGGTCTATCCGGGTCCCGATAATATTGTTCGCGTCGCGGACGTGAAAACCAAAAATGGCATCTTGAAAAGAGCTATTCATCGATTGGAACCTCTCATTGCGGAGGATAACATACCGGCAAGCACAAATGGAACAAATTACCTCACTTCACCGCGGGGTATACATTCTACAAATGAACTATTAAAATTCAACCCTTCAGCAAGAGCTAAGCGAGGTGCGATGAATGTAATCGGAAACATTGCTCGATCGTTATTCGGTGTTCTCGATAACGCATATGCCGAACAAGCACCAAGGACGATTGACAAACTCGAACAAAATGATGAATCACTACTATCAAGAATTGAAAATCAGACATCATTCTTAGATAGTACCCTCAACATCATGAAGAGAAATCAACAAGAGATCGAACGTGAATTTGCAAGAGTGGAAGTCGCGATAAATGAAACAATCAACAGCTCAATTCCGAGAAAATAGGACAAAACATTCCTAGAATTGACCCTTCAATCGATTCTAGCATTGACCAATGACAAACGGATTCAAGATTCTCTAATCGATATTTTAACCGACAACTGAAAATCAATTCGGCAGAATCTGTCAAACATCAAACACAATCTCCATACAGATGTACGCCCCCACGACATTCACCACTACACATTGGGATACGCATGTCTAATTATTATCATTCTCTTCATAATTATCGTCACCATGAAAAAACATCGGAAAACCAAGAAAGCCACCGAAACGAGTCGTGTTCTACCGCAACCGGTACGTGTCGTGTTGTAACGCAACCAGTCGTCGTGGCAACAGCACCAACCCGCCGACGTGCTGCGCCGGTGTCTGTTTGCAAGCAACGTCGCCGTGAGAACCGCTGACCACGCTGCATTATTTTCACATTTTATAATTTTGTATTTTTATAGTAATTTTCATTGTATTTGATATTTTCAAGTCTATGTATGCATGTAAAATTAGTATATAAGGAAGAAGTGTACTTAATAAAAGCTCTGTTAGCCTGACAACCTCAAATCCAGCGGTTTGCTTTCTACAAGTTCAAGTACTTGTAGGAATGAACAACTTGAGAAATATTCATTAACGCTCAACACGCACCTGCTGAAATTTAAAGGGATACAACAAGTTCAAGTGCTTGTTGTATCAAACTAAATTCTCTAACAAATTCCTACAAGTTCAAGTGCCTGTAGGAATTACCAAATTGGGAACTAAACATTGGTGACCCCGACGTGATCGAGACTCCATCCAGCAGAATGACGTTCACAGCGCTTGTAGTATCTCAACAGGACATTGGAAATGAGATCCAACGAATCATCCGCAACTACAAAAAAGACACTGCGGACAGGAAAATATCGGTGAAATACTTTGAAGTGCGTGTGAACCTATTGAAGGAAGCTTGGGCAAAATTCGATCAAAAGGACTACGAAATCCGTGCGCGACAGGACCTGGATTTGACACACGAATACTTCACGAAGGACTACTACAACAACATAAAGACAGTAGTAGACCAATACATTGAGCTGTTTCAACAAGAACTGGATACTTTGCAGCAATCTCAACCCATCAATCGAGAAAAGGCTACCGAAGCATATCCCAATTCATCAGACATCTCAGCTAGCACAAACACCGCAACAACCAAAGGTGCCTCTATCATGCCTATCATCCGCAAACAAAGGGCAATGATGGCCTCACATGAAAGGTTGCTCAATGGAAGTGCAATGGAAATTCACCGACACAATGTCTCACAGCAATGGAAAAACTATGGGACAACATCGAGGCTGCCAACTTTACTTTGTGGGAACTCCATGACGACCCTCAATCAGAAGGATACGATATGGCAGCCTACATCCAACTAGAAGAGAGGGTGATTGAACAACGTGGAGCACTAAAATCCTCTGTCATCATGCCAGTAAGCAGCCCAACAAATTCCGTCAAAATATCGGCACTTCAACTACCAAAAAGTGAGATCCCGAAATTTGATGGGAATTATCTGAAATGGCGTCTGTTTCATGATCTGTTTAATGAAATGATCCATACACAGCCGATTCCAAACATCCAAAAACTATGGTATCTGAAAACTAATTTGACTGGCGACGCAGGAAAACTTGTCAGACATTTGACATTGACGGAGGAAAACTACCAAACGGCCTGGGACACATTGAAAGACCGATACAACAACGTGCGTCTCCTCACCACTAGCTTACTCGATAAGCTATTGGGGCAACCCAAGCATATGGAGCCGTCAGTTGCCGCAATAAAGGCATTTCATGACACCACCAAGGAATCATTAGCTGCCTTAACCAACATTGGCATCGCTACTGATTCTTGGGGTCCACTGCTGGTTCACCTTCTCATCAAAACATTGGACCGAGCAACGCATCTATAGTACTCTTCGACCAATCCCTGCAAAAGCCACGAGAACTTCCTTCGATACAGCAGCTGTCAACGTCACTGGAAGTCCGATTCCAGTCCTTGGAAGCGGTTGGCCAGAAAGAAAGAGGCAAAACGTTGACGGCAATGACCACCTCCACAAGTCAGCCAACCAAAAAATGCATCGTGTGTAAGGACATGGTGCACCCACTGTTTGCTTGCCCACAATTTAAACGATTGCCCGTCAGTGAGCGAGTGAATGTCGTCAAACCAAACAACATGTGCTTCAATTGCCTAAAACAAAACCACACTGCAAATCCATGCGCATCAAGGACTTGCACAAAATGCAATAAGAAGCACAACTCATTGATGCATATACCAAGAGATAGCAGCAGAAGCTTAACATCCACAAGTACCTGTAATCAAGAAGCAAAAAAGACCATTACGACGATGCCATCAACAGTCACATTAGCCACATCATCAAAGCCAAAAAGGGGATATGTGCTACTCAACACAGCTTGCGTGAAAATCAAGTCAAGAAATGGTAGAATGGTGGAATGACGAGCCTTGCTGGATTCCGGTTCACAGGTCAATCTGATCACAGAAAGATTGGCTAATCAGCTTCAAATACACCAAACAGGGACATCGGCAACGATCGAAGGAGTCGGCAACAAAAGAAAAACAATATAAAGACGCGCCTGCATAAGTCTTGAATCCAAGAATTCGGTGTTCAACATGCAATGTGAAGTGTTCATCTTACCAAAGATCATTTCGAACCACCCATCCCAGGAGATAGACATCTCAGCGTGGTCTATCCCTCCAACCATCAATTTAGCCGACTCCCGCTTCTACCTTCCAAGAAATATCGATGTACTACTTGGAGCAGAGTATTATCATGCGTTTTTTATGGACGAAAAACTTTCGCTCGGAGACGGATTCCCAACGTTGCAAAACAGCGTCTTCGGCTGAACCATTTCATGAAAGATCGCTGCAGAAGACGGAAACTCCACTACATGTGCAATCTACACGGAACAGGAACTGGCCAATCAGATTGAAAGGTTCTGGGCATTGGAAGAAGCAGAAGGAGACAAGTCAACACTCACAACCACAGAACGGCTTTGTGAAAATCATTTTGCACTCCACACAATCTGTGATAATGACGGACGATTCGTGGTGAAATTACCTTTCATCGACCCAGTCTCTAGATTAGGAGACTCTCAACACATGGCAACAAATCGTTTCCTGGCGCTAGAAAGACGTCTAGATAAAGACAACGAACTCAAGGAAAATTACACGAAATTCATGAGGGAATATGAAGCGTTGGGTCATATGACCAAGGTAAACAATTTAGTGTCACCACGCTATTTTATTCCGCACCACTGCATCCATCGACTCGAAAGCAGTTCCACAAAGTTGAAGGTAGTTTTTGATGCTTTCGCCAGAACATCCACAGGCGTAGCATTAAATGACATCATGCACACTGGGCCAGTTCTGCAAAGCGACTTATTCACCGTGTTGCTCCGCTTCCGACTCCTACGATTCGTATTTACAGCCGATATCGAAAAAATACCGCCAAATTTGGGTACATCCTGACGATCGCCGATATCAACTCATTGTGTGGAGGAAAAATAAGTCCGATGAGCTACAGCATTACCAGCTGAATACGGTCACGTACGGCACAAGAGCTGCACCATATTTGGCAATCAAATGTTTGTTGACATTAGCAACCAAGCACAAGGTCATCTATCCAAGCGGTGCCAAAGCAATCCAGGAGAACTTTTATGTCGATGATTGCTTGAGTGCTGCAAACAGCCTCGTGGTCGCACAAGAAACCAAGAGACAATTAATAGAGATTTTGCAAACTGCAGGCTGTAATCTACGGAAATGGTGTGCCAACCACCCGAAATTACTGTCAGACATTCCAGCAGAAAATAAAGAATCTAAACTTGATTTCACGGACGATGTCGACAGTGCAGTAAAAACTTTAGGACTTACATGGCTCCCGAAGGATGACAATTTCTGCATCAAGTTACATCTCAGTCAGCATCCTCGAACAACCGAGCGAACTATAGTGTCCGATGTGGCACGAATTCTTGATCCATTGGGCTTCCTGTCCCCTATCGTAGTAAGTGCCAAAAAATTAATTTAGGAGTTATGGCAAATCAAACTTTCCTGGGACGAGGCACTACTTAGCGGCACTACTTAGCAAGTGGATCGCATTTAGAGACAGCCAGCCAATGCTCAACGACACTACAATCGGCAGGCACGTATTGAACAATAACACCAAAACGTCTTTTCAACTTCATGGTTTTGCTGACGCGTCAGAAAAGGCATATGGCACAGCAATATATGTCCGATTCGTCAACGCAGATAAAACAATTGCCGTACGACTGCTATGCTCGAAATCGCGAGTAGCTCCGGTTAAACAACAAACCCTACCAAGGCTGGAACTCTGCGCAGCCGTCTTATGTGCGCAATTGATGCATCGAATAGTAAGCGAGTTGAAGTTTGGAGACGTAGCCATCTTCTTGTGGACGGACTCTGAAATCGTCTTGTCATGGATCAAATCAGCGTCAGCATCATTCCACACTTTCGTTGCAAACCGAGTCGCCACAATTCAACGATTAACACTGGCTGAACAATGGCGGCAAGTTTATAGCACCGAGGCAGTTTAAATCATGCAATATGTGGTTCTTTGGCCCGATCTTCCTCCATAAGAGAACGAACACGTGGTTATCCGAACAGCCCATCACCATTACGCCGGAGACAGACAACGAAAGAAACAAAGGGTTGCTGTCCTAAATATCACATCCAACGCTGCAGAGTAGATGCTGCACAGGATTAACCATCGGAATTCGTTTAACAACTTGATCCATATCATCACTTATGTTCAGCAGTTTCTTCGTCATACCAGAACCCCAAATATTCAACGAGCCAGCGACCTCATTGCGACCCCTCAAGAGTTAAGGCAGGCACTGTCAACGATTGTGCGCATCATGCAACGTTCAGAATTTGAAGAGGAATTCCAAGCACTAAATAAACGCACTCCAGTAAGCAAAACAAGTCAACTCAGCAGCCTCAACCCTTTCTTAGATGAGGAGGGTATTCTGCGTGTGGGTGGTCGCATAGAGTCATCAACACTTCCGTATGATGCCAGACATCCAATGATTCTTCCTTACAATGATCCCTTGACAAAACTTCTAATGAAGTGCTTCCACGAAGAAAACTCCCACTGCGGATCCCAGACGCTGGTAGCTCAAGTTCGGCAACGATTTTGGCCAATCAAAGCAAAAACAATGGCTCGATCAATTGTGCAGCATTGTGTTAGATGCACTCGAGCAAGGCCACAGTTATTCAAACAAGTAATGGGAGGCCTGCCAGCTGCAAGAACTGTACCAGCACGACCATTCATCAATGCAGGAGTGGACTTTGCAGGACCCTTCCGGATACACTTCAAACTCCGTGGGAAAAGGCCACATAAGGCTTATGTTGCTATATTTTTCTGCTTCAGCACAAAGGCTGTCCATATTGAATTAGCAAGTGATCTCACTACCGATGCCTTTCTGGCATGCTTAAAACGATTCATTGGGCGGCGAGGTGACTGTAGCAATTTATATTGTGACAATGCAACCAATTTCGTTGGAGCAAAAAACAAACTTGAAGAACTTTCCAATATTATTTACTAAGACAAGGCAACAATGGCAATAAAGAGTATCTGCAGTAACAAGGGTATCCAATTTCATTTCATTCCTCCAAGGGCGCCTCTCTTCGGAGGACTATGGGAAGCGGCGGTAAAGAGTGCCAAACAGTTGTTTGTAAGAGGAGCTTCAAATGCGTCATTAACCTATGAAGAGTTAGAAACCGTTATGATCGGAATTGAAGCCATCCTCAATTCACGACCACTGATTCCAGTCTCAAAAGATCCGAACGATTTAAGTTGTTTGACACCGGGACATTTTCTCATTGGGGAAGCGTTAACAGCGCAACCAGATGCTACTGCCTCATCCACAAAGATTTCGCTAGTGACAAGATGGAAATTAGTATCCCATATGAAACGAGAATTTTGGCGACGGTGGTCACAGGAATATCTCACCGAACTTCAAAGCAGAAACAAATGGAAGGAGCTCTGTCAAAATGTTGCACCTGGAACCATGGTAATCATCAAGGAAGATGGGATGCCCCCTCTAACATGGCCATTAGGAAGAATTGTGAAGGTCTATCCGGGTCCCGATAATATTGTTCGCGTCGCGGACGTGAAAACCAAAAATGGCATCTTGAAAAGAGCTATTCATCGATTGGAACCTCTCATTGCGGAGGATAACATACCGGCAAGCACAAATGGAACAAATTACCTCACTTCACCGCGGGGTATACATTCTACAAATGAACTATTAAAATTCAACCCTTCAGCAAGAGCTAAGCGAGGTGCGATGAATGTAATCGGAAACATTGCTCGATCGTTATTCGGTGTTCTCGATAACGCATATGCCGAACAAGCACCAAGGACGATTGACAAACTCGAACAAAATGATGAATCACTACTATCAAGAATTGAAAATCAGACATCATTCTTAGATAGTACCCTCAACATCATGAAGAGAAATCAACAAGAGATCGAACGTGAATTTGCAAGAGTGGAAGTCGCGATAAATGAAACAATCAACAGCTCAATTCCGAGAAAATAGGACAAAACATTCCTAGAATTGACCCTTCAATCGATTCTAGCATTGACCAATGACAAACGGATTCAAGATTCTCTAATCGATATTTTAACCGACAACTGAAAATCAATTCGGCAGAATCTGTCAAACATCAAACACAATCTCCATACAGATGTACGCCCCCACGACATTCACCACTACACATTGGGATACGCATGTCTAATTATTATCATTCTCTTCATAATTATCGTCACCATGAAAAAACATCGGAAAACCAAGAAAGCCACCGAAACGAGTCGTGTTCTACCGCAACCGGTACGTGTCGTGTTGTAACGCAACCAGTCGTCGTGGCAACAGCACCAACCCGCCGACGTGCTGCGCCGGTGTCTGTTTGCAAGCAACGTCGCCGTGAGAACCGCTGACCACGCTGCATTATTTTCACATTTTATAATTTTGTATTTTTATAGTAATTTTCATTGTATTTGATATTTTCAAGTCTATGTATGCATGTAAAATTAGTATATAAGGAAGAAGTGTACTTAATAAAAGCTCTGTTAGCCTGACAACCTCAAATCCAGCGGTTTGCTTTCTACAAGTTCAAGTACTTGTAGGAATGAACAACTTGAGAAATATTCATTAACGCTCAACACGCACCTGCTGAAATTTAAAGGGATACAACAAGTTCAAGTGCTTGTTGTATCAAACTAAATTCTCTAACAAATTCCTACAAGTTCAAGTGCCTGTAGGAATTACCAAATTGGGAACTAAACATTGGTGACCCCGACGTGATCGAGACTCCATCCAGCAGAATGACGTTCACAGCGCTTGTAGTATCTCAACAGGACATTGGAAATGAGATCCAACGAATCATCCGCAACTACAAAAAAGACACTGCGGACAGGAAAATATCGGTGAAATACTTTGAAGTGCGTGTGAACCTATTGAAGGAAGCTTGGGCAAAATTCGATCAAAAGGACTACGAAATCCGTGCGCGACAGGACCTGGATTTGACACACGAATACTTCACGAAGGACTACTACAACAACATAAAG
This sequence comes from Sicus ferrugineus, assembly GCA_922984085.1. Taxonomy (NCBI): domain Eukaryota; kingdom Metazoa; phylum Arthropoda; class Insecta; order Diptera; family Conopidae; genus Sicus; species Sicus ferrugineus. The sequence goes on from OV277348.1 coordinate 68,907,692, forward strand.
ACAGTAGTAGACCAATACATTGAGCTGTTTCAACAAGAACTGGATACTTTGCAGCAATCTCAACCCATCAATCGAGAAAAGGCTACCGAAGCATATCCCAATTCATCAGACATCTCAGCTAGCACGAACACCGCAACAACCAAAGGTGCCTCTATCATGCCTATCATCCGCAAACAAAGGGCAATGATGGCCTCACATGAAAGGTTGCTCAATGGAAGTGCAATGGAAATTCACCGACACAATGTCTCACAGCAATGGAAAAACTATGGGACAACATCGAGGCTGCCAACTTTACTTTGTGGGAACTCCATGACGACCCTCAATCAGAAGGATACGATATGGCAGCCTACATCCAACTAGAAGAGAGGGTGATTGAACAACGTGGAGCACTAAAATCCTCTGTCATCATGCCAGTAAGCAGCCCAACAAATTCCGTCAAAATATCGGCACTTCAACTACCAAAAAGTGAGATCCCGAAATTTGATGGGAATTATCTGAAATGGCGTCTGTTTCATGATCTGTTTAATGAAATGATCCATACACAGCCGATTCCAAACATCCAAAAACTATGGTATCTGAAAACTAATTTGACTGGCGACGCAGAAAAACTTGTCAGACATTTGACATTGACGGAGGAAAACTACCAAACGGCCTGGGACACATTGAAAGACCGATACAACAACGTGCGTCTCCTCACCACTAGCTTACTCGATAAGCTATTGGGGCAACCCAAGCATATGGAGCCGTCAGTTGCCGCAATAAAGGCATTTCATGACACCACCAAGGAATCATTAGCTGCCTTAACCAACATTGGCATCGCTACTGATTCTTGGGGTCCACTGCTGGTTCACCTTCTCATCAAAAAATTGGACCGAGCAACGCATCTATAGTACTCTTCGACCAATCCCTGCAAAAGCCACGAGAACTTCCTTCGATACAGCAGCTGTCAACGTCACTGGAAGTCCGATTCCAGTCCTTGGAAGCGGTTGGCCAGAAAGAAAGAGGCAAAACGTTGACGGCAATGACCAGCTCCACAAGTCAGCCAACCAAAAAATGCATCGTGTGTAAGGACATGGTGCACCCACTGTTTGCTTGCCCACAATTTAAACGATTGCCCGTCAGTGAGCGAGTGAATGTCGTCAAACCAAACAACATGTGCTTCAATTGCCTAAAACAAAACCACACTGCAAATCCATGCGCATCAAGGACTTGCACAAAATGCAATAAGAAGCACAACTCATTGATGCATATACCAAGAGATAGCAGCAGAAGCTTAACATCCACAAGTACCTGTAATCAAGAAGCAAAAAAGACCATTACGACGATGCCATCAACAGTCACATTAGCCACATCATCAAAGCCAAAAAGGGGATATGTGCTACTCAACACAGCTTGCGTGAAAATCAAGTCAAGAAATGGTAGAATGGTGGAATGACGAGCCTTGCTGGATTCCGGTTCACAGGTCAATCTGATCACAGAAAGATTGGCTAATCAGCTTCAAATACACCAAACAGGGACATCGGCAACGATCGAAGGAGTCGGCAACAAAAGAAAAACAATATAAAGACGCGCCTGCATAAGTCTAGAATCCAAGAATTCGGTGTTCAACATGCAATGTGAAGTGTTCATCTTACCAAAGATCATTTCGAACCAGCCATCCCAGGAGATAGACATCTCAGCGTGGTCTATCCCTCCAACCATCAATTTAGCCGACTCCCGCTTCTACCTTCCAAGAAATATCGATGTACTACTTGGAGCAGAGTATTATCATGCGTTTTTTATGGACGAAAAACTTTCGCTCGGAGACGGATTCCCAACGTTGCAAAACAGCGTCTTCGGCTGAACCATTTCATGAAAGATCGCTGCAGAAGACGGAAACTCCACTACATGTGCAATCTACACGGAACAGGAACTGGCCAATCAGATTGAAAGGTTCTGGGCATTGGAAGAAGCAGAAGGAGACAAGTCAACACTCACAACCACAGAACGGCTTTGTGAAAATCATTTTGCACTCCACACAATCTGTGATAATGACGGACGATTCGTGGTGAAATTACCTTTCATCGACCCAGTCTCTAGATTAGGAGACTCTCAACACATGGCAACAAATCGTTTCCTGGCGCTAGAAAGACGTCTAGATAAAGACAACGAACTCAAGGAAAATTACACGAAATTCATGAGGGAATATGAAGCGTTGGGTCATATGACCAAGGTAAACAATTTAGTGTCACCACGCTATTTTATTCCGCACCACTGCATCCATCGACCCAAAAGCAGTTCCACAAAGTTGAGGGTAGTTTTTGATGCTTCCGCCAGAACATCTGCAGGCGTAGCATTAAATGACATCATGCACACTGGGCCAGTTCTGCAAAGCGACTTATTAACCGTGTTGCTCCGCTTCCGACTCCTACGATTCGTATTTACAGCCGATATCGATCAACACTTCCGTATGATGCCAGACATCCAATGATTCTTACTTACAATGATCCCTTGACAAAACTTCTAATGAAGTGCTTCCACGAAGAACACTCCCACTGCGGATCCCAGACGCTGGTAGCTCAAGTTCGGCAACGATTTTGGCCAATCAAAGCAAAAACAATGGCTCGATCAATTGTGCAGCATTTTGTTAGATGCACTCGAGCAAGGCCACAGTTATTCAAACAAGTAATGGGAGGCCTGCCAGCTGCAAGAACTGTACCAGCACGACCATTCATCAATGCAGGAGTGGACTTTGCAGGACCCTTCTGGATACACTTCAAACTCCGTGGGAAAAGGCCACATAAGGCTTATGTTGCTATATTTTGCTGCTTCAGCACAAAGGCTGTCCATATTGAACTAGCAAGTGATCTCACTACCGATGCCTTTCTGGGATGCTTAAAACGATTCATTGGGCGGCGAGGTCACTGTAGCAATTTATGTTGTGAAAATGCAACCAATTTATATTGTACAATGCAACCAATTTCGTTGGAGCAAAAAACAAACTTGAAGAACTTTCCAATATTATTTACTCAGACATGGCAACAATGGCAATAAAGAGTATCTGCAGTAACAAGGGTATCCAATTTCATTTCATTCCTCCAAGGGCGCCTCACTTCGGAGGACTATGGGAAGCGGCGGTAAAGAGTGCCAAACAGTTGTTTGTAAGATGAGCTTTAAATGCGTCACTAACCTATGAAGAGTTAGAAACCGTTATGATCGGAATTGAAGCCATCCTCAATTCACGACCACTGATTCCAGTCTCAAACGATCCGAACGATTTATGTTGTTTGACACCGGGACATTTTCTCATTGGAGAAGCGTTAACAGCGCAACCAGATGCTACTGCTACTGGAAATTAGTATCCCATATGAAACAAGAATTTTGGCGACGGTGGTCACAGGAATATCTCACCGAACTTCAAAGCAGAAACAAATGGAAGGAGCTCTGTCAAAATGTTGCACCTGGAACCATGGTAATCATCAAGGAAAATGGGATGCCCCCTCTAACATGGCCATTAGGAAGAATTGTGAAGGTCTATCCGGGTCCCGATAATATTGTTCGCGTCGCGGACGTGAAAACCAAAAATGGCATCTTGAAAAGAGCTATTCATCGATTGGAACCTCTCATTGCGGAGGATAACATACCGGCAAGCACAAATGGAACAAATTACCTCACTTCACCGCGGGGTATACATTCTACAAATGAACTATTAAAATTCAACCCTTCAGCAAGAGCTAAGCGAGGTGCGATGAATGTAATCGGAAACATTGCTCGATCGTTATTCGGTGTTCTCGATAACGCATATGCCGAACAAGCACCAAGGACGATTGACAAACTCGAACAAAATGATGAATCACTACTATCAAGAATTGAAAATCAGACATCATTCTTAGATAGTACCCTCAACATCATGAAGAGAAATCAACAAGAGATCGAACGTGAATTTGCAAGAGTGGAAGTCGCGATAAATGAAACAATCAACAGCTCAATTCCGAGAAAATAGGACAAAACATTCCTAGAATTGACCCTTCAATCGATTCTAGCATTGACCAATGACAAACGGATTCAAGATTCTCTAATCGATATTTTAACCGACAACTGAAAATCAATTCGGCAGAATCTGTCAAACATCAAACACAATCTCCATACAGATGTACGCCCCCACGACATTCACCACTACACATTGGGATACGCATGTCTAATTATTATCATTCTCTTCATAATTATCGTCACCATGAAAAAACATCGGAAAACCAAGAAAGCCACCGAAACGAGTCGTGTTCTACCGCAACCGGTACGTGTCGTGTTGTAACGCAACCAGTCGTCGTGGCAACAGCACCAACCCGCCGACGTGCTGCGCCGGTGTCTGTTTGCAAGCAACGTCGCCCTGAGAACCGCTGACCACGCTGCATTATTTTCACATTTTATAATTTTGTATTTTTATAGTAATTTTCATTGTATTTGATATTTTCAAGTCTATGTATGCATGTAAAATTAGTATATAAGGAAGAAGTGTACTTAATAAAAGCTCTGTTAGCCTGACAACCTCAAATCCAGCGGTTTGCTTTCTACAAGTTCAAGTACTTGTAGGAATGAACAACTTGAGAAATATTCATTAACGCTCAACACGCACCTGCTGAAATTTAAAGGGATACAACAAGTTCAAGTGCTTGTTGTATCAAACTAAATTCTCTAACAAATTCCTACAAGTTCAAGTGCCTGTAGGAATTACCAAATTGGGAACTAAACATTGGTGACCCCGACGTGATCGAGACTCCATCCAGCAGAATGACGTTCACAGCGCTTGTAGTATCTCAACAGGACATTGGAAATGAGATCCAACGAATCATCCGCAACTACAAAAAAGACACTGCGGACAGGAAAATATCGGTGAAATACTTTGAAGTGCGTGTGAACCTATTGAAGGAAGCTTGGGCAAAATTCGATCAAAAGGACTACGAAATCCGTGCGCGACAGGACCTGGATTTGACACACGAATACTTCACGAAGGACTACTACAACAACATAAAGACAGTAGTAGACCAATACATTGAGCTGTTTCAACAAGAACTGGATACTTTGCAGCAATCTCAACCCATCAATCGAGAAAAGGCTACCGAAGCATATCCCAATTCATCAGACATCTCAGCTAGCACGAACACCGCAACAACCAAAGGTGCCTCTATCATGCCTATCATCCGCAAACAAAGGGCAATGATGGCCTCACATGAAAGGTTGCTCAATGGAAGTGCAATGGAAATTCACCGACACAATGTCTCACAGCAATGGAAAAACTATGGGACAACATCGAGGCTGCCAACTTTACTTTGTGGGAACTCCATGACGACCCTCAATCAGAAGGATACGATATGGCAGCCTACATCCAACTAGAAGAGAGGGTGATTGAACAACGTGGAGCACTAAAATCCTCTGTCATCATGCCAGTAAGCAGCCCAACAAATTCCGTCAAAATATCGGCACTTCAACTACCAAAAAGTGAGATCCCGAAATTTGATGGGAATTATCTGAAATGGCGTCTGTTTCATGATCTGTTTAATGAAATGATCCATACACAGCCGATTCCAAACATCCAAAAACTATGGTATCTGAAAACTAATTTGACTGGCGACGCAGAAAAACTTGTCAGACATTTGACATTGACGGAGGAAAACTACCAAACGGCCTGGGACACATTGAAAGACCGATACAACAACGTGCGTCTCCTCACCACTAGCTTACTCGATAAGCTATTGGGGCAACCCAAGCATATGGAGCCGTCAGTTGCCGCAATAAAGGCATTTCATGACACCACCAAGGAATCATTAGCTGCCTTAACCAACATTGGCATCGCTACTGATTCTTGGGGTCCACTGCTGGTTCACCTTCTCATCAAAAAATTGGACCGAGCAACGCATCTATAGTACTCTTCGACCAATCCCTGCAAAAGCCACGAGAACTTCCTTCGATACAGCAGCTGTCAACGTCACTGGAAGTCCGATTCCAGTCCTTGGAAGCGGTTGGCCAGAAAGAAAGAGGCAAAACGTTGACGGTAATGACCAGCTCCACAAGTCAGCCAACCAAAAAATGCATCGTGTGTAAGGACATGGTGCACCCACTGTTTGCTTGCCCACAATTTAAACGATTGCCCGTCAGTGAGCGAGTGAATGTCGTCAAACCAAACAACATGTGCTTCAATTGCCTAAAACAAAACCACACTGCAAATCCATGCGCATCAAGGACTTGCACAAAATGCAATAAGAAGCACAACTCATTGATGCATATACCAAGAGATAGCAGCAGAAGCTTAACATCCACAAGTACCTGTAATCAAGAAGCAAAAAAGACCATTACGACGATGCCATCAACAGTCACATTAGCCACATCATCAAAGCCAAAAAGGGGATATGTGCTACTCAACACAGCTTGCGTGAAAATCAAGTCAAGAAATGGTAGAATGGTGGAATGACGAGCCTTGCTGGATTCCGGTTCACAGGTCAATCTGATCACAGAAAGATTGGCTAATCAGCTTCAAATACACCAAACAGGGACATCGGCAACGATCGAAGGAGTCGGCAACAAAAGAAAAACAATATAAAGACGCGCCTGCATAAGTCTAGAATCCAAGAATTCGGTGTTCAACATGCAATGTGAAGTGTTCATCTTACCAAAGATCATTTCGAACCAGCCATCCCAGGAGATAGACATCTCAGCGTGGTCTATCCCTCCAACCATCAATTTAGCCGACTCCCGCTTCTACCTTCCAAGAAATATCGATGTACTACTTGGAGCAGAGTATTATCATGCGTTTTTTATGGACGAAAAACTTTCGCTCGGAGACGGATTCCCAACGTTGCAAAACAGCGTCTTCGGCTGAACCATTTCATGAAAGATCGCTGCAGAAGACGGAAACTCCACTACATGTGCAATCTACACGGAACAGGAACTGGCCAATCAGATTGAAAGGTTCTGGGCATTGGAAGAAGCAGAAGGAGACAAGTCAACACTCACAACCACAGAACGGCTTTGTGAAAATCATTTTGCACTCCACACAATCTGTGATAATGACGGACGATTCGTGGTGAAATTACCTTTCATCGACCCAGTCTCTAGATTAGGAGACTCTCAACACATGGCAACAAATCGTTTCCTGGCGCTAGAAAGACGTCTAGATAAAGACAACGAACTCAAGGAAAATTACACGAAATTCATGAGGGAATATGAAGCGTTGGGTCATATGACCAAGGTAAACAATTTAGTGTCACCACGCTATTTTATTCCGCACCACTGCATCCATCGACCCAAAAGCAGTTCCACAAAGTTGAGGGTAGTTTTTGATGCTTCCGCCAGAACATCTGCAGGCGTAGCATTAAATGACATCATGCACACTGGGCCAGTTCTGCAAAGCGACTTATTAACCGTGTTGCTCCGCTTCCGACTCCTACGATTCGTATTTACAGCCGATATCGATCAACACTTCCGTATGATGCCAGACATCCAATGATTCTTCCTTACAATGATCCCTTGACAAAACTTCTAATGAAGTGCTTCCACGAAGAACACTCCCACTGCGGATCCCAGACGCTGGTAGCTCAAGTTCGGCCACGATTTTGGCCAATCAAAGCAAAAACAATGGCTCGATCAATTGTGCAGCATTTTGTTAGATGCACTCGAGCAAGGCCACAGTTATTCAAACAAGTAATGGGAGGCCTGCCAGCTGCAAGAACTGTACCAGCACGACCATTCATCAATGCAGGAGTGGACTTTGCAGGACCCTTCTGGATACACTTCAAACTCCGTGGGAAAAGGCCACATAAGGCTTATGTTGCTATATTTTGCTGCTTCAGCACAAAGGCTGTCCATATTGAACTAGCAAGTGATCTCACTACCGATGCCTTTCTGGGATGCTTAAAACAATTCATTGGGCGGCGAGGTCACTGTAGCAATTTATGTTGTGAAAATGCAACCAATTTATATTGTACAATGCAACCAATTTCGTTGGAGCAAAAAACAAACTTGAAGAACTTTCCAATATTATTTACTCAGACATGGCAACAATGGCAATAAAGAGTATCTGCAGTAACAAGGGTATCCAATTTCATTTCATTCCTCCAAGGGCGCCTCACTTCGGAGGACTATGGGAAGCGGCGGTAAAGAGTGCCAAACAGTTGTTTGTAAGATGAGCTTTAAATGCGTCACTAACCTATGAAGAGTTAGAAACCGTTATGATCGGAATTGAAGCCATCCTCAATTCACGACCACTGATTCCAGTCTCAAACGATCCGAACGATTTATGTTGTTTGACACCGGGACATTTTCTCATTGGAGAAGCGTTAACAGCGCAACCAGATGCTACTGCTACTGGAAATTAGTATCCCATATGAAACAAGAATTTTGGCGACGGTGGTCACAGGAATATCTCACCGAACTTCAAAGCAGAAACAAATGGAAGGAGCTCTGTCAAAATGTTGCACCTGGAACCATGGTAATCATCAAGGAAAATAGGATGCCCCCTCTAACATGGCCATTAGGAAGAATTGTGAAGGTCTATCCGGGTCCCGATAATATTGTTCGCGTCGCGGACGTGAAAACCAAAAATGGCATCTTGAAAAGAGCTATTCATCGATTGGAACCTCTCATTGCGGAGGATAACATACCGGCAAGCACAAATGGAACAAATTACCTCACTTCACCGCGGGGTATACATTCTACAAATGAACTATTAAAATTCAACCCTTCAGCAAGAGCTAAGCGAGGTGCGATGAATGTAATCGGAAACATTGCTCGATCGTTATTCGGTGTTCTCGATAACGCATATGCCGAACAAGCACCAAGGACGATTGACAAACTCGAACAAAATGATGAATCACTACTATCAAGAATTGAAAATCAGACATCATTCTTAGATAGTACCCTCAACATCATGAAGAGAAATCAACAAGAGATCGAACGTGAATTTGCAAGAGTGGAAGTCGCGATAAATGAAACAATCAACAGCTCAATTCCGAGAAAATAGGACAAAACATTCCTAGAATTGACCCTTCAATCGATTCTAGCATTGACCAATGACAAACGGATTCAAGATTCTCTAATCGATATTTTAACCGACAACTGAAAATCAATTCGGCAGAATCTGTCAAACATCAAACACAATCTCCATACAGATGTACGCCCCCACGACATTCACCACTACACATTGGGATACGCATGTCTAATTATTATCATTCTCTTCATAATTATCGTCACCATGAAAAAACATCGGAAAACCAAGAAAGCCACCGAAACGAGTCGTGTTCTACCGCAACCGGTACGTGTCGTGTTGTAACGCAACCAGTCGTCGTGGCAACAGCACCAACCCGCCGACGTGCTGCGCCGGTGTCTGTTTGCAAGCAACGTCGCCCTGAGAACCGCTGACCACGCTGCATTATTTTCACATTTTATAATTTTGTATTTTTATAGTAATTTTCATTGTATTTGATATTTTCAAGTCTATGTATGCATGTAAAATTAGTATATAAGGAAGAAGTGTACTTAATAAAAGCTCTGTTAGCCTGACAACCTCAAATCCAGCGGTTTGCTTTCTACAAGTTCAAGTACTTGTAGGAATGAACAACTTGAGAAATATTCATTAACGCTCAACACGCACCTGCTGAAATTTAAAGGGATACAACAAGTTCAAGTGCTTGTTGTATCAAACTAAATTCTCTAACAAATTCCTACAAGTTCAAGTGCCTGTAGGAATTACCAAATTGGGAACTAAACATTGGTGACCCCGACGTGATCGAGACTCCATCCAGCAGAATGACGTTCACAGCGCTTGTAGTATCTCAACAGGACATTGGAAATGAGATCCAACGAATCATCCGCAACTACAAAAAAGACACTGCGGACAGGAAAATATCGGTGAAATACTTTGAAGTGCGTGTGAACCTATTGAAGGAAGCTTGGGCAAAATTCGATCAAAAGGACTACGAAATCCGTGCGCGACAGGACCTGGATTTGACACACGAATACTTCACGAAGGACTACTACAACAACATAAAGACAGTAGTAGACCAATACATTGAGCTGTTTCAACAAGAACTGGATACTTTGCAGCAATCTCAACCCATCAATCGAGAAAAGGCTACCGAAGCATATCCCAATTCATCAGACATCTCAGCTAGCACGAACACTGCAACAACCAAAGGTGCCTCTATCATGCCTATCATCCGCAAACAAAGGGCAATGATGGCCTCACATGAAAGGTTGCTCAATGGAAGTGCAATGGAAATTCACCGACACAATGTCTCACAGCAATGGAAAAACTATGGGACAACATCGAGGCTGCCAACTTTACTTTGTGGGAACTCCATGACGACCCTGAATCAGAAGGATACGATATGGCAGCCTACATCCAACTAGAAGAGAGGGTGATTGAACAACGTGGAGCACTAAAATCCTCTGTCATCATGCCAGTAAGCAGCCCAACAAATTCCGTCAAAATATCGGCACTTCAACTACCAAAAAGTGAGATCCCGAAATTTGATGGGAATTATCTGAAATGGCGTCTGTTTCATGATCTGTTTAATGAAATTATCCATACACAGCCGATTCCAAACATCCAAAAACTATGGTATCTGAAAACTAATTTGACTGGCGACGCAGAAAAACTTGTCAGACATTTGACATTGACGGAGGAAAACTACCAAACGGCCTGGGACACATTGAAAGACCGATACAACAACGTGCGTCTCCTCACCACTAGCTTACTCGATAAGCTATTGGGGCAACCCAAGCATATGGAGCCGTCAGTTGCCGCAATAAAGGCATTTCATGACACCACCAAGGAATCATTAGCTGCCTTAACCAACATTGGCATCGCTACTGATTCTTGGGGTCCACTGCTGGTTCACCTTCTCATCAAAAAATTGGACCGAGCAACGCATCTATAGTACTCTTCGACCAATCCCTGCAAAAGCCACGAGAACTTCCTTCGATACAGCAGCTGTCAACGTCACTGGAAGTCCGATTCCAGTCCTTGGAAGCGGTTGGCCAGAAAGAAAGAGGCAAAACGTTGACGGCAATGACCAGCTCCACAAGTCAGCCAACCAAAAAATGCATCGTGTGTAAGGACATGGTGCACCCACTGTTTGCTTGCCCACAATTTAAACGATTGCCCGTCAGTGAGCGAGTGAATGTCGTCAAACCAAACAACATGTGCTTCAATTGCCTAAAACAAAACCACACTGCAAATCCATGCGCATCAAGGACTTGCACAAAATGCAATAAGAAGCACAACTCATTGATGCATATACCAAGAGATAGCAGCAGAAGCTTAACATCCACAAGTACCTGTAATCAAGAAGCAAAAAAGACCATTACGACGATGCCATCAACAGTCACATTAGCCACATCATCAAAGCCAAAAAGGGGATATGTGCTACTCAACACAGCTTGCGTGAAAATCAAGTCAAGAAATGGTAGAATGGTGGAATGACGAGCCTTGCTGGATTCCGGTTCACAGGTCAATCTGATCACAGAAAGATTGGCTAATCAGCTTCAAATACACCAAACAGGGACATCGGCAACGATCGAAGGAGTCGGCAACAAAAGAAAAACAATATAAAGACGCGCCTGCATAAGTCTTGAATCCAAGAATTCGGTGTTCAACATGCAATGTGAAGTGTTCATCTTACCAAAGATCATTTCGAACCACCCATCCCAGGAGATAGACATCTCAGCGTGGTCTATCCCTCCAACCATCAATTTAGCCGACTCCCGCTTCTACCTTCCAAGAAATATCGATGTACTACTTGGAGCAGAGTATTATCATGCGTTTTTTATGGACGAAGAACTTTCGCTCGGAGACGGATTCCCAACGTTGCAAAACAGCGTCTTCGGCTGAACCATTTCATGAAAGATCGCTGCAGAAGACGGAAACTCCACTACATGTGCAATCTACACGGAACAGGAACTGGCCAATCAGATTGAAAGGTTCTGGGCATTGGAAGAAGCAGAAGGAGACAAGTCAACACTCACAACCACAGAACGGCTTTGTGAAAATCATTTTGCACTCCACACAATCTGTGATAATGACGGACGATTCGTGGTGAAATTACCTTTCATCGACCCAGTCTCTAGATTAGGAGACTCTCAACACATGGCAACAAATCGTTTCCTGGCGCTAGAAAGACGTCTAGATAAAGACAACGAACTCAAGGAAAATTACACGAAATTCATGAGGGAATATGAAGCGTTGGGTCATATGACCAAGGTAAACAATTTAGTGTCACCACGCTATTTTATTCCGCACCACTGCATCCATCGACTCGAAAGCAGTTCCACAAAGTTGAGGGTAGTTTTTGATGCTTTCGCCAGAACATCCACAGGCGTAGCATTAAATGACATCATGCACACTGGGCCAGTTCTGCAAAGCGACTTATTCACCGTGTTGCTCCGCTTCCGAGTCCTACGATTCGTATTTACAGCCGATATCGAAAAAATGTACCGCCAAATTTGGGTACATCCTGACGATCGCCGATATCAACTCATTGTGTGGAGGAAAAATAAGTCCGATGAGCTACAGCATTACCAGCTGAATACGGTCACGTACGGCACAAGAGCTGCACCATATTTGGCAATCAAATGTTTGTTGACATTAGCAACCAAGCACAAGGTCATCTATCCAAGCGGTGCCAAAGCAATCCAGGAGAACTTTTATGTCGATGATTGCTTGAGTGCTGCAAACAGCCTCGTGGTCGCACAAGAAACCAAGAGACAATTAATAGAGATTTTGCAAACTGCAGGCTGTAATCTACGGAAATGGTGTGCCAACCACCCGAAATTACTGTCAGACATTCCAGCAGAAAATAAAGAATCTAAACTTGATTTCACGGACGATGTCGACAGTGCAGTAAAAACTTTAGGACTTACATGGCTCCCGAAGGATGACAATTTCTGCATCAAGTTACATCTCAGTCAGCATCCTCGAACAACCGAGCGAACTATAGTGTCCGATGTGGCACGAATTCTTGATCCATTGGGCTTCCTGTCCCCTATCGTAGTAAGTGCCAAAAAATTAATTTAGGAGTTATGGCAAATCAAACTTTCCTGGGACGAGGCACTACTTAGCGGCACTACTTAGCAAGTGGATCGCATTTAGAGACAGCCAGCCAATGCTCAACGACACTACAATCGGCAGGCACGTATTCAACAATAACACCAAAACGTCTTTTCAACTTCATGGTTTTGCTGACGCGTCAGAAAAGGCATATGGCACAGCAATATATGTCCGATTCGTCAACGCAGATAAAACAATTGCCGTACGACTGCTATGCTCGAAATCGCGAGTAGCTCCGGTTAAACAACAAACCCTACCAAGGCTGGAACTCTGCGCAGCCGTCTTATGTGCGCAATTGATGCATCGAATAGTAAGCGAGTTGAAGTTTGGAGACGTAGCCATCTTCTTGTGGACGGACTCTGAAATCGCCTTGTCATGGATCAAATCAGCGTCAGCATCATTCCACACTTTCGTTGCAAACCGAGTCGCCACAATTCAACGATTAACACTGGCTGAACAATGGCGGCAAGTTTATAGCACCGAGGCAGTTTAAATCATGCAATATGTGGTTCTTTGGCCCGATCTTCCTCCATAAGAGAACGAACACGTGGTTATCCGAACAGCCCATCACCATTACGCCGGAGACAGACAACGAAAGAAACAAAGGGTTGCTGTCCTAAATATCACATCCAACGCTGCAGAGTAGATGCTGCACAGGATTAACCATCGGAATTCGTTTAACAACTTGATCCATATCATCACTTATGTTCAGCAGTTTCTTCGTCATACCAGAACCCCAAATATTCAACGAGCCAGCGACCTCATTGCGACCCCTCAAGAGTTAAGGCAGGCACTGTCAACGATTGTGCGCATCATGCAACGTTCAGAATTTGAAGAGGAATTCCAAGCACTAAATAAACGCACTCCAGTAAGCAAAACAAGTCAACTCAGCAGCCTCAACCCTTTCTTAGATGAGGAGGGTATTCTGCGTGTGGGTGGTCGCATAGAGTCATCAACACTTCCGTATGATGCCAGACATCCAATGATTCTTCCTTACAATGATCCCTTGACAAAACTTCTAATGAAGTGCTTCCACGAAGAAAACTCCCACTGCGGATCCCAGACGCTGGTAGCTCAAGTTCGGCAACGATTTTGGCCAATCAAAGCAAAAACAATGGCTCGATCAATTGTGCAGCATTGTGTTAGATGCACTCGAGCAAGGCCACAGTTATTCAAACAAGTAATGGGAGGCCTGCCAGCTGCAAGAACTGTACCAGCACGACCATTCATCAATGCAGGAGTGGACTTTGCAGGACCCTTCCGGATACACTTCAAACTCCGTGGGAAAAGGCCACATAAGGCTTATGTTGCTATATTTTTCTGCTTCAGCACAAAGGCTGTCCATATTGAATTAGCAAGTGATCTCACTACCGATGCCTTTCTGGCATGCTTAAAACGATTCATTGGGCGGCGAGGTGACTGTAGCAATTTATATTGTGACAATGCAACCAATTTCGTTGGAGCAAAAAACAAACTTGAAGAACTTTCCAATATTATTTACTAAGACAAGGCAACAATGGCAATAAAGAGTATCTGCAGTAACAAGGGTATCCAATTTCATTTCATTCCTCCAAGGGTGCCTCTCTTCGGAGGACTATGGGAAGCGGCGGTAAAGAGTGCCAAACAGTTGTTTGTAAGAGGAGCTTCAAATGCGTCATTAACCTATGAAGAGTTAGAAACCGTTATGATCGGAATTGAAGCCATCCTCAATTCACGACCACTGATTCCAGTCTCAAACGATCCGAACGATTTAAGTTGTTTGACACCGGGACATTTTCTCATTGGGGAAGCGTTAACAGCGCAACCAGATGCTACTGCCTCATCCACAAAGATTTCGCTAGTGACAAGATGGAAATTAGTATCCCATATGAAACGAGAATTTTGGCGACGGTGGTCACAGGAATATCTCACCGAACTTCAAAGCAGAAACAAATGGAAGGAGCTCTGTCAAAATGTTGCACCTGGAACCATGGTAATCATCAAGGAAGATGGGATGCCCCCTCTAACATGGCCATTAGGAAGAATTGTGAAGGTCTATCCGGGTCCCGATAATATTGTTCGCGTCGCGGACGTGAAAACCAAAAATGGCATCTTGAAAAGAGCTATTCATCGATTGGAACCTCTCATTGCGGAGGATAACATACCGGCAAGCACAAATGGAACAAATTACCTCACTTCACCGCGGGGTATACATTCTACAAATGAACTATTAAAATTCAAACCTTCAGCAAGAGCTAAGCGAGGTGCGATGAATGTAATCGGAAACATTGCTCGATCGTTATTCGGTGTTCTCGATAACGCATATGCCGAACAAGCACCAAGGACGATTGACAAACTCGAACAAAATGATGAATCACTACTATCAAGAATTGAAAATCAGACATCATTCTTAGATAGTACCCTCAACATCATGAAGAGAAATCAACAAGAGATCGAACGTGAATTTGCAAGAGTGGAAGTCGCGATAAATGAAACAATCAACAGCTCAATTCCGAGAAAATAGGACAAAACATTCCTAGAATTGACCCTTCAATCGATTCTAGCATTGACCAATGACAAACGGATTCAAGATTCTCTAATCGATATTTTAACCGACAACTGAAAATCAATTCGGCAGAATCTGTCAAACATCAAACACAATCTCCATACAGATGTACGCCCCCACGACATTCACCACTACACATTGGGATACGCATGTCTAATTATTATCATTCTCTTCATAATTATCGTCACCATGAAAAAACATCGGAAAACCAAGAAAGCCACCGAAACGAGTCGTGTTCTACCGCAACCGGTACGTGTCGTGTTGTAACGCAACCAGTCGTCGTGGCAACAGCACCAACCCGCCGACGTGCTGCGCCGGTGTCTGTTTGCAAGCAACGTCGCCGTGAGAACCGCTGACCACGCTGCATTATTTTCACATTTTATAATTTTGTATTTTTATAGTAATTTTCATTGTATTTGATATTTTCAAGTCTATGTATGCATGTAAAATTAGTATATAAGGAAGAAGTGTACTTAATAAAAGCTCTGTTAGCCTGACAACCTCAAATCCAGCGGTTTGCTTTCTACAAGTTCAAGTACTTGTAGGAATGAACAACTTGAGAAATATTCATTAACGCTCAACACGCACCTGCTGAAATTTAAAGGGATACAACAAGTTCAAGTGCTTGTTGTATCAAACTAAATTCTCTAACAAATTCCTACAAGTTCAAGTGCCTGTAGGAATTACCAAATTGGGAACTAAACATTGGTGACCCCGACGTGATCGAGACTCCATCCAGCAGAATGACGTTCACAGCGCTTGTAGTATCTCAACAGGACATTGGAAATGAGATCCAACGAATCATCCGCAACTACAAAAAAGACTCTGCGGACAGGAAAACATCAGTGAAATACTTTGAAGCGCGTGTGAACCTATTGAAGGAAGCTTGGGCAAAATTCGATCAAAAGGACTACGAAATCCGTGCGCGACAGGACCTGGATTTGACACACGAATACTTCACGAAGGACTACTACAACAACATAAAGACAGTAGTAGACCAATACATTGAGCTGTTTCAACAAGAACTGGATACTTTGCAGCAATCTCAACCCATCAATCGAGAAAAGGCTACCGAAGCATATCCCAATTCATCAGACATCTCAGCTAGCACGAACACCGCAACAACCAAAGGTGCCTCTATCATGCCTATCATCCGCAAACAAAGGGCAATGATGGCCTCACATGAAAGGTTGCTCAATGGAAGTGCAATGGAAATTCACCGACACAATGTCTCACAGCAATGGAAAAACTATGGGACAACATCGAGGCTGCCAACTTTACTTTGTGGGAACTCCATGACGACCCTCAATCAGAAGGATACGATATGGCAGCCTACATCCAACTAGAAGAGAGGGTGATTGAACAACGTGGAGCACTAAAATCCTCTGTCATCATGCCAGTAAGCAGCCCAACAAATTCCGTCAAAATATCGGCACTTCAACTACCAAAAAGTGAGATCCCGAAATTTGATGGGAATTATCTGAAATGGCGTCTGTTTCATGATCTGTTTAATGAAATGATCCATACACAGCCGATTCCAAACATCCAAAAACTATGGTATCTGAAAACTAATTTGACTGGCGACGCAGAAAAACTTGTCAGACATTTGACATTGACGGAGGAAAACTACCAAACGGCCTGGGACACATTGAAAGACCGATACAACAACGTGCGTCTCCTCACCACTAGCTTACTCGATAAGCTATTGGGGCAACCCAAGCATATGGAGCCGTCAGTTGCCGCAATAAAGGCAATTCATGACACCAGCAAGGAATCATTAGCTGCCTTAACCAACATTGGCATCGCTACTGATTCTTGGGTCCACTGCTGGTTCACCTTCTCATCAAAAAATTGGACCGAGCAACGCATCTATAGTACTCTTCGACCAATCCCTGCAAAAACCACGAGAACTTCCTTCGATACAGCAGCTGTCAACGTCACTGGAAGTCCGATTCCAGTCCTTGGAAGCGGTTGGCCAGAAAGAAAGAGGCAAAACGTTGACGGCAATGACCACCTCCACAAGTCAGCCAACCAAAAAATGCATCGTGTGTAAGGACATGGTGCACCCACTGTTTGCTTGCCCACAATTTAAACGATTGCCCGTCAGTGAGCGAGTGAATGTCGTCAAACCAAACAACATGTGCTTCAATTGCCTAAAACAAAACCACACTGCAAATCCATGCGCATCAAGGACTTGCACAAAATGCAATAAGAAGCACAACTCATTGATGCATATACCAAGAGATAGCAGCAGAAGCTTAACATCCACAAGTACCTGTAATCAAGAAGCAAAAAAGACCATTACGACGATGCCATCAACAGTCACATTAGCCACATCATCAAAGCCAAAAAGGGGATATGTGCTACTCAACACAGCTTGCGTGAAAATCAAGTCAAGAAATGGTAGAATGGTGGAATGACGAGCCTTGCTGGATTCCGGTTCACAGGTCAATCTGATCACAGAAAGATTGGCTAATCAGCTTCAAATACACCAAACAGGGACATCGGCAACGATCGAAGGAGTCGGCAACAAAAGAAAAACAATATAAAGACGCGCCTGCATAAGTCTAGAATCCAAGAATTCGGTGTTCAACATGCAATGTGAAGTGTTCATCTTACCAAAGATCATTTCGAACCAGCCATCCCAGGAGATAGACATCTCAGCGTGGTCTATCCCTCCAACCATCAATTTAGCCGACTCCCGCTTCTACCTTCCAAGAAATATCGATGTACTACTTGGAGCAGAGTATTATCATGCGTTTTTTATGGACGAAAAACTTTCGCTCGGAGACGGATTCCCAACGTTGCAAAACAGCGTCTTCGGCTGAACCATTTCATGAAAGATCGCTGCAGAAGACGGAAACTCCACTACATGTGCAATCTACACGGAACAGGAACTGGCCAATCAGATTGAAAGGTTCTGGGCATTGGAAGAAGCAGAAGGAGACAAGTCAACACTCACAACCACAGAACGGCTTTGTGAAAATCATTTTGCACTCCACACAATCTGTGATAATGACGGACGATTCGTGGTGAAATTACCTTTCATCGACCCAGTCTCTAGATTAGGAGACTCTCAACACATGGCAACAAATCGTTTCCTGGCGCTAGAAAGACGTCTAGATAAAGACAACGAACTCAAGGAAAATTACACGAAATTCATGAGGGAATATGAAGCGTTGGGTCATATGACCAAGGTAAACAATTTAGTGTCACCACGCTATTTTATTCCGCACCACTGCATCCATCGACCCAAAAGCAGTTCCACAAAGTTGAGGGTAGTTTTTGATGCTTCCGCCAGAACATCTGCAGGCGTAGCATTAAATGACATCATGCACACTGGGCCAGTTCTGCAAAGCGACTTATTAACCGTGTTGCTCCGCTTCCGACTCCTACGATTCGTATTTACAGCCGATATCGATCAACACTTCCGTATGATGCCAGACATCCAATGATTCTTCCTTACAATGATCCCTTGACAAAACTTCTAATGAAGTGCTTCCACGAAGAACACTCCCACTGCGGATCCCAGACGCTGGTAGCTCAAGTTCGGCAACGATTTTGGCCAATCAAAGCAAAAACAATGGCTCGATCAATTGTGCAGCATTTTGTTAGATGCACTCGAGCAAGGCCACAGTTATTCAAACAAGTAATGGGAGGCCTGCCAGCTGCAAGAACTGTACCAGCACGACCATTCATCAATGCAGGAGTGGACTTTGCAGGACCCTTCTGGATACACTTCAAACTCCGTGGGAAAAGGCCACATAAGGCTTATGTTGCTATATTTTGCTGCTTCAGCACAAAGGCTGTCCATATTGAACTAGCAAGTGATCTCACTACCGATGCCTTTCTGGGATGCTTAAAACGATTCATTGGGCGGCGAGGTCACTGTAGCAATTTATGTTGTGAAAATGCAACCAATTTATATTGTACAATGCAACCAATTTCGTTGGAGCAAAAAACAAACTTGAAGAACTTTCCAATATTATTTACTCAGACATGGCAACAATGGCAATAAAGAGTATCTGCAGTAACAAGGGTATCCAATTTCATTTCATTCCTCCAAGGGCGCCTCACTTCGGAGGACTATGGGAAGCGGCGGTAAAGAGTGCCAAACAGTTGTTTGTAAGATGAGCTTTAAATGCGTCACTAACCTATGAAGAGTTAGAAACCGTTATGATCGGAATTGAAGCCATCCTCAATTCACGACCACTGATTCCAGTCTCAAACGATCCGAACGATTTATGTTGTTTGACACCGGGACATTTTCTCATTGGAGAAGCGTTAACAGCGCAACCAGATGCTACTGCTACTGGAAATTAGTATCCCATATGAAACAAGAATTTTGGCGACGGTGGTCACAGGAATATCTCACCGAACTTCAAAGCAGAAACAAATGGAAGGAGCTCTGTCAAAATGTTGCACCTGGAACCATGGTAATCATCAAGGAAAATGGGATGCCCCCTCTAACATGGCCATTAGGAAGAATTGTGAAGGTCTATCCGGGTCCCGATAATATTGTTCGCGTCGCGGACGTGAAAACAAAAAATGACATCTTGAAAAGAGCTATTCATCGATTGGCACCTCTCCTTGCGGAGGATAACATAGCCGCAAGCACAAATGGAACAAATTACCTCACTTCACCGCGCGGAGAAGTCGCCAGCACAAGCAAAAGGAACATGAATTCACAATCTTCACAGGATGACCGAGAGATCGACGAACCACCATCTTGACATCTAAAAGTGTCAAACGGGCTAAAGGCGCAACTCTCCTGACAATCCTATTATGTCTGTTTTTCCCCGTCGCGTATGCCTCTTCAATAACCATTCAACCTATAGATACGACTCCGGGTGCATATTTCGAGAACATTGGACCTGCTGGAATTATCACCAGTGAATGGAACTTAATCACATATTTCAACATGCAAACATATTGGAAAGAAGTAAAAATCATCGACTCATACAAACCGGCATTAACAAAAATGTGTCAGTGGATTCATCATGCACCAACATGTTCAGTGTTGTTAGCACAGTTCGAACAGCTATCGCGAGGTATACATTCTACAAATGAATTATTAAAATTCAACCCTTCAGCAAGAGCTAAGCGAGGTGCGATGAATGTAATCGGAAACATTGCTCGATCGTTATTTGGTGTTCTCGATAACGAATATGCCGAACAAGCACCAAGGACGATTGACAAACTCGAAAAAAATGATGAATCACTACTATCAAGAATTGAAAATCAGACATCATTCTTAGATAGTACCCTCAACATCATGAAGAGAAATCAACAAGAGATCGAACGTGAATTTGCAAGAGTGGAAGTCGCGATAAATGAAACAATCAACAGCTAATTTCCGAGAAAATAGGACAAACATTCCTAGAATTGACCCTTCAATCGATTATAGCATTGACCAATGTCAAACGGATTCAAGATTCTCTAATCGATATTTTACCGACAACTGAAAACAGAAATGCATGTCTCCTACATATCAGAAATCAACACATCTGACCTTAATCCGGAATCAGACGATCCAATCACCTCAATACCCCTCCACTACACTAAAAGGTATGTCTCCAAAGATCCGGACTTAGAATCAATTCGGCAGTATCTGGCAAACATCAAACACAATCTCCATACAGATGTACGCCCCCACGACATTCACCACTACACATTGGGATACGCATGTCTAATTATTATCATTCTCTTCATAATTATCGTCACCATGAAAAAACATCGGAAAACCAAGAAAGCCACCGAAACGAGTCGTGTTCTACCGCAACCGGTCGTCGTGGGAACAGCACCAACCCGCCGACGTGCTGCGCCGGTGTCTGTTTGCAAGCAACGTCGCCGTGAGAACCGCTGACCACGCTGCATTATTTTCACATTTTATAATTTTGTATTTTTATAGTAATTTTCATTGTATTTGATATTTTCAAGTCTATGTATGCATGTAAAATTAGTATATAAGGAAGAAGTGTACTTAATAAAAGCTCTGTTAGCCTGACAACCTCAAATCCAGCGGTTTGCTTTCTACAAGTTCAAGTACTTGTAGGAATTAACAACTTGAGAAATATTCATTGACGCTCAACGCGCACCTGCTGAAATTTAAAGGGATACAACAAGTTCAAGTGGTTGTTGTATCAAACTAAATTCTCTAACAAATTCCTACAAGTTCAAGTGCCTGTAGGAATTACCAAATTCAGAACTAAACATTGGTGACCCCGACGTGATCGAGACTCCATCCAGCAGAATGACGTTCACAGCGCTTGTAGTATCTCAACAGGGCATTGGAAATGAGATCCAACGAATCATCCGCAACTACAAAAAAGACTCTGCGGACAGGAAAACATCAGTGAAATACTTTGAAGAGCGTGTGAACCTATTGAAGGAAGCTTGGGCAAAATTCGATCAAAAGGACTACGAAATCCGTGCGCGACAGGACCTGGATTTGACACACGAATACTTCACGAAGGACTACTACAACAACATAAAGACAGTAGTAGACCAATACATTGAGCTGTTTCAACAAGAACTGGATACTTTGCAGCAATCTCAACCCATCAATCGAGAAAAGGCTACCGAAGCATATCCCAATTCATCAGACATCTCAGCTAGCACGAACACCGCAACAACCAAAGGTGCCTCTATCATGCCTATCATCCGCAAAAAAGGGCAATGATGGCCTCACATGAAAGGTTGCTGAATGGAAGTGCAATGGAAATTCACCGACACAATGTCTCACAGCAATGGAAAAACTATGGGACAACATCGAGGCTGCCAACTTTACTCTGTGGGAACTCCATGACGACCCTCAATCAGAAGGATACGATATGGCAGCCTACATCCAACTAGAAGACAGGGTGATTGAACAACGTGGAGCACTAAAATCCTCTGTCATCATGCCAGTAAGCAGCCCAACAAATTCCGTCAAAATATCGGCACTTCAACTACCAAAAAGTGAGATCCCGAAATTTGATGGGAATTATCTGAAATGGCGTCTGTTTCATGATCTGTTTAATGAAATGATCCATAGACAGCCGATTCCAAACATCCAAAAACTATGGTATCTGAAAACTAATTTGACTGGCGACGCAGAAAAATTTGTCAGACATTTGACATTGACGGAGGAAAACTACCAAACGGCCTGGGACACATTGAAAGACCGATACAACAACGTGCGTCTCCTCACCACTAGATTACTCGATTAGCTATTGGGGCAACCCAAGCATATGGAGCCGTCAGTTGCCGCAATAAAGGCATTTCATGACACCACCAAGGAATCATTAGCTGCCTTAACCAACATTGGCATCGCTACTGATTCTTGGGGTCCACTGCTGGTTCACCTTCTCATCAAAAAATTGGACCGAGCAACGCATCTATAGTACTCTTCGAGCAATCCCTGCAAAAGCCACGAGAACTTCCTTCGATACAGCAGCTGTTAACGTCACTGGAAGTCCGATTCCAGTCCTTGGAAGCGGTTGGCCAGAAAGAAAGAGGCAAAACGTTGACGGCAATGACCACCTCCACCAGTCAGCCAACCAAAAAATGCATCGTGTGTAAGGACATGGTGCACCCATTGTTTGCTTGCCCACAATTTAAACGATTGCCCGTCACTGAGCGAGTGAAAGTCGTCAAAACAAACAACATGTGCTTCAATTGCCTAAAACAAAACCACACTGCAAATCCATGCGCATCAAGGACTTGCACAAAATGCAATAAGAAGCACAACTCATTGATGCATATACCAACAGATAGCAGCAGAAGCTTAACATCCACAAGTACCTGTAATCAAGAAGCAAAAAAGACCATTACGACGATGCCATCAACAGTCACATTAGCCACATCATCAAAGCTAAAAAGGGGATATGTGCTACTCAACACAGCTTGCGATAAAATCAAGTCAAGAAATGGTAGAATGGTGGAATGACGAGCCTTGCTGGATTCCGGTTCACAGGTCAATCTGATCACAGAAAGATTGGCTAATCAGCTTCAAATACACCAAACAGGGACATCGGCAACGATCGAAGGAGTCGGCAACAAAAGAAAAACAATATAAAGACGCGCCTGCATAAGTCTAGAATCCAAGAATTCGGTGTTCAACATGCAATGTGAAGTGTTCATCTTACCAAAGATCATTTCGAACCAGCCATCCCAGGAGATAGACATCTCAGCGTGGTCTATCCCTCCAACCATCAATTTAGCCGACTCCCGCTTCTACCTTCCAGGAAATATCGATGTACTACTTGGAGCAGAGTATTATCATGCGTTTTTTATGGACGAAAAACTTTCGCTCGGAGACGGATTCCCAACGTTGCAAAACAGCGTCTTCGGCTGGACCATTTCAGGAAAGATCGCTGCAGAAGACGGAAACTCCACTACATGTGCAAACTACACGGAAGAGGAACTGGCCAATCAGATTGAAAGGTTCTGGGCATTGAAAGAAGCAGAAGGAGACAAGTCAACACTCACAACCACAGAACGGCTTTGTGAAAATCATTTTGCACTCCACACAATCTGTGATAATGACGGACGATTCGTGGTGAAATTACCTTTCATCGACCCAGTCTCTAGATTAGGAGACTCTCAACACATGGCAACAAATCGTTTCCTGGCGCTAGAAAGACGTCTAGATAAAGACAACGAACTCAAGGAAAATTACACGAAATTCATGAGGGAATATGAAGCGTTGGGTCATATGACCAAGGTAAACAATTTAGTGTCACCACGCTATTTTATTCCGCACCACTGCATCCATCGACCCGAAAGCAGTTCCACAAAGTTGAGGGTAGTTTTTGATGCTTCCGCCAGAACATCCACAGGCGTAGCATTAAATGACATCATGCACACTGGGCCAGTTCTGCAAAGCGACTTATACACCGTGTTGCTCCGCTTCCGACTCCCACGATTCGTATTTACAGCCGATATCAAAAAAATGCACCGCCAAATTTGGGTACATCCTGACGATCGCCGATATCAACTTATTGTGTGGAGGAAAAATAAGTCCGATGAGCTACAGCATTACCAGTTGAATACGGTCACGTACGGCGTATTTGAATACGGTCACGTACGGTACAAGAGCTGCACCATATTTGGCAACAAATGCTTGTTGACATTAGCAACCAAGCACAAGGTCATCTATCCAAGCGGTGCCAAAGCAATCCAGGAGAACTTTTATGTCGATGATTGCTTGAGTAGTGCAAACAGCCTCGTGGTCGCACAAGAAACCAAAAGACAATTAATAGAGATTTTGCAAACTGCAGACTGTAATCTACGGAAATGGTGTACCAACCACCCGAAATTAATATCAGACATTCCAGCAAAAAATAAAGAATCTAAACTTGATTTCACGGACGATGTCGACAGTGTAGTAAAAACTTTAGGACTTACATGGCTCCCGAAGGATGACAATTTCTGCATCAAGTTACATCTCAGTCAGCATCCTTGAACAACCAAGCGAACTATAGTGTCCGATGTGGCACGAATTTTTGATCCATTGGGCTTCCTGTCCCCTATCGTAGTAAGTGCCAAAAAATTAATTTAGGAGTTATGGCAAATCAAATTTTCCTGGAACGAGGCACTACTTAGCGGCACTACTTAGCAAGTGGATCGCATTTAGAGACAGCCTGCCAATGCTCAACGACACTACAATCGGCAGGCATGTATTCAACAATAACACCAAAACGTCTTTTCAACTTCATGGTTTTGCTGACGCGTCAGAAAAGGCATATGGCACAGCAATATATGTCCGATTCGTCAACGCAGATAAAACAATTGCCGTACGACTGCTATGCTCGAAATCGCGAGTAGCTCCGCTTAAACAACAAACCCTACCAAGACTGGAACTCTGCGCAGCCGTCTTATGTGCGCAATTGATGCATCGGATAGTAAGCGAGTTGAAGTTTGGAGACGTAGCCATCTTCTTGTGGACGGACTCTGAAGTCGTCTTGTCATGGATCAAATCAGCGTCATCATCATTCCACACTTTCGTTGCAAACCGAGTCGCCATAATGAACAATGGCGGCATGTCAAATCAGAAGACGATCCGGCTGATTTGATCTCGCGAGGGATAGCACCGAGGCAGTTTAAATCATGCAATATGTGGTTCTTTAGCCTGATCTTCCTCCATAAGAGAACGAACACGTGGTTATCCGAACAGCTCATCACCATTACGCCGGAGACAGACAACGAAAGAAACAAAGGGTTGCTGTCCTAAATATCACATCCAACGCTGCAGAGTAGATGCTGCACAGGATTAACCATCGGAATTCGTTTAACAACTTGATCCATATCATCACTTATGTTCAGCAGTTTCTTCGTCATACCAGAACCCCAAATATTCAACGAGCCAGCGACCTCATTGCGACCCCTCAAGAGTTAAGGCAGGCACTGTCAACGATTGTGCGCATCATGCAACGTTCAGAATTTGAAGAGGAATTCCAAGCACTAAATAAACGCACTCCAGTAAGCAAAACAAGTCAACTCAGAAGCCTCAACC
Organism: Sicus ferrugineus; assembly: GCA_922984085.1. Lineage (NCBI taxonomy): Eukaryota > Metazoa > Arthropoda > Insecta > Diptera > Conopidae > Sicus > Sicus ferrugineus. The sequence goes on from OV277348.1 coordinate 68,933,813, forward strand.
CTTTCTTAGATGAGGAGGGTATTCTGAGTGTGGGTGGTCGCATAGAGTCATCAACACTTCCGTATGATGCCAGACATCCAATGATTCTTCCTTACAATGATCCCTTGACAAAACTTCTAATGAAGTGCTTCCACGAAGAACACTCCCACTGCGGATCCCAGACGCTGGTAGCTCAAGTTCGGCAACGATTTTGGCCAATCAAAGCAAAAACAATGGCTCGATCAATTGTGCAGCATTTTGTTAGATGCACTCGAGCAAGGCCACAGTTATTCAAACAAGTAATGGGAGGCCTGCCAGCTGCAAGAACTGTACCAGCACGACCATTCATCAATGCAGGAGTGGACTTTGCAGGACCCTTCTGGATACACTTCAAACTCCGTGGGAAAAGGCCACATAAGGCTTATGTTGCTATATTTTGCTGCTTCAGCACAAAGGCTGTCCATATTGAACTAGCAAGTGAACTCACTACCGATGCCTTTCTGGGATGCTTAAAACGATTCATTGGGCGGCGAGGTCATTGTAGCAATTTATGTTGTGACAATGCAACCAATTTATATTGTGACAATGCAACCAATTTCGTTGGAGCAAAAAACAAACTTGAAGAACTTTCCAATATTATTTACTCAGACATGGCAACAATGGCAATAAAGAGTATCTGCAGTAACAAGGGTATCCAATTTCATTTCATTCCTCCAAGGGCGCCTCACTTCGGAGGACTATGGGAAGCGGCGGTAAAGAGTGCCAAACAGTTGTTTGTAAGAGGAGCTTTAAATGCGTCACTAACATATGAAGAGTTAGAAACCGTTATGATCGGAATTGAAGCCATCCTCAATTCACGACCACTGATTCCAGTCTCAAACGATCCGAACGATTTATGTTGTTTGACACCGGGACATTTTCTCATTGGAGAAGCGTTAACAGCGCAACCAGATGCTACTGCTACTGGAAATTAGTATCCCATATGAAACAAGAATTTTGGCGACGGTGGTCACAGGAATATCTCACCGAACTTCAAAGCAGAAACAAATGGAAGGAGCTCTGTCAAAATGTTGCACCTGGAACCATCGTAATCATCAAGGAAAATGGGATGCCCCCTCTAACGTGGCCATTAGGAAGAATTGTGAAGGTCTACCCGGGTCCCGATAATATTGTTCGCGTCGCGGACGTGAAAACAAAAAATGACATCTTGAAAAGAGCTATTCATCGATTGGCACCTCTCCTTGAGGAGGATAACATAGCCGCAAGCACAAATGGAACAAATTACCTCACTTCACCGCGCGGAGAAGTCGCCAGCACAAGCAAAAGGAACACGAATTCACAATCTTCACAGGATGACCGAGAGATCGACGAACCACCATCTGACATCTAAAAGTGTCAAACGGGCTAAAGGCGCAACTCTCCTGACCGGAGGTTATTTGGTGTTCTCGATAACGAATATGCCGAACAAGCACCAAGGACGATTGACAAACTCGAAAAAAATGATGAATCACTACTATCAAGAATTGAAAATCAGACATCATTCTTAGATAGTACCCTCAACATCATGAAGAGAAATCAACAAGAGATCGAACGTGAATTTGCAAGAGTGGAAGTCGCGATAAATGAAACAATCAACAGCTCATTTCCGAGAAAATAGGACAAACATTCCTAGAATTGACCCTTCAATCGATTATAGCATTGACCAATGTCAAACGGATTTAAGATTCTCTAATCGATATTTTAACCGACAACTGAAAACAGAAAAGCATGTCTCCTACATATCAGAAATCAACAATCTGACCTTAATCCGGAATCAGACGATCCAATCACCTCAATACCCCTCCACTACACTAAAAGGTATGTCTCCAAAGATCTGGACTTAGAATCAATTCGGCAGAATCTGGCAAACATCAAACACAATCTCCATACAGATGTACGCCCCCACGACATTCACCACTACACATTGGGATACGCATGTCTAATTATTATCATTCTCTTCATAATTATCGTCACCATGAAAAAACATCGGAAAACCAAGAAAGCCACCGAAACGAGTCGTGTTCTACCGCAACCGGTACGTGTCGTGTTGTACCGCAACCAGTCGTCGTGGGAACAGCACCAACCCGCCGACGTGCTGCGCCGGTGTCTGTTTGCAAGCAACGTCGCCGTGAGAACCGCTGACCACGCTGCATTATTTTCACATTTTATAATTTTGTATTTTTATAGTAATTTTCATTGTATTTGATATTTTCAAGTCTATGTATGCATGTAAAATTAGTATATAAGGAAGAAGTGTACTTAATAAAAGCTCTGTTAGCCTGACAACCTCAAATCCAGCGGTTTGCTTTCTACAAGTTCAAGTACTTGTAGGAATTAACAACTTGAGAAATATTCATTGACGCTCAACGCGCACCTGCTGAAATTTAAAGGGATACAACAAGTTCAAGTGCTTGTTGTATCAAACTAAATTCTCTAACAAATTCCTACAAGTTCAAGTGCCTGTAGGAATTACCAAATTGAGAACTAAACATTGGTGACCCCGACGTGATCGAGACTCCATCCAGCAGAATGACGTTCACAGCGCTTGTAGTATCTCAACAGGACATTGGAAATGAGATCCAACGAATCATTCGCAACTACAAAAAAGACTCTGCGGACAGGAAAACATCAGTGAAATACTTTGAGGAGCGTGTGAACCTATTGAAGGAAGCTTGGGCAAAATTCGATCAAAAGGACTACGAGATCCGTGCGCGACAGGACATGGATTTGACACACGAATACTTCACGAAGAACTACTACAACAACATAAAGACAGTAGTAGACCAATACATTGAGCTGTTTCAACAAGAACTGGATACTTTGCAGCAATCTCAACCCATCAATCGAGAAAAGGCTACCGAAGCATATCCCAATTCATCAGACATCTCAGCTAGCACGAACACCGCAACAACCAAAGGTGCCTCTATCATGCCTATCATCCGCAAACAAAGGGCAATGATGGCCTCACTTGAAAGGTTGCTCAATGGAAGCGCACGAGATAATTCACCGACACAATGTCTCACAGCAATGGAAAAACTATGGGACAACATCGAGGCTGCCAACTTTACGCTGTGGGAACTCCATGACGACCCTCAATCAGAAGGATACGATATGGCAGCCTACATCCAACTAGAAGAGAGGGTGATTGAACAACGTGGAGCACTAAAATCCTCTGTCATCATGCCAGTAAGCAGCCCAACAAGTTCCGTCAAAATATCGGCACTTCAACTACCAAAAAGTGAGATCCCGAAATTTGATGGGAATTATCTGAAATGGCGTCTGTTTCATGATCTGTTTAATGAAATGGTCCATAGACAGCCGATTCCAAACATCCAAAAACTATGGTATCTGAAAACTAATTTGACTGGAGACGCAGAAAAACTTGTCAGACATTTGACATTGACGGAGGAAAACTACCAAACGGCCTGGGACACATTGAAAGACCGATACAACAACGTGCGTCTCCTCACCACTAGCTTACTTGATAAGCTATTGGGGCAACCCAAGCATATGGAGCCGTCAGTTGCCGCAATAAAGGCATTTGATGACACCACCAAGGAATCATTAGCTGCCTTAACCAACATTGGCATCGCTACTGATTCATGGGGTCCACTGCTGGTTCACCTTCTCATCAAAAAATTGGACCGAGCAACGCATCTATAGTACTCTTCGAGCAATCCCTGCAAAAGCCACGAGAACTTCCTTCGATACAGCAGCTGTTAACGTCACTGGAAGTCCGATTCCAGTCCTTGGAAGCGGTTGGCCAGAAAGAAAGAGGCAAAACGTTGACGGCAATGACCACCTCCACAAGTCAGCCAACCAAAAAATGCATCGTGTGTAAGGACATGGTGCACCCACTGTTTGCTTGCCCACAATTTAAACGATTGCCCGTCAGTGAGCGAGTGAATGTCGTCAAACCAAACAACATGTGCTTCAATTGCCTAAAACAAAACCACACTGCAAATCCATGCGCATCAAGGACTTGCACAAAATGCAATAAGAAGCACAACTCATTGATGCATATACCAAGAGATAGCAGCAGAAGCTTAACATCCACAAGTACCTGTAATCAAGAAGCAAAAAAGACCATTACGACGATGCCATCAACAGTCACATTAGCCACATCATCAAAGCCAAAAAGGGGATATGTGCTACTCAACACAGCTTGCGTGAAAATCAAGTCAAGAAATGGTAGAATGGTGGAATGACGAGCCTTGCTGGATTCCGGTTCACAGGTCAATCTGATCACAGAAAGATTGGCTAATCAGCTTCAAATACACCAAACAGGGACATCGGCAACGATCGAAGGAGTCGGCAACAAAAGAAAAACAATATAAAGACGCGCCTGCATAAGTCTAGAATCCAAGAATTCGGTGTTCAACATGCAATGTGAAGTGTTCATCTTACCAAAGATCATTTCGAACCAGCCATCCCAGGAGATAGACATCTCAGCGTGGTCTATCCCTCCAACCATCAATTTAGCCGACTCCCGCTTCTACCTTCCAAGAAATATCGATGTACTACTTGGAGCAGAGTATTATCATGCGTTTTTTATGGACGAAAAACTTTCGCTCGGAAACGGATTCCCAACGTTGCAAAACAGCGTCTTCGGCTGGACCATTTCAGGAAAGATCGCTGCAGAAGACGGAAACTCCACATGTGTAATCTACACGGAAGAGGAACTGGCCAATCAGATTGAAAGGTTCTGGGCATTGGAAGAAGCAGAAGGAGACAAGTCAACACTCACAACCACAGAACGGCTTTGTGAAAATCATTTTGCACACCACACAATCTGTGATAATGACGGACGATTCGTGGTGAAATTACCTTTCATCGAACCAGTCTCTAGATTAGGAGACTCTCAATACATGGCAACAAATCGTTTCCTGGCGCTAGAAAGACGTCTAGATAAAGACAACGAACTCAAGGAAAATTACACGAAATTCATGAGGGATTATGAAGCAGTTCCACAAAGTTGAGGGTAGTTTTTAATGCTTCCGCCAGAACATCCACAGGCGTAGCATTAAATGACTTCATGCACACTGGGCCAGTTCTGCAAAGCGACTTATTCACCGTGTTGCTCCGCTTCCGACTCCTACGATTCGTATTTACAGCCGATATCGAAAAAATGTACCGCCAAATTTGGGTACATCCTGACGATCGCCGATATCAACTCATTGTGTGGAGGAAAAATAAGTCCGATGAGCTACAGCATTACCAGCTGAATACGGTCACGTACGGCACAAGAGCTGCACCATATTTGGCAATCAAATGTTTGTTGACATTAGCAACCAAGCACAAGGTCATCTATCCAAGCGGTGCCAAAGCAATCCAGGAGAACTTTTATGTCGATGATTGCTTGAGTGCTGCAAACAGCCTCGTGGTCGCACAAGAAACCAAGAGACAATTAATAGAGATTTTGCAAACTGCAGGCTGTAATCTACGGAAATGGTGTGCCAACCACCCGAAATTACTGTCAGACATTCCAGCAGAAAATAAAGAATCTAAACTTGATTTCACGGACGATGTCGACAGTGCAGTAAAAACTTTTCGACTTACATGGCTCCCGAAGGATGACAATTTCTGCATCAAGTTACATCTCAGTCAGCATCCTCGAACAACCGAGCGAACTATAGTGTCCGATGTGGCACGAATTTTTGATTCATTGGGCTTCCTGTCCCCTATCGTAGTAAGTGCCAAAAAATTTATTCAGGAGTTATGACAAATCAAACTTTCCTGGGACGAGGCACTACTTAGCGGCACTACTTAGCAAGTGGATCGCATTTAGAGACAGCCTGCCAATGCTCAACGACACTAAAATCGGCAGGCACGTATTCAACAATAACACCAAAACGTCTTTTAAACTTCGTGGTTTTGCTGACGCGTCAGAAAAGGCATATGGCACAGCAATATATGTCCGATTCGTCAACGCAGATAAAACAATTGCCGTACGACTGCTATGCTCGAAATCGCGAGTAGCTCCGGTTAAACAACAAACCCTACCAAGGCTGGAACTCTGCGCAGCCGTCTTATGTGCGCAATTGATGCATCGGATAGTAAGCGAGTTGAAGTTTGGAGACGTAGCCATCTTCTTGTGGACGGACTCTGAAATCGTCTTGTCATGGATCAAATCAGCGTCAGCATCATTCCACACTTTCGTTGCAAACCGAGTCGCCACAATTCAACGATTAACACTGGCTGAACAATGGCGGCAAGTTTATAGCACCGAGGCAGTTTAAATCATGCAATATGTGGTTCTTTGGCCCGATCTTCCTCCATAAGAGAACGAACACGTGGTTATCCGAACAGCCCATCACCATTACGCCGGAGACAGACAACGAAAGAAACAAAGGGTTGCTGTCCTAAATATCACATCCAACGCTGCAGAGTAGATGCTGCACAGGATTAACCATCGGAATTCGTTTAACAACTTGATCCATATCATCACTTATGTTCAGCAGTTTCTTCGTCATACCAGAACCCCAAATATTCAACGAGCCAGCGACCTCATTGCGACCCCTCAAGAGTTAAGGCAGGCACTGTCAACGATTGTGCGCATCATGCAACGTTCAGAATTTGAAGAGGAATTCCAAGCACTAAATAAACGCACTCCAGTAAGCAAAACAAGTCAACTCAGCAGCCTCAACCCTTTCTTAGATGAGGAGGGTATTCTGCGTGTGGGTGGTCGCATAGAGTCATCAACACTTCCGTATGATGCCAGACATCCAATGATTCTTCCTTACAATGATCCCTTGACAAAACTTCTAATGAAGTGCTTCCACGAAGAAAACTCCCACTGCGGATCCCAGACGCTGGTAGCTCAAGTTCGGCAACGATTTTGGCCAATCAAAGCAAAAACAATGGCTCGATCAATTGTGCAGCATTGTGTTAGATGCACTCGAGCAAGGCCACAGTTATTCAAACAAGTAATGGGAGGCCTGCCAGCTGCAAGAACTGTACCAGCACGACCATTCATCAATGCAGGAGTGGACTTTGCAGGACCCTTCCGGATACACTTCAAACTCCGTGGGAAAAGGCCACATAAGGCTTATGTTGCTATATTTTTCTGCTTCAGCACAAAGGCTGTCCATATTGAATTAGCAAGTGATCTCACTACCGATGCCTTTCTGGCATGCTTAAAACGATTCATTGGGCGGCGAGGTGACTGTAGCAATTTATATTGTGACAATGCAACCAATTTCGTTGGAGCAAAAAACAAACTTGAAGAACTTTCCAATATTATTTACTAAGACAAGGCAACAATGGCAATAAAGAGTATCTGCAGTAACAAGGGTATCCAATTTCATTTCATTCCTCCAAGGGCGCCTCTCTTCGGAGGACTATGGGAAGCGGCGGTAAAGAGTGCCAAACAGTTGTTTGTAAGAGGAGCTTCAAATGCGTCATTAACCTATGAAGAGTTAGAAACCGTTATGATCGGAATTGAAGCCATCCTCAATTCACGACCACTGATTCCAGTCTCAAACGATCCGAACGATTTAAGTTGTTTGACACCGGGACATTTTCTCATTGGGGAAGCGTTAACAGCGCAACCAGATGCTACTGCCTCATCCACAAAGATTTCGCTAGTGACAAGATGGAAATTAGTATCCCATATGAAACGAGAATTTTGGCGACGGTGGTCACAGGAATATCTCACCGAACTTCAAAGCAGAAACAAATGGAAGGAGCTCTGTCAAAATGTTGCACCTGGAACCATGGTAATCATCAAGGAAGATGGGATGCCCCCTCTAACATGGCCATTAGGAAGAATTGTGAAGGTCTATCCGGGTCCCGATAATATTGTTCGCGTCGCGGACGTGAAAACCAAAAATGGCATCTTGAAAAGAGCTATTCATCGATTGGAACCTCTCATTGCGGAGGATAACATACCGGCAAGCACAAATGGAACAAATTACCTCACTTCACCGCGGGGTATACATTCTACAAATGAACTATTAAAATTCAACCCTTCAGCAAGAGCTAAGCGAGGTGCGATGAATGTAATCGGAAACATTGCTCGATCGTTATTCGGTGTTCTCGATAACGCATATGCCGAACAAGCACCAAGGACGATTGACAAACTCGAACAAAATGATGAATCACTACTATCAAGAATTGAAAATCAGACATCATTCTTAGATAGTACCCTCAACATCATGAAGAGAAATCAACAAGAGATCGAACGTGAATTTGCAAGAGTGGAAGTCGCGATAAATGAAACAATCAACAGCTCAATTCCGAGAAAATAGGACAAAACATTCCTAGAATTGACCCTTCAATCGATTCTAGCATTGACCAATGACAAACGGATTCAAGATTCTCTAATCGATATTTTAACCGACAACTGAAAATCAATTCGGCAGAATCTGTCAAACATCAAACACAATCTCCATACAGATGTACGCCCCCACGACATTCACCACTACACATTGGGATACGCATGTCTAATTATTATCATTCTCTTCATAATTATCGTCACCATGAAAAAACATCGGAAAACCAAGAAAGCCACCGAAACGAGTCGTGTTCTACCGCAACCGGTACGTGTCGTGTTGTAACGCAACCAGTCGTCGTGGCAACAGCACCAACCCGCCGACGTGCTGCGCCGGTGTCTGTTTGCAAGCAACGTCGCCGTGAGAACCGCTGACCACGCTGCATTATTTTCACATTTTATAATTTTGTATTTTTATAGTAATTTTCATTGTATTTGATATTTTCAAGTCTATGTATGCATGTAAAATTAGTATATAAGGAAGAAGTGTACTTAATAAAAGCTCTGTTAGCCTGACAACCTCAAATCCAGCGGTTTGCTTTCTACAAGTTCAAGTACTTGTAGGAATGAACAACTTGAGAAATATTCATTAACGCTCAACACGCACCTGCTGAAATTTAAAGGGATACAACAAGTTCAAGTGCTTGTTGTATCAAACTAAATTCTCTAACAAATTCCTACAAGTTCAAGTGCCTGTAGGAATTACCAAATTGGGAACTAAACATTGGTGACCCCGACGTGATCGAGACTCCATCCAGCAGAATGACGTTCACAGCGCTTGTAGTATCTCAACAGGACATTGGAAATGAGATCCAACGAATCATCCGCAACTACAAAAAAGACACTGCGGACAGGAAAATATCGGTGAAATACTTTGAAGTGCGTGTGAACCTATTGAAGGAAGCTTGGGCAAAATTCGATCAAAAGGACTACGAAATCCGTGCGCGACAGGACCTGGATTTGACACACGAATACTTCACGAAGGACTACTACAACAACATAAAGACAGTAGTAGACCAATACATTGAGCTGTTTCAACAAGAACTGGATACTTTGCAGCAATCTCAACCCATCAATCGAGAAAAGGCTACCGAAGCATATCCCAATTCATCAGACATCTCAGCTAGCACGAACACCGCAACAACCAAAGGTGCCTCTATCATGCCTATCATCCGCAAACAAAGGGCAATGATGGCCTCACATGAAAGGTTGCTCAATGGAAGTGCAATGGAAATTCACCGACACAATGTCTCACAGCAATGGAAAAACTATGGGACAACATCGAGGCTGCCAACTTTACTTTGTGGGAACTCCATGACGACCCTCAATCAGAAGGATACGATATGGCAGCCTACATCCAACTAGAAGAGAGGGTGATTGAACAACGTGGAGCACTAAAATCCTCTGTCATCATGCCAGTAAGCAGCCCAACAAGTTCCGTCAAAATATCGGCACTTCAACTACCAAAAAGTGAGATCCCGAAATTTGATGGGAATTATCTGAAATGGCGTCTGTTTCATGATCTGTTTAATGAAATGATCCATAGACAGCCGATTCCAAACATCCAAAAACTATGGTATCTGAAAACTAATTTGACTGGAGACGCAGAAAAACTTGTCAGACATTTGACATTGACGGAGGAAAACTACCAAACGGCCTGGGACACATTGAAAGACCGATACAACAACGTGCGTCTCCTCACCACTAGCTTACTCGATAAGCTATTGGGGCAACCCAAGCATATGGAGCCGTCAGTTGCCGCAATAAAGGCATTTGATGACACCACCAAGGAATCATTAGCTGCCTTAACCAACATTGGCATCGCTACTGATTCATGGGGTCCACTGCTGGTTCACCTTCTCATCAAAAAATTGGACCGAGCAACGCATCTATAGTACTCTTCGAGCAATCCCTGCAAAAGCCACGAGAACTTCCTTCGATACAGCAGCTGTTAACGTCACTGGAAATCCGATTCCAGTCCTTGGAAGCGGTTGGCCAGAAAGAAAGAGGCAAAACGTTGACGGCAATGACCACCTCCACAAGTCAGCCAACCAAAAAATGCATCGTGTGTAAGGACATGGTGCACCCACTGTTTGCTTGCCCACAATTTAAACGATTGCCCGTCAGTGAGCGAGTGAATGTCGTCAAACCAAACAACATGTGCTTCAATTGCCTAAAACAAAACCACACTGCAAATCCATGCGCATCAAGGACTTGCACAAAATGCAATAAGAAGCACAACTCATTGATGCATATACCAAGAGATAGCAGCAGAAGCTTAACATCCACAAGTACCTGTAATCAAGAAGCAAAAAAGACCATTACGACGATGCCATCAACAGTCACATTAGCCACATCATCAAAGCCAAAAAGGGGATATGTGCTACTCAACACAGCTTGCGTGAAAATCAAGTCAAGAAATGGTAGAATGGTGGAATGACGAGCCTTGCTGGATTCCGGTTCACAGGTCAATCTGATCACAGAAAGATTGGCTAATCAGCTTCAAATACACCAAACAGGGACATCGGCAACGATCGAAGGAGTCGGCAACAAAAGAAAAACAATATAAAGACGCGCCTGCATAAGTCTAGAATCCAAGAATTCGGTGTTCAACATGCAATGTGAAGTGTTCATCTTACCAAAGATCATTTCGAACCAGCCATCCCAGGAGATAGACATCTCAGCGTGGTCTATCCCTCCAACCATCAATTTAGCCGACTCCCGCTTCTACCTTCCAAGAAATATCGATGTACTACTTGGAGCAGAGTATTATCATGCGTTTTTTATGGACGAAAAACTTTCGCTCGGAAACGGATTCCCAACGTTGCAAAACAGCGTCTTCGGCTGGACCATTTCAGGAAAGATCGCTGCAGAAGACGGAAACTCCACATGTGTAATCTACACGGAAGAGGAACTGGCCAATCAGATTGAAAGGTTCTGGGCATTGGAAGAAGCAGAAGGAGACAAGTCAACACTCACAACCACAGAACGGCTTTGTGAAAATCATTTTGCACACCACACAATCTGTGATAATGACGGACGATTCGTGGTGAAATTACCTTTCATCGAACCAGTCTCTAGATTAGGAGACTCTCAATACATGGCAACAAATCGTTTCCTGGCGCTAGAAAGACGTCTAGATAAAGACAACGAACTCAAGGAAAATTACACGAAATTCATGAGGGATTATGAAGCAGTTCCACAAAGTTGAGGGTAGTTTTTAATGCTTCCGCCAGAACATCCACAGGCGTAGCATTAAATGACTTCATGCACACTGGGCCAGTTCTGCAAAGCGACTTATTCACCGTGTTGCTCCGCTTCCGACTCCTACGATTCGTATTTACAGCCGATATCGAAAAAATGTACCGCCAAATTTGGGTACATCCTGACGATCGCCGATATCAACTCATTGTGTGGAGGAAAAATAAGTCCGATGAGCTACAGCATTACCAGCTGAATACGGTCACGTACGGCACAAGAGCTGCACCATATTTGGCAATCAAATGTTTGTTGACATTAGCAACCAAGCACAAGGTCATCTATCCAAGCGGTGCCAAAGCAATCCAGGAGAACTTTTATGTCGATGATTGCTTGAGTGCTGCAAACAGCCTCGTGGTCGCACAAGAAACCAAGAGACAATTAATAGAGATTTTGCAAACTGCAGGCTGTAATCTACGGAAATGGTGTGCCAACCACCCGAAATTACTGTCAGACATTCCAGCAGAAAATAAAGAATCTAAACTTGATTTCACGGACGATGTCGACAGTGCAGTAAAAACTTTTCGACTTACATGGCTCCCGAAGGATGACAATTTCTGCATCAAGTTACATCTCAGTCAGCATCCTCGAACAACCGAGCGAACTATAGTGTCCGATGTGGCACGAATTTTTGATTCATTGGGCTTCCTGTCCCCTATCGTAGTAAGTGCCAAAAAATTTATTCAGGAGTTATGACAAATCAAACTTTCCTGGGACGAGGCACTACTTAGCGGCACTACTTAGCAAGTGGATCGCATTTAGAGACAGCCTGCCAATGCTCAACGACACTAAAATCGGCAGGCACGTATTCAACAATAACACCAAAACGTCTTTTCAACTTCGTGGTTTTGCTGACGCGTCAGAAAAGGCATATGGCACAGCAATATATGTCCGATTCGTCAACGCAGATAAAACAATTGCCGTACGACTGCTATGCTCGAAATCGCGAGTAGCTCCGGTTAAACAACAAACCCTACCAAGGCTGGAACTCTGCGCAGCCGTCTTATGTGCGCAATTGATGCATCGGATAGTAAGCGAGTTGAAGTTTGGAGACGTAGCCATCTTCTTGTGGACGGACTCTGAAATCGTCTTGTCATGGATCAAATCAGCGTCAGCATCATTCCACACTTTCGTTGCAAACCGAGTCGCCACAATTCAACGATTAACACTGGCTGAACAATGGCGGCAAGTTTATAGCACCGAGGCAGTTTAAATCATGCAATATGTGGTTCTTTGGCCCGATCTTCCTCCATAAGAGAACGAACACGTGGTTATCCGAACAGCCCATCACCATTACGCCGGAGACAGACAACGAAAGAAACAAAGGGTTGCTGTCCTAAATATCACATCCAACGCTGCAGAGTAGATGCTGCACAGGATTAACCATCGGAATTCGTTTAACAACTTGATCCATATCATCACTTATGTTCAGCAGTTTCTTCGTCATACCAGAACCCCAAATATTCAACGAGCCAGCGACCTCATTGCGACCCCTCAAGAGTTAAGGCAGGCACTGTCAACGATTGTGCGCATCATGCAACGTTCAGAATTTGAAGAGGAATTCCAAGCACTAAATAAACGCACTCCAGTAAGCAAAACAAGTCAACTCAGCAGCCTCAACCCTTTCTTAGATGAGGAGGGTATTCTGCGTGTGGGTGGTCGCATAGAGTCATCAACACTTCCGTATGATGCCAGACATCCAATGATTCTTCCTTACAATGATCCCTTGACAAAACTTCTAATGAAGTGCTTCCACGAAGAAAACTCCCACTGCGGATCCCAGACGCTGGTAGCTCAAGTTCGGCAACGATTTTGGCCAATCAAAGCAAAAACAATGGCTCGATCAATTGTGCAGCATTGTGTTAGATGCACTCGAGCAAGGCCACAGTTATTCAAACAAGTAATGGGAGGCCTGCCAGCTGCAAGAACTGTACCAGCACGACCATTCATCAATGCAGGAGTGGACTTTGCAGGACCCTTCCGGATACACTTCAAACTCCGTGGGAAAAGGCCACATAAGGCTTATGTTGCTATATTTTTCTGCTTCAGCACAAAGGCTGTCCATATTGAATTAGCAAGTGATCTCACTACCGATGCCTTTCTGGCATGCTTAAAACGATTCATTGGGCGGCGAGGTGACTGTAGCAATTTATATTGTGACAATGCAACCAATTTCGTTGGAGCAAAAAACAAACTTGAAGAACTTTCCAATATTATTTACTAAGACAAGGCAACAATGGCAATAAAGAGTATCTGCAGTAACAAGGGTATCCAATTTCATTTCATTCCTCCAAGGGCGCCTCTCTTCGGAGGACTATGGGAAGCGGCGGTAAAGAGTGCCAAACAGTTGTTTGTAAGAGGAGCTTCAAATGCGTCATTAACCTATGAAGAGTTAGAAACCGTTATGATCGGAATTGAAGCCATCCTCAATTCACGACCACTGATTCCAGTCTCAAACGATCCGAACGATTTAAGTTGTTTGACACCGGGACATTTTCTCATTGGGGAAGCGTTAACAGCGCAACCAGATGCTACTGCCTCATCCACAAAGATTTCGCTAGTGACAAGATGGAAATTAGTATCCCATATGAAACGAGAATTTTGGCGACGGTGGTCACAGGAATATCTCACCGAACTTCAAAGCAGAAACAAATGGAAGGAGCTCTGTCAAAATGTTGCACCTGGAACCATGGTAATCATCAAGGAAGATGGGATGCCCCCTCTAACATGGCCATTAGGAAGAATTGTGAAGGTCTATCCGGGTCCCGATAATATTGTTCGCGTCGCGGACGTGAAAACCAAAAATGGCATCTTGAAAAGAGCTATTCATCGATTGGAACCTCTCATTGCGGAGGATAACATACCGGCAAGCACAAATGGAACAAATTACCTCACTTCACCGCGGGGTATACATTCTACAAATGAACTATTAAAATTCAACCCTTCAGCAAGAGCTAAGCGAGGTGCGATGAATGTAATCGGAAACATTGCTCGATCGTTATTCGGTGTTCTCGATAACGCATATGCCGAACAAGCACCAAGGACGATTGACAAACTCGAACAAAATGATGAATCACTACTATCAAGAATTGAAAATCAGACATCATTCTTAGATAGTACCCTCAACATCATGAAGAGAAATCAACAAGAGATCGAACGTGAATTTGCAAGAGTGGAAGTCGCGATAAATGAAACAATCAACAGCTCAATTCCGAGAAAATAGGACAAAACATTCCTAGAATTGACCCTTCAATCGATTCTAGCATTGACCAATGACAAACGGATTCAAGATTCTCTAATCGATATTTTAACCGACAACTGAAAATCAATTCGGCAGAATCTGTCAAACATCAAACACAATCTCCATACAGATGTACGCCCCCACGACATTCACCACTACACATTGGGATACGCATGTCTAATTATTATCATTCTCTTCATAATTATCGTCACCATGAAAAAACATCGGAAAACCAAGAAAGCCACCGAAACGAGTCGTGTTCTACCGCAACCGGTACGTGTCGTGTTGTAACGCAACCAGTCGTCGTGGCAACAGCACCAACCCGCCGACGTGCTGCGCCGGTGTCTGTTTGCAAGCAACGTCGCCGTGAGAACCGCTGACCACGCTGCATTATTTTCACATTTTATAATTTTGTATTTTTATAGTAATTTTCATTGTATTTGATATTTTCAAGTCTATGTATGCATGTAAAATTAGTATATAAGGAAGAAGTGTACTTAATAAAAGCTCTGTTAGCCTGACAACCTCAAATCCAGCGGTTTGCTTTCTACAAGTTCAAGTACTTGTAGGAATGAACAACTTGAGAAATATTCATTAACGCTCAACACGCACCTGCTGAAATTTAAAGGGATACAACAAGTTCAAGTGCTTGTTGTATCAAACTAAATTCTCTAACAAATTCCTACAAGTTCAAGTGCCTGTAGGAATTACCAAATTGGGAACTAAACATTGGTGACCCCGACGTGATCGAGACTCCATCCAGCAGAATGACGTTCACAGCGCTTGTAGTATCTCAACAGGACATTGGAAATGAGATCCAACGAATCATCCGCAACTACAAAAAAGACACTGCGGACAGGAAAATATCGGTGAAATACTTTGAAGTGCGTGTGAACCTATTGAAGGAAGCTTGGGCAAAATTCGATCAAAAGGACTACGAAATCCGTGCGCGACAGGACCTGGATTTGACACACGAATACTTCACGAAGGACTACTACAACAACATAAAGACAGTAGTAGACCAATACATTGAGCTGTTTCAACAAGAACTGGATACTTTGCAGCAATCTCAACCCATCAATCGAGAAAAGGCTACCGAAGCATATCCCAATTCATCAGACATCTCAGCTAGCACGAACACCGCAACAACCAAAGGTGCCTCTATCATGCCTATCATCCGCAAACAAAGGGCAATGATGGCCTCACATGAAAGGTTGCTCAATGGAAGTGCAATGGAAATTCACCGACACAATGTCTCACAGCAATGGAAAAACTATGGGACAACATCGAGGCTGCCAACTTTACTTTGTGGGAACTCCATGACGACCCTCAATCAGAAGGATACGATATGGCAGCCTACATCCAACTAGAAGAGAGGGTGATTGAACAACGTGGAGCACTAAAATCCTCTGTCATCATGCCAGTAAGCAGCCCAACAAGTTCCGTCAAAATATCGGCACTTCAACTACCAAAAAGTGAGATCCCGAAATTTGATGGGAATTATCTGAAATGGCGTCTGTTTCATGATCTGTTTAATGAAATGATCCATAGACAGCCGATTCCAAACATCCAAAAACTATGGTATCTGAAAACTAATTTGACTGGAGACGCAGAAAAACTTGTCAGACATTTGACATTGACGGAGGAAAACTACCAAACGGCCTGGGACACATTGAAAGACCGATACAACAACGTGCGTCTCCTCACCACTAGCTTACTCGATAAGCTATTGGGGCAACCCAAGCATATGGAGCCGTCAGTTGCCGCAATAAAGGCATTTGATGACACCACCAAGGAATCATTAGCTGCCTTAACCAACATTGGCATCGCTACTGATTCATGGGGTCCACTGCTGGTTCACCTTCTCATCAAAAAATTGGACCGAGCAACGCATCTATAGTACTCTTCGAGCAATCCCTGCAAAAGCCACGAGAACTTCCTTCGATACAGCAGCTGTTAACGTCACTGGAAGTCCGATTCCAGTCCTTGGAAGCGGTTGGCCAGAAAGAAAGAGGCAAAACGTTGACGGCAATGACCACCTCCACAAGTCAGCCAACCAAAAAATGCATCGTGTGTAAGGACATGGTGCACCCACTGTTTGCTTGCCCACAATTTAAACGATTGCCCGTCAGTGAGCGAGTGAATGTCGTCAAACCAAACAACATGTGCTTCAATTGCCTAAAACAAAACCACACTGCAAATCCATGCGCATCAAGGACTTGCACAAAATGCAATAAGAAGCACAACTCATTGATGCATATACCAAGAGATAGCAGCAGAAGCTTAACATCCACAAGTACCTGTAATCAAGAAGCAAAAAAGACCATTACGACGATGCCATCAACAGTCACATTAGCCACATCATCAAAGCCAAAAAGGGGATATGTGCTACTCAACACAGCTTGCGTGAAAATCAAGTCAAGAAATGGTAGAATGGTGGAATGACGAGCCTTGCTGGATTCCGGTTCACAGGTCAATCTGATCACAGAAAGATTGGCTAATCAGCTTCAAATACACCAAACAGGGACATCGGCAACGATCGAAGGAGTCGGCAACAAAAGAAAAACAATATAAAGACGCGCCTGCATAAGTCTAGAATCCAAGAATTCGGTGTTCAACATGCAATGTGAAGTGTTCATCTTACCAAAGATCATTTCGAACCAGCCATCCCAGGAGATAGACATCTCAGCGTGGTCTATCCCTCCAACCATCAATTTAGCCGACTCCCGCTTCTACCTTCCAAGAAATATCGATGTACTACTTGGAGCAGAGTATTATCATGCGTTTTTTATGGACGAAAAACTTTCGCTCGGAAACGGATTCCCAACGTTGCAAAACAGCGTCTTCGGCTGGACCATTTCAGGAAAGATCGCTGCAGAAGACGGAAACTCCACATGTGTAATCTACACGGAAGAGGAACTGGCCAATCAGATTGAAAGGTTCTGGGCATTGGAAGAAGCAGAAGGAGACAAGTCAACACTCACAACCACAGAACGGCTTTGTGAAAATCATTTTGCACACCACACAATCTGTGATAATGACGGACGATTCGTGGTGAAATTACCTTTCATCGAACCAGTCTCTAGATTAGGAGACTCTCAATACATGGCAACAAATCGTTTCCTGGCGCTAGAAAGACGTCTAGATAAAGACAACGAACTCAAGGAAAATTACACGAAATTCATGAGGGATTATGAAGCAGTTCCACAAAGTTGAGGGTAGTTTTTAATGCTTCCGCCAGAACATCCACAGGCGTAGCATTAAATGACTTCATGCACACTGGGCCAGTTCTGCAAAGCGACTTATTCACCGTGTTGCTCCGCTTCCGACTCCTACGATTCGTATTTACAGCCGATATCGAAAAAATGTACCGCCAAATTTGGGTACATCCTGACGATCGCCGATATCAACTCATTGTGTGGAGGAAAAATAAGTCCGATGAGCTACAGCATTACCAGCTGAATACGGTCACGTACGGCACAAGAGCTGCACCATATTTGGCAATCAAATGTTTGTTGACATTAGCAACCAAGCACAAGGTCATCTATCCAAGCGGTTCCAAAGCAATCCAGGAGAACTTTTATGTCGATGATTGCTTGAGTGCTGCAAACAGCCTCGTGGTCGCACAAGAAACCAAGAGACAATTAATAGAGATTTTGCAAACTGCAGGCTGTAATCTACGGAAATGGTGTGCCAACCACCCGAAATTACTGTCAGACATTCCAGCAGAAAATAAAGAATCTAAACTTGATTTCACGGACGATGTCGACAGTGCAGTAAAAACTTTTCGACTTACATGGCTCCCGAAGGATGACAATTTCTGCATCAAGTTACATCTCAGTCAGCATCCTCGAACAACCGAGCGAACTATAGTGTCCGATGTGGCACGAATTTTTGATTCATTGGGCTTCCTGTCCCCTATCGTAGTAAGTGCCAAAAAATTTATTCAGGAGTTATGACAAATCAAACTTTCCTGGGACGAGGCACTACTTAGCGGCACTACTTAGCAAGTGGATCGCATTTAGAGACAGCCTGCCAATGCTCAACGACACTAAAATCGGCAGGCACGTATTCAACAATAACACCAAAACGTCTTTTCAACTTCGTGGTTTTGCTGACGCGTCAGAAAAGGCATATGGCACAGCAATATATGTCCGATTCGTCAACGCAGATAAAACAATTGCCGTACGACTGCTATGCTCGAAATCGCGAGTAGCTCCGGTTAAACAACAAACCCTACCAAGGCTGGAACTCTGCGCAGCCGTCTTATGTGCGCAATTGATGCATCGGATAGTAAGCGAGTTGAAGTTTGGAGACGTAGCCATCTTCTTGTGGACGGACTCTGAAATCGTCTTGTCATGGATCAAATCAGCGTCAGCATCATTCCACACTTTCGTTGCAAACCGAGTCGCCACAATTCAACGATTAACACTGGCTGAACAATGGCGGCAAGTTTATAGCACCGAGGCAGTTTAAATCATGCAATATGTGGTTCTTTGGCCCGATCTTCCTCCATAAGAGAACGAACACGTGGTTATCCGAACAGCCCATCAACATTACGCCGGAAACAGACAACGAAAGAAACAAAGGGTTGCTGTCCTAAATATCACATCCAACGCTGCAGAGTAGATGCTGCACAGGATTAACCATCGGAATTCGTTTAACAACTTGATCCATATCATCACTTATGTTCAGCAGTTTCTTCGTCATACCAGAACCCCAAATATTCAACGAGCCAGCGACCTCATTGCGACCCCTCAAGAGTTAAGGCAGGCACTGTCAACGATTGTGCGCATCATGCAACGTTCAGAATTTGAAGAGGAATTCCAAGCACTAAATAAACGCACTCCAGTAAGCAAAACAAGTGAACTCAGCAGCCTCAACCCTTTCTTAGATGAGGAGGGTATTCTGCGTGTGGGTGGTCGCATAGAGTCATCAACACTTCCGTATGATGCCAGACATCCAATGATTCTTCCTTACAATGATCCCTTGACAAAACTTCTAATGAAGTGCTTCCACGAAGAAAACTCCCACTGCGGATCCCAGACGCTGGTAGCTCAAGTTCGGCAACGATTTTGGCCAATCAAAGCAAAAACAATGGCTCGATCAATTGTGCAGCATTGTGTTAGATGCACTCGAGCAAGGCCACAGTTATTCAAACAAGTAATGGGAGGCCTGCCAGCTGCAAGAACTGTACCAGCACGACCATTCATCAATGCAGGAGTGGACTTTGCAGGACCCTTCCGGATACACTTCAAACTCCGTGGGAAAAGGCCACATAAGGCTTATGTTGCTATATTTTTCTGCTTCAGCACAAAGGCTGTCCATATTGAATTAGCAAGTGATCTCACTACCGATGCCTTTCTGGCATGCTTAAAACGATTCATTGGGCGGCGAGGTGACTGTAGCAATTTATATTGTGACAATGCAACCAATTTCGTTGGAGCAAAAAACAAACTTGAAGAACTTTCCAATATTATTTACTAAGACAAGGCAACAATGGCAATAAAGAGTATCTGCAGTAACAAGGGTATCCAATTTCATTTCATTCCTCCAAGGGCGCCTCTCTTCGGAGGACTATGGGAAGCGGCGGTAAAGAGTGCCAAACAGTTGTTTGTAAGAGGAGCTTCAAATGCGTCATTAACCTATGAAGAGTTAGAAACCGTTATGATCGGAATTGAAGCCATCCTCAATTCACGACCACTGATTCCAGTCTCAAACGATCCGAACGATTTAAGTTGTTTGACACCGGGACATTTTCTCATTGGGGAAGCGTTAACAGCGCAACCAGATGCTACTGCCTCATCCACAAAGATTTCGCTAGTGACAAGATGGAAATTAGTATCCCATATGAAACGAGAATTTTGGCGACGGTGGTCACAGGAATATCTCACCGAACTTCAAAGCAGAAACAAATGGAAGGAGCTCTGTCAAAATGTTGCACCTGGAACCATGGTAATCATCAAGGAAGATGGGATGCCCCCTCTAACATGGCCATTAGGAAGAATTGTGAAGGTCTATCCGGGTCCCGATAATATTGTTCGCGTCGCGGACGTGAAAACCAAAAATGGCATCTTGAAAAGAGCTATTCATCGATTGGAACCTCTCATTGCGGAGGATAACATACCGGCAAGCACAAATGGAACAAATTACCTCACTTCACCGCGGGGTATACATTCTACAAATGAACTATTAAAATTCAACCCTTCAGCAAGAGCTAAGCGAGGTGCGATGAATGTAATCGGAAACATTGCTCGATCGTTATTCGGTGTTCTCGATAACGCATATGCCGAACAAGCACCAAGGACGATTGACAAACTCGAACAAAATGATGAATCACTACTATCAAGAATTGAAAATCAGATATCATTCTTAGATAGTACCCTCAACATCATGAAGAGAAATCAACAAGAGATCGAACGTGAATTTGCAAGAGTGGAAGTCGCGATAAATGAAACAATCAACAGCTCAATTCCGAGAAAATAGGACAAAACATTCCTAGAATTGACCCTTCAATCGATTCTAGCATTGACCAATGACAAACGGATTCAAGATTCTCTAATCGATATTTTAACCGACAACTGAAAATCAATTCGGCAGAATCTGTCAAACATCAAACACAATCTCCATACAGATGTACGCCCCCACGACATTCACCACTACACATTGGGATACGCATGTCTAATTATTATCATTCTCTTCATAATTATCGTCACCATGAAAAAACATCGGAAAACCGAGAAAGCCACCGAAACGAGTCGTGTTCTACCGCAACCGGTACGTGTCGTGTTGTAACGCAACCAGTCGTCGTGGCAACAGCACCAACCCGCCGACGTGCTGCGCCGGTGTCTGTTTGCAAGCAACGTCGCCGTGAGAACCGCTGACCACGCTGCATTATTTTCACATTTTATAATTTTGTATTTTTATAGTAATTTTCATTGTATTTGATATTTTCAAGTCTATGTATGCATGTAAAATTAGTATATAAGGAAGAAGTGTACTTAATAAAAGCTCTGTTAGCCTGACAACCTCAAATCCAGCGGTTTGCTTTCTACAAGTTCAAGTACTTGTAGGAATGAACAACTTGAGAAATATTCATTAACGCTCAACACGCACCTGCTGAAATTTAAAGGGATACAACAAGTTCAAGTGCTTGTTGTATCAAACTAAATTCTCTAACAAATTCCTACAAGTTCAAGTGCCTGTAGGAATTACCAAATTGGGAACTAAACATTGGTGACCCCGACGTGATCGAGACTCCATCCAGCAGAATGACGTTCACAGCGCTTGTAGTATCTCAACAGGACATTGGAAATGAGATCCAACGAATCATCCGCAACTACAAAAAAGACACTGCGGACAGGAAAATATCGGTGAAATACTTTGAAGTGCGTGTGAACCTATTGAAGGAAGCTTGGGCAAAATTCGATCAAAAGGACTACGAAATCCGTGCGCGACAGGACCTGGATTTGACACACGAATACTTCACGAAGGACTACTACAACAACATAAAGACAGTAGTAGACCAATACATTGAGCTGTTTCAACAAGAACTGGATACTTTGCAGCAATCTCAACCCATCAATCGAGAAAAGGCTACCGAAGCATATCCCAATTCATCAGACATCTCAGCTAGCACGAACACCGCAACAACCAAAGGTGCCTCTATCATGCCTATCATCCGCAAACAAAGGGCAATGATGGCCTCACATGAAAGGTTGCTCAATGGAAGTGCAATGGAAATTCACCGACACAATGTCTCACAGCAATGGAAAAACTATGGGACAACATCGAGGCTGCCAACTTTACTTTGTGGGAACTCCATGACGACCCTCAATCAGAAGGATACGATATGGCAGCCTACATCCAACTAGAAGAGAGGGTGATTGAACAACGTGGAGCACTAAAATCCTCTGTCATCATGCCAGTAAGCAGCCCAACAAATTCCGTCAAAATATCGGCACTTCAACTACCAAAAAGTGAGATCCCGAAATTTGATGGGAATTATCTGAAATGGCGTCTGTTTCATGATCTATTTAATGAAATGATCCATACACAGCCGATTCCAAACATCCAAAAACTATGGTATCTGAAAACTAATTTGACTGGCGACGCAGAAAAACTTGTCAGACATTTGACATTGACGGAGGAAAACTACCAAACGGCCTGGGACACATTGAAAGACCGATACAACAACGTGCGTCTCCTCACCACTAGCTTACTCGATAAGCTATTGGGGCAACCCAAGCATATGGAGCCGTCAGTTGCCGCAATAAAGGCATTTCATGACACCACCAAGGAATCATTAGCTGCCTTAACCAACATTGGCATCGCTACTGATTCTTGGGGTCCACTGCTGGTTCACCTTCTCATCAAAAAATTGGACCGAGCAACGCATCTATAGTACTCTTCGACCAATCCCTGCAAAAGCCACGAGAACTTCCTTCGATACAGCAGCTGTCAACGTCACTGGAAGTCCGATTCCAGTCCTTGGAAGCGGTTGGCCAGAAAGAAAGAGGCAAAACGTTGACGGCAATGACCACCTCCACAAGTCAGCCAACCAAAAAATGCATCGTGTGTAAGGACATGGTGCACCCACTGTTTGCTTGCCCACAATTTAAACGATTGCCCGTCAGTGAGCGAGTGAATGTCGTCAAACCAAACAACATGTGCTTCAATTGCCTAAAACAAAACCACACTGCAAATCCATGCGCATCAAGGACTTGCACAAAATGCAATAAGAAGCACAACTCATTGATGCATATACCAAGAGATAGCAGCAGAAGCTTAACATCCACAAGTACCTGTAATCAAGAAGCAAAAAAGACCATTACGACGATGCCATCAACAGTCACATTAGCCACATCATCAAAGCCAAAAAGGGGATATGTGCTACTCAACACAGCTTGCGTGAAAATCAAGTCAAGAAATGGTAGAATGGTGGAATGACGAGCCTTGCTGGATTCCAGTTCACAGGTCAATCTGATCACAGAAAGATTGGCTAATCAGCTTCAAATACACCAAACAGGGACATCGGCAACGATCGAAGGAGTCGGCAACAAAAGAAAAACAATATAAAGACGCGCCTGCATAAGTCTAGAATCCAAGAATTCGGTGTTCAACATGCAATGTGAAGTGTTCATCTTACCAAAGATCATTTCGAACCAGCCATCCCAGGAGATAGACATCTCAGCGTGGTCTATCCCTCCAACCATCAATTTAGCCGACTCCCGCTTCTACCTTCCAAGAAATATCGATGTACTACTTGGAGCAGAGTATTATCATGCGTTTTTTATGGACGAAAAACTTTCGCTCGGAGACGGATTCCCAACGTTGCAAAACAGCGTCTTCGGCTGAACCATTTCATGAAAGATCGCTGCAGAAGACGGAAACTCCACTACATGTGCAATCTACACGGAACAGGAACTGGCCAATCAGATTGAAAGGTTCTGGGCATTGGAAGAAGCAGAAGGAGACAAGTCAACACTCACAACCACAGAACGGCTTTGTGAAAATCATTTTGCACTCCACACAATCTGTGATAATGACGGACGATTCGTGGTGAAATTACCTTTCATCGACCCAGTCTCTAGATTAGGAGACTCTCAACACATGGCAACAAATCGTTTCCTGGCGCTAGAAAGACGTCTAGATAAAGACAACGAACTCAAGGAAAATTACACGAAATTCATGAGGGAATATGAAGCGTTGGGTCATATGACCAAGGTAAACAATTTAGTGTCACCACGCTATTTTATTCCGCACCACTGCATCCATCGACCCAAAAGCAGTTCCACAAAGTTGAGGGTAGTTTTTGATGCTTCCGCCAGAACATCTGCAGGCGTAGCATTAAATGACATCATGCACACTGGGCCAGTTCTGCAAAGCGACTTATTAACCGTGTTGCTCCGCTTCCGACTCCTACGATTCGTATTTACAGCCGATATCGATCAACACTTCCGTATGATGCCAGACATCCAATGATTCTTCCTTACAATGATCCCTTGACAAAACTTCTAATGAAGTGCTTTCACGAAGAACACTCCCACTGCGGATCCCAGACGCTGGTAGCTCAAGTTCGGCAACGATTTTGGCCAATCAAAGCAAAAACAATGGCTCGATCAATTGTGCAGCATTTTGTTAGATGCACTCGAGCAAGGCCACAGTTATTCAAACAAGTAATGGGAGGCCTGCCAGCTGCAAGAACTGTACCAGCACGACCATTCATCAATGCAGGAGTGGACTTTGCAGGACCCTTCTGGATACACTTCAAACTCCGTGGGAAAAGGCCACATAAGGCTTATGTTGCTATATTTTGCTGCTTCAGCACAAAGGCTGTCCATATTGAACTAGCAAGTGATCTCACTACCGATGCCTTTCTGGGATGCTTAAAACGATTCATTGGGCGGCGAGGTCACTGTAGCAATTTATGTTGTGAAAATGCAACCAATTTATATTGTACAATGCAACCAATTTCGTTGGAGCAAAAAACAAACTTGAAGTATAAAAGGCAATAAAGAGTATCTGCAGTAACAAGGGTATCCAATTTCATTTCATTCCTCCAAGGGCGCCTCACTTCGGAGGACTATGGGAAGCGGCGGTAAAGAGTGCCAAACAGTTGTTTGTAAGATGAGCTTTAAATGCGTCACTAACCTATGAAGAGTTAGAAACCGTTATGATCGGAATTGAAGCCATCCTCAATTCACGACCACTGATTCCAGTCTCAAACGATCCGAACGATTTATGTTGTTTGACACCGGGACATTTTCTCATTGGAGAAGCGTTAACAGCGCAACCAGATGCTACTGCTACTGGAAATTAGTATCCCATATGAAACAAGAATTTTGGCGACGGTGGTCACAGGAATATCTCACCGAACTTCAAAGCAGAAACAAATGGAAGGAGCTCTGTCAAAATGTTGCACCTGGAACCACGGTAATCATCAAGGAAAATGGGATGCCCCCTCTAACATGGCCATTAGGAAGAATTGTGAAGGTCTATCCGGGTCCCGATAATATTGTTCGCGTCGCGGACGTGAAAACAAAAAATGACATCTTGAAAAGAGCTATTCATCGATTGGCACCTCTCCTTGCGGAGGATAACATAGCCGCAAGCACAAATGGAACAAATTACCTCACTTCACCGCGCGGAGAAGTCGCCAGCACAAGCAAAAGGAACACGAATTCACAATCTTCACAGGATGACCGAGAGATCGACGAACCACCATCTTGACATCTAAAAGTGTCAAACGGGCTAAAGGCGCAACTCTCCTGACAATCCTATTATGTCTGTTTTTCCCCGTCGCGTATGCCTCTTCAATAACCATTCAACCTATTGATACGACTCCGGGTGCATATTTCGAGAACATTGGACCTGCTGGAATTATCACCAGTGAATGGAACTTAATCACATATTTCAACATGCAAACATATTGGAAAGAAGTAAAAATCATCGACTCATACAAACCGGCATTAACAAAAATGTGTCAGTGGATTCATCATGCACCAACATGTTCAGTGTTGTTAGCACAGTTCGAACAGCTATCGCGAGGTATACATTCTACAAATGAACTATTAAAATTCAACCCTTCAGCAAGAGCTAAGCGAGGTGCGATGAATGTAATCGGAAACATTGCTCGATCGTTATTTGGTGTTCTCGATAACGAATATGCCGAACAAGCACCAAGGAAGATTGACAAACTCAAAAAAAATAATGAATCACTACTATCAAGAATTGAAAATCAGACATCATTCTTAGATAGTACCCTCAACATCATGAAGAGAAATCAACAAGAGATCGAACGTGAATTTGCAAGAGTGGAAGTCGCGATAAATGAAACAATCAACAGCTAATTTCCGAGAAAATAGGACAAACATTCCTAGAATTGACCCTTCAATCGATTATAGCATTGACCAATGTCAAACGGATTCAAGATTCTCTAATCGATATTTTACCGACAACTGAAAACAGAAATGCATGTCTCCTACATATCAGAAATCAACACATCTGACCTTAATCCGGAATCAGACGATCCAATCACCTCAATACCCCTCCACTACACTAAAAGGTATGTCTCCAAAGATCCGGACTTAGAATCAATTCGGCAGTATCTGGCAAACATCAAACACAATCTCCATACAGATGTACGCCCCCACGACATTCACCACTACACATTGGGATACGCATGTCTAATTATTATCATTCTCTTCATAATTATCGTCACCATGAAAAAACATCGGAAAACCAAGAAAGCCACCGAAACGAGTCGTGTTCTACCGCAACCGGTCGTCGTGGGAACAGCACCAACCCGCCGACGTGCTGCGCCGGTGTCTGTTTGCAAGCAACGTCGCCGTGAGAACCGCTGACCACGCTGCATTATTTTCACATTTTATAATTTTGTATTTTTATAGTAATTTTCATTGTATTTGATATTTTCAAGTCTATGTATGCATGTAAAATTAGTATATAAGGAAGAAGTGTACTTAATAAAAGCTCTGTTAGCCTGACAACCTCAAATCCAGCGGTTTGCTTTCTACAAGTTCAAGTACTTGTAGGAATTAACAACTTGAGAAATATTCATTGACGCTCAACGCGCACCTGCTGAAATTTAAAGGGATACAACAAGTTCAAGTGGTTGTTGTATCAAACTAAATTCTCTATCAAATTCCTACAAGTTCAAGTGCCTGTAGGAATTACCAAATTCAGAACTAAACATTGGTGACCCCGACGTGATCGAGACTCCATCCAGCAGAATGACGTTCACAGCGCTTGTAGTATCTCAACAGGACATTGGAAATGAGATCCAACGAATCATCCGCAACTACAAAAAAGACTCTGCGGACAGGAAAACATCAGTGAAATACTTTGAAGAGCGTGTGAACCTATTGAAGGAAGCTTGGGCAAAATTCGATCAAAAGGACTACGAAATCCGTGCGCGACAGGACCTGGATTTGACACACGAATACTTCACGAAGGACTACTACAACAACATAAAGACAGTAGTAGACCAATACATTGAGCTGTTTCAACAAGAACTGGATACTTTGCAGCAATCTCAACCCATCAATCGAGAAAAGGCTACCGAAGCATATCCCAATTCATCAGACATCTCAGCTAGCACGAACACCGCAACAACCAAAGGTGCCTCTATCATGCCTATCATCCGCAAAAAAGGGCAATGATGGCCTCACATGAAAGGTTGCTCAATGGAAGTGCAATGGAAATTCACCGACACAATGTCTCACAGCAATGGAAAAACTATGGGACAACATCGAGGCTGCCAACTTTACTCTGTGGGAACTCCATGACGACCCTCAATCAGAAGGATACGATATGGCAGCCTACATCCAACTAGAAGACAGGGTGATTGAACAACGTGGAGCACTAAAATCCTCTGTCATCATGCCAGTAAGCAGCCCAACAAATTCCGTCAAAATATCGGCACTTCAACTACCAAAAAGTGAGATCCCGAAATTTGATGGGAATTATCTGAAATGGCGTCTGTTTCATGATCTGTTTAATGAAATGATCCATAGACAGCCGATTCCAAACATCCAAAAACTATGGTATCTGAAAACTAATTTGACTGGCGACGCAGAAAAATTTGTCAGACATTTGACATTGACGGAGGAAAACTACCAAACGGCCTGGGACACATTGAAAGACCGATACAACAACGTGCGTCTCCTCACCACTAGATTACTCGATTAGCTATTGGGGCAACCCAAGCATATGGAGCCGTCAGTTGCCGCAATAAAGGCATTTCATGACACCACCAAGGAATCATTAGCTGCCTTAACCAACATTGGCATCGCTACTGATTCTTGGGGTCCACTGCTGGTTCACCTTCTCATCAAAAAATTGGACCGAGCAACGCATCTATAGTACTCTTCGAGCAATCCCTGCAAAAGCCACGAGAACTTCCTTCGATACAGCAGCTGTTAACGTCACTGGAAGTCCGATTCCAGTCCTTGGAAGCGGTTGGCCAGAAAGAAAGAGGCAAAACGTTGACGGCAATGACCACCTCCACCAGTCAGCCAACCAAACAATGCATCGTGTGTAAGGGCATGGTGCACCCACTGTTTGCTTGCCCACAATTTAAACGATTGCCCGTCAGTGAGCGAGTGAAAGTCGTCAAAACAAACAACATGTGCTTCAATTGCCTAAAACAAAACCACACTGCAAATCCATGCGCATCAAGGACTTGCACAAAATGCAATAAGAAGCACAACTCATTGATACATATACCAAAAGATAGCAGCAGAAGCTTAACATCCACAAGTACCTGTAATCAAGAAGCAAAAAAGACCATTACGACGATGCCATCAACAGTCACATTAGCCACATCATCAAAGCCAAAAAGGGGATATGTGCTACTCAACACAGCTTGCGTTAAAATCAAGTCAAGAAATGGTAGAATGGTGGAATGACGAGCCTTGCTGGATTCCGGTTCACAGGTCAATCTGATCACAGAAAGATTGGCTAATCAGCTTCAAATACACCAAACAGGGACATCGGCAACGATCGAAGGAGCCGGCAACAAAAGAAAAACAATATAAAGACGCGCCTGCATAAGTCTAGAATCCAAGAATTCGGTGTTCAACATGCAATGTGAAGTGTTCATCTTACCAAAGATCATTTCGAACCAGCCATCCCAGGAGATAGACATCTCAGCGTGGTCTATCCCTCCAACCATCAATTTAGCCGACTCCCGCTTCTACCTTCCAAGAAATATCGATGTACTACTTGGAGCAGAGTATTATCATGCGTTTTTTATGGACGAAAAACTTTCGCTCGGAGACGGATTCCCAACGTTGCAAAACAGCGTCTTCGGCTGGACCATTTCAGGAAAGATCGCTGCAGAAGACGGAAACTCCACTACATGTGCAATCTACACGGAAGAGGAACTGGCCAATCAGATTGAAAGGTTCTGGGCATTGAAAGAAGCAGAAGGAGACAAGTCAACACTCACAACCACAGAACGGCTTTGTGAAAATCATTTTGCACTCCACACAATCTGTGATAATGACGGACGATTCGTGGTGAAATTACCTTTCATCGACCCAGTCTCTAGATTAGGAGACTCTCAACACATGGCAACAAATCGTTTCCTGGCGCTAGAAAGACGTCTAGATAAAGACAAGGAACTCAAGGAAAATTACACGAAATTCATGAGGGAATATGAAGCGTTGGGTCATATGACCAAGGTAAACAATTTAGTGTCACCACGCTATTTTATTCCGCACCACTGCATCCATCGACCCGAAAGCAGTTCCACAAAGTTGAGGGTAGTTTTTGATGCTTCCGCCAGAACATCCACAGGCGTAGCATTAAATGACATCATGCACACTGGGCCAGTTCTGCAAAGCGACTTATTCACCGCGTTGCTCCGCTTCCGATTCCTACGATTCGTATTTACAGCCGATATCGATCAACACTTCCGTATGATGCCAGACATCCAATGATTCTTCCTTACAATGATCCCTTGACAAAACTTCTAATGAAGTGCTTCCACGAAGAACACTCCCACTGCGGATCCCAGACGCTGGTAGCTCAAGTTCGGCAACGATTTTGGCCAATCAAAGCAAAAACAATGGCTCGATCAATTGTGCAGCATTTTGTTAGATGCACTCGAGCAAGGCCACAGTTATTCAAACAAGTAATGGGAGGCCTGCCAGCTGCAAGAACTGTACCAGCACGACCATTCATCAATGCAGGAGTGGACTTTGCAGGACCCTTCTGGATACACTTCAAACTCCGTGGGAAAAGGCCACATAAGGCTTATGTTGCTATATTTTGCTGCTTCAGCACAAAGGCTGTCCATATTGAACTAGCAAGTGATCTCACTACCGATGCCTTTCTGGGATGCTTAAAACGATTCATTGGGCGGCGAGGTCACTGTAGCAATTTATGTTGTGACAATGCAACCAATTTATATTGTGACAATGCAACCAATTTCGTTGGAGCAAAAAACAAACTTGAAGAACTTTCCAATATTATTTACTCAGACATGGCAACAATGGCAATAAAGAGTATCTGCAGTAACAAGGGTATCCAATTTCATTTCATTCCTCCAAGGGCGCCTCACTTCGGAGGACTATGGGAAGCGGCGGTAAAGAGTGCCAAACAGTTGTTTGTAAGAGGAGCTTTAAATGCGTCACTAACCTATGAAGAGTTAGAAACCGTTATGATCGGAATTGAAGCCATCCTCAATTCACGACCACTGATTCCAGTCTCAAACGATCCGAACGATTTATGTTGTTTGACACCGGGACATTTTCTCATTGGAGAAGCGTTAACAGCGCAACCAGATGCTACTGCTACTGGAAATTAGTATCCCATATGAAACAAGAATTTTGGCGACGGTGGTCACAGGAATATCTCACCGAACTTCAAAGCAGAAACAAATGGAAGGAGCTCTGTCAAAATGTTGCACCTGGAACCATGGTAATCATCA
Organism: Sicus ferrugineus; assembly: GCA_922984085.1. Classification (NCBI taxonomy): domain Eukaryota; kingdom Metazoa; phylum Arthropoda; class Insecta; order Diptera; family Conopidae; genus Sicus; species Sicus ferrugineus. The sequence goes on from OV277348.1 coordinate 68,965,058, forward strand.
AGGAAAATGGGATGCCCCCTCTAACATGGCCATTAGGAAGAATTGTGAAGGTCTATCTGGGGCCCGATAATATTGTTCGCGTCGCGGACGTGAAAACAAAAAATGACATCTTGAAAAGAGCTATTCATCGATTGGCACGTCTCCTTGCGGAGGATAACACAGCCGCAAGCACAAATGGAACAAATTACCTCACTTCACCGCGCGGAGAAGTCGCCAGCACAAGCAAAAGGAACACGAATTCACAATCTTCACAGGATGACCGAGAGATCGACGAACCACCATCTTGACATCTAAAAGTGTCAAACGGGCTAAAGGCGCAACTCTCCTGACAATCCTATTATTTCTGTTTTTCCCCGTCGCGTATGCCTCTTCAATAACCATTCAACCTATTGATACGACTCCGGGTGCATATTTCGAGAACATTGGACCTGCTGGAATTATCACCAGTGAATGGAACTTAATCACATATTTCAACATGCAAACATATTGGAAAGAAGTAAAAATCATCGACTCATACAAACCGGCATTAACAAAAATATGTCAGTGGATTCATCATGCACCAACATGTTCAGTGTTGTTAGCACAGTTCGAACAGCTATCACGAGGTATACATTCTACAAATGAACTATTAAAATTCAACCCTTCAGCAAGAGCTAAGCGAGGTGCGATGAATGTAATCGGAAACATTGCTCGATCGTTATTTGGTGTTCTCGATAACGAATATGCCGAACAAGCACCAAGGACGATTGACAAACTCGAAAAAAATGATGAATCACTACTATCAAGAATTGAAAATCAGACATCATTCTTAGATAGTACCCTCAACATCATGAAGAGAAATCAACAAGAGATCGAACGTGAATTTGCAAGAGTGGAAGTCGCGATAAATGAAACAATCAACAGCTCATTTCCGAGAAAATAGGACAAACATTCCTAGAATTGACCCTTCAATCGATTATAGCATTGACCAATGTCAAACGGATTCAAGATTCTCTAATCGATATTTTAACCGACAACTGAAAACAGAAAAGCATGTCTCCTACATATCAGAAATTAACACATCTGACCTTAATCCGGAATCAGACGATCCAATCACCTCAACTACACTAAAAGGTATGTCTCCAAAGATCTGGACTTAGAATCAATTCGGCAGTATCTGGCAAACATCAAACACAATCTCCATACAGATGTACGCCCCCACGACATACAACACTACACATTGGGATACGCATGTCTAATTATTATCATTCTCTTCATAATTATCGTCACCATGAAAAAACATCGGAAAACCAAGAAAGCCACCGAAACGAGTCGTGTTCTACCGCAACCGGTACGTGTCGTGTTGTACCGCAACCAGTCGTCGTGGGAACAGCACCAACCCGCCGACGTGCTGCGCCGGTGTCTGTTTGCAAGCAACGTCGCCGTGAGAACCGCTGACTACGCTGCATTATTTTCACATTTTATAATTTTGTATTTTTATAGTAATTTTCATTGTATTTGATATTTTCAAGTCTATGTATGCATGTAAAATTAGTATATAAGGAAGAAGTGTACTTAATAAAAGCTCTGTTAGCCTGACAACCTCAAATCCAGCGGTTTGCTTTCTATAAGTTCAAGTACTTGTAGGAATTAACAACTTGAGAAATATTCATTGACGCTCAACGCGCACCTGCTGAAATTTAAAGGGATACAACAAGTTCAAGTGGTTGTTGTATCAATCTAAATTCTCTAACAAATTCCTACAAGTTCAAGTGCCTGTAGGAATTACCAAATTGAGAACTAAACATTGGTGACCCCGACGTGATCGAGACTCCATCCAGCAGAATGACGTTCACAGCACTTGTAGTATCTCAACAGGACATTGGAAATGAGATCCAACGAATCATCCGCAACTACAAAAAAGACTCTGCGGACAGGAAAACATCAGTGAAATACTTTGAAGAGCGTGTGAACCTATTGAAGGAAGCTTGGGCAAAATTCGATCAAAAGGACTACGAGATCCGTGCGCGACAGGACCTGGATTTGACATACGAATACTTCACGAAGGACTACTACAACAACAACATAAAGACAGTAGTAGACCAATACATTGAGCTGTTTCAACAAGAACTGGATACTTTGCAGCAATATCAACCCATCAATCGAGAAAAGGCTACCGAAGCATATCCCAATTCATCAGACATCTCAGCTAGCACGAACACCGCAACAACCAAAGGTGCCTCTATCATGCCTATCATCCGCAAACAAAGGGCAATGATGGCCTCACATGAAAGGTTGCTCAATGGAAGTGCAATGGAAATTCGCCGACACAATGTCTCACAGCAATGGAAAAACTATGGGACAACATCGAGGCTGCCAACTTTACTCTGTGGGAACTCCATGACGACTCTCAATCAGAAGGATACGATATGGCAGCCTACATCCAACTAGAAGAAGGGGTGATTGAACAACGTGGAGCACTAAAATCCTCTGTCATCATGCCAGTAAGCAGCCCAACAAATTCCGTCAAAATATCGGCACTTCAACTACCAAAATGTGAGATCCCGAAATTTGATGGGAATTATCTGAAATGGCGTCTGTTTCATGATCTGTTTAATGAAATGATCCATACACAGCCGATTCCAAACATCCAAAAACTATGGTATCTGAAAACTAATTTGACTGGCGACGCAGAAAAGCTTGTCAGACATTTGACATTGACGGAGGAAAACTACCAAACGGCCTGGGACACATTGAAAGACCGATACAACAACGTGCGTCTCCTCACCACTAGCTTACTCGATAAGCTATTGGGGCAACCCAAGCATATGGAGCCGTCAGTTGCCGCAATAAAGGCATTTCATGACACCACCAAGGAATCATTAGCTGCCTTAACCAACATTGGCATCGCTACTGATTCTTGGGGTCCACTGCTGGTTCACCTTCTCATCAAAAAATTGGACCGAGCAACGCATCTATAGTACTCTTCGAGCAATCCCTGCAAAAGCCACGAGAACTTCCTTCGATACAGCAGCTGTCAACGTCACTGGAAGTCCGATTCCAGTCCTTGGAAGCGGTTGGCCAGAAAGAAAGAGGCAAAACGTTGACGGCAATGACCACCTCCACAAGTCAGCCAACCAAAAAATGCATCGTGTGTAAGGACATGGTGCACCCACTGTTTGCTTGCCCACAATTTAAACGATTGCCCGTCAGTGAGCGAGTGAAAGTCGTCAAAACAAACAACATGTGCTTCAATTGCCTAAAACAAAACCACACTGCAAATCCATGCGCATCAAGGACTTGCACAAAATGCAATAAGAAGCACAACTCATTGATGCATATACCAACAGATAGCAGCAGAAGCTTAACATCCACAAGTACCTGTAATCAAGAAGCAAAAAAGACCATTACGACGATGCCATCAACAGTCACATTAGCCACATCATCAAAGCCAAAAAGGGGATATGTGCTACTCAACACAGCTTGCGTTAAAATCAAGTCAAGAAATGGTAGAATGGTGGAATGACGAGCCTTGCTGGATTCCGGTTCACAGGTCAATCTGATCACAGAAAGATTGGCTAATCAGCTTCAAATACACCAAACAGGGACATCGGCAACGATCGAAGGAGTCGGCAACAAAAGAAAAACAATATAAAGACGCGCCTGCATAAGTCTAGAATCCAAGAATTCGGTGTTCAACATGCAATGTGAAGTGTTCATCTTACCAAAGATCATTTCGAACCAGCCATCCCAGGAGATAGACATCTCAGCGTGGTCTATCCCTCCAACCATCAATTTGGCCGACTCCCGCTTCTACCTTCCAGGAAATATCGATGTACTACTTGGAGCAGTATTATCATGCGTTTTTTATGGACGAAAAACTTTCGCTCGAAGACGGATTCCCAACGTTGCAAAACAGCGTCTTCGGCTGGACCATTTCAGGAAAGATCGCTGCAGAAGACGGAAACTCCACTACATGTGCAATCTACACGGAAGAGGAACTGGCCAATCAGATTGAAAGGTTCTGGGCATTGGAAGAAGCAGAAGGAGACAAGTCAACACTCACAACCACAGAACGTCTTTGTGAAAATCATTTTGCACTCCACACAATCTGTGATAATGACGGACGATTCGTGGTGAAATTACCTTTCATCGACCCAGTCTCTAGATTAGGAGACTCTCAACACATGGCAACAAATCGTTTCCTGGCGCTAGAAAGACGTCTAGATAAAGACAACGAACTTAAGGAAAATTACACGAAATTCATGAGGGAATATGAAGCGTTTGGTCATATGACCAAGGTAAACAATTTAGTGTCACCACGCTATTTTATTTCGCACCACTGCATCCATCGACCCGAAAGCAGTTCCACAAAGTTGAGGGTAGTTTTTGATGCTTCCGCCAGAACATCCACAGGCGTAGCATTAAATGACATCATGCACACTGGGCCAGTTCTGCAAAGCGACTTATACACCGTGTTGCTCCGCTTCCGACTCCCACGATTCGTATTTACAGCCGATATCAAAAAAATGCACCGCCAAATTTGGGTACATCCTGACGATCGCCGATATCAACTTATTGTGTGGAGGAAAAATAAGTCCGATGAGCTACAGCATTACCAGTTGAATACGGTCACGTACGGCGTATTTGAATACGGTCACGTACGGTACAAGAGCTGCACCATATTTGGCAACAAATGCTTGTTGACATTAGCAACCAAGCACAAGGTCATCTATCCAAGCGGTGCCAAAGCAATCCAGGAGAACTTTTATGTCGATGATTGCTTGAGTAGTGCAAACAGCCTCGTGGTCGCACAAGAAACCAAAAGACAATTAATAGAGATTTTGCAAACTGCAGACTGTAATCTACGGAAATGGTGTACCAACCACCCGAAATTAATATCAGACATTCCAGCAAAAAATAAAGAATCTAAACTTGATTTCACGGACGATGTCGACAGTGTAGTAAAAACTTTAGGACTTACATGGCTCCCGAAGGATGACAATTTCTGCATCAAGTTACATCTCAGTCAGCATCCTCGAACAACCAAGCGAACTATAGTGTCCGATGTGGCACGAATTTTTGATCCATTGGGCTTCCTGTCCCCTATCGTAGTAAGTGCCAAAAAATTAATTTAGGAGTTATGGCAAATCAAACTTTCCTGGAACGAGGCACTACTTAGCGGCACTACTTAGCAAGTGGATCGCATTTAGAGACAGCCTGCCAATGCTCAACGACACTACAATCGGCAGGCACGTATTCAACAATAACACCAAAACGTCTTTTCAACTTCATGGTTTTGCTGACGCGTCAGAAAAGGCATATGGCACAGCAATATATGTCCGATTCGTCAACGCAGATAAAACAATTGCCGTACGACTGCTATGCTCGAAATCGCGAGTAGCTCCGCTTAAACAACAAACCCTACCAAGACTGGAACTCTGCGCAGCCGTCTTATGTGCGCAATTGATGCATCGGATAGTAAGCGAGTTGAAGTTTGGAGACGTAGCCATCTTCTTGTGGACGGACTCTGAAGTCGTCTTGTCATGGATCAAATCAGCGTCATCATCATTCCACACTTTCGTTGCAAACCGAGTCGCCATAATGAACAATGGCGGCACGTCAAATCAGAAGACGATCCGGCTGATTTGATCTCGCGAGGGATAGCACCGAGGCAGTTTAAATCATGCAATATGTGGTTCTTTAGCCCGATCTTCCTCCATAAGAGAACGAACACGTGGTTATCCGAACAGCTCATCACCATTACGCCGGAGACAGACAACGAAAGAAACAAAGGGTTGCTGTCCTAAATATCACATCCAACGCTGCAGAGTACATGCTGCACAGGATTAACCATCGGAATTCGTTTAACAACTTGATCCATATCATCACTTATGTTCAGCAGTTTCTTCGTCATACCAGAACCCCAAATATTCAACGAGCCAGCGACCTCATTGCGACCCCTCAAGAGTTAAGGCAGGCACTGTCAACGATTGTGCGCATCATGCAACGTTCAGAATTTGAAGAGGAATTCCAAGCACTAAATAAACGCACTCCAGTAAGCAAAACAAGTCAACTCAGAAGCCTCAACCCTTTCTTAGATGAGGAGGGTATTCTGAGTGTGGGTGGTCGCATAGAGTCATCAACACTTCCGTATGATGCCAGACATCCAATGATTCTTCCTTACAATGATCCCTTGACAAAACTTCTAATGAAGTGCTTCCACGAAGAACACTCCCACTGCGGATCCCAGACGCTGGTAGCTCAAGTTCGGCAACGATTTTGGCCAATCAAAGCAAAAACAATGGCTCGATCAATTGTGCAGCATTTTGTTAGATGCACTCGAGCAAGGCCACAGTTATTCAAACAAGTAATGGGAGGCCTGCCAGCTGCAAGAACTGTACCAGCACGACCATTCATCAATGCAGGAGTGGACTTTGCAGGACCCTTCTGGATACACTTCAAACTCCGTGGGAAAAGGCCACATAAGGCTTATGTTGCTATATTTTGCTGCTTCAGCACAAAGGCTGTCCATATTGAACTAGCAAGTGAACTCACTACCGATGCCTTTCTGGGATGCTTAAAACGATTCATTGGGCGGCGAGGTCATTGTAGCAATTTATGTTGTGACAATGCAACCAATTTATATTGTGACAATGCAACCAATTTCGTTGGAGCAAAAAACAAACTTGAAGAACTTTCCAATATTATTTACTCAGACATGGCAACAATGGCAATAAAGAGTATCTGCAGTAACAAGGGTATCCAATTTCATTTCATTCCTCCAAGGGCGCCTCACTTCGGAGGACTATGGGAAGCGGCGGTAAAGAGTGCCAAACAGTTGTTTGTAAGAGGAGCTTTAAATGCGTCACTAACATATGAAGAGTTAGAAACCGTTATGATCGGAATTGAAGCCATCCTCAATTCACGACCACTGATTCCAGTCTCAAACGATCCGAACGATTTATGTTGTTTGACACCGGGACATTTTCTCATTGGAGAAGCGTTAACAGCGCAACCAGATGCTACTGCTACTGGAAATTAGTATCCCATATGAAACAAGAATTTTGGCGACGGTGGTCACAGGAATATCTCACCGAACTTCAAAGCAGAAACAAATGGAAGGAGCTCTGTCAAAATGTTGCACCTGGAACCATCGTAATCATCAAGGAAAATGGGATGCCCCCTCTAACGTGGCCATTAGGAAGAATTGTGAAGGTCTACCCGGGTCCCGATAATATTGTTCGCGTCGCGGACGTGAAAACAAAAAATGACATCTTGAAAAGAGCTATTCATCGATTGGCACCTCTCCTTGAGGAGGATAACCTAGCCGCAAGCACAAATGGAACAAATTACCTCACTTCACCGCGCGGAGAAGTCGCCAGCACAAGCAAAAGGAACACGAATTCACAATCTTCACAGGATGACCGAGAGATCGACGAACCACCATCTGACATCTAAAAGTGTCAAACGGGCTAAAGGCGCAACTCTCCTGACCGGAGGTTATTTGGTGTTCTCGATAACGAATATGCCGAACAAGCACCAAGGACGATTGACAAACTCGAAAAAAATGATGAATCACTACTATCAAGAATTGAAAATCAGACATCATTCTTAGATAGTACCCTCAACATCATGAAGAGAAATCAACAAGAGATCGAACGTGAATTTGCAAGAGTGGAAGTCGCGATAAATGAAACAATCAACAGCTCATTTCCGAGAAAATAGGACAAACATTCCTAGAATTGACCCTTCAATCGATTATAGCATTGACCAATGTCAAACGGATTTAAGATTCTCTAATCGATATTTTAACCGACAACTGAAAACAGAAAAGCATGTCTCCTACATATCAGAAATCAACAATCTGACCTTAATCCGGAATCAGACGATCCAATCACCTCAATACCCCTCCACTACACTAAAAGGTATGTCTCCAAAGATCTGGACTTAGAATCAATTCGGCAGAATCTGGCAAACATCAAACACAATCTCCATACAGATGTACGCCCCCACGACATTCACCACTACACATTGGGATACGCATGTCTAATTATTATCATTCTCTTCATAATTATCGTCACCATGAAAAAACATCGGAAAACCAAGAAAGCCACCGAAACGAGTCGTGTTCTACCGCAACCGGTACGTGTCGTGTTGTACCGCAACCAGTCGTCGTGGGAACAGCACCAACCCGCCGACGTGCTGCGCCGGTGTCTGTTTGCAAGCAACGTCGCCGTGAGAACCGCTGACCACGCTGCATTATTTTCACATTTTATAATTTTGTATTTTTATAGTAATTTTCATTGTATTTGATATTTTCAAGTCTATGTATGCATGTAAAATTAGTATATAAGGAAGAAGTGTACTTAATAAAAGCTCTGTTAGCCTGACAACCTCAAATCCAGCGGTTTGCTTTCTACAAGTTCAAGTAACTTGAGAAATATTCATTGACGCTCAACGCGCACCTGCTGAAATTTAAAGGGATACAACAAGTTCAAGTGCTTGTTGTATCAAACTAAATTCTCTAACAAATTCCTACAAGTTCAAGTGCCTGTAGGAATTACCAAATTGAGAACTAAACATTGGTGACCCCGACGTGATCGAGACTCCATCCAGCAGAATGACGTTCACAGCGCTTGTAGTATCTCAACAGGACATTGGAAATGAGATCCAACGAATCATTCGCAACTACAAAAAAGACTCTGCGGACAGGAAAACATCAGTGAAATACTTTGAGGAGCGTGTGAACCTATTGAAGGAAGCTTGGGCAAAATTCGATCAAAAGGACTACGAGATCCGTGCGCGACAGGACCTGGATTTGACACACGAATACTTCACGAAGAACTACTACAACAACATAAAGACAGTAGTAGACCAATACATTGAGCTGTTTCAACAAGAACTGGATACTTTGCAGCAATCTCAACCCATCAATCGAGAAAAGGCTACCGAAGCATATCCCAATTCATCAGACATCTCAGCTAGCACAAACACCGCAACAACCAAAGGTGCCTCTATCATGCCTATCATCCGCAAACAAAGGGCAATGATGGCCTCACATGAAAGGTTGCTCAATGGAAGTGCAATGGAAATTCACCGACACAATGTCTCACAGCAATGGAAAAACTATGGGACAACATCGAGGCTGCCAACTTTACTTTGTGGGAACTCCATGACGACCCTCAATCAGAAGGATACGATATGGCAGCCTACATCCAACTAGAAGAGAGGGTGATTGAACAACGTGGAGCACTAAAATCCTCTGTCATCATGCCAGTAAGCAGCCCAACAAATTCCGTCAAAATATCGGCACTTCAACTACCAAAAAGTGAGATCCCGAAATTTGATGGGAATTATCTGAAATGGCGTCTGTTTCATGATCTGTTTAATGAAATGATCCATACACAGCCGATTCCAAACATCCAAAAACTATGGTATCTGAAAACTAATTTGACTGGCGACGCAGGAAAACTTGTCAGACATTTGACATTGACGGAGGAAAACTACCAAACGGCCTGGGACACATTGAAAGACCGATACAACAACGTGCGTCTCCTCACCACTAGCTTACTCGATAAGCTATTGGGGCAACCCAAGCATATGGAGCCGTCAGTTGCCGCAATAAAGGCATTTCATGACACCACCAAGGAATCATTAGCTGCCTTAACCAACATTGGCATCGCTACTGATTCTTGGGGTCCACTGCTGGTTCACCTTCTCATCAAAAAATTGGACCGAGCAACGCATCTATAGTACTCTTCGACCAATCCCTGCAAAAGCCACGAGAACTTCCTTCGATACAGCAGCTGTCAACGTCACTGGAAGTCCGATTCCAGTCCTTGGAAGCGGTTGGCCAGAAAGAAAGAGGCAAAACGTTGACGGCAATGACCACCTCCACAAGTCAGCCAACCAAAAAATGCATCGTGTGTAAGGACATGGTGCACCCACTGTTTGCTTGCCCACAATTTAAACGATTGCCCGTCAGTGAGCGAGTGAATGTCGTCAAACCAAACAACATGTGCTTCAATTGCCTAAAACAAAACCACACTGCAAATCCATGCGCATCAAGGACTTGCACAAAATGCAATAAGAAGCACAACTCATTGATGCATATACCAAGAGATAGCAGCAGAAGCTTAACATCCACAAGTACCTGTAATCAAGAAGCAAAAAAGACCATTACGACGATGCCATCAACAGTCACATTAGCCACATCATCAAAGCCAAAAAGGGGATATGTGCTACTCAACACAGCTTGCTGGATTCCGGTTCACAGGTCAATCTGATCATAGAAAGATTGGCTAATCAGCTTCAAATACACCAAACAGGGACATCGGCAACGATCGAAGGAGTCGGCAACAAAAGAAAAACAATATAAAGACGCGCCTGCATAAGTCTAGAATCCAAGAATTCGGTGTTCAACATGCAATGTGAAGTGTTCATCTTACCAAAGATCATTTCGAAGCAGCCATCCCAGGAGATAGACATCTCAGCGTGGTCTATCCCTCCAACCATCAATTTAGCCGACTCCCGCTTCTACCTTCCAGGAAATATCGATGTACTACTTGGAGCAGAGTATTATCATGCGTTTTTTATGGACGAAAAACTTTCGCTCGGAGACGGATTCCCAACGTTGCAAAACAGCGTCTTCGGCTGGACCATTTCAGGAAAGATCGCTGCAGAAGACGGAAACTCCACTACATGTGCAATCTACACGGAAGAGGAACTGGCCAATCAGATTGAAAGGTTCTGGGCATTGGAAGAAGCAGAAGGAGACAAGTCAACACTCACAACCACAGAACGGCTTTGTGAAAATCATTTTGCACTCCACACAATCTGTGATAATGACGGACGATTCGTGGTGAAATTACCTTTCATCGACCCAGTCTCTAGATTAGGAGACTCTCAACACATGGCAACAAATCGTTTCCTGGCGCTAGAAAGACGTCTAGATAAAGACAACGAACTCAATGAAAATTACACGAAATTCATGAGGGAATATGAAGCGTTGGGTCATATGACCAAGGTAAACAATTTAGTGTCACCACGCTATTTTATTCCGCACCACTGCATCCATCGACCCGAAAGCAGTTCCACAAAGTTGAGGGTAGTTTTTGATGCTTCCGCCAGAACATCCACAGGCGTAGCATTAAATGACATCATGCACACTGGGCCAGTTCTGCAAAGCGACTTATTCACCGTGTTGCTCCGCTTCCGACTCCTACGATTCGTATTTACAGCCGATATCGAAAAAATGTACCGCCAAATTTGGGTACATCCTGACGACCGCCGATATCAACTCATTGTATGGAGGAAAAATAAGTCCGATGAGCTACAGCATTACCAGCTGAATACGGTCACGTACGGCACAAGAGCTGCACCATATTTGGCAATCACATGTTTGTTGACATTAGCAACCAAGCACAAGGTCATCTATCCAAACGGTGCCAAAGCAATCCAGGAGAACTTTTATGTCGGTGATTGCTTGAGTGGTGCAAACAGCCTCGTGGTCGCACAAGAAACCAAGAGACAATTAATAGAGATTTTGCAAACTGCAGGCTGTAATCTACGGAAATGGTGTGCCAACCACCCGAAATTACTGTCAGACATTCCAGCAGAAAATAAAGAATCTTAACTTGATTTCACGGACGATGTCGACAGTGCAGTAAAAACTTTTGGACTTACATGGCTCCCGAAGGATGACAATTTCTGCATCAAGTTACATCTCAGTCAGCATCCTCGAACAACCGAGCGAACTATAGTGTCCGATGTGGCACGAATTCTTGATCCATTGGGCTTCCTGTCCCCTATCGTAGTAAGTGCCAAAAAATTAATTCAGGAGTTATGGCAAATCAAACTTTCCTGGGACGAGGCACTACTTAGCGGCACTACTTAGCAAGTGGATCGCATTTAGAGACAGCCTGCCAATGCTCAACGACACTACAATCGGCAGGCACGTATTCAACAATAACACCAAAACGTCTTTTCAACTTCATGGTTTTGCTGACGCGTCAGAAAAGGCATATGGCACAGCAATATATGTCCGATTCGTCAACGCAGATAAAACAATTGCCGTACGACTGCTATGCTCGAAATCGCGAGTAGCTCCGGTTAAACAACAAACCCTACCAAGGCTGGAACTCTGCGCAGCCGTCTTATGTGCGCAATTGATGCATCGAATAGTAAGCGAGTTGAAGTTTGGAGACGTAGCCATCTTCTTGTGGACGGACTCTGAAATCGTCTTGTCATGGATCAAATCAGCGTCAGCATCATTCCACACTTTCGTTGCAAACCGAGTCGCCACAATTCAACGATTAACACTGGCTGAACAATGGCGGCAAGTTTATAGCACCGAGGCAGTTTAAATCATGCAATATGTGGTTCTTTGGCCCGATCTTCCTCCATAAGAGAACGAACACGTGGTTATCCGAACAGCCCATCACCATTACGCCGGAGACAGACAACGAAAGAAACAAAGGGTTGCTGTCCTAAATATCACATCCAATGCTGCAGAGTACAGGCTGCACAGGATTAACCATCGGAATTCGTTTAACAACTTGATCCATATCATCACTTATGTTCAGCAGTTTCTTCGTCATACCAGAACCCCAAATATTCAACGAGCCAGCGACCTCATTCCGACCCCTCCAGAGTTAAGGCAGGTACTGTCAACGATTGTGCGCATCATGCAACGTTCAGAATTTGAAGAGGAATTCCAAGCGCTAAATAAACGCACTCCAGTAAGCAAAACAAGTCAACTCAGCAGCCTCAACCCTTTCTTAGATGAGGAGGGTATTCTGCGTGTGGGTGGTCGCATAGAGTCATCAACACTTCCGTATGATGCCAGACATCCAATGATTCTTCCTTACAATGATCCCTTGACAAAACTTCTAATGAAGTGCTTCCACGAAGAAAACTCCCACTGCGGATCCCAGACGCTGGTAGCTCAAGTTCGGCAACGATTTTGGCCAATCAAAGCAAAAACAATGGCTCGATCAATTGTGCAGCATTGTGTTAGATGCACTCGAGCAAGGCCACAGTTATTCAAACAAGTAATGGGAGGCCTGCCAGCTGCAAGAACTGTACCAGCACGACCATTCATCAATGCAGGAGTGGACTTTGCAGGACCCTTCCGGATACACTTCAAACTCCGTGGGAAAAGGCCACATAAGGCTTATGTTGCTATATTTTTCTGCTTCAGCACAAAGGCTGTCCATATTGAATTAGCAAGTGATCTCACTACCGATGCCTTTCTGGCATGCTTAAAACGATTCATTGGGCGGCGAGGTCACTGTAGCAATTTATATTGTGACAATGCAACCAATTTCGTTGGAGCAAAAAACAAACTTGAAGAACTTTCCAATATTATTTACTCAGACATGGCAACAATGGCAATAAAGAGTATCTGCAGTAACAAGGGTATCCAATTTCATTTCATTCCTCCAAGGGCGCCTCACTTCGGAGGACTATGGGAAGCGGTGGTGAGTGCCAAACAGTTGTTTGTAAGAGGAGCTTCAAATGCGTCATTAACCTATGAAGAGTTAGAAACCGTTATGATCGGAATTGAAGCCATCCTCAATTCACGACCACTGATTCCAGTCTCAAACGATCCGAACGATTTAAGTTGTTTGACACCGGGACATTTTCTCATTGGAGAAGCGTTAACAGCGCAACCAGATGCTACTGCCTCATCCACAAAGATTTCGCTAGTGACAAGATGGAAATTAGTATCCCATATGAAACAAGAATTTTGGCGACGGTGGTCACAGGAATATCTCACCGAACTTCAAAGCAGAAACAAATGGAAGGAGCTCTGTCAAAATGTTGCACCTGGAACCATGGTAATCATCAAGGAAGATGGGATGCCCCCTCTAACATGGCCATTAGGAAGAATTGTGAAGGTCTATCCGGGTCCCGATAATATTGTTCTCGTCGCGGACGTGAAAACAAAAAATGGCATCTTGAAAAGAGCTATTCATCGATTGGCACCTCTCATTGCGGAGGATAACATACCCGCAAGCACAAATGGAACAAATTACCTCACTTCACCGCGGGGTATACATTCTACAAATGAACTCTTAAAATTCAACCCTTCAGCAAGAGCTAAGCGAGGTGCGATGAATGTAATCGGAAACATTGCTCGATCGTTATTTGGTGTTCTCGATTACGAATATGCCGAACAAGCACCAAGGACGATTGACAAACTCGAACAAAATGATGAATCACTACTATCAAGAATTGAAAATCAGACATCATTCTTAGATAGTACCCTCAACATCATGAAGAGAAATCAACAAGAGATCGAACGTGAATTTGCAAGAGTGGAAGTCGCGATAAATGAAACAATCAACAGCTCAATTCCGAGAAAATAGGACAAAACATTCCTAGAATTGAGCCTTCAATCGATTCTAGCATTGACCAATGTCAAACGGATTCAAGATTCTCTAATCGATATTTTAACCGACAACTGAAAACAGAAAAGCATGTCTCCTACATATCAGAAATCAACACAACTGACCTTAATCCGGAATCAGACGATCCAATCACCTCAATACCCCTCCACTACACCAAAAGGTATGTCTCCAAAGATCTGGACTTAGAATCAATTCGGCAGAATCTGGCAAACATCAAACACAATCTCCATACAGATGTACGCCCCCACGACATTCACCACTACACATTGGGATACGCATGTCTAATTATTATCATTCTCTTCATAATTATCGTCACCATGAAAAAACATCGGAAAACCAAGAAAGCCACCGAAACGAGTCGTGTTCTACCGCAACCGGTACGTGTCGTGTTGTACCGCAACCAGTCGTCGTGGGAACAGCACCAACCCGCCGACGTGCTGCGCCGGTGTCTGTTTGCAAGCAACGTCGCCGTGAGAACCGCTGACCACGCTGCATTATTTTCACATTTTATAATTTTGTATTTTTATAGTAATTTTCATTGTATTTGATATTTTCAAGTCTATGTATGCATGTAAAATTAGTATATAAGGAAGAAGTGTACTTAATAAAAGCTCTGTTAGCCTGACAACCTCAAATCCAGCGGTTTGCTTTCTACAAGTTCAAGTACTTGTAGGAATTAACAACTTGAGAAATATTCATTGACGCTCAACGCGCACCTGCTGAAATTTAAAGGGATACAACAAGTTCAAGTGGTTGTTGTATCAATCTAAATTCTCTAACAAATTCCTACAAGTTCAAGTGCCTGTAGGAATTACCAAATTGAGAACTAAACATTGGTGACCCCGACGTGATCGAGACTCCATCCAGCAGAATGACGTTCACAGCGCTTGTAGTATCTCAACAGGACATTGGAAATGAGATCCAACGAGTCATCCGCAACTACAAAAAAGGCTCTGCGGACAGGAAAACATCAATGAAATACTTTGAAGAGCGTGTGAACCTATTGAAGGAAGCTTGGGCAAAATTCGATCAAAAGGACTACGAGATCCGTGCGCGACAGGACCTGGATTTGACACACGAATACTTCACGAAGGACTACTACAACAACATAAAGACAGGAGTAGACCAATACATTGAGCTGTTTCAACAAGAACTGGATACTTTGCAGCAATCTTAACCCATCAATCGAGAAAAGGCTACCGAAGCATATCCCAATTCATCAGACATCTCAGCTAGCACGAACACCGCAACAACACTAAGGTGCCTCTATCATGCCTATCATCCGCAAACAAAGGGCAATGATGGCCTCACATGAAAGGTTGCTCAATGGAAGTGCAATGGAAATTCACCGACACAATGTCTCACAGCAATGGAAAAACTATGGGACAACATCGAGGCTGCCAACTTTACGCTGTGGGAACTCCATGACGACCCTCAATCAGAAGGATACGATATGGCAGCCTACATCCAACTAGAAGAGAGGGTGATTGAACAACGTGGAGCACTAAAATCCTCTGTCATCATGCCAGTAAGTAGCCCAACAAATACCGTCAAAATATCGGCACTTCAACTACCAAAAAGTGAGATCCCGAAATTTGATGGGAATTATCTGAAATGGCGTCTGTTTCATGATCTGTTTAATGAAATGATCCATAGACAGTTGATTCCAAACATCCAAAAACTATGGTATCTGAAAACTAATTTGACTGGCGACGCAGAAAAACTTGTCAGACATTTGACATTGACGGAGGAAAACTACCAAACGGCCTGGGACACATTGAAAGACCGATACAACAACGTGCGTCTCCTCACCACTAGCTTACTCGATAAGCTATTGGGGCAACCCAAGCATATGGAGCCGTCAGTTGCCGCAATAAAGGCATTTCATGACACCACCAAGGAATCATTAGCTGCCTTAACCAACATTGGCATCGCTACTGATTCTTGGGGCCCACTGCTGGTTCACCTTCTCATCAAAAAATTGGACCGAGCAACGCATCTATAGTACTCTTCGAGCAATCCCTGCAAAAGCCACGAGAACTTCCTTCGATACAGCAGCTGTTAACGTCACTGGAAGTCCGATTCCAGTCCTTGGAAGCGGTTGGCCAGAAAGAAAGAGGCAAAACGTTGACGGCAATGACCACCTCCACCACTCAGCCAACCAAAAAAATTCATCGTGTGTAAGGACATGGTGCACCCACTGTTTGCTTGCCCATAATTTAAACGATTGCCCGTCAGTGAGCGAGTGAAAGTCGTCAAAACAAACAACATGTGCTTCAATTGCCTAAAACAAAACCACACTGCAAATCCATGCGCATCAAGGACTTGCACAAAATGCAATAAGAAGCACAACTCATTGATGCATATACCAAGAGATAGCAGCAGAAGCTTAACATCCACAAGTACCTGTAATCAAGAAGCAAAAAAGACCATTACGACGATGCCATCAACAGTCACATTAGCCACATCATCAAAGCCAAAAAGGGGATATGTGCTACTCAACACAGCTTGCGTGAAAATCAAGTCAAGAAATGGTAGAATGGTGGAATGACGAGCCTTGCTGGATTCCGGTTCACAGGTCAATCTGATCACGAAATTCATGAGGGATTATGAAGCAGTTCCACAAAGTTGAGGGTAGTTTTTAATGCTTCCGCCAGAACATCCACAGGCGTAGCATTAAATGACTTCATGCACACTGGGCCAGTTCTGCAAAGCGACTTATTCACCGTGTTGCTCCGCTTCCGACTCCTACGATTCGTATTTACAGCCGATATCGAAAAAATGTACCGCCAAATTTGGGTACATCCTGACGATCGCCGATATCAACTCATTGTGTGGAGGAAAAATAAGTCCGATGAGCTACAGCATTACCAGCTGAATACGGTCACGTACGGCACAAGAGCTGCACCATATTTGGCAATCAAATGTTTGTTGACATTAGCAACCAAGCACAAGGTCATCTATCCAAGCGGTGCCAAAGCAATCCAGGAGAACTTTTATGTCGATGATTGCTTGAGTGCTGCAAACAGCCTCGTGGTCGCACAAGAAACCAAGAGACAATTAATAGAGATTTTGCAAACTGCAGGCTGTAATCTACGGAAATGGTGTGCCAACCACCCGAAATTACTGTCAGACATTCCAGCAGAAAATAAAGAATCTAAACTTGATTTCACGGACGATGTCGACAGTGCAGTAAAAACTTTTCGACTTACATGGCTCCCGAAGGATGACAATTTCTGCATCAAGTTACATCTCAGTCAGCATCCTCGAACAACCGAGCGAACTATAGTGTCCGATGTGGCACGAATTTTTGATTCATTGGGCTTCCTGTCCCCTATCGTAGTAAGTGCCAAAAAATTTATTCAGGAGTTATGACAAATCAAACTTTCCTGGGACGAGGCACTACTTAGCGGCACTACTTAGCAAGTGGATCGCATTTAGAGACAGCCTGCCAATGCTCAACGACACTAAAATCGGCAGGCACGTATTCAACAATAACACCAAAACGTCTTTTGAACTTCGTGGTTTTGCTGACGCGTCAGAAAAGGCATATGGCACAGCAATATATGTCCGATTCGTCAACGCAGATAAAACAATTGCCGTACGACTGCTATGCTCGAAATCGCGAGTAGCTCCGGTTAAACAACAAACCCTACCAAGGCTGGAACTCTGCGCAGCCGTCTTATGTGCGCAATTGATGCATCGGATAGTAAGCGAGTTGAAGTTTGGAGACGTAGCCATCTTCTTGTGGACGGACTCTGAAATCGTCTTGTCATGGATCAAATCAGCGTCAGCATCATTCCACACTTTCGTTGCAAACCGAGTCGCCACAATTCAACGATTAACACTGGCTGAACAATGGCGGCAAGTTTATAGCACCGAGGCAGTTTAAATCATGCAATATGTGGTTCTTTGGCCCGATCTTCCTCCATAAGAGAACGAACACGTGGTTATCCGAACAGCCCATCACCATTACGCCGGAGACAGACAACGAAAGAAACAAAGGGTTGCTGTCCTAAATATCACATCCAACGCTGCAGAGTACATGCTGCACAGGATTAACCATCGGAATTCGTTTAACAACTTGATCCATATCATCACTTATGTTCAGCAGTCTCTTCGTCGTACCAGAACCCCAAATATTCAACGAGCCAGCGACCTCATTGCGACCCCTCAAGAGTTAAGGCAGGCACTGTCAACGATTGTGCGCATCATGCATCGTTCAGAATTTGAAGAGGAATTCCAAGCACTAAATAAACGCACTCCAGTAAGCAAAACAAGTCAACTCAGAAGCCTCAACCCTTTCTTAGATGAGGAGGGTATTCTGAGTGTGGGTGGTCGCATAGAGTCATCAACACTTCCGTATGATGCCAGACATCCAATGATTCTTCCTTACAATGATCCCTTGACAAAACTTCTAATGAAGTGCTTTCACGAAGAACACTCCCACTGCGGATCCCAGACGCTGGTAGCTCAAGTTCGGCAACGATTTTGGCCAATCAAAGCAAAAACAATGGCTCGATCAATTGTGCAGCATTGTGTTAGATGCACTCGAGCAAGGCCACAGTTATTCAAACAAGTAATGGGAGGCCTGCCAGCTGCAAGAACTGTACCAGCACGACCATTCATCAATGCAGGAGTGGACTTTGCAGGACCCTTCCGGATACACTTCAAACTCCGTGGGAAAAAGCCACATAAGGCTTATGTTGCTATATTTTTCTGCTTCAGCACAAAGGCTGTCCATATTGAATTAGCAAGTGATCTCACTACCGATGCCTTTCTGGCATGCTTAAAACGATTCATTGGGCGGCGAGGTCACTGTAGCAATTTATATTGTGACAATGCAACCAATTTCGTTGGAGCAAAAAACAAACTTGAAGAACTTTCCAATATTATTTACTCAGACATGGCAACAATGGCAATAAAGAGTATCTGCAGTAACAAGGGTATCCAATTTCATTTCATTCCTCCAAGGGCGCCTCACTTCGGAGGACTATGGGAAGCGGTGGTGAGTGCCAAACAGTTGTTTGTAAGAGGAGCTTCAAATGCGTCATTAACCTATGAAGAGTTAGAAACCGTTATGATCGGAATTGAAGCCATCCTCAATTCACGACCACTGATTCCAGTCTCAAACGATCCGAACGATTTAAGTTGTTTGACACCGGGACATTTTCTCATTGGAGAAGCGTTAACAGCGCAACCAGATGCTACTGCCTCATCCACAAAGATTTCGCTAGTGACAAGATGGAAATTAGTATCCCATATGAAACAAGAATTTTGGCGACGGTGGTCACAGGAATATCTCACCGAACTTCAAAGCAGAAACAAATGGAAGGAGCTCTGTCAAAATGTTGCACCTGGAACCATGGTAATCATCAAGGAAGATGGGATGCCCCCTCTAACATGGCCATTAGGAAGAATTGTGAAGGTCTATCCGGGTCCCGATAATATTGTTCTCGTCGCGGACGTGAAAACAAAAAATGGCATCTTGAAAAGAGCTATTCATCGATTGGCACCTCTCATTGCGGAGGATAACATACCCGCAAGCACAAATGGAACAAATTACCTCACTTCACCGCGGGGTATACATTCTACAAATGAACTCTTAAAATTCAACCCTTCAGCAAGAGCTAAGCGAGGTGCGATGAATGTAATCGGAAACATTGCTCGATCGTTATTTGGTGTTCTCGATTACGAATATGCCGAACAAGCACCAAGGACGATTGACAAACTCGAACAAAATGATGAATCACTACTATCAAGAATTGAAAATCAGACATCATTCTTAGATAGTACCCTCAACATCATGAAGAGAAATCAACAAGAGATCGAACGTGAATTTGCAAGAGTGGAAGTCGCGATAAATGAAACAATCAACAGCTCAATTCCGAGAAAATAGGACAAAACATTCCTAGAATTGAGCCTTCAATCGATTCTAGCATTGACCAATGTCAAACGGATTCAAGATTCTCTAATCGATATTTTAACCGACAACTGAAAACAGAAAAGCATGTCTCCTACATATCAGAAATCAACACAACTGACCTTAATCCGGAATCAGACGATCCAATCACCTCAATACCCCTCCACTACACCAAAAGGTATGTCTCCAAAGATCTGGACTTAGAATCAATTCGGCAGAATCTGGCAAACATCAAACACAATCTCCATACAGATGTACGCCCCCACGACATTCACCACTACACATTGGGATACGCATGTCTAATTATTATCATTCTCTTCATAATTATCGTCACCATGAAAAAACATCGGAAAACCAAGAAAGCCACCGAAACGAGTCGTGTTCTACCGCAACCGGTCGTCGTGGGAACAGCACCAACCCGCCGACGTGCTGCGCCGGTGTCTGTTTGCAAGCAACGTCGCCGTGAGAACCGCTGACCACGCTGCATTATTTTCACATTTTATAATTTTGTATTTTTATAGTAATTTTCATTGTATTTGATATTTTCAAGTCTATGTATGCATGTAAAATTAGTATATAAGGAAGAAGTGTACTTAATAAAAGCTCTGTTAGCCTGACAACCTCAAATCCAGCGGTTTGCTTTCTACAAGTTCAAGTACTTGTAGGAATTAACAACTTGAGAAATATTCATTGACGCTCAACGCGCACCTGCTGAAATTTAAAGGGATACAACAAGTTCAAGTGGTTGTTGTATCAATCTAAATTCTCTAACAAATTCCTACAAGTTCAAGTGCCTGTAGGAATTACCAAATTGAGAACTAAACATTGGTGACCCCGACGTGATCGAGACTCCATCCAGCAGAATGACGTTCACAGCG
Source organism: Sicus ferrugineus (assembly GCA_922984085.1). Taxonomy (NCBI): domain Eukaryota; kingdom Metazoa; phylum Arthropoda; class Insecta; order Diptera; family Conopidae; genus Sicus; species Sicus ferrugineus. Next base: position 68,986,255 of record OV277348.1, read on the forward strand.
CTTGTAGTATCTCAACAGGACATTGGAAATGAGATCCAACGAGTCATCCGCAACTACAAAAAAGGCTCTGCGGACAGGAAAACATCAATGAAATACTTTGAAGAGCGTGTGAACCTATTGAAGGAAGCTTGGGCAAAATTCGATCAAAAGGACTACGAGATCCGTGCGCGACAGGACCTGGATTTGACACACGAATACTTCACGAAGGACTACTACAACAACATAAAGACAGGAGTAGACCAATACATTGAGCTGTTTCAACAAGAACTGGATACTTTGCAGCAATCTTAACCCATCAATCGAGAAAAGGCTACCGAAGCATATCCCAATTCATCAGACATCTCAGCTAGCACGAACACCGCAACAACACTAAGGTGCCTCTATCATGCCTATCATCCGCAAACAAAGGGCAATGATGGCCTCACATGAAAGGTTGCTCAATGGAAGTGCAATGGAAATTCACCGACACAATGTCTCACAGCAATGGAAAAACTATGGGACAACATCGAGGCTGCCAACTTTACGCTGTGGGAACTCCATGACGACCCTCAATCAGAAGGATACGATATGGCAGCCTACATCCAACTAGAAGAGAGGGTGATTGAACAACGTGGAGCACTAAAATCCTCTGTCATCATGCCAGTAAGTAGCCCAACAAATACCGTCAAAATATCGGCACTTCAACTACCAAAAAGTGAGATCCCGAAATTTGATGGGAATTATCTGAAATGGCGTCTGTTTCATGATCTGTTTAATGAAATGATCCATAGACAGTTGATTCCAAACATCCAAAAACTATGGTATCTGAAAACTAATTTGACTGGCGACGCAGAAAAACTTGTCAGACATTTGACATTGACGGAGGAAAACTACCAAACGGCCTGGGACACATTGAAAGACCGATACAACAACGTGCGTCTCCTCACCACTAGCTTACTCGATAAGCTATTGGGGCAACCCAAGCATATGGAGCCGTCAGTTGCCGCAATAAAGGCATTTCATGACACCACCAAGGAATCATTAGCTGCCTTAACCAACATTGGCATCGCTACTGATTCTTGGGGCCCACTGCTGGTTCACCTTCTCATCAAAAAATTGGACCGAGCAACGCATCTATAGTACTCTTCGAGCAATCCCTGCAAAAGCCACGAGAACTTCCTTCGATACAGCAGCTGTTAACGTCACTGGAAGTCCGATTCCAGTCCTTGGAAGCGGTTGGCCAGAAAGAAAGAGGCAAAACGTTGACGGCAATGACCACCTCCACCACTCAGCCAACCAAAAAAATTCATCGTGTGTAAGGACATGGTGCACCCACTGTTTGCTTGCCCATAATTTAAACGATTGCCCGTCAGTGAGCGAGTGAAAGTCGTCAAAACAAACAACATGTGCTTCAATTGCCTAAAACAAAACCACACTGCAAATCCATGCGCATCAAGGACTTGCACAAAATGCAATAAGAAGCACAACTCATTGATGCATATACCAAGAGATAGCAGCAGAAGCTTAACATCCACAAGTACCTGTAATCAAGAAGCAAAAAAGACCATTACGACGATGCCATCAACAGTCACATTAGCCACATCATCAAAGCCAAAAAGGGGATATGTGCTACTCAACACAGCTTGCGTGAAAATCAAGTCAAGAAATGGTAGAATGGTGGAATGACGAGCCTTGCTGGATTCCGGTTCACAGGTCAATCTGATCACAGAAAGATTGGCTAATCAGCTTCAAATACACCAAACAGGGACATCGGCAACGATCGAAGGAGTCGGCAATAAAAGAAAAACAATATAAAGACGCGCCTGCATAAGTCTAGAATCCAAGAATTCGGTGTTCAACATGCAATGTGAAGTGTTCATCTTACCAAAGATCATTTCGAACCAGCCATCCCAGGAGATAGACATCTCAGCGTGGTCTATCCCTCCAACCATCAATTTAGCCGACTCCCGCTTCTACCTTCCAGGAAATATCGATGTACTACTTGGAGCAGAGTATTATCATGCGTTTTTTATGGACGAAAAACTTTCGCTCGGAGACGGATTCCCAACGTTGCAAAACAGCGTCTTCGGCTGGACCATTTCAGGAAAGATCGCTGCAGAAGACGGAAACTCCACATGTGTAATCTACACGGAAGAAGAACTGGCCAATCAGATTGAAAGGTTCTGGGCATTGGAAGAAGCAGAAGGAGACAAGTCAACACTCACAACCACAGAACGGCTTTGTGAAAATCATTTTGCACACCACACAATCTGTGATAATGACGGACGATTCGTGGTGAAATTACCTTTCATCGAACCAGTCTCTAGATTAGGAGACTCTCAATACATGGCAACAAATCGTTTCCTGGCGCTAGAAAGACGTCTAGATAAAGACAACGAACTCAAGGAAAATTACACGAAATTCATGAGGGATTATGAAGCAGTTCCACAAAGTTGAGGGTAGTTTTTAATGCTTCCGCCAGAACATCCACAGGCGTAGCATTAAATGACTTCATGCACACTGGGCCAGTTCTGCAAAGCGACTTATTCACCGTGTTGCTCCGCTTCCGACTCCTACGATTCGTATTTACAGCCGATATCGAAAAAATGTACCGCAAAATTTGGGTACATCCTGACGATCGCCGATATCAACTCATTGTGTGGAGGAAAAATAAGTCCGATGAGCTACAGCATTACCAGCTGAATACGGTCACGTACGGCACAAGAGCTGCACCATATTTGGCAATCAAATGTTTGTTGACATTAGCAACCAAGCACAAGGTCATCTATCCAAGCGGTGCCAAAGCAATCCAGGAGAACTTTTATGTCGATGATTGCTTGAGTGCTGCAAACAGCCTCGTGGTCGCACAAGAAACCAAGAGACAATTAATAGAGATTTTGCAAACTGCAGGCTGTAATCTACGGAAATGGTGTGCCAACCACCCGAAATTACTGTCAGACATTCCAGCAGAAAATAAAGAATCTAAACTTGATTTCACAGACGATGTCGACAGTGCAGTAAAAACTTTTCGACTTACATGGCTCCCGAAGGATGACAATTTCTGCATCAAGTTACATCTCAGTCAGCATCCTCGAACAACCGAGCGAACTATAGTGTCCGATGTGGCACGAATTTTTGATTCATTGGGCTTCCTGTCCCCTATCGTAGTAAGTGCCAAAAAATTTATTCAGGAGTTATGACAAATCAAACTTTCCTGGGACGAGGCACTACTTAGCGGCACTACTTAGCAAGTGGATCGCATTTAGAGACAGCCTGCCAATGCTCAACGACACTACAATCGGCAGGCACGTATTCAACAATAACACCAAAACGTCTTTTCAACTTCATGGTTTTGCTGACGCGTCAGAAAAGGCATATGGCACAGCAATATATGTCCGATTCGTCAACGCAGATAAAACAATTGCCGTACGACTGCTATGCTCGAAATCGCGAGTAGCTCCGGTTAAACAACAAACCCTACCAAGGCTGGAACTCTGCGCAGCCGTCTTATGTGCGCAATTGATGCATCGGATAGTAAGCGAGTTGAAGTTTGGAGACGTAGCCATCTTCTTGTGGACGGACTCTGAAATCGTCTTGTCATGGATCAAATCAGCGTCAGCATCATTCCACACTTTCGTTGCAAACCGAGTCGCCACAATTCAACGATTAACACTGGCTGAATAATGGCGGCAAGTTTATAGCACCGAGGCAGTTTAAATCATGCAATATGTGGTTCTTTGGCCCGATCTTCCTCCATAAGAGAACGAACACGTGGTTATCCGAACAGCCCATCACCATTACGCCGGAGACAGACAACGAAAGAAACAAAGGGTTGCTGTCCTAAATATCACATCCAACGCTGCAGAGTACATGCTGCACAGGATTAACCATCGGCATTCGTTTAACAACTTGATCCATATCATCACTTATGTTCAGCAGTTTCTTCGTCGTACCAGAACCCCAAATATTCAACGAGCCAGCGACCTCATTGCGACCCCTCAAGAGTTAAGGCAGGCACTGTCAACGATTGTGCGCATCATGCATCGTTCAGAATTTGAAGAGGAATTCCAAGCACTAAATAAACGCACTCCAGTAAGCAAAACAAGTCAACTCAGAAGCCTCAACCCTTTCTTAGATGAGGAGGGTATTCTGAGTGTGGGTGGTCGCATAGAGTCATCAACACTTCCGTATGATGCCAGACATCCAATGATTCTTCCTTACAATGATCCCTTGACAAAACTTCTAATGAAGTGCTTTCACGAAGAACACTCCCACTGCGGATCCCAGACGCTGGTAGCTCAAGTTCGGCAACGATTTTGGCCAATCAAAGCAAAAACAATGGCTCGATCAATTGTGCAGCATTGTGTTAGATGCACTCGAGCAAGGCCACAGTTATTCAAACAAGTAATGGGAGGCCTGCCAGCTGCAAGAACTGTACCAGCACGACCATTCATCAATGCAGGAGTGGACTTTGCAGGACCCTTCTGGATACACTTCAAACTCCGTGGGAAGAGGCCACATAAGGCTTATGTTGCTATATTTTGCTGCTTCAGCACAAAGGCTGTCCATATTGAACTAGCAAGTGATCTCACTACCGATGCCTTTCTGGCATGCTTAAAACGATTCATTAGGCGGTGAGGTCACTGTAGCAATTTATATTGTGACAATGCAACCAATTTCGTTGGAGCAAAAAACAAACTTGAAGAACTTTCCAATATTATTTACTCAGACATGGCAACAATGGCAATAAAGAGTATCTGCAGTAACAAGGGTATCCAATTTCATTTCATTCCTCCAAGGGCGCCTCACTTCGGAGGACTATGGGAAGCGGCGGTAAAGAGTTCCAAACAGTTGTTTGTAAGAGGAGCTTCAAATGCGTCACTAACCTATGAAGAGTTAGAAACTGTTATGATCGGAATTGAAGCCATCCTCAATTCACGACCACTGATTCCAGTCTCAAACGATCCGAACGATTTATGTTGTTTGACACCGGGTCATTTTCTCATTGGAGAAGCGTTAACAGCGCAACCAGATGCTACTGCTACTGGAAATTAGTATCCCATATGAAACAAGAATTTTGGCGACGGTGGTCACAGGAATATCTCACCGAACGTCAAAGCAGAAACAAATGGAAGGAGCTCTGTCAAAATGTTGCACCTGGAACCATGGTAATCATCAAGGAAAATGGGATGCCCCCTCTAACATGGCCATTAGGAAGAATTGTGAAGGTCTATCCGGGTCCCGATAATATTGTTCGCGTCGCGGACGTGAAAACAAAAAATGACATTTTGAAAAGAGCTATTCATCGATTGGCACCTCTCCTTGCGGAGGATAACATAGCCGCAAGCACAAATGGAACAAATTACCTCACATCACCGCGCGGAGAAGTCGCCAGCACAAGCAAAAGGAACACGAATTCACAATCTTCACAGGATGACCGAGAGATCGACGAACCACCATCCACATGAAGAGAATCAACAAGAGATCGAACGTAAATTTGCAAGAGTGGAAGTCGCGATAAATGAAACAATCAACAGCTCATTTCCGAGAAAATAGGACAAACATTCCTAGAATTGACCCTTCAACCCGATTCTAGCATTGACCAATGTCAAACGGATTCAAGATTCTCTAATCGATATTTTAACCGACAACTGAAAATTTGTCGCCCTCTTCGGGTCCGCGCATATTGCCAGCGGATTAAATACATGTGGGCTCTGTAATGAGAAAATGTGTTAATAATGGGCTGTCAGGTACAGGGTTCGTTGCTTGTTCTGATGTAGAATGCAAGGCTTGCAGGTATGAGTCGTCGTTTTGATAAGGGTGTAACCTTGGGGATCCAGAATTGGGTACGGACCAGACGAAGAACTAATTTTCGTGTATAAATCGAATGAGCAATCGCGAGAATTGGCAGCCGTATGGCAGAATAATCGGGTGCCGTTCGTCGAAAGGCAAGTTGGGACACGAGGACAATCGCCCGCCAACGCGCATCGTGTTATCCGTGTGGAGAAAAGGGGTTCAACGAAAGTAAACTGCTTTTAGATCGCAGCATCGTGTGGCTTACGAGAGCGGCGTACTCGTCCGTAACATGAGTCTTCTGGCAGAAGATGGCGAGGCAGCGTTTAGTTTTCTTTATTTCTCCCGGTGGGAGGTGCAGGTTGGGGGTGCGAGTGCAGGTGACGCTTAGCTGGATGAGCGTTTTGGAGAAATCGATATACGTATGAGTATACACGTAGGGCTCGTGGCAGCAACGAAAATCGTTCGAGAGGATCCTCATCGGTAGCGCAATGGGTGTGCAGCATTTTGACAGCTTTCTGCTCGTTTGGTGACATATTCGTCGTAGGCGCGGAATTCGGGCCAGCGATTCTTGTCGTGGGCGGGCCAAGCAGGTCTATTCCACCAGAGGGTGCTCTCAGCGAGATCTTGGGCCGTGGCACCGCGATTGGCTAAATCCGCGGGGCTGTCCTGGGAATCCACATGAAACCATTGCGTCCATATGAAACCATTGCGACTGTGGTACCTTCTCGATGATTTTGGCAACTCGATTTGCCACGAACGTCGCCCAAACGCAGGGGGATTTCTTCAGCCAGGCCAAATCAATGGTGGAGTCGCTCCAACAGTAGATCGTGCAATGGGGCAGCTGCAGCGTGGGCACGAGAGTGTCGATCATCTCAGCTACTAAAGTGGCTCCGCACAATTCTAACCTGGTGAGAGACAAAGTTTTAATTGAAGCTACACGAGTTTGGGAGTACAAAAGGAAAACTTAGACTTCCTCAGCGACCGTGATGCGGGCATAGATGACTCGTGCGTAGGCCTTTTCTGAGGCATTGCAAAAGGCAAAAGGCATGGAGTTCGGCTTTCTGGGGCGTAACTCACCCATCGCGGGATGCGGATGGCGCGGATGTGCTGGTAATTCTGGAGAAAACTTAACCAGTTAGCGTGCGTTACCTGAGGCAGAGTGTCATCCCAGTCGATTTTGTCCAACCAGACTTGCTGAATCAGAATTTTCGCTGCAACGATGATCGGAACCAGCCAACCGGCTGGATCGAACAGCTTGGCGACCAGAGACAACATTTCCCGTTTTGTGTACGCAGCTTTGATGACGATAGCTTGGACCTCGAAGTAGAAGTCATCATGGGTCGCGTTCCAGCGAATTCCCAGCATTTTAGCGATGCTGGAGTCTTGTAGCGTCAGGAAACCGGTATGGAGCAGATGGGATGCCGGCAAGTCTGCCAGAATGCCTTTATGGTTGGCAGTCCACTTGCGAAGGGAAAAAACCTGCTGACTCGAGAGCCACTATGAGTTGTTCACGGGTCTGGGTAGCTGTCACCAGGTCATGCGTGCCTGCGAACACATCATCCACATACATGGAATGCTGTAGAATGTGTGCTGCAAGCGGGAACTGGTGCTTCACGTCGTCTGCCAATTGAAGAAGGGTGCGTATTGCCAGGAACGGGGCGCAATTAACTCCAAAGTTTACCGTTTGAAGCTCGAAGTCGGTAAGTTCGGACTTGTACGGGTCTCGGAAGAGAATGCGCTGATATGGTGTGTGCTTTGGGTCGACCAATATTTGGCGATACATTTTGAATGTCTCGAAGCCCCTGAGCGGCGCGTGTCTGGTAAGCCGACTTTAAAGGCAATGGCGCGATGTAGCGGCCGTCATCGCGTCTTCGCGTATTTTTCTTCGCAAAACTTTTCGGAGTGGGATAGCAATCTAGTTTTGGGAAGTTCCTCCACCTCCCAAAAACGTTCGAACTGTTGTTCGAAGGTGACTTCGTTGTGTAAGCCGCTTTGATGCGTGCAGTGGCACATTGCATGGTGGGAACCGGGCCGGTTAGGATCCAACCGAACACGGTTGCCATGAGGGAGCCCAGCACTTGGCGGAGGATGCCGTCCAGCAGGATTGCTGGGTATAAATCGGCTCCGATGAGGACGTCGACCTGCTCGCTTCTGGAGAAGTTGACATCTGCGAGCTCGATGTCTTGCGGGAGGTCACTGAGAAGTGAATTGTCTAACGAGTGGGATTGCAACCGCCCTGTGATTTGTGAGAGCACAAGCACCGTCACGTGAACTTGGAATTTGGGATCAAGTGGCGAATTCAGGAGAAAATCGCTCGATCTTGATATTTTTGCTGACACGGTCTCGTTGAGACCGGAAACTACGGCTGCAGTTGGCCGCGCTGGGAGCTTTAAGAGCTTTTGAATACGTTCCGAGATGAACGACACTTCGGACCCTGGATCAATTAAGGCGCGCGCGATGTACCGTGGTGGCGTATTGTTACCATGGCAGTCCCTAACAGTACCTGTTTTGGTGCTTTCGCGAAACACACTTGATGCGTGTCCTGTGGATTTCGCTGTTGCGCGGGGGGAGAAGTGGACTGTATATGCGTGGGAGGTCGCATCGAAGAATGCGGCCTTTCTTGCTAGGAAGCATGTTGAGTCGAACCTGGAATGAAATTCGAATAGGCAGGGGCTTGAGTACGCGGAGCGTTATCATACCGTTGCTCTTGATTTCGTTGCTGTGTGGGGGGATGAGTGGACTGTATATGCGTGGGAGGTCGCATCGAAGAATGCGGCCTTTCTTGCTGAAAAGCATGATGAGTCGAACTTGGAATAAAGTTCGAATAGGAAGGGGCTTGAGTACGAGGAGCGTTTTCAAACCGCCGCTCTTGATGTGAGGCACGTGGGGTCGAATCTGATACAGCATTCGAGGAGGATGGAGCGTGCTCACGATGCAAGAGGGTGTGATGCCTGCCATTACATTTGACGCAATTGAATCTGCTTGGACAGTTTTTCACGGAATGAGATCTGGCCAAGCAGTTGCTGCACAAGCGGTTTTTCTGAACGGTATTCAGCCGCTGTGGAACGGGCAAGCTGAGAAACTGAGCGCAGGATCTCAGCCTGTGCTGCTTCTGGCAAAGAGGGCAGCTATCTTGGGACACCTTCAACTGGAAGGTGTTGACGCGTTTAGAGGCTGGAGTTGAGTGAGTCGGAGTTGGGGGGTGTGTTGATTTCGCGGCGGGTGTGCACTTAATATCTTGCACCGTTTCAAGGGTCTGGAAGCGATGAGTCAGAAACGCATCCAGATCTGTCCATTTTGGGATCTCTGATTTGTTGGTGAGAGATTGCTCCCAGAGGGAAAGCGTTGCTTCTGGAAGCTTGCTGGAGCACAAAAAGACGATTATTGCGTCCCAATGCGAGGTATCGACACCTTGTAGCGCGAGTGCGGCGAGAATATTATTGATTTCGTACTGCAGATCTTTAATAGCGCCACCGGTTTCCTTCGTGATGGGGGACAATCCGAAGAGCTTCTTTAGATGGGCGTTGGTGAGGACGCGTCTGTTCTCGTACCTGTCGGACAGATTTTTCCACGCTTGGGCAAACCCTTCATTCGTGAGAGGGGATTTCTGCACGATTTCTTTCGCTTCGCCCGTAGTTTTTTGGTTCAGGTGGAACAACTTCTCCACTGGCGCATTTCGGGTATTCTGAATATACAGAGCCGTGAACATATCCCTGAAAGAGGGCCACGAAAGGTAGTCGCCATGGAAGGCTTGGGTGTCGCAGGGGGCAGGCTAATATTGTAGCCTGACTGGGGCATCTCAGCTGGCATCGGCGACGGGGTCGCGGCAGCTGGAAGGGACACTGCGGCTTCGATCAGCTGATCAATTTTTCCCGCGCAGCGCAGATATACCGCATAGCATTGGCGCCGCTTCTCCTTTACGCCTTCGAATTCTTTGCCTCTGTGTTTCGTCGAGTCCAGCTCCGCAAGCACCTTTTCATAGGCGCTTTTAATCAGCAGCCACTGCGATCGTATTTCCTCCCGCTGAATCCCAAGGGTGTAAACGGTGTGGTCCGTGGTGGGTGTCTTGTCGAAGTCCACCTCGAACTCGATCAGCGCATCGGCTAGGCGAATGAAGGATGCGAGCGCCGCCATTGTGTGTCTGGTTTACGGATAGGGGCAATGAAGGAGGTCGCAAAATCGAAATGAAAACGAAGTAAAACGCTCCGAAAACTGATTCCGGAAAAACTTTTTATTTTATTGGTAAAAAATCGCAAAAATGTTTTCGGGTCGCTATGCGATGGCGTTGGGGCTCGAAAAGCTTGCTGCCGAAAATTAACCACGCGTTGTCTCTTAAATTGGCAACTAGTTACAAAGAGACTAGTTGCTGCGAACACTTCTGCCTACCGGTTGTCTCGCTCTTTCGACTTCGCGTTGGGTCACCGTTGAATAGTGAATCTTACACTGCTATCACTTGGGAGAGTGCAGACAGAAAAAACAGGTTTTTGTGTTGTGTGTGCACTCTGTATGAGTGATCAACGCAAGCAGAAGAGCGTGAGCAGCATAAAAAAGTACCCGCAAAAACCAGCCAGCAAAAGGTGGTGGTTTTTCGACTTGCACTAAGCGCACAAGTAATTCGCTCTTCGAGGAGCTAGACGAGCGCAGAACAAGAAAGCGAAAGTGTGAAATGCTTTCACTTTCTTTGTGAGAGCGCGAGGCTTAGTAGAAATCAAGCGGTAAATTTTAATGTGGGCTTCGCAGCAAGCAATGCTTGCGAAGACGGTCAGCAACAAAAAACCTCAAGCCTTGGTGCTGACGTTATTCTTGGGGACCGTTACCCACGAATCGACGTTTCTCGAAGGTTTGACGGTCAAATGATATATATAAGGAGGACAGTTCGAGGACAGGAGGAGGACAGGAGTATATATATATATATATATATATATATATATATATATATATATATATATATATATATATATATATATATATATATATATATATATATATATATATATATATATATATATATATATATATATATATATATATATATATATATATATATAAGGCCGGAAGGGCTCTACGGGGCTAGAGTGACGGGCACGGATTCAAAGTGCACAGTGCTCACTAGCTAGTGCACGAGGCGCACTTTTAAACTCGCAAGTAGACTTGCGTACAAGTTCGCACAAAAGCGGTGGCCAAATTAAATGAAACACGGTGAACTTACCGTTTCACTCGGCTAGGTGATTGGGGCGTCGCTGCTAATGACGTCGAATCCTCGGCGGCGGATTATTTGAGAATGGTGGGGTGGTCTCCGAGCACAAATCCGGCTCGAAGGACCAAAATGTTTATTTGAGAATGGTGGGGTGGTCTCCGAGCACAAATCCGGCTCGATGGACCAAATGTAAATGCGAAATCACAATTTATATTTCTTTAATTAACTCTTCTTCTTTCTTCTTAAAAACTTTTTATACAGTGCACAGCATTCACAATTGATGAATATTGTTTTAACCCGCACGCGTCAACTGGTTGGTAGTAATAATCGGAAGCAAGTGAGTGCCTGGGTCCAGCGACGATCGCTGGAAGCCGGTCAAACCGCGCCAGTTGCCGCGGAGAGAGTCCGCAGCCGGGCTTACGCTCCCGAGAGAGGCGCCCCTCATGACCGGCAGGCTGACAGGCGAGAGACTGGAGTGCTCACTCCTGACACCCTACCGATCGATGAGGGAGCACCTCTGGCGAGCGGCAGTTGGCGTTAACACATCTTTTAAAAATTCTGGTCCCTCCCACCACTGTCGGTGTTCCAGCAGTACGGCCGGAGTTAAGCCTCTTGAAGCACAATCCGCCGAATTGTGTTCAGAACGTACGTGATGCCAGATGTCCGGCGGTAACACGGCCTGTATCTCAGAAACACGATTTGCAATGAAAGTTGTCCATCGCTTCGGATGAGCTTGCAACCATGCTAAAGTGATGGTGGAGTCGGTCCAGGCGTACAGTGGATAATCACTGCTATCCCCTCTGGATAAGACCCTTTTTACAAGTTTCGCTGCTAGGTGAGCAGCACATAGCTCTAACCGGGAAAGAGTTATTACCTTGAGCGGTAATTAACTTGACCTTTGTTTTTGAAGCAACTAAGGAAACCATAACCTCTTCATTAATTTGGGTCGTTACTGCATATAATACCGCAGCGTAGGCGCGTTCAGAAGCATCAGCAAAAATGTGAAGCTCCGTATTGACATCCTGTGTACCGTTGCCAAGCCAGCGGTGAATTTTTAGATTTGAAAGTAGTTGCAAGCCTTCTCGATGTAAATACCAGTCATTTAATATTTGGGTAGGCACTGGGTCATCCCAATTGACGCTTGTTTGCCAAATGTCTTAAAACCAAATCTTCGATTTAATAGTGCAGGGAGCGAACAACCCTAGTGGATCGAAGAATGTGCTTGCATCCTATAAAAATGCTCTTTTGGTTAGAACGTGAGGGCGGTCTTTAAGATTTATGGTGAAGGACAAACAATCATCATCAGTATTCGAAACCAGCCCTATAGCATGAACATCTTTACCTTCAGCAAAATAATGTGTAATATTCCTAGCAACGCGAGGCGACTCAGCGGTTATGTGAGCACAGTTTGATGCCCGTTGCCTTAATTCAAATCCCCCACTGGCTAACACGCTGGATATATCCTTTTGCAACAGCTGTAATTCCGTTTGTGTTGGGGAGCCTGTGAGTAAGTCATCCATGTAAAAGTCCCGAAGAATTGCACGTGCAGCTTTTCTATGTATATGGTCAGTTTCCTTCGCGGTCTGCTGCAAGGACTTTACTGCCAAATGTGATGCTGCAGCTACACCATGCGTAACACGCAGGAGGCGGTAATCTTGAATAGGCAGTGATACATCCGGGCGTCAAACGATGCGCTGTAGATCAACATGTTTTGAAGCGACGCATACTTGGCGATACATCTTCGCCACATCTGCACTTAACGCATAGCGATGAGTTCTAAATCGAACTAGGAGGGAAAACAGATCGTCTTGTAGCTGCGGTGCAATCATCAAAGCGTCGATTAGTGCCCAGTGACCGTTTTAGCCGAGGCGTTAAAAACTACCCTTAGCTCAGTGGTAGCATTGGACTCTTTCAGCACCGCGTGATGCGGCATATAATAGCAATTATTTGGACTAAAAGATACGGGCTCCATATGCTTCATATCCAGTAATTCCTGCATAAACTCATTGTAACGATTACGCAAATCTTTGTTAATTGCAAAACGTCCCTCCATTCGTATTAAACTGCGGACTGAGCCATTACGGGACTCTCCAATCTCAACAATAAACCGGCCTTCAAGCGTACGGTGATGCGTTAACTCAAAAGAATCTTCACAAAACATTTCTTCAGCTGTGAAATCTTTCATTTTCGGCAACTCTTCTAACTCTCAAAACTTGGTTAATGTGGTTTCTAAATTGGTGTCGCAAAGTAAAGTGTCCACCAGTCTCATTGAATGCTGCGCACCACTAACGCGGCCAAAAAGTGTCCAGCCAAACACGGTGCGTTGAGCCATGGGTGTTCCTTTAGCGCCCTTGCACACTTCTCTGGATCAGCAAGCGGCAGTTTTTCCACATGTGGCCATGAAGAAGTAGAAATTTCCGTAGTTGGCAAATCATTCGTAATTCATTGTAAAATAAGTGCATTGATGGAAAAACGCTGAGTTGTTAGGACGGGCGACAGTGTTAATGATATTTCACCCTTGGTGCGCCCTCCTCGTGCATAACCGATTCCAGTGACAAAAACCGACGACGACCTCTTGGTACTTGTAGATTTTGAGCGTAAGATTCAGATACGAACGAAGCGTGCGATCCAGTATCAAACAATATACGTGCAGTTTGCCACCTACCACAACAATCCTGGACTCGCGCCACGGCAGTAGCTAAGAGAACAGCATTTGGCTCTGTATCGAAGTGCGATTTATGACTGATGGTGGCTATTGACCCTTTAGGCGGTTCGCTAAGCTTTGTTACAGCGAACAGCAACGCATCGAACGGCGATGAAGGCCGTCGCGGAACTCTTATCAGGCTCGGCAGTGATAGCGAGCGCCATGGAGGACTCGTTGTTTTCGGTGACAGTTGCCTCGACATGTCCGTCCATGACTTTAAAATCGGCATCATGAATGAGCGTATGGTGACGCTGTTGACAAATGCGGCAGACCGAATAACTGCGGCATCTGTTTTTTAAATGACCTTTGCCTAAACAATTTAAGCAGGCTCGATTGGCTTTTATAAACTCTTCACAACTATAAATTCTGTGACAGCCTTTACAATATGAACAGTAAACACTTGTTCCATTTTTTGTTCCTACAGCGTGTAGCACATTTAATGATTTTCGGGGACCACCCCTTAAATTACTCTTAGCTGCTTCGGACCCAGAAGCTGTCAATAACGCCGAAAGAGAACGGCACCTTACTTCCAAAAAGAGTTTTAGTTGCTCAAAATTCGCTGGTTCATCGGTTTCAAGTGTCAATTCCCACTGTTTTCTCGTCTCAAATGCTAGCTTGTTTATCACGACATGAACCAACCAGTCATCCCAAAATTGTACGGGCCGCCCTAATGCCATTAAGGCAACCACATGCTGCAGAATTGGAACCAGCACCTCCTTAATAGCAATAGCAAAATCAAAATTTGCTTGTTTTATTGTAGTTATTCCACGAAGGTGGCTCTCTATAATGACTCGTACTACTTTGTAGCGCGACTTGAGCAAGTACCAAGCTTCTGCGTAATTTGCATCGCATGTTCGCAGACAACTAATTACAGTCAACGCTTCCCCAGTTAAACAGCTTCGAAGATAATGGAGCTTCTGACTATTCGCTAGGTTTTCGTTTCCGTCAACTAAAGAGCAAAAAGCATCACAAAACTGAATCCAGGTGGGCTCACCTGAGAACTTGGGCAGTTCCATTTTCGGTAACCGTATAGATGCACACTCCTGAGTAGGAGCGTTGCCCGTTGTTGCAGGCTCACTCAACACTTTCATTATTCGATTGAAATTAGCCTGTGCTGTTGTATAACGCACTTCAATGTTGCGGCGATTTGTATTTACTTGCGATTCCTTTTGGTGCTTGCGAAGGCAACAAAACGACGTGCTCTCGCTAACGTTCCATTTATTACTGACTCATACCTACTGTTCCAGAACATACACAAATAAATGCAAATCAAAATTGCTTCCGCTGCCAGCAGCAAACGCGCTAAATTCCGCTGGAATCAGGTGTCGTCGTGGGAACAGCACCAACCCGCCGACGTGCTGCGCCGGTGTCTGTTTGCAAGCAACGTCGCCGTGAGAACCGCTGATCACGCTGCATTATTTTCACATTTTATAATTTTGTATTTTTATAGTAATTTTCATTGTATTTGATATTTTCAAGTCTATGTATGCATGTAAAATTAGTATATAAGGAAGAAGTGTACTTAATAAAAGCTCTGTTAGCCTGACAACCTCAAATCCAGCGGTTTGCTTTCTACAAGTTCAAGTACTTGTAGGAATTAACAACTTGAGAAATATTCATTGACGCTCAACGCGCACCTGCTGAAATTTAAAGGGATACAACAAGTTCAAGTGCTTGTTGTATCTAAAAATGAAACTAAATTCTCTAACAAATTCCTACAAGTTCAAGTGCCTGTAGGAATTACCAAATTGAGAACTAAACATTGGTGACCCCGACGTGATCGAGACTCCATCCAGCAGAATGACGTTCACAGCGCTTGTAGTATCTCAACAGGACATTGGAAATGAGATCCAACGAATCATTCGCAACTACAAAAAAGACTCTGCGGACAGGAAAACATCAGTGAAATACTTTGAGGAGCGTGTGAACCTATTGAAGGAAGCTTGGGCAAAATTCTATCAAAAGGACTACGAGATCCGTGCGCGACAGGACCTGGATTTGACACACGAATACTTCACGAAGAACTACTACAACAACATAAAGACAGTAGTAGACCAATACATTGAGCTGTTTCAACAAGAACTGGATACTTTGCAGCAATCTCAACCCATCAATCGAGAAAAGGCTACCGAAGCATATCCCAATTCATCAGACATCTCAGCTAGCACGAACACCGCAACAACCAAAGGTGCCTCTATCATGCCTATCATCCGCAAACAAAGGGCAATGATGGCCTCACTTGAAAGGTTGCTCAATGGAAGCGCACGAGATAATTCACCGACACAATGTCTCACAGCAATGGAAAAACTATGGGACAACATCGAGGCTGCCAACTTTACGCTGTGGGAACTCCATGACGACCCTCAATCAGAAGGATACGATATGGCAGCCTACATCCAACTAGAAGAGAGGGTGATTGAACAACGTGGAGCACTAAAATCCTCTGTCATCATGCCAGTAAGCAGCCCAACAAGTTCCGTCAAAATATCGGCACTTCAACTACCAAAAAGTGAGATCCCGAAATTTGATGGGAATTATCTGAAATGGCGTCTGTTTCATGATCTGTTTAATGAAATGATCCATAGACAGCCGATTCCAAACATCCAAAAACTATGGTATCTGAAAACTAATTTGACTGGAGACGCAGAAAAACTTGTCAGACATTTGACATTGACGGAGGAAAACTACCAAACGGCGTGGGACACATTGAAAGACCGATACAACAACGTGCGTCTCCTCACCACTAGCTTACTCGATAAGCTATTGGGGCAACCCAAGCATATGGAGCCGTCAGTTGCCGCAATAAAGGCATTTCATGACACCACCAAGGAATCATTAGCTGCCTTAACCAACATTGGCATCGCTACTGATTCTTGGGGTCCACTGCTGGTTCACCTTCTCATCAAAAAATTGGACCGAGCAACGCATCTATAGTACTCTTCGAGCAATCCCTGCAAAAGCCACGAGAACTTCCTTCGATACAGCAGCTGTTAACGTCACTGGAAGTCCGATTCCAGTCCTTGGAAGCGGTTGGCCAGAAAGAAAGAGGCAAAACGTTGACGGCAATGACCACCTCCACAAGTCAGCCAACCAAAAAATGCATCGTGTGTAAGGACATGGTGCACCCACTGTTTGCTTGCCCACAATTTAAACGATTGCCCGTCAGTGAGCGAGTGAATGTCGTCAAAACAAACAACATGTGCTTCAATTGCCTAAAACAAAACCACACTGCAAATCCATGCGCATCAAGGACTTGCACAAAATACAATAAGAAGCACAACTCATTGATGCATATACCAAGAGATAGCAGCAGAAGCTTAACATCCACAAGTACCTGTAATCAAGAAGCAAAAAAGACCATTACGACGATGCCATCAACAGTCACATTAGCCACATCATCAAAGCCAAAAAGGGGATATGTGCTACTCAACACAGCTTGCGTTAAAATCAAGTCAAGAAATGGTAGAATGGTGGAATGACGAGCCTTGCTGGTTTCCGGTTCACAGGTCAATCTGATCACAGAAAGATTGGCTAATCAGCTTCAAATACACCAAACAGGGACATCGGCAACGATCGAAGGAGTCGGCAACAAAAGAAAAACAATATAAAGACGCGCCTGCATAAGTCTAGAATCCAAGAATTCGGTGTTCAACATGCAATGTGAAGTGTTCATCTTACCAAAGATCATTTCGAACCAGCCATCCCAGGAGATAGACATCTCAGCGTGGTCTATCCCTCCAACCATCAATTTGGCCGACTCCCGCTTCTACCTTCCAGGAAATATCGATGTACTACTTGGATCAGAGTATTATCATGCATTTTTTATGGACGAAAAACTTTCGCTCGGAGACGGATTCCCAACGTTGCAAAACAGCGTCTTCGGCTGGACCATTTCAGGAAAGATCGCTGCAGAAGACGGAAACTCCACTACATGTGCAATCTACACGGAAGAGGAACTGGCCAATCAGATTGAAAGGTTCTGGGCATTGGAAGAAGCAGAAGGAGACAAGTCAACACTCACAACCACAGAACGGCTTTGTGAAAATCATTTTGCACACCACACAATCTGTGATAATGACGGACGATTCGTGGTGAAATTACCTTTCATCGAACCAGTCTCTAGATTAGGAGACTCTCAATACATGGCAACAAATCGTTTCCTGGCGCTAGAAAGACGTCTAGATAAAGACAACGAACTCAAGGAAAATTACACGAAATTCATGAGGGATTATGAAGCAGTTCCACAAAGTTGAGGGTAGTTTTTAATGCTTCCGCCAGAACATCCACAGGCGTAGCATTAAATGACTTCATGCACACTGGGCCAGTTCTGCAAAGCGACTTATTCACCGTGTTGCTCCGCTTCCGACTCCTACGATTCGTATTTACAGCCGATATCGAAAAAATGTACCGCAAAATTTGGGTACATCCTGACGATCGCCGATATCAACTCATTGTGTGGAGGAAAAATAAGTCCGATGAGCTACAGCATTACCAGCTGAATACGGTCACGTACGGCACAAGAGCTGCACCATATTTGGCAATCAAATGTTTGTTGACATTAGCAACCAAGCACAAGGTCATCTATCCAAGCGGTGCCAAAGCAATCCAGGAGAACTTTTATGTCGATGATTGCTTGAGTGCTGCAAACAGCCTCGTGGTCGCACAAGAAACCAAGAGACAATTAATAGAGATTTTGCAAACTGCAGGCTGTAATCTACGGAAATGGTGTGCCAACCACCCGAAATTACTGTCAGACATTCCAGCAGAAAATAAAGAATCTAAACTTGATTTCACAGACGATGTCGACAGTGCAGTAAAAACTTTTCGACTTACATGGCTCCCGAAGGATGACAATTTCTGCATCAAGTTACATCTCAGTCAGCATCCTCGAACAACCGAGCGAACTATAGTGTCCGATGTGGCACGAATTTTTGATTCATTGGGCTTCCTGTCCCCTATCGTAGTAAGTGCCAAAAAATTTATTCAGGAGTTATGACAAATCAAACTTTCCTGGGACGAGGCAC
Organism: Sicus ferrugineus; assembly: GCA_922984085.1. NCBI lineage: Eukaryota > Metazoa > Arthropoda > Insecta > Diptera > Conopidae > Sicus > Sicus ferrugineus. Next base: position 69,004,955 of record OV277348.1, read on the forward strand.
TACTTAGCGGCACTACTTAGCAAGTGGATCGCATTTAGAGACAGCCTGCCAATGCTCAACGACACTACAATCGGCAGGCACGTATTCAACAATAACACCAAAACGTCTTTTCAACTTCATGGTTTTGCTGACGCGTCAGAAAAGGCATATGGCACAGCAATATATGTCCGATTCGTCAACGCAGATAAAACAATTGCCGTACGACTGCTATGCTCGAAATCGCGAGTAGCTCCGGTTAAACAACAAACCCTACCAAGGCTGGAACTCTGCGCAGCCGTCTTATGTGCGCAATTGATGCATCGGATAGTAAGCGAGTTGAAGTTTGGAGACGTAGCCATCTTCTTGTGGACGGACTCTGAAATCGTCTTGTCATGGATCAAATCAGCGTCAGCATCATTCCACACTTTCGTTGCAAACCGAGTCGCCACAATTCAACGATTAACACTGGCTGAATAATGGCGGCAAGTTTATAGCACCGAGGCAGTTTAAATCATGCAATATGTGGTTCTTTGGCCCGATCTTCCTCCATAAGAGAACGAACACGTGGTTATCCGAACAGCCCATCACCATTACGCCGGAGACAGACAACGAAAGAAACAAAGGGTTGCTGTCCTAAATATCACATCCAACGCTGCAGAGTACATGCTGCACAGGATTAACCATCGGCATTCGTTTAACAACTTGATCCATATCATCACTTATGTTCAGCAGTTTCTTCGTCGTACCAGAACCCCAAATATTCAACGAGCCAGCGACCTCATTGCGACCCCTCAAGAGTTAAGGCAGGCACTGTCAACGATTGTGCGCATCATGCATCGTTCAGAATTTGAAGAGGAATTCCAAGCACTAAATAAACGCACTCCAGTAAGCAAAACAAGTCAACTCAGAAGCCTCAACCCTTTCTTAGATGAGGAGGGTATTCTGAGTGTGGGTGGTCGCATAGAGTCATCAACACTTCCGTATGATGCCAGACATCCAATGATTCTTCCTTACAATGATCCCTTGACAAAACTTCTAATGAAGTGCTTTCACGAAGAACACTCCCACTGCGGATCCCAGACGCTGGTAGCTCAAGTTCGGCAACGATTTTGGCCAATCAAAGCAAAAACAATGGCTCGATCAATTGTGCAGCATTGTGTTAGATGCACTCGAGCAAGGCCACAGTTATTCAAACAAGTAATGGGAGGCCTGCCAGCTGCAAGAACTGTACCAGCACGACCATTCATCAATGCAGGAGTGGACTTTGCAGGACCCTTCTGGATACACTTCAAACTCCGTGGGAAGAGGCCACATAAGGCTTATGTTGCTATATTTTGCTGCTTCAGCACAAAGGCTGTCCATATTGAACTAGCAAGTGATCTCACTACCGATGCCTTTCTGGCATGCTTAAAACGATTCATTAGGCGGTGAGGTCACTGTAGCAATTTATATTGTGACAATGCAACCAATTTCGTTGGAGCAAAAAACAAACTTGAAGAACTTTCCAATATTATTTACTCAGACATGGCAACAATGGCAATAAAGAGTATCTGCAGTAACAAGGGTATCCAATTTCATTTCATTCCTCCAAGGGCGCCTCACTTCGGAGGACTATGGGAAGCGGCGGTAAAGAGTTCCAAACAGTTGTTTGTAAGAGGAGCTTCAAATGCGTCACTAACCTATGAAGAGTTAGAAACTGTTATGATCGGAATTGAAGCCATCCTCAATTCACGACCACTGATTCCAGTCTCAAACGATCCGAACGATTTATGTTGTTTGACACCGGGTCATTTTCTCATTGGAGAAGCGTTAACAGCGCAACCAGATGCTACTGCTACTGGAAATTAGTATCCCATATGAAACAAGAATTTTGGCGACGGTGGTCACAGGAATATCTCACCGAACGTCAAAGCAGAAACAAATGGAAGGAGCTCTGTCAAAATGTTGCACCTGGAACCATGGTAATCATCAAGGAAAATGGGATGCCCCCTCTAACATGGCCATTAGGAAGAATTGTGAAGGTCTATCCGGGTCCCGATAATATTGTTCGCGTCGCGGACGTGAAAACAAAAAATGACATTTTGAAAAGAGCTATTCATCGATTGGCACCTCTCCTTGCGGAGGATAACATAGCCGCAAGCACAAATGGAAAAAATTACCTCACATCACCGCGCGGAGAAGTCGCCAGCACAAGCAAAAGGAACACGAATTCACAATCTTCACAGGATGACCGAGAGATCGACGAACCACCATCCACATGAAGAGAATCAACAAGAGATCGAACGTAAATTTGCAAGAGTGGAAGTCGCGATAAATGAAACAATCAACAGCTCATTTCCGAGAAAATAGGACAAACATTCCTAGAATTGACCCTTCAACCCGATTCTAGCATTGACCAATGTCAAACGGATTCAAGATTCTCTAATCGATATTTTAACCGACAACTGAAAATTTGTCGCCCTCTTCGGGTCCGCGCATATTGCCAGCGGATTAAATACATGTGGGCTCTGTAATGAGAAAATGTGTTAATAATGGGCTGTCAGGTACAGGGTTCGTTGCTTGTTCTGATGTAGAATGCAAGGCTTGCAGGTATGAGTCGTCGTTTTGATAAGGGTGTAACCTTGGGGATCCAGAATTGGGTACGGACCAGACGAAGAACTAATTTTCGTGTATAAATCGAATGAGCAATCGCGAGAATTGGCAGCCGTATGGCAGAATAATCGGGTGCCGTTCGTCGAAAGGCAAGTTGGGACACGAGGACAACCGCCCGCCAACGCGCATCGTGTTATCCGTGTGGAGAAAAGGGGTTCAACGAAAGTAAACTGCTTTTAGATCGCAGCATCGTGTGGCTTACGAGAGCGGCGTACTCGTCCGTAACATGAGTCTTCTGGCAGAAGATGGCGAGGCAGCGTTTAGTTTTCTTTATTTCTCCCGGTGGGAGGTGCAGGTTGGGGGTGCGAGTGCAGGTGACGCTTAGCTGGATGAGCGTTTTGGAGAAATCGATATACGTATGAGTATACACGTAGGGCTCGTGGCAGCAACGAAAATCGTTCGAGAGGATCCTCATCGGTAGCGCAATGGGTGTGCAGCATTTTGACAGCTTTCTGCTCGTTTGGTGACATATTCGTCGTAGGCGCGGAATTCGGGCCAGCGATTCTTGTCGTGGGCGGGCCAAGCAGGTCTATTCCACCAGAGGGTGCTCTCAGCGAGATCTTGGGCCGTGGCACCGCGATTGGCTAAATCCGCGGGGCTGTCCTGGGAATCCACATGAAACCATTGCGTCCATATGAAACCATTGCGACTGTGGTACCTTCTCGATGATTTTGGCAACTCGATTTGCCACGAACGTCGCCCAAACGCAGGGGGATTTCTTCAGCCAGGCCAAATCAATGGTGGAGTCGCTCCAACAGTAGATCGTGCAATGGGGCAGCTGCAGCGTGGGCACGAGAGTGTCGATCATCTCAGCTACTAAAGTGGCTCCGCACAATTCTAACCTGGTGAGAGACAAAGTTTTAATTGAAGCTACACGAGTTTGGGAGTACAAAAGGAAAACTTAGACTTCCTCAGCGACCGTGATGCGGGCATAGATGACTCGTGCGTAGGCCTTTTCTGAGGCATTGCAAAAGGCAAAAGGCATGGAGTTCGGCTTTCTGGGGCGTAACTCACCCATCGCGGGATGCGGATGGCGCGGATGTGCTGGTAATTCTGGAGAAAACTTAACCAGTTAGCGTGCGTTACCTGAGGCAGAGTGTCATCCCAGTCGATTTTGTCCAACCAGACTTGCTGAATCAGAATTTTCGCTGCAACGATGATCGGAACCAGCCAACCGGCTGGATCGAACAGCTTGGCGACCAGAGACAACATTTCCCGTTTTGTGTACGCAGCTTTGATGACGATAGCTTGGACCTCGAAGTAGAAGTCATCACGGGTCGCGTTCCAGCGAATTCCCAGCATTTTAGCGATGCTGGAGTCTTGTAGCGTCAGGAAACCGGTATGGAGCAGATGGGATGCCGGCAAGTCTGCCAGAATGCCTTTATGGTTGGCAGTCCACTTGCGAAGGGAAAAAACCTGCTGACTCGAGAGCCACTATGAGTTGTTCACGGGTCTGGGTAGCTGTCACCAGGTCATGCGTGCCTGCGAACACATCATCCACATACATGGAATGCTGTAGAATGTGTGCTGCAAGCGGGAACTGGTGCTTCACGTCGTCTGCCAATTGAAGAAGGGTGCGTATTGCCAGGAACGGGGCGCAATTAACTCCAAAGTTTACCGTTTGAAGCTCGAAGTCGGTAAGTTCGGACTTGTACGGGTCTCGGAAGAGAATGCGCTGATATGGTGTGTGCTTTGGGTCGACCAATATTTGGCGATACATTTTGAATGTCTCGAAGCCCCTGAGCGGCGCGTGTCTGGTAAGCCGACTTTAAAGGCAATGGCGCGATGTAGCGGCCGTCATCGCGTCTTCGCGTATTTTTCTTCGCAAAACTTTTCGGAGTGGGATAGCAATCTAGTTTTGGGAAGTTCCTCCACCTCCCAAAAACGTTCGAACTGTTGTTCGAAGGTGACTTCGTTGTGTAAGCCGCTTTGATGCGTGCAGTGGCACATTGCATGGTGGGAACCGGGCCGGTTAGGATCCAACCGAACACGGTTGCCATGAGGGAGCCCAGCACTTGGCGGAGGATGCCGTCCAGCAGGATTGCTGGGTATAAATCGGCTCCGATGAGGACGTCGACCTGCTCGCTTCTGGAGAAGTTGACATCTGCGAGCTCGATGTCTTGCGGGAGGTCACTGAGAAGTGAATTGTCTAACGAGTGGGATTGCAACCGCCCTGTGATTTGTGAGAGCACAAGCACCGTCACGTGAACTTGGAATTTGGGATCAAGTGGCGAATTCAGGAGAAAATCGCTCGATCTTGATATTTTTGCTGACACGGTCTCGTTGAGACCGGAAACTACGGCTGCAGTTGGCCGCGCTGGGAGCTTTAAGAGCTTTTGAATACGTTCCGAGATGAACGACACTTCGGACCCTGGATCAATTAAGGCGCGCGCGATGTAACATGTACCGTGGTGGCGTATTGTTACCATGGCAGTCCCTAACAGTACCTGTTTTGGTGCTTTCGCGAAACACACTTGATGCGTGTCCTGTGGATTTCGCTGTTGCGCGGGGGGAGAAGTGGACTGTATATGCGTGGGAGGTCGCATCGAAGAATGCGGCCTTTCTTGCTAGGAAGCATGTTGAGTCGAACCTGGAATGAAGTTCTAATAGGCAGGGGCTTGAGTACGCGGAGCGTTATCATACCGTTGCTCTTGATTTCGTTGCTGTGTGGGGGGATGAGTGGACTGTATATGCGTGGGAGGTCGCATCGAAGAATGCGGCCTTTCTTGCTGAAAAGCATGATGAGTCGAACTTGGAATAAAGTTCGAATAGGAAGGGGCTTGAGTACGAGGAGCGTTTTCAAACCGCCGCTCTTGATGTGAGGCACGTGGGGTCGAATCTGATACAGCATTCGAGGAGGATGGAGCGTGCTCACGATGCAAGAGGGTGTGATGCCTGCCATTACATTTGACGCAATTGAATCTGCTTGGACAGTTTTTCACGGAATGAGATCTGGCCAAGCAGTTGCTGCACAAGCGGTTTTTCTGAACGGTATTCAGCCGCTGTGGAACGGGCAAGCTGAGAAACTGAGCGCAGGATCTCAGCCTGTGCTGCTTCTGGCAAAGAGGGCAGCTATCTTGGGACACCTTCAACTGGAAGGTGTTGACGCGTTTAGAGGCTGGAGTTGAGTGAGTCGGAGTTGGGGGGTGTGTTGATTTCGCGGCGGGTGTGCACTTAATATCTTGCACCGTTTCAAGGGTCTGGAAGCGATGAGTCAGAAACGCATCCAGATCTGTCCATTTTGGGATCTCTGATTTGTTGGTGAGAGATTGCTCCCAGAGGGAAAGCGTTGCTTCTGGGAGCTTGCTGGAGCACAAAAAGACGATTATTGCGTCCCAATGCGAGGTATCGACACCTTGTAGCGCGAGTGCGGCGAGAATATTATTGATTTCGTACTGCAGATCTTTAATAGCGCCACCGGTTTCCTTCGTGATGGGGGACAATCCGAAGAGCTTCTTTAGATGGGCGTTGGTGAGGACGCGTCTGTTCTCGTACCTGTCGGACAGATTTTTCCACGCTTGGGCAAACCCTTCATTCGTGAGAGGGGATTTCTGCACGATTTCTTTCGCTTCGCCCGTAGTTTTTTGGTTCAGGTGGAACAACTTCTCCACTGGCGCATTTCGGGTATTCTGAATATACAGAGCAGTGAACATATCCCTGAAAGAGGGCCACGAAAGGTAGTCGCCATGGAAGGCTTGGGTGTCGCAGGGGGCAGGCTAATATTGTAGCCTGACTGGGGCATCTCAGCTGGCATCGGCGACGGGGTCGCGGCAACTGGAAGGGACACTGCGGCTTCGATCAGCTGATCAATTTTTCCCGCGCAGCGCAGATATACCGCATAGCATTGGCGCCGCTTCTCCTTTACGCCTTCGAATTCTTTGCCTCTGTGTTTTGTCGAGTCCAGCTCCGCAAGCACCTTTTCATAGGCGCTTTTAATCAGCAGCCACTGCGATCGTATTTCCTCCCGCTGAATCCCAAGGGTGTAAACGGTGTGGTCCGTGGTGGGTGTCTTGTCGAAGTCCACCTCGAACTCGATCAGCGCATAGGCTAGGCGAATGAAGGATGCGAGCGCCGCCATTGTGTGTCTGGTTTACGGATAGGGGCAATGAAGGAGGTCGCAAAATCGAAATGAAAACGAAGTAAAACGCTCCGAAAACTGATTCCGGAAAAACTTTTTATTTTATTGGTAAAAAATCGCAAAAATGTTTTCGGGTCGCTATGCGATGGCGTTGGGGCTCGAAAAGCTTGCTGTCGAAAATTAACCACGCGTTGTCTCTTAAATTGGCAACTAGTTACAAAGAGACTAGTTGCTGCGAACACTTCTGCCTACCGGTTGTCTCGCTTTTTCGATTTCGCGTTGGGTCACCGTTGAATAGTGAATCTTACACTGCTATCACTTGGGAGAGTGCAGACAGAAAAAACAGGTTTTTGTGTTGTGTGTGCACTCTGTATGAGTGATCAACGCAAGCAGAAGAGCGTGAGCAGCATAAAAAAGTACCCGCAAAAACCAGCCAGCAAAAGGTGGTGGTTTTTCGACTTGCACTAAGCGCACAAGTAATTCGCTCTTCGAGGAGCTAGACGAGCGCAGAACAAGAAAGCGAAAGTGTGAAATGCTTTCACTTTCTTTGTGAGAGCGCGAGGCTTAGTAGAAATCAAGCGGTAAATTTTAATGTGGGCTTCGCAGCAAGCAATGCTTGCGAAGACGGTCAGCAACAAAAAACCTCAAGCCTTGGTGCTGACGTTATTCTTGGGGACCGTTACCCACGAATCGACGTTTCTCGAAGGTTTGACGGTCAATATATATATATATATATATATATATCAATATATATATATATATCAATATATATATATATATATATATATATATATATATATATATATATATATATATATATATATATATATATATATATATATATAAGGCCGGAAGGGCTCTACGGGGCTAGAGTGACGGGCACGGATTCAAAGTGCACAGTGCTCACTAGCTAGTGCACGAGGCGCACTTTTAAACTCGCAAGTAGACTTGCGTACAAGTTCGCACAAAAGCGGTGGCCAAATTAAATGAAACACGGTGAACTTACCGTTTCACTCGGCTAGGTGATTGGGGCGTCGCTGCTAATGACGTCGAATCCTCGGCGGCGGATTATTTGAGAATGGTGGGGTGGTCTCCGAGCACAAATCCGGCTCGAAGGACCAAAATGTTTATTTGAGAATGGTGGGGTGGTCTCCGAGCACAAATCCGGCTCGATGGACCAAATGTAAATGCGAAATCACAATTTATATTTCTTTAATTAACTCTTCTTCTTTCTTCTTAAAAACTTTTTATACAGTGCACAGCATTCACAATTGATGAATATTGTTTTAACCCGCACGCGTCAACTGGTTGGTAGTAATAATCGGAAGCAAGTGAGTGCCTGGGTCCAGCGACGATCGCTGGAAGCCGGTCAAACCGCGCCAGTTGCCGCGGAGAGAGTCCGCAGCCGGGCTTACGCTCCCGAGAGAGGCGCCCCTCATGACCGGCAGGCTGACAGGCGAGAGACTGGAGTGCTCACTCCTGACACCCTACCGATCGATGAGGGAGCACCTCTGGCGAGCGGCAGTTGGCGTTAACACATCTTTTAAAAATTCTGGTCCCTCCCACCACTGTCGGTGTTCCAGCAGTACGGCCGGAGTTAAGCCTCTTGAAGCACAATCCGCCGAATTGTGTTCAGAACGTACGTGATGCCAGATGTCCGGCGGTAACACGGCCTGTATCTCAGAAACACGATTTGCAATGAAAGTTGTCCATCGCTTCGGATGAGCTTGCAACCATGCTAAAGTGATGGTGGAGTCGGTCCAGGCGTACAGTGGATAATCACTGCTATCCCCTCTGGATAAGACCCGTTTTACAAGTTTCGCTGCTAGGTGAGCAGCACATAGCTCTAACCGGGAAAGAGTTATTACCTTGAGCGGTAATTAACTTGACCTTTGTTTTTGAAGCAACTAAGGAAACCATAACCTCTCCATTAATTTGGGTCGTTACTGCATATAATACCGCAGCGTAGGCGCGTTCAGAAGCATCAGCAAAAATGTGAAGCTCCGTATTGACATCCTGTGTACCGTTGCCAAGCCAGCGGTGAATTTTTAGATTTGAAAGTAGTTGCAAGCCTTCTCGATGTAAATACCAGTCATTTAATATTTGGGTAGGCACTGGGTCATCCCAATTGACGCTTGTTTGCCAAATGTCTTAAAACCAAATCTTCGATTTAATAGTGCAGGGAGCGAGCAACCCTAGTGGATCGAAGATTGTGCTTGCATCCTATAAAAATGCTCTTTTGGTTAGAACGTGAGGGCGGTCTTTAAAATTTATGGTGAAGGACAAACAATCATCATCAGTATTCGAAACCAGCCCTATAGCATGAACATCGTTACCTTCAGCAAAATAATGTGTAATATTCCTAGCAACGCGAGGCGACTCAGCGGTTATGTGAGCACAGTTTGATGCCCGTTGCCTTAATTCAAATCCCCCACTGGCTAACACGCTGGATATATCCTTTTGCAACAGCTGTAATTCCGTTTGTGTTGGGGAGCCTGTGAGTAAGTCATCCATGTAAAAGTCCCGAAGAATTGCACGTGCAGCTTTTCTATGTATATGGTCAGTTTCCTTCGCGGTCTGCTGCAAGGACTTTACTGCCAAATGTGATGCTGCAGCTACACCATGCGTAACACGCAGGAGGCGGTAATCTTGAATAGGCAGTGATACATCCGGGCGTCAAACGATGCGCTGTAGATCAACATGTTTTGAAGCGACGCATACTTGGCGATACATCTTCGCCACATCTGCACTTAACGCATAGCGATGAGTTCTAAATCGAACTAGGAGGGAAAACAGATCGTCTTGTAGCTGCGGTGCAATCATCAAAGCGTCGATTAGTGCCCAGTGACCGTTTTAGCCGAGGCGTTAAAAACTACCCTTAGCTCAGTGGTAGCATTGGACTCTTTCAGCACCGCGTGATGCGGCATATAATAGCAATTATTTGGACTAAAAGATACGGGCTCCATATGCTTCATATCCAGTAATTCCTGCATAAACTCATTGTAACGATTACGCAAATCTTTGTTAATTGCAAAACGTCCCTCCATTCGTATTAAACTGCGGACTGAGCCATTACGGGACTCTCCAATCTCAACAATAAACCGGCCTTCAAGCGTACGGTGATGCGTTAACTCAAAAGAATCTTCACAAAACATTTCTTCAGCTGTGAAATCTTTCATTTTCGGCAACTCTTCTAACTCTCAAAACTTGGTTAATGTGGTTTCTAAATTGGTGTCGCAAAGTAAAGTGTCCACCAGTCTCATTGAATGCTGCGCACCACTAACGCGGCCAAAAAGTGTCCAGCCAAACACGGTGCGTTGAGCCATGGGTGTTCCTTTAGCGCCCTTGCACACTTCTCTGGATCAGCAAGCGGCAGTTTTTCCACATGTGGCCATGAAGAAGTAGAAATTTCCGTAGTTGGCAAATCATTCGTAATTCATTGTAAAATAAGTGCATTGATGGAAAAACGCTGAGTTGTTAGGACGGGCGACAGTGTTAATGATATTTCACCCTTGGTGCGCCCTCCTCGTGCAGAACCGATTCCAGTGACAAAAACCGACGACGACCTCTTGGTACTTGTAGATTTTGAGCGTAAGATTCAGATACGAACGAAGCGTGCGATCCAGTATCAAACAATATACGTGCAGTTTGCCACCTACCACAACAATCCTGGACTCGCGCCACGGCAGTAGCTAAGAGAACAGCATTTGGCTCTGTATCGAAGTGCGATTTATGACTGATGGTGGCTATTGACCCTTTAGGCGGTTCGCTAAGCTTTGTTACAGCGAACGGCAACGCATCGAACGGCGATGAAGGCCGTCGCGGAACTCTTATCAGGCTCGGCAGTGATAGCGAGCGCCATGGAGGACTCGTTGTTTTCGGTGACAGTTGCCTCGACATGTCCGTCCCTGACTTTAAAATCGGCATCATGAATGAGCGTATGGTGACGCTGTTGACAAATGCGGCAGACCGAATAACTGCGGCATCTGTTTTTTAAATGACCTTTGCCTAAACAATTTAAGCAGGCTCGATTGGCTTTTATAAACTCTTCACAACTATAAATTCTGTGACAGCCTTTACAATATGAACAGTAAACACTTGTTCCATTTTTTGTTCCTACAGCGTGTAGCACATTTAATGATTTTCGGGGACCACCCCTTAAATTACTCTTAGCTGCTTCGGACCCAGAAGCTGTCAATAACGCCGAAAGAGAACGGCACCTTACTTCCAAAAAGAGTTTTAGTTGCTCAAAATTCGCTGGTTCATCGGTTTCAAGTGTCAATTCCCACTGTTTTCTCGTCTCAAATGCTAGCTTGTTTATCACGACATGAACCAACCAGTCATCCCAAAATTGTACGGGCCGCCCTAATGCCATTAAGGCAACCACATGCTGCAGAATTGGAACCAGCACCTCCTTAGTAGCAATAGCAGAATCAAAATTTGCTTGTTTTATTGTAGTTATTCCACGAAGGTGGCTCTCTATAATGACTCGTACTACTTTGTAGCGCGACTTGAGCAAGTACCAAGCTTCTGCGTAATTTGCATCGCATGTTCGCAGACAACTAATTACAGTCAACGCTTCCCCAGTTAAACAGCTTCGAAGATAATGGAGCTTCTGACTATTCGCTAGGTTTTCGTTTCCGTCAACTAAAGAGCAAAAAGCATCACAAAACTGAATCCAGGTGGGCTCACCTGAGAACTTGGGCAGTTCCATTTTCGGTAACCGTATAGGTGCACACTCCTGAGTAAGAGCGTTGCCCGTTGTTGCAGGCTCACTCAACACTTTCATTATTCGATTGAAATTAGCCTGTGCTGTTGTATAACGCACTTCAATGTTGCGGCGATTTGTATTTACTTGCGATTCCTTTTGGTGCTTGCGAAGGCAACAAAACGACGTGCTCTCGCTAACGTTCCATTTATTACTGACTCATACCTACTGTTCCAGAACATACACAAATAAATGCAAATCAAAATTGCTTCCGCTGCCAGCAGCAAACGCGCTAAATTCCGCTGGAATCAGGTGTCGTCGTGGGAACAGCACCAACCCGCCGACGTGCTGCGCCGGTGTCTGTTTGCAAGCAACGTCGCCGTGAGAACCGCTGACCACGCTGCATTATTTTCACATTTTATAATTTTGTATTTTTATAGTAATTTTCATTGTGTTTGATATTTTCAAGTCTATGTATGCATGTAAAAGTAGTATATAAGGAAGAAGTGTACTTAATAAAAGCTCTGTTAGCCTGACAACCTCAAATCCAGCGGTTTGCTTTCTACAAGTTCAAGTACTTGTAGGAATGAACAACTTGAGAAATATTCATTGACGCTCAACGCGCACCTGCTGAAATTTAAAGGGATACAACAAGTTCAAGTGCTTGTTGTATCAAACTAAATTCTCTAACAAATTCCTACAAGTTCAAGTGCCTGTAGGAATTACCAAATTGAGAACTAAACATTGGTGACCCCGACGTGATCGAGACTCCATCCAGCAGAATGACGTTCACAGCGCTTGTAGTATCTCAACAGGACATTGGAAATGAGATCCAACGAATCATCCGCAACTACAAAAAAGACTCTGCGGACAGGAAAACATCGGTGAAATACTTTGAAGAGCGTGTGAACCTATTGAAGGAAGCTTGGGCAAAATTCGATCAAAAGGACTACGAGATCCGTGCGCGACAGGACCTGGATTTGACCCAAGAATACTTCACGAAGGACTACTACAACAACATAAAGACAGTAGTAGACCAATACATTGAGCTGTTTCAACAAGAACTGGATACTTTGCAGCAATCTCAACCCATCAATCGAGAAAAGGCTGCCGAAGCATATCCCAATTCGTCAGACATCTCAGCTAGCACGAACACCGCAACAACCAAAGGTGCCTCTATCATGCCTATCATCCGCAAACAAAGGGCAATGATGGCCTCACTTGAAAGGTTGCTCAATGGAAGCGCACGAGATAATTCACCGACACAATGTCTCACAGCAATGGAAAAACTATGGGACAACATCGAGGCTACCAACTTTACTCTGTGGGAACTCCATGACGACCCTCAATCAGAAGGATACGATATGGCAGCCTACATCCAACTAGAAGAGAGGGTGATTGAACAACGTGGAGCACTAAAATCCTCTGTCATCATGCCAGTAAGCAGCCCAACAAATACCGTCAAAATATCGGCACTTCAACTACCAAAAAGTGAGATCCCGAAATTTGATGGGAATTATCTGAAATGGCGTCTGTTTCATGATCTGTTTAATGGAATGATCCATACACAGCCGATTCCAAACATCCAAAAACTATGGTATCTGAAAACTAATTTGACTGGCGACGCAGAAAAACTTGTCAGACATTTGACATTGACGGAGGAAAACTACCAAACGGCCTGGGACACATTGAAAGACCGATACAACAACGTGCCTCACCACTAGCTTACTCGATAAGCTATTGGGGCAACCAAAGCATATGGAGCCGTCAGTTGCCGCAATAAAGGCATTTCATGATACCACCAAGGAATCATTAGCTGCCTTAACCAACATTGGCATCGCTACTGATTCTTGGGGTCCACTGCTGGTTCACCTTCTCATCAAAAAATTGGACCGAGCAACGCATCTATAGTACTCTTCGAGCAATCCCTGCAAAAGCCACGAGAACTTCCTTCGATACAGCAGCTGTTAACGTCACTGGAAGTCCGATTCCAGTCCTTGGAAGCGGTTGGCCAGAAAAAAAGAGGCAAAACGTTGACGGCAATGACCACCTCCACCAGTCAGCCAACCAAAAAATGCATCGTGTGTAAGGACATGGTGCACCCACTGTTTGCTTGCCCACAATTTAAACGATTGCCCGTCAGTGAGCGAGTGAAAGTCGTCAAAACAAACAACATGTGCTTCAATTGCCTAAAACAAAACCACACTGCAAATCCATGCGCATCAAGGACTTGCACAAAATGCAATAAGAAGCACAACTCATTGATGCATATACCAAGAGATAGCAGCAGAAGCTTAACATCCACAAGTACCTGTAATCAAGAAGCAAAAAAGACCATTACGACGATGCCATCAACAGTCACATTAGCCACATCATCAAAGCCAAAAAGGGGATATGTGCTACTCAACACAGCTTGCGTTAAAATCAAGTCAAGAAATGGTAGAATGGTGGAATGACGAGCCTTGCTGGATTCCGGTTCACAGGTCAATCTGATCACAGAAAGATTGGCTAATCAGCTTCAAATACACCAAACAACGGCAACGATCGAAGGAGTCGGCAACAAAAGAAAAACAATATAAAGACGCGCCTGCATAAGTCTAGAATCCAAGAATTCGGTGTTCAACATGCAATGTGAAGTGTTCATCTTACCAAAGATCATTTCGAACCAGCCATCCCAGGAGATAGACATCTCAGCGTGGTCTATCCCTCCAACCATCAATTTAGCCGACTCCCGCTTCTACCTTCCAAGAAATATCGATGTACTACTTGGAGCAGAGTATTATTATGCGTTTTTTATGGACGAAAAACTTTCGCTCGGAGACGGATTCCCAACGTTGCAAAACAGCGTCTTCGGCTGGACCATTTCAGGAAAGATCGCTGCAGAAGACGGAAACTCCACTACATGTGCAATCTACACGGAAGAGGAACTGGCCAATCAGATTGAAAGGTTCTGGGCATTGGAAGAAGCAGAAGGAGACAAGTCAACACTCACAACCACAGAACGGCTTTGTGAAAATAATTTTGCGCTCCACACAATCTGTGATAATGACGGACGATTCGTGGTGAAATTACCTTTCATCGACCCAGTCTCTAGATTAGGAGACTCTCAACACATGGCAACAAATCGTTTCCTGGCGCTAGAAAGACGTCTAGATAAAGACAACGAACTCAAGGAAAATTACACGAAATTCATGAGGGAATATGAAGCGTTGGGTCATATGACCAAGGTAAACAATTTAGTGTCACCACGCTATTTTATTCCGCACCACTGCATCCATCGACCCGAAAGCAGTTCCACAAAGTTGGGGGTAGTTTTTGATGCTTCCGCCAGAACATCCACAGGCGTAGCATTAAATGACACCATGCACACTGGGCCAGTTCTGCAAAGCGACTTATTCACCGTGTTGCTCCGCTTCCGACTCCTACGATTCGTATTTACAGCCGATATCGATCAACACTTCCGTATGATGCCAGACATCCAATGATTCTTCCTTACAATGATCCCTTGACAAAACTTCTAATGAAGTGCTTCCACGAAGAACACTCCCACTGCGGATCCCAGACGCTGGTAGCTCAAGTTCGGCAACGATTTTGGCCAATCAAAGCAAAAACAATGGCTCGATCAATTGTGCAGCATTTTGTTAGATGCACTCGAGCAAGGCCACAGTTATTCAAACAAGTAATGGGAGGCCTGCCAGCTACAAGAACTGTACCAGCACGACCATTCATCAATGCAGGAGTAGACTTTGCAGGACCCTTCTGGATATACTTCAAACTCCGTGGGAAAAGGCCACATAAGGCTTATGTTGCTATATTTTGCTGCTTCAGCACAAAGGCTGTCCATATTGAACTAGCAAGTGATCTCACTACCGATGCCTTTCTGGGATGCTTAAAACGATTCATTGGGCGGCGAGGTCACTGTAGCAATTTATATTGTGACAATGCAACCAATTTATATTGTGACAATGCAACCAATTTCGTTGGAGCAAAAAACAAACTTGAAGAACTTTCCAATATTATTTACTCAGACATGGCAACAATGGCAATAAAGAGTATCTGCAGTAACAAGGGTATCCAATTTTATTTCATTCCTCCAAGGGCGCCTCACTTCGGAGGACTATGGGAAGCGGCGGTAAAGAGTGCCAAACAGTTGTTTGTAAGAGGAGCTTTAAATGCGTCACTAACCTATGAAGAGTTAGAAACCGTTATGATCGGAATTGAAGCCATCCTCAATTCACGACCACTGATTCCAGTCTCAAACGATCCGCCCGATTTATGTTGTTTGACACCGGGACATTTTCTCATTGGAGAAGCGTTAACAGCGCAACCAGATGCTACTGCTACTGGAAATTAGTATCCCATATGAAACAAGAATTTTGGCGACGGTGGTCACAGGAATATCTCACCGAACTTCAAAGCAGAAACAAATGGAAGGAGCTCTGTCAAAATGTTGCACCTGGAACCATGGTAATCATCAAGGAAAATGGGATGCCCCTCTAACATGGCCATTAGGAAGAATTGTGAAGGTCTATCCGGGTCCCGATAATATTGTTCGCGTCGCGGACGTGAAAACAAAAAATGACATCTTGAAAAGAGCTATTCATCGATTGGCACCTCTCCTTGCGGAGGATAACATAGCCGCAAGCACAAATGGAACAAATTACCTCACTTCACCGCGCGGAGAAGTCGCCAGCACAAGCAAAAGGAACACGAATTCACAATCTTCACAGGATGACCGAGAGATCGACGAACCACCATCTTGACATCTTAAAGTGTCAAACGGGCTAAAGGCGCAACTCTCCTGACAATCCTATTATGTCTGTTTTTCCCCGTCGCGTATGCCTCTTCAATAACCATTCAACCTATTGATACGACTCCGGGTGCATATTTCGAGAACATTGGACCTGCTGGAATTATCACCAGTGAATGGAACTTAATCACATATTTCAACATGCAAACATATTGGAAAGAAGTAAAAATCATCGACTCATACAAACCGGCATTAACAAAAATGTGTCAGTGGATTTATCATGCACCAACATGTTCAGTGTTGTTAGCACAGTTCGAACAGCTATCGCGAGGTATACATTCTACAAATGAACTATTAAAATTCAACCCTTCAGCAAGAGCTAAGCGAGGTGCGATGAATGTAATCGGAAACATTGCTCGATCGTTATTTGGTGTTCTCGATAACGAATATGCCGAACAAGCACCAAGGACGATTGACAAACTCGAAAAAATGATGAATCACTACTATCAAGAATTGAAAATCAGACATCATTCTTAGATAGTACCCTCAACATCATGAAGAGAAATCAACAAGAGATCGAACGTGAATTTGCAAGAGTGGAAGTCGCGATAAATGAAACAATCAACAGCTCATTTCCGAGAAAATAGGACAAACATTCCTAGAATTGACCCTTCAATCGATTATAGCATTGACCAATGTCAAACGGATTCAAGATTCTCTAATCGATATTTTAACCGACAACTGAAAACAGAAAAGCATGTCTCCTACATATCAGAAATCAACACATCTGACCTTAATCCGGAATCCAATCACCTATATACCCCTCCACTACACTAAAAAGTATGTCTCCAAAGATCTGGACTTAGAATCAATTCGGCAGAATCTGGCAAACATCAAACACAATCTCCATACAGATGTACGCCCCCACGACATTCACCACTACACATTGGGATACGCATGTCTAATTATTATCATTCTCTTCATAATTATCGTCACCATGAAAAAACACCGGAAAACCAAGAAAGCCACCGAAACGAGTCGTGTTCTACCGCAACCGGTACGTGTCGTGTTGTACCGCAACCAGTCGTCGTGGGAACAGCACCAACCCGCCGACGTGCTGCGCCGGTGTCTGTTTGCAAGCAACGTCGCCGTGAGAACCGCTGACCACGCTGCATTATTTTCACATTTTATAATTTTGTATTTTTATAGTAATTTTCATTGTATTTGATATTTTCAAGTCTATGTATGCATGTAAAATTAGTATATAAGGAAGAAGTGTACTTAATAAAAGCTCTGTTAGCCTGACAACCTCAAATCCAGCGGTTTGCTTTCTACAAGTTCAAGTACTTGTAGGAATGAACAACTTGAGAAATATTCATTGACGCTCAACGCGCACCTGCTGAAATTTAAAGGGATACAACAAGTTCAAGTGGTTGTTGTATCAAACTAAATTCTCTAACAAATTCCTACAAGTTCAAGTGCCTGTAGGAATTACCAAATTGAGAACTAAACATTGGTGACCCCGACGTGATCGAGACTCCATCCAGCAGAATGACGTTCACAGCGCTTGTAGTATCTCAACAGGACATTGGAAATGAGATCCAACGAATCATTCGCAACTACAAAAAAGACTCTGCGGACAGGAAAACATCAGTGAAATACTTTGAGGAGCGTGTGAACCTATTGAAGGAAGCTTGGGCAAAATTCGATCAAAAGGACTACGAGATCCGTGCGCGACAGGACCTGGATTTGACACACGAATACTTCACGAAGGACTACTACAACAACATAAAGACAGTAGTAGACCAATACATTGAGCTGTTTCAACAAGAACTGGATACTTTGCAGCAATCTCAACCCATCAATCGAGAAAGGGCTACCGAAGCATATCCCAATTCATCAGACATCTCAGCTAGCACGAACACCGCAACAACCAAAGGTGCCTCTATCATGCCTATCATCCGCAAACAAAGGGCAATGATGGCCTCACTTGAAAGGTTGCTCAATGGAAGCGCACGAGATAATTCACCGACACAATGTCTCACAGCAATGGAAAAACTATGGGACAACATCGAGGCTGCCAACTTTACTCTGTGGAAACTCCATGACGACCCTCAATCAGAAGGATACGATATGGCAGCCTACATCCAACTAGAAGAGAGGGTGATTGAACAACGTGGAGCACTAAAATCCTCTGTCATCATGCCAGTAAGCAGCCCAACAAATTCCGTCAAAATATCGGCACTTCAACTACCAAAAAGTGAGATCCCGAAATTTGATGGGAATTATCTGAAATGGCGTCTGTTTCATGATCTGTTTAATGAAATGATCCATAGACAGCCGATTCCAAACATCCAAAAACTATGGTATCTGAAAACTAATTTGACTGGAGACGCAAAAAAACTTGTCAGACATTTGACATTGACGGAGGAAAACTACCAAACGGCGTGGGACACATTGAAAGACCGATACAACAACGTGCGTCTCCTCACCACTAGCTTACTCGATAAGCTATTGGGGCAACCCAAGCATATGGAGCCGTCAGTTGCCGCAATAAAGGCATTTCATGACACCACCAAGGAATCATTAGCTGCCTTAACCAACATTGGCATCGCTACTGATTCTTGGGGTCCACTGCTGGTTCACCTTCTCATCAAAAAATTGGACCGAGCAACGCATCTATAGTACTCTTCGAGCAATCCCTGCAAAAGCCACGAGAACTTCCTTCGATACAGCAGCTGTTAACGTCACTGGAAGTCCGATTCCAGTCCTTGGAAGCGGTTGGCCAGAAAGAAAGAGGCAAAACGTTGACGGCAATGACCACCTCCACCAGTCAGCCAACCAAAAAATGCATCGTGTGTAAGGACATTGTGCACCCATTGTTTGCTTGCCCACAATTTAAACGATTGCCCGTCAGTGAGCGAGTGAAAGTCGTCAAAACAAACAACATGTGCTTCAATTGCCTAAAACAAAACCACACTGCAAATCCATGCGCATCAAGGACTTGCACAAAATGCAATAAGAAGCACAACTCATTGATGCATATACCAACAGATAGCAGCAGAAGCTTAACATCCACAAGTACCTGTAATCAAGAAGCAAAAAAGACCATTACGACGATGCCATCAACAGTCACATTAGCCACATCATCAAAGCCAAAAAGGGGATATGTGCTACTCAACACAGCTTGCGTTAAAATCAAGTCAAGAAATGGTAGAATGGTGGAATGACAAGCCTTGCTGGATTCCGGTTCACAGGTCAATCTGATCACAGAAAGATTGGCTATTCAGCTTCAAATACACCAAACAGGGACATCAGCAACGATCGAAGGAGTCGGCAACAAAAGAAAAACAATATAAAGACGCGCCTGCATAAGTCTAGAATCCAAGAATTCGGTGTTCAACATGCAATGTGAAGTGTTCATCATACCAAAGATCATTTCGAACCAGCCATCCCAGGAGATAGACATCTCAGCGTGGTCTATCCCTCCAACCATCAATTTAGCCGACTCCCGCTTCTACCTTCCAAGAAATATCGATGTACTACTTGGAGCAGAGTATTATTATGCGTTTTTTATGGACGAAAAACTTTCGCTCGGAGACGGATTCCCAACGTTGCAAAACAGCGTCTTCGGCTGGACCATTTCAGGAAAGATCGCTGCAGAAGACGGAAACTCCACTACATGTGCAATCTACACGGAAGAGGAACTGGCCAATCAGATTGAAAGGTTCTGGGCATTGGAAGAAGCAGAAGGAGACAAGTCAACACTCACAACCACAGAACGGCTTTGTGAAAATAATTTTGCACTCCACACAATCTGTGATAATGACGGACGATTCGTGGTGAAATTACCTTTCATCGACCCAGTCTCTAGATTAGGAGACTCTCAACACATGGCAACAAATCGTTTCCTGGCGCTAGAAAGACGTCTAGATAAAGACAACGAACTCAAGGAAAATTACACGAAATTCATGAGGGAATATGAAGCGTTGGGTCATATGACCAAGGTAAACAATTTAGTGTCACCACGCTATTTTATTCCGCACCACTGCATCCATCGACCCGAAAGCAGTTCCACAAAGTTGAGGGTAGTTTTTGATGCTTCCGCCAGAACATCCACAGGCGTAGCATTAAATGACACCATGCACACTGGGCCAGTTCTGCAAAGCGACTTATTCACCGTGTTGCTCCGCTTCCGACTCCTACGATTCGTATTTACAGCCGATATCGATCAACACTTCCGTATGATGCCAGACATCCAATGATTCTTCCTTACAATGATCCCTGGACAAAACTTCTAATGAAGTGCTTCCACGAAGAACACTCCCACTGCGGATCCCAGACGCTGGTAGCTCAAGTTCGGCAACGATTTTGGCCAATCAAAGCAAAAACAATGGCTCGATCAATTGTGCAGCATTTTGTTAGATGCACTCGAGCAAGGCCACAGTTATTCAAACAAGTAATGGGAGGCCTGCCAGCTACAAGAACTGTACCAGCACGACCATTCATCAATGCAGGAGTAGACTTTGCAGGACCCTTCTGGATACACTTCAAACTCCGTGGGAAAAGGCCACATAAGGCTTATGTTGCTATATTTTGCTGCTTCAGCACAAAGGCTGTCCATATTGAACTAGCAAGTGATCTCACTACCGATGCCTTTCTGGGATGCTTAAAACGATTCATTGGGCGGCGAGGTCACTGTAGCAATTTATATTGTGACAATGCAACCAATTTATATTGTGACAATGCAACCAATTTCGTTGGAGCAAAAAACAAACTTGAAGAACTTTCCAAAATTATTTACTCAGACATGGCAACAATGGCAATAAAGAGTATCTGCAGTAACAAGGGTATCCATTTTTATTTCATTCCTCCAAGGGCGCCTCACTTCGGAGGACTATGGGAAGCGGCGGTAAAGAGTGCCAAACAGTTGTTTGTAAGAGGAGCTTTAAATGCGTCACTAACCTATGAAGAGTTAGAAACCGTTATGATCGGAATTGAAGCCATCCTCAATTCACGACCACTGATTCCAGTCTCAAACGATCCGCCCGATTTATGTTGTTTGACACCGGGACATTTTCTCATTGGAGAAGCGTTAACAGCGCAACCAGATGCTACTGCTACTGGAAATTAGTATCCCATATGAAACAAGAATTTTGGCGACGGTGGTCACAGGAATATCTCACCGAACTTCAAAGCAGAAACAAATGGAAGGAGCTCTGTCAAAATGTTGCACCTGGAACCATGGTAATCATCAAGGAAAATGGGATGCCCCCTCTAACATGGCCATTAGGAAGAATTGTGAAAGTCTATCCGGGTCCCGATAATATTGTTCGCGTCGCGGACGTGAAAACAAAAAATGACATCTTGAAAAGAGCTATTCATCGATTGGCACCTCTCCTTGCGGAGGATAACATAGCCGCAAGCACAAATGGAACAAATTACCTCACTTCACCGCGCGGAGAAGTCGCCAGCACAAGCAAAAGGAACACGAATTCACAATCTTCACAGGATGACCGAGAGATCGACGAACCACCATCTTGACATCTTAAAGTGTCAAACGGGCTAAAGGCGCAACTCTCCTGACAATCCTATTATGTCTGTTTTTCCCCGTCGCGTATGCCTCTTCAATAACCATTCAACCTATTGATACGACTCCGGGTGCATATTTCGAGAACATTGGACCTGCTGGAATTATCACCAGTGAATGGAACTTAATCACATATTTCAACATGCAAACATATTGGAAAGAAGTAAAAATCATCGACTCATACAAACCGGCATTAACAAAAATGTGTCAGTGGATTTATCATGCACCAACATGTTCAGTGTTGTTAGCACAGTTCGAACAGCTATCGCGAGGTATACATTCTACAAATGAACTATTAAAATTCAACCCTTCAGCAAGAGCTAAGCGAGGTGCGATGAATGTAATCGGAAACATTGCTCGATCGTTATTTGGTGTTCTCGATAACGAATATGCCGAACAAGCACCAAGGACGATTGACAAACTCGAAAAAAATGATGAATCACTACTATCAAGAATTGAAAATCAGACATCATTCTTAGATAGTACCCTCAACATCATGAAGAGAAATCAACAAGAGATCGAACGTGAATTTGCAAGAGTGGAAGTCGCGATAAATGAAACAATCAACAGCTCATTTCCGAGAAAATAGGACAAACATTCCTAGAATTGACCCTTCAATCGATTATAGCATTGACCAATGTCAAACGGATTCAAGATTCTCTAATCGATATTTTAACCGACAACTGAAAACAGAAAAGCATGTCTCCTACATATCAGAAATCAACACATCTGACCTTAATCCGGAATCCAATCACCTATATACCCCTCCACTACACTAAAAAGTATGTCTCCAAAGATCTGGACTTAGAATCAATTCGGCAGAATCTGGCAAACATCAAACACAATCTCCATACAGATGTACGCCCCCACGACATTCACCACTACACATTGGGATACGCATGTCTAATTATTATCATTCTCTTCATAATTATCGTCACCATGAAAAAACACCGGAAAACCAAGAAAGCCACCGAAACGAGTCGTGTTCTACCGTAACCGGTACGTGTCGTGTTGTACCGCAACCAGTCGTCGTGGGAACAGCACCAACCCGCCGACGTGCTGCGCCGGTGTCTGTTTGCAAGCAACGTCGCCGTGAGAACCGCTGACCACGCTGCATTATTTTCACATTTTATAATTTTGTATTTTTATAGTAATTTTCATTGTATTTGATATTTTCAAGTCTATGTATGCATGTAAAATTAGTATATAAGGAAGAAGTGTACTTAATAAAAGCTCTGTTAGCCTGACAACCTCAAATCCAGCGGTTTGCTTTCTACAAGTTCAAGTACTTGTAGGAATGAACAACTTGAGAAATATTCATTGACGCTCAACGCGCACCTGCTGAAATTTAAAGGGATACAACAAGTTCAAGTGGTTGTTGTATCAAACTAAATTCTCTAACAAATTCCTACAAGTTCAAGTGCCTGTAGGAATTACCAAATTGAGAACTAAACATTGGTGACCCCGACGTGATCGAGACTCCATCCAGCAGAATGACGTTCACAGCGCTTGTAGTATCTCAACAGGACATTGGAAATGAGATCCAACGAATCATTCGCAACTACAAAAAAGACTCTGCGGACAGGAAAACATCAGTGAAATACTTTGAGGAGCGTGTGAACCTATTGAAGGAAGCTTGGGCAAAATTCGATCAAAAGGACTACGAGATCCGTGCGCGACAGGACCTGGATTTGACACACGAATACTTCACGAAGGACTACTACAACAACATAAAGACAGTAGTAGACCAATACATTGAGCTGTTTCAACAAGAACTGGATACTTTGCAGCAATCTCAACCCATCAATCGAGAAAGGGCTACCGAAGCATATCCCAATTCATCAGACATCTCAGCTAGCACGAACACCGCAACAACCAAAGGTGCCTCTATCATGCCTATCATCCGCAAACAAAGGGCAATGATGGCCTCACTTGAAAGGTTGCTCAATGGAAGCGCACGAGATAATTCACCGACACAATGTCTCACAGCAATGGAAAAACTATGGGACAACATCGAGGCTGCCAACTTTACTCTGTGGAAACTCCATGACGACCCTCAATCAGAAGGATACGATATGGCAGCCTACATCCAACTAGAAGAGAGGGTGATTGAACAACGTGGAGCACTAAAATCCTCTGTCATCATGCCAGTAAGCAGCCCAACAAATTCCGTCAAAATATCGGCACTTCAACTACCAAAAAGTGAGATCCCGAAATTTGATGGGAATTATCTGAAATGGCGTCTGTTTCATGATCTGTTTAATGAAATGATCCATAGACAGCCGATTCCAAACATCCAAAAACTATGGTATCTGAAAACTAATTTGACTGGAGACGCAAAAAAACTTGTCAGACATTTGACATTGACGGAGGAAAACTACCAAACGGCGTGGGACACATTGAAAGACCGATACAACAACGTGCGTCTCCTCACCACTAGCTTACTCGATAAGCTATTGGGGCAACCCAAGCATATGGAGCCGTCAGTTGCCGCAATAAAGGCATTTCATGACACCACCAAGGAATCATTAGCTGCCTTAACCAACATTGGCATCGCTACTGATTCTTGGGGTCCACTGCTGGTTCACTTTCTCATCAAAAAATTGGACCGAGCAACGCATCTATAGTACTCTTCGAGCAATCCCTGCAAAAGCCACGAGAACTTCCTTCGATACAGCAGCTGTTAACGTCACTGGAAGTCCGATTCCAGTCCTTGGAAGCGGTTGGCCAGAAAGAAAGAGGCAAAACGTTGACGGCAATGACCACCTCCACCAGTCAGCCAACCAAAAAATGCATCGTGTGTAAGGACATTGTGCACCCATTGTTTGCTTGCCCACAATTTAAACGATTGCCCGTCAGTGAGCGAGTGAAAGTCGTCAAAACAAACAACATGTGCTTCAATTGCCTAAAACAAAACCACACTGCAAATCCATGCGCATCAAGGACTTGCACAAAATGCAATAAGAAGCACAACTCATTGATGCATATACCAACAGATAGCAGCAGAAGCTTAACATCCACAAGTACCTGTAATCAAGAAGCAAAAAAGACCATTACGACGATGCCATCAACAGTCACATTAGCCACATCATCAAAGCCAAAAAGGGGATATGTGCTACTCAACACAGCTTGCGTTAAAATCAAGTCAAGAAATGGTAGAATGGTGGAATGACAAGCCTTGCTGGAT
Source organism: Sicus ferrugineus (assembly GCA_922984085.1). NCBI lineage: Eukaryota > Metazoa > Arthropoda > Insecta > Diptera > Conopidae > Sicus > Sicus ferrugineus. The sequence continues at coordinate 69,029,899 of OV277348.1, forward strand.
TCCGGTTCACAGGTCAATCTGATCACAGAAAGATTGGCTATTCAGCTTCAACTACACCAAACAGGGACATCAGCAACGATCGAAGGAGTCGGCAACAAAAGAAAAACAATATAAAGACGCGCCTGCATAAGTCTAGAATCCAAGAATTCGGTGTTCAACATGCAATGTGAAGTGTTCATCATACCAAAGATCATTTCGAACCAGCCATCCCAGGAGATAGACATCTCAGCGTGGTCTATCCCTCCAACCATCAATTTAGCCGACTCCCGCTTCTACCTTCCAAGAAATATCGATGTACTACTTGGAGCAGAGTATTATTATGCGTTTTTTATGGACGAAAAACTTTCGCTCGGAGACGGATTCCCAACGTTGCAAAACAGCGTCTTCGGCTGGACCATTTCAGGAAAGATCGCTGCAGAAGACGGAAACTCCACTACATGTGCAATCTACACGGAAGAGGAACTGGCCAATCAGATTGAAAGGTTCTGGGCATTGGAAGAAGCAGAAGGAGACAAGTCAACACTCACAACCACAGAACGGCTTTGTGAAAATAATTTTGCACTCCACACAATCTGTGATAATGACGGACGATTCGTGGTGAAATTACCTTTCATCGACCCAGTCTCTAGATTAGGAGACTCTCAACACATGGCAACAAATCGTTTCCTGGCGCTAGAAAGACGTCTAGATAAAGACAACGAACTCAAGGAAAATTACACGAAATTCATGAGGGAATATGAAGCGTTGGGTCATATGACCAAGGTAAACAATTTAGTGTCACCACGCTATTTTATTCCGCACCACTGCATCCATCGACCCGAAAGCAGTTCCACAAAGTTGAGGGTAGTTTTTGATGCTTCCGCCAGAACATCCACAGGCGTAGCATTAAATGACATCATGCACACTGGGCCAGTTCTGCAAAGCGACTTATTCACCGTGTTGCTCCGCTTCCGACTCCTACGATTCGTATTTACAGCCGATATCGATCAACACTTCCGTATGATGCCAGACATCCAATGATTCTTCCTTACAATGATCCCTTGACAAAACTTCTAATGAAGTGCTTCCACGAAGAACACTCCCACTGCGGATCCCAGACGCTGGTAGCTCAAGTTCAGCAACGATTTTGGCCAATCAAAGCAAAAACAATGGCTCGATCAATTGTGCAGCATTTTGTTAGATGCACTCGAGCAAGGCACAGTTATTCAAACAAGTAATGGGAGCCCTGCCAGCTGCAAGAACTGTACCAGCACGACCATTCATCAATGCAGGAGTGGACTTTGCAGGACCCTTCTGGATACACTTCAAACTCCGTGGGAAAAGGCCACATAAGGCTTATGTTGCTATATTTTGCTGCTTCAGCACAAAGGCTGTCCATATTGAACTAGCAAGTGAACTCACTACCGATGCCTTTCTGGGATGCTTAAAACGATTCATTGGGCGGCGAGGTCATTGTAGCAATTTATGTTGTGACAATGCAACCAATTTATATTGTGACAATGCAACCAATTTCGTTGGAGCAAAAAACAAACTTGAAGAACTTTCCAATATTATTTACTCAGACATGGCAACAATGGCAATAAAGAGTATCTGCAGTAACAAGGGTATCCAATTTAATTTCATTCCTCCAAGGGCGCCTCACTTCGGAGGACTATGGGAAGCGGCGGTAAAGAGTGCCAAACAGTTGTTTGTAAGAGGAGCTTTAAATGCGTCACTAACCTATGAAGAGTTAGAAACCGTTATGATCGGAATTGAAGCCATCCTCAATTCACGACCACTGATTCCAGTCTCAAACGATCCGAACGATTTATGTTGTTTGACACCGGGACATTTTCTCATTGGAGAAGCGTTAACAGCGCAACCAGATGCTACTGCTACTGGAAATTAGTATCCCATATGAAACAAGAATTTTGGCGACGGTGGTCACAGGAATATCTCACCGAACTTCAAAGCAGAAACAAATGGAAGGAGCTCTGTCAAAATGTTGCACCTGGAACCATCGTAATCATCAAGGAAAATGGGATGCTCCCTCTAACGTGGCCATTAGGAAGAATTGTGAAGGTCTACCCGGGTCCCGATAATATTGTTCGCGTCGCGGACGTGAAAACAAAAAATGACATCTTGAAAAGAGCTATTCATCGATTGGCACCTCTCCTTGAGGAGGATAACATAGCCGCAAGCACAAATGGAACAAATTACCTCACTTCTCCGCGCGGAGAAGTCGCCAGCACAAGCAAAAGGAACACGAATTCACAATCTTCACAGGATGACCGAGAGATCGACGAACCACCATCTGACATCTAAAAGTGTCAAACGGGCTAAAGGCGCAACTCTCCTGACCGGAGATTATTTGGTGTTCTCGATAACGAATATGCCGAACAAGCACCAAGGACGATTGACAAACTCGAAAAAAATGATGAATCACTACTATCAAGAATTGAAAATCAGACATCATTCTTAGATAGTACCTTCAACATCATGAAGAGAAATCAACAAGAGATCGAACGTGAATTTGCAAGAGTGGAAGTCGCGATAAATGAAACAATCAACAGCTCATTTCCGAGAAAATAGGACAAACATTCCTAGAATTGACCCTTCAATCGATTATAGCATTGACCAATGTCAAACGGATTTAAGATTCTCTAATCGATATTTTAACCGACAACTGAAAACAGAAAAGCATGTCTCCTACATATCAGAAATCAACACATCTGACCTTAATCCGGAATCAGACGATCCAATCACCTCAATACCCCTCCACTACACTAAAAGGTATGTCTCCAAAGATCTGGACTTAGAATCAATTCGGCAGAATCTGGCAAACATCAAACACAATCTCCATACAGATGTACGCCCCCACGACATTCACCACTACACATTGGGATACGCATGTCTAATTATTATCATTCTCATCATAATTATCGTCACCATGAAAAAACATCGGAAAACCAAGAAAGCCACCGAAACGAGTCGTGTTCTACCGCAACCGGTACGTGTCGTGTTGTACCGCAACCAGTCGTCGTGGGAACAGCACCAACCCGCCGACGTGCTGCGCCGGTGTCTGTTTGCAAGCAACGTCGCCGTGAGAACCGCTGACCACGCTGCATTATTTTCACATTTTATAATTTTGTATTTTTATAGTAATTTTCATTGTATTTGATATTTTCAAGTCTTTGTATGCATGTAAAATTAGTATATAAGGAAGAAGTGTACTTAATAAAAGCTCTGTTAGCCTGACAACCTCAAATCCAGCGGTTTGCTTTCTACAAGTTCAAGTACTTGTAGGAATTAACAACTTGAGAAATATTCATTGACGCTCAACGCGCACCTGCTGAAATTTAAAGGGATACAACAAGTTCAAGTGGTTGTTGTATCAAACTAAATTCTCTAACAAATTCCTACAAGTTCAAGTGCCTGTAGGAATTACCAAATTGAGAACTAAACATTGGTGACCCCGACGTGATCGAGACTCCATCCAGCAGAATGACGTTCACAGCGCTTGTAGTATCTCATCAGGACATTGGAAATGAGATCCAACGAATCATTCGCAACTACAAAAAAGACTCTGCGGACAGGAAAACATCAGTGAAATACTTTGAGGAGCGTGTGAACCTATTGAAGGAAGCTTGGGCAAAATTCGATCAAAAGGACTACGAGATCCGTGCGCGACAGGACCTGGATTTGACACACGAATACTTCACGAAGAACTACTACAACAACATAAAGACAGTAGTAGACCAATACATTGAGCTGTTTCAACAAGAACTGGATACTTTGCAGCAATCTCAACCCATCAATCGAGAAAAGGCTACCGAAGCATATCCCAATTCATCAGACATCTCAGCTAGCACGAACACCGCAACAACCAAAGGTGCCTCTATCATGCCTATCATCCGCAAACAAAGGGCAATGTTGGCCTCACTTGAAAATTGATTGGCCTCAATGGAAGCGCACGAGATAATTCACCGACACAATGTCTCACAGCAATGGAAAAACTATGGGACAACATCGAGGCTGCCAACTTTACGCTGTGGGAACTCCATGACGACCCTCAATCAGAAGGATACGATATGGCAGCCTACATCCAACTAGAAGAGAGGGTGATTGAACAACGTGGAGCACTAAAATCCTCTGTCATCATGCCAATAAGCAGCCCAACAAGTTCCGTCAAAATATCGGCACTTCAACTACCAAAAAGTGAGATCCCGAAATTTGATGGGAATTATCTGAAATGGCGTCTGTTTCATGATCTGTTTAATGAAATGATCCATAGACAGCCGATTCCAAACATCCAAAAACTATGGTATCTGAAAACTAATTTGACTGGAGACGCAGAAAAACTTGTCAGACATTTGACATTGACGGAGGAAAACTACCAAACGGCCTGGGACACATTGAAAGACCGATACAACAACGTGCGTCTCCTCACCACTAGCTTACTCGATAAGCTATTGGGGCAACCCAAGCATATGGAGCCGTCAGTTGCCGCAATAAAGGCATTTCACGACACCACCAAGGAATCATTAGCTGCCTTAACCAACATTGGCATCGCTACTGATTCTTGGGCTCCACTGCTGGTTCACCTTCTCATCAAAAAATTGGACCGAGCAACGCATCTATAGTACTCTTCGAGCAATCCCTGCAAAAGCCACGAGAACTTCCTTCGATACAGCAGCTGTTAACGTCACTGGAAGTCCGATTCCAGTCCTTGGAAGCGGTTGGCCAGAAAGAAAGAGGCAAAACGTTGACGGCAATGACCACCTCCACCAGTCAGCCAACCAAACAATGCATCGTGTGTAAGGGCATGGTGCACCCACTGTTTGCTTGCCCACAATTTAAACGATTGCCCGTCAGTGAGCGAGTGAAAGTCGTCAAAACAAACAACATGTGCTTCAATTGCCTAAAACAAAACCACACTGCAAATCCATGCGCATCAAGGACTTGCACAAAATGCAATAAGAAGCACAACTCATTGATACATATACCAAAAGATAGCAGCAGAAGCTTAACATCCACAAGTACCTGTAATCAAGAAGCAAAAAAGACCATTACGACGATGCCATCAACAGTCACATTAGCCACATCATCAAAGCCAAAAAGGGGATATGTGCTACTCAACACAGCTTGCGTTAAAATCAAGTCAAGAAATGGTAGAATGGTGGAATGACGAGCCTTGCTGGATTCCGGTTCACAGGTCAATCTGATCACAAAAAGATTGGCTAATCAGCTTCAAATACACCAAACAGGGACATCGGCAACGATCGAAGGAGCCGGCAACAAAAGAAAAACAATATAAAGACGCGCCTGCATAAGTCTAGAATCCAAGAATTCGGTGTTCAACATGCAATGTGAAGTGTTCATCTTACCAAAGATCATTTCGAACCAGCCATCCCAGGAGATAGACATCTCAGCGTGGTCTATCCCTCCAACCATCAATTTAGCCGACTCCCGCTTCTACCTTCCAGGAAATATCGATGTACTACTTGGAGCAGAGTATTATCATGCGTTTTTTATGGACGAAAAACTTTCGCTCGGAGACGGATTCCCAACGTTGCAAAACAGCGTCTTCGGCTGAACCATTTCATGAAAGATCGCTGCAGAAGACGGAAACTCCACTACATGTGCAATCTACACGGAAGAGGAACTGGCCAATCAGATTGAAAGGTTCTGGGCATTGGAAGAAGCAGAAGGAGACAAGTCAACACTTACAACCACAGAACGGCTTTGTGAAAATCATTTTGCACTCCACACAATCTGTGATAATGACGGACGATTCGTGGTGAAATTACCTTTCATCGACCCAGTCTCTAGATTAGGAGACTCTCAACACATGGCAACAAATCGTTTCCTGGCGCTAGAAAGACGTCTAGATAGAGACAACGAACTCAAGGAAAATTACACGAAATTCATGAGGGAATATGAAGCGTTGGGTCATATGACCAAGGTAAACAATTTAGTGTCACCACGCTATTTTATTCCGCACCACTGCATCCATCGACCCGAAAGCAGTTCCACAAAGTTGAGAGTAGTTTTTGATACTTCCGCCAGAACATCCACAGGCGTAGCAATGACATCATGCACACTGGGCCAGTTCTGCAAAGCGACTTATTCACCGTGCTGCTCCGCTTCCGACTCCTACGATTCGTATTTACAGCCGATATCGATCAACACTTCCGTATGATGCCAGACATCCAATGATTCTTCCTTACCATGATCCCTTGACAAAACTTCTAATGAAGTGCTTCCACGAAGAACACTCCCACTGCGGATCCCAGACGCTGGTAGCTCAAGTTCGGCAACGATTTTGGCCAATCAAAGCAAAAACAATGGCTCGATCAATTGTGCAGCATTGTGTTAGATGCACTCGAGCAAGGCCACAGTTATTCAAACAAGTAATGGGAGGCCTGCCAGCTGCAAGAACTGTACCAGCACGACCATTCATCAATGCAGGAGTGGACTTTGCAGGACCCTTCCGGATACACTTCAAACTCCGTGGGAAAAGGCCACATAAGGCTTATGTTGCTATATTTTGCTGCTTCAGCACAAAGGCTGTCCATATTGAACTAGCAAGTGATCTCACTACCGATGTCTTTCTGGGATGCTTAAAACGATTCATTGGGCGGCGAGGTCACTGTAGCAATTTATATTGTGACAATGCAACCAATTTCGTTGGAGCAAAAAACAAACTTGAAGAACTTTCCAATATTATTTACTCAGACATGGCAACAATGGAAATAAAGAGTATCTGCAGTAACAAGGGTATCCAATTTCATTTCATTCCTCCAAGGGCGCCTCACTTCGGAGGACTATGGGAAGCGGCGGTAAAGAGTGCCAAACAGTTGTTTGTAAGAGGAGCTTTAAATGCGTCACTAACCTATGAAGAGTTAGAAACCGTTATGATCGGAATTGAAGCCATCCTAAATTCACGACCACTGATTCCAGTCTCAAACGATCCGAACGATTTATGTTGTTTGACACCGGGACATTTTCTCATTGGAGAAGCGTTAACAGCGCAACCAGATGCTACTGCTACTGGAAATTAGTATCCCATATGAAACAAGAATTTTGGCGACGGTGGTCACAGGAATATCTCACCGAACTTCAAAGCAGAAACAAATGGAAGAAGCTCTGTCAAAATGTTGCACCTGGAACCATGGTAATCATCAAGGAAAATGGGATGCCCCCTCTAACATGGCCATTAGGAAGAATTGTGAAGGTCTATCCGGGTCCCGATAATATTGTTCGCGTCGCGGACGTGAAAACAAAAAATGACATCTTGAAAAGAGCTATTCATCGATTGGCACCTCTCCTTGCGGAGGATAACATAGCCGCAAGCACAAATGGAACAAATTACCTCACTTTACCGCGTGGAGAAGTCGCCAGCACAAGCAAAAGGAACACGAATTCACAATCTTCACAGGATGACCGAGAGATCGACGAACCACCATCTTGACATCTAAAAGTGTCAAACGGGCTAAAGGCGCAACTCTCCTGACAATCCTATTATGTCTGTTTTTCCCCGTCGCGTATGCCTCTTCAATAACCATTCAACCTATTGATACGACTCCGGGTGCATATTTCGAGAACATTGGTCCTGCTGGAATTATCACCAGTGAATGGAACTTAATCACATATTTCAACATGCAAACATATTGGAAAGAAGTAAAAATCATTGACTCATACAAACCGGCATTAACAAAAATGTGTCAGTGGATTCATCATGCACCAACATGTTCAGTGTTGTTAGCACAGTTCGAACAGCTATCGCGAGGTATACATTCTACAAATGAACTATTAAAATTCAACCCTTCAGCAAGAGCTAAGCGAGGTGCGATGAATGTAATCGGAAACATTGCTCGATCATTATTTGGTGTTCTCTATAACGAATATGCCGAACAAGCACCAAGGACGATTGACAAACTCGAAAAAAATGATGAATCACTACTATCAAGAATTGAAAATCAGACATCATTCTTAGTAAGTACCCTCAACATCATGAAGAGAAATCAACAAGAGATCGAACGTGAATTTGCAAGAGTGGAAGTCGCGATAAATGAAACAATCAACAGCTCATTTCCGAGAAAATAGGACAAACATTCCTAGAATTGACCCTTCAATCGATTATAGCATTGACCAATGTCAAACGGATTCAAGATTCTCTAATCGATATTTTAACCGACAACTGAAAACAGAAAAGCATGTCTCCTACATATCAGAAATCAACACATCTGACCTTAATCCGGAATCAGACGATCCAATCACCTCAATACCCCTCCACTACACTAAAAGGTATGTCTCCAAAGATCTGGACTTAGAATCAATTCGGCAGAATCTGGCAAACATCAAACATAATCTCCATACAGATGTACGCCCCCACGACATTCACCACTACACATTGGGATACGCATGTCTAATTATTATCATTCTCTTCATAATTATCGTCACCATGAAAAAACATCGGAAAACCAAGAAAGCCACCGAAACGAGTCGTGTTCTACCGCAACCGGTACGTGTCGTGTTGTACCGCAACCAGTCGTCGTGGGAACAGCACCAACCCGCCGACGTGCTGCGCCGGTGTCTGTTTGCAAGCAACGTCGCCGTGAGAACCGCTGACCACGCTGCATTATTTTCACATTTTATAATTTTGTATTTTTATAGTAATTTTCATTGTATTTGATATTTTCAAGTCTATGTATGCATGTAAAATTAGTATATAAGGAAGAAGTGTACTTAATAAAAGCTCTGTTAGCCTGACAACCTCAAATCCAGCGGTTTGCTTTCTACAAGTTCAAGTACTTGTAGGAATGAACAACTTGAGAAATATTCATTGACGCTCAACGCGCACCTGCTGAAATTTAAAGGGATACAACAAGTTCAAGTGGTTGTTGTATCAAACTAAATTCTCTAACAAATTCCTACAAGTTCAAGTGCCTGTAGGAATTACCAAATTGAGAACTAAACATTGGTGACCCCGACGTGATCGAGACTCCATCCAGCAGAATGACGTTCACAGCGCTTGTAGTATCTCAACAGGACATTGGAAATGAGATCCAACGAATCATCCGCAACTACAAAAAAGACTCTGCGGACAGGAAAACATCAGTGAAATACTTTGAAGAGCCTGTGAACCTATTGAAGGAAGCTTGGGCAAAATTCGATCAAAAGGACTACGAGATCCGTGCGCGACAGGACCTGGATTTGACACACGAATACTTCACGAAGGACTACTACAACAACATAAAGACAGTAGTAGACCAATACATTGAGCTGTTTCAACAAGAACTGGATACTTTGCAGCAATATCAACCCATCAATCGAGAAAAGGCTACCGAAGCATATCCCAATTCATCAGACATCTCAGCTAGCACGAACACCGCAACAACCAAAGGTGCCTCTATCATGCCTATCATCCGCAAACAAAGGGCAATGATGGCCTCACATGAAAGGTTGCTCAATGGAAGTGCAACGGAAATTCACCGACACAATGTCTCACAGCAATGGAAAAACTATGGGACAACATCGAGGCTGCCAACTTTACTCTGTGGGAACTCCATGACGACCCTCAATCAGAAGGATACGATATGGTAGCCTACATCCAACTAGAAGAGAGGGTGATTGAAAAAATTCCGTCAAAATATCGGCACTTCAACTACCAAAAAGTGAGATCCCGAAATTTGATGGGAATTATCTGAAATGGCGTCTGTTTCATGATCTGTTTAATGAAATGATCCATAGACAGCCGATTCCAAACATCCAAGAACTATGGTATCTGACAACTAATTCGACTGGCGACGCAGAAAAACTTGTCAGACATTTGACATTGACGGAGGAAAACTACCAAACGGCCTGGGACACATTGAAAGACCGATACAACAACGTGCGTCTCCTCACCACTAGCTTACTCGATAAGCTATTGGGGCAACCCAAGCATATGGAGCCGTCAGTTGCCGCAATAAAGGCATTTCATGACACCACCAAGGAATCATTAGCTGCCTTAATCAACATTGGTATCGCTACTGATTCTTGGGGTCCACTGCTGGTTTACCTTCTCATCAAAAAATTGGACCGAGCAACGCATCTATAGTACTCTTCGAGCAATCCCTGCAAAAGCCACGAGAACTTCCTTCGATACAGCAGCTGTTAACGTCACTGGAAGTCCGATTCCAGTCCTTGGAAGTGGTTGGCCAGAAAGAAAGAGGCAAAACGTTGACGGCAATGACCACCTCCACCAGTCAGCCAACCAAAAAATGCATCGTGTGTAAGGACATGGTGCACCCATTGTTTGCTTGCCCACAATTTAAACGATTGCCCGTCAGTGAGCGAGTGAAAGTCGTCAAAACAAACAACATGTGCTTCAATTGCCTAAAACAAAACCACACTGCAAATCCATGCGCATGAAGGACTTGCACAAAATGCAATAAGAAGCACAACTCATTGATGCATATACCAACAGATAGCAGCAGAAGCTTAACATCCACAAGTACCTGTAATCAAGAAGCAAAAAAGACCATTACGACGATGCCATCAACAGTCACATTAGCCACATCATCAAAGCCAAAAAGGGGATATGTGCTACTCAACACAGCTTGCTGGATTCCGGTTCACAGGTCAATCTGATCATAGAAAGATTGGCTAATCAGCTTCAAATACACCAAACAGGGACATCGGCAACGATCGAAGGAGTCGGCAACAAAAGAAAAACAATATAAAGACGCGCCTGCATAAGTCTAGAATCCAAGAATTCGGTGTTCAACATGCAATGTGAAGTGTTCATCTTACCAAAGATCATTTCGAACCAGCCATCCCAGGATATAGACATCTCAGCGTGGTCTATCCCTCCAACCATCAATTTAGCCGACTCCCGCTTCTACCTTCCAGGAAATATCGATGTACTACTTGGAGCAGAGTATTATCATGCGTTTTTTATGGACGAAAAACTTTCGCTCGGAGACGGATTCCCAACGTTGCAAAACAGCGTCTTCGGCTGGACCATTTCAGGAAAGATCGCTGCAGAAGACGGAAACTCCACTACATGTGCAATCTACACGGAAGAGGAACTGGCCAATCAGATTGAAAGGTTCTGGGCATTGGAAGAAGCAGAAGGAGACAAGTCAACACTCACAACCACAGAACGGCTTTGTGAAAATCATTTTGCACTCCACACAATCTGTGATAATGACGGACGATTCGTGGTGAAATTACCTTTCATCGACCCAGTCTCTAGATTAGGAGACTCTCAACACATGGCAACAAATCGTTTCCTGGCGCTAGAAAGACGTCTAGATAAAGACAACGAATGAAAATTACACGAAATTCATGAGGGAATATGAAGCGTTGGGTCATATGACCAAGGTAAACAATTTAGTGTCACCACGCTATTTTATTCCGCACCACTGCATCCATCGACCCGAAAGCAGTTCCACAAAGTTGAGGGTAGTTTTTGATGCTTCCGCCAGAACATCCACAGGCGTAGCATTAAATGACATCATGCACACTGGGCCAGTTCTGCAAAGCGACTTATTCACCGTGTTGCTCCGCTTCCGACTCCTACGATTCGTATTTACAGCCGATATCGAAAAAATGTACCGCCAAATTTGGGTACATCCTGACGACCGCCGATATCAACTCATTGTATGGAGGAAAAATAAGTCCGATGAGCTACAGCATTACCAGCTGAATACGGTCACGTACGGCACAAGAGCTGCACCATATTTGGCAATCAAATGTTTGTTGACATTAGCAACCAAGCACAAGGTCATCTATCCAAGCGGTGCCAAAGCAATCCAGGAGAACTTTTATGTCGATGATTGCTTGAGTGCTGCAAACAGCCTCGTGTTCGCACAAGAAACCAAGAGACAATTAATAGAGATTTTGCAAACTGCAGGCTGTAATCTACGGAAATGCTGTGCCAACCACCCGAAATTACTGTCAGACATTCCAGCAGAAAATAAAGAATCTTAACTTGATTTCACGGACGATGTCGATAGTGCAGTAAAAACTTTTGGACTTACATGGCTCCCGAAGGATGACAATTTCTGCATCAAGTTACATCTCAGTCAGCATCCTCGAACAACCGAGCGAACTATAGTGTCCGATGTGGCACGAATTTTTGATTCATTGGGCTTCCTGTCCCCTATCGTAGTAAGTGCCAAAAAATTAATTCAAGAGTTATGGCAAATCAAACTTTCCTGGGACGAGGCACTACTTAGCGGCACTACTTAGCAAGTGGATCGCATTTAGAGACAGCCTGCCAATGCTCAACGACACTACAATCGGCAGGCACGTATTCAACAATAACACCAAAACGTCTTTTCAACTTCATGGTTTTGCTGACGCGTCAGAAAAGGCATATGGCACAGCAATATATGTCCGATTCGTCAACGCAGATAAAACAATTGCCGTACGACTGCTATGCTCGAAATCGCGAGTAGCTCCGGTTAAACAACAAACCCTACCAAGGCTGGAACTCTGCGCAGCCGTCTTATGTGCGCAATTGATGCATCGAATTGTAAGCGAGTTGAAGTTTGGAGACGTAGCCATCTTCTTGTGGACGGACTCTGAAATCGTCTTGTCATGGATCAAATCAGGGTCAGCATCATTCCACACTTTCGTTGCAAACCGAGTCGCCACAATTCAACGATTAACACTGGCTGAACAATGGCGGCAAGTTTATAGCACCGAGGCAGTTTAAATCATGCAATATGTGGTTCTTTGGCCCGATCTTCCTCCATAAGAGATCGAACACGTGGTTATCCGAACAGCCCATCACCATTACGCCGGAGACAGACAACGAAAGAAACAAAGGGTTGCTGTCCTAAATATCACATCCAATGCTGCAGAGTACAGGCTGCACAGGATTAACCATCGGAATTCGTTTAACAACTTGATCCATATCATCACTTATGTTCAGCAGTTTCTTCGTCATACCAGAACCCCAAATATTCAACGAGCCAGCGACCTCATTCCGACCCCTCCAGAGTTAAGGCAGGTACTGTCAACGATTGTGCGCATCATGCAACGTTCAGAATTTGAAGAGGAATTCCAAGCACTAAATAAACGCACTCCAGTAAGCAAAACAAGTCAACTCAGCAGCCTCAACCCTTTCTTAGATGAGGAGGAGGTATTCTGCGTGTGGGTGGTCGCATAGAGTCATCAACACTTCCGTATGATGCCAGACATCCAATGATTCTTCCTTAAAATGATCCCTTGACAAAACTTCTAATGAAGTGCTTCCACGAAGAAAACTCCCACTGCGGATCCCAGACGCTGGTAGCTCAAGTTCGGCAACGATTTTGGCCAATCAAAGCAAAAACAATGGCTCGATCAATTGTGCAGCATTGTGTTAGATGCACTCGAGCAAGGCCACAGTTATTCAAACAAGTAATGGGAGGCCTGCCAGCTGCAAGAACTGTACCAGCACGACCATTCATCAATGCAGGAGTGGACTTTGCAGGACCCTTCCGGATACACTTCAAACTCCGTGGGAAAAGGCCACATAAGGCTTATGTTGCTATATTTTTCTGCTTCAGCACAAAGGCTGTCCATATTGAATTAGCAAGTGATCTCACTACCGATGCCTTTCTGGCATGCTTATAACGATTCATTGGGCGGCGAGGTCACTGTAGCAATTTATATTGTGACAATGCAACCAATTTCGTTGGAGCAAAAAACAAACTTGAAGAACTTTCCAATATTATTTACTCAGACATGGCAACAATGGCAATAAAGAGTATCTGCAGTAACAAGGGTATCCAATTTCATTTCATTCCTCCAAGGGCGCCTCACTTCGGAGGACTATGGGAAGCGGTGGTGAGTGCCAAACAGTTGTTTGTAAGAGGAGCTTCAAATGCGTCATTAACCTATGAAGAGTTAGAAACCGTTATGATCGGAATTGAAGCCATCCTCAGTTCACGACCACTGATTCCAGTCTCAAACAATCCGAACGATTTAAGTTGTTTGACACCGGGACATTTTCTCATTGGAGAAGCGTTAACAGCGCAACCAGATGCTACTGCCTCATCCACAAAGATTTCGCTAGTGACAAGATGGAAATTAGTATCCCATATGAAACAAGAATTTTGGCGACGGTGGTCACAGGAATATCTCACCGAACTTCAAAGCAGAAACAAATGGAAGGAGCTCTGTCAAAATGTTGCACCTGGAACCATGGTAATCATCAAGGAAGATGGGATGCCCCCTCTAACATGGCCATTAGGAAGAATTGTGAAGGTCTATCCGGGTCCCGATAATATTGTTCTCGTCGCGGACGTGAAAACAAAAAATGGCATCTTGAAAAGAGCTATTCATCGATTGGCACCTCTCATTGCGGAGGATAACATACCCGCAAGCACAAATGGAACAAATTACCTCACTTCACCGCGGGGTATACATTCTACAAATGAACTCTTAAAATTCAACCCTTCAGCAAGAGCTAAGCGAGGTGCGATGAATGTAATCGGAAACATTGCTCGATCGTTATTTGGTGTTCTCGATTACGAATATGCCGAACAAGCACCAAGGACGATTGACAAACTCGAACAAAATGATGAATCACTACTATCAAGAATTGAAAATCAGACATCATTCTTAGATAGTACCCTCAACATCATGAAGAGAAATCAACAAGAGATCGAACGTGAATTTGCAAGAGTGGAAGTCGCGATAAATGAAACAATCAACAGCTCAATTCCGAGAAAATAGGACAAAACATTCCTAGAATTGAGCCTTCAATCGATTCTAGCATTGACCAATGTCAAACGGATTCAAGATTCTCTAATCGATATTTTAACCGACAACTGAAAACAGAAAAGCATGTCTCCTACATATCAGAAATCAACACAACTGACCTTAATCCGGAATCAGACGATCCAATCACCTCAATACCCCTCCACTACACCAAAAGGTATGTCTCCAAAGATCTGGACTTAGAATCAATTCGGCAGAATCTGGCAAACATCAAACACAATCTCCATACAGATGTACGCCCCCACGACATTCACCACTACACATTGGGATACGCATGTCTAATTATTATCATTCTCTTCATAATTATCGTCACCATGAAAAAACTTCGGAAAATCAAGAAAGCCACCGAAACGAGTCGTGTTCTACCGCAACCGGTACGTGTCGTGTTGTACCGCAACCAGTCGTCGTGGGAACAGCACCAACCCGCCTACGTGCTGCGCCGGTGTCTGTTTGCAAGCAACGTCGCCGTGAGAACCGCTGACCACGCTGAATTATTTTCACATTTTATAATTTTGTATTTTTATAGTAATTTTCATTGTATTTGATATTTTCAAGTCTTTGTATGCATGTAAAATTAGTATATAAGGAAGAAGTGTACTTAATAAAAGCTCTGTTAGCCTGACAACCTCAAATCCAGCGGTTTGCTTTCTACAAGTTCAAGTACTTGTAGGAATTAACAACTTGAGAAATATTCATTGACGCTCAACGCGCACCTGCTGAAATTTAAAGGGATACAACAAGTTCAAGTGGTTGTTGTATCAATCTAAATTCTCTAACAAATTCCTACAAGTTCAAGTGCCTGTAGGAATTACCAAATTGAGAACTAAACATTGGTGACCCCGAAGTGATCGAGACTCCATCCAGCAGAATGACGTTCACAGCGCTTGTAGTATCTCAACAGGACATTGGAAATGAGATCCAACGAGTCATCCGCAACTACAAAAAAGGCTCTGCGGACAGGAAAACATCAGTGAAATACTTTGAAGAGCGTGTGAACCTATTGAAGGAAGCTTGGGCAAAATTCGATCAAAAGGACTACGAGATCCGTGCGCGACAGGACCTGGATTTGACACACGAATACTTCACGAAGGACTACTACAACAACATGAAGACAGTAGTAGACCAATACATTGAGCTGTTTCAACAAGAACTGGATACTTTGCAGCAATCTCAACCCATCAATCGAGAAAAGGCTACCGAAGCATATCCCAATTCATCAGACATCTCAGCTAGCACGAACACCGCAACAACACTAAGGTGCCTCTATCATGCCTATCATCCGCAAACAAAGGGCAATGATGGCCTCACATGAAAGGTTGCTCAATGGAAGTGCAATGGAAATTCACCGACACAATGTCTCACAGCAATGGAAAAACTATGGGACAACATCGAGGCTGCCAACTTTACGCTGTGGGAACTCCATGACGACCCTCAATCAGAAGGATACGATATGGCAGCCTACATCCAACTAGAAGAGAGGGTGATTGAACAACGTGGAGCACTAAAATCCTCTGTCATCATGCCAGTAAGCAGCCCAACAAATACCGTCAAAATATCGGCACTTCAACTACCAAAAAGTGAGATCCCGAAATTTGATGGGAATTATCTGAAATGGCGTCTGTTTCATGATCTGTTTAATGGAATGATCCATAGACAGTCGATTCCAAACATCAAAAAACTATGGTATCTGAAAGCTAATTTGACTGGCGATGCAGAAAAACTTGTCAGACATTTGACATTGACGGAGGAAAACTACCAAACGGCCTGGGACACATTGAAAGACCGATACAACAACGTGCGTCTCCTCACCACTAGCTTACTCGATAAGCTATTGGGGCAACCCAAGCATATGGAGCCGTCAGTTGCCGCAATAAAGGCATTTCATGACACCACCAAGGAATCATTAGCTGCCTTAACCAACATTGGCATCACTACTGATTCTTGGGGTCCACTGCTGGTTCACCTTCTCATCAAAAAATTGGACCGAGCAACGCATCTATAGTACTCTTCGAGCAATCCCTGCAAAAGCCACGAGAACTTCCTTCGATACAGCAGCTGTTAACGTCACTGGAAGTCCGATTCCAGTCCTTGGAAGCGGTTGGCCAGAAAGAAAGAGGCAAAACGTTGACGGCAATGACCACCTCCACCAGTCAGCCAACCAAAAAAATGCATCGTGTGTAAGGACATGGTGCACCCACTGTTTGCTTGCCCATAATTTAAACGATTGCCCGTCAGTGAGCGAGTGAAAGTCGTCAAAACAAACAACATGTGCTTCAATTGCCTAAAACAAAACCACACTGCAAATCCATGCGCATCAAGGACTTGCACAAAATGCAATAAGAAGCACAACTCATTGATGCATATACCAACAGATAGCAGCAGAAGCTTAACATCCACAAGTACCTGTAATCAAGAAGCAAAAAAGACCATTACGACGATGCCATCAACAGTCACATTAGCCACATCATCAAAGCCAAAAAGGGGATATGTGCTACTCAACACAGCTTGCGTTAAAATCAAGTCAAGAAATGGTAGAATGGTGGAATGACGAGCCTTGCTGGATTCCGGTTCACAGGTCAATCTGATCACAGAAAGATTGGCTAATCAGCTTCAAATACACCAAACAGGGACATCGGCAACGATCGAAGGAGTCGGCAATAAAAGAAAAACAATATAAAGACGCGCCTGCATAAGTCTAGAATCCAAGAATTCGGTGTTCAACATGCAATGTGAAGTGTTCATCTTACCAAAGATCATTTCGAACCAGCCATCCCAGGAGATAGACATCTCAGCGTGGTCTATCCCTCCAACCATCAATTTAGCCGACTCCCGCTTCTACCTTCCAGGAAATATCGATGTACTACTTGGAGCAGAGTATTATCATGCGTTTTTTATGGACGAAAAACTTTCGCTCGGAGACGGATTCCCAACGTTGCAAAACAGCGTCTTCGGCTGGACCATTTCAGGAAAGATCGCTGCAGAAGACGGAAAATCCACTACATGTGCAATCTACACGGAAGAGGAACTGGCCAATCAGATTGAAAGGTTCTGGGCATTGGAAGAAGCAGAAGGAGACAAGTCAACACTCACAACCACAGAACGGCTTTGTGAAAATCATTTTGCACTCCACACAATCTGTGATAATGACGGACGATTCGTGGTGAAATTACCTTTCATCGACCCAGTCTCTAGATTAGGAGACTCTCAACACATGGCAACAAATCGTTTCCTGGCGCTAGAAAGACGTCTAGATAAAGACAACGAACTCAAGGAAAATTTCACGAAATTCATGAGGGAATATGAAGCGTTGGGTCATATGACCAAGGTAAACAATTTAGTGTCACCACGCTATTTTATTCCGCACCACTGCATCCAGCGACCCGAAAGCAGTTCCACAAAGTTGAGGGTAGTTTTTGATGCTTCCGCCAGAACATCCACAGGCGTAGCATTAAATGACATCATGCACACTGGGCCAGTTCTGCAAAGCGACTTATTCACCGTGTTGCTCCGCTTCCGACTCCTACGATTCGTATTTACAGCCGATATCGAAAAAATTTACCGCCAAATTTGGGTACATCCTGACGATCGCCGATATCAACTCATTGTATGGAGGAAAAATAAGTCCGATGAGCTACAGCATTACCAGCTGAATACGGTCACGTACGGCACAAGAGCTGCACCATATTTGGCAATCAAATGTTTGTTGACATTAGCAACCAAGCACAAGGTCATCTATCCAAGCGGTGCCAAAGCAATCCAGGAGAACTTTTATGTCGATGATTGCTTGAGTGCTGCAAGCAGCCTCGTGGTCGCACAAGAAACCAAGAGACAATTAATAGAGATTTTGCAAACTGCAGGCTGTAATCTACGGAAATGCTGTGCCAACCACCCGAAATTACTGTCAGACATTCCAGCAGAAAATAAAGAATCTTAACTTGATTTCACGGACGATGTCGACAGTGCAGTAAAAACTTTTGGACTTACATGGCTCCCGAAGGATGACAATTTCTGCATCAAGTTACATCTCAGTCAGCATCCTCGAACAACCGAGCGAACTATAGTGTCCGATGTGGCACGAATTTTTGATTCATTGGGCTTCCTGTCCCCTATCGTAGTAAGTGCCAAAAAATTAATTCAGGAGTTATGGCAAATCAAACTTTCCTGGGACGAGGCACTACTTAGCGGCACTACTTAGCAAGTGGATCGCATTTAGAGACAGCCTGCCAATGCTCAACGACACTACAATCGGCAGGCACGTATTCAACAATAACACCAAAACGTCTTTTCAACTTCATGGTTTTGCTGACGCGTCAGAAAAGGCATATGGCACAGCAATATATGTCCGATTCGTCAACGCAGATAAAACAATTGCCGTACGACTGCTATGCTCGAAATCGCGAGTAGCTCCGGTTAAACAACAAACCCTACCAAGGCTGGAACTCTGCGCAGCCGTCTTATGTGCGCAATTGATGCATCGAATAGTAAGCGAGTTGAAGTTTAGAGACGTAGCCATCTTCTTGTGGACGGACTCTGAAATCGTCTTGTCATGGATCAAATCAGCGTCAGCATCATTCCACACTTTCGTTGCAAACCGAGTCGCCACAATTCAACGATTAACACTGGCTGAACAATGGCGGCAAGTTTATAGCACCGAGGCAGTTTAAATCATGCAATATGTGGTTCTTTGGCCCGATCTTCCTCCATAAGAGAACGAACACGTGGTTATCCGAACAGCCCATCACCATTACGCCGGAGACAGACAACGAAAGAAACGAAGGGTTGCTGTCCTAAATATCACATCCAACGCTGCAGAGTACATGCTGCACAGGATTAACCATCGGAATTCGTTTAACAACTTGATCCATATCATCACTTATGTTCAGCAGTTTCTTCGTCATACCAGAACCCCAAATATTCAACGAGCCAGCGACCTCATTGCGACCCCTCAAGAGTTAAGGCAGGCACTGTCAACGATTGTGCGCATCATGCAACGTTCAGAATTTGAAGAGGAATTCCAAGCACTAAATAAACGCACTCCAGTAAGCAAAACAAGTCAACTCAGCAGCCTCAACCCTTTCTTAGATGAGGAGGGTATTCTGCGTGTGGGTGGTCGCATAGAGTCATCAACACTTCCGTATGATGCCAGACATCCAATGATTCTTCCTTACAATGATCCCTTGACAAAACTTCTAATGAAGTGCTTCCACGAAGAAAACTCCCACTGCGGATCCCAGACGCTGGTAGCTCAAGTTCGGCAACGATTTTGGCCAATCAAAGCAAAAACAATGGCTCGATCAATTGTGCAGCATTGTGTTAGATGCACTCGAGCAAGGCCACAGTTATTCAAACAAGTAATGGGAGGCCTGCCAGCTGCAAGAACTGTACCAGCACGACCATTCATCAATGCAGGAGTGGACTTTGCAGGACCCTTCCGGATACACTTCAAACTCCGTGGGAAAAGGCCACATAAGGCTTATGTTGCTATATTTTTCTGCTTCAGCACAAAGGCTGTCCATATTGAATTAGCAAGTGATCTCACTACCGATGCCTTTCTGGCATGCTTAAAACGATTCATTGGGCGGCGAGGTCACTGTAGCAATTTATATTGTGACAATGCAACCAATTTCGTTGGAGCAAAAAACAAACTTTAAGAACTTTCCAATATTATTTACTCAGACATGGCAACAATGGCAATAAAGAGTATCTGCAGTAACAAGGGTATCCAATTTCATTTCATTCCTCCAAGGGCGCCTCACTTCGGAGGACTATGGGAAGCGGCGGTGAGTGCCAAACAGTTGTTTGTAAGAGGAGCTTCAAATGCGTCATTAACCTATGAAGAGTTAGAAACCGTTATGATCGGAATTGAAGCCATCCTCAATTCACGACCACTGATTCCAGTCTCAAACGATCCGAACGATTTAAGTTGTTTGACACCGGGACATTTTCTCATTGGAGAAGCGTTAACAGCGCAACCAGATGCTACTGCCTCATCCACAAAGATTTCGCTAGTGACAAGATGGAAATTAGTATCCCATATGAAACAAGAATTTTGGCGACGGTGGTCACAGGAATATCTCACCGAACTTCAAAGCAGAAACAAATGGAAGGAGCTCTGTCAAAATGTTGCACCTGGAACCATGGTAATCATCAAGGAAGATGGGATGCCCCCTCTAACATGGCCATCAGGAAGAATTGTGAAGGTCTATCCGGGTCCCGATAATATTGTTCGCGTCGCGGACGTGAAAACAAAAAATGGCATCTTGAAAAGAGCTATTCATCGATTAGCACCTCTCATTGCGGAGGATAACATACCCGCAAGCACAAATGGAACAAATTACCTCACTTCACCGCGGGGTATACATTCTACAAATGAACTCTTAAAATTCAACCCTTCAGCAAGAGCTAAGCGAGGTGCGATGAATGTAATCGGAAACATTGCTCGATCGTTAATTGGTGTTCTCGATTACGAATATGCCGAACAAGCACCAAGGACGATTGACAAACTCGAACAAAATGATGAATCACTACTATCAAGAATTGAAAATCAGACATCATTCTTAGATAGTACCCTCAACATCATGAAGAGAAATCAACAAGAGATCGAACGTGAATTTGCAAGAGTGGAAGTCGCGATAAATGAAACAATCAACAGCTCAATTCCGAGAAAATAGGACAAAACATTCCTAGAATTGAGCCTTCAATCGATTCTAGCATTGACCAATGTCAAACGGATTCAAGATTCTCTAATCGATATTTTAACCGACAACTGAAAACAGAAAAGCATGTCTTCTACATATCAGAAATCAACACAACTGACCTTAATCCGGAATCAGACGATCCAATCACCTCAATACCCCTCCTACACCAAAAGGTATGTCTCCAAATATCTGGACTTAGAATCAATTCGGCAGAATCTGGCAAACATCAAACACAATCTCCATACAGATGTACGCCCCCACGACATTCACCACTACACATTGGGATACGCATGTCTAATTATTATCATTCTCTTCATAATTATCGTCACCATGAAAAAACATCGGAAAATCAAGAAAGCCACCGAAACGAGTCGTGTTCTACCGCAACCGGTACGTGTCGTGTTGTACCGCAACCAGTCGTCGTGGGAACAGCACCAACCCGCCGACGTGCTGCGCCGGTGTCTGTTTGCAAGCAACGTCGCCGTGAGAACCGCTAACCACGCTGAATTATTTTCACATTTTATAATTTTGTATTTTTATAGTAATTTTCATTGTATTTGATATTTTCAAGTCTATGTATGCATGTAAAATTAGTATATAAGGAAGAAGTGTACTTAATAAAAGCTCTGTTAGCCTGACAACCTCAAATCCAGCGGTTTGCTTTCTACAAGTTCAAGTACTTGTAGGAATGAACAACTTGAGAAATATTCATTGACGCTCAACGCGCACCTGCTGAAATTTAAAGGGATACAACAAGTTCAAGTGGTTGTTGTATCAATCTAAATTCTCTAACAAATTCCTACAAGTTCAAGTGCCTGTAGGAATTACCAAATTGAGAACTAAACATTGGTGACCCCGACGTGATCGAGACTCCATCCAGCAGAATGACGTTCACAGCGCTTGTAGTATCTCAACAGGACATTGGAAATGAGATCCAACGAGTCATCCGCAACTACAAAAAAGGCTCTGCGGACAGGAAAACATCAGTGAAATACTTTGAAGAGCGTGTGAACCTATTGAAGGAAGCTTGGGCAAAATTCGATCAAAAGGACTACGAGATCCGTGCGCGACAGGACCTGGATTTGACACAAGAATACTTCACGAAGGACTACTACAACAACATAAAGACAGGAGTAGACCAATACATTGAGCTGTTTCAACAAGAACTGGATACTTTGCAGCAATCTTAACCCATCAATCGAGAAAAGGCTACCGAAGCATATCCCAATTCATCAGACATCTCAGCTAGCACGAACACCGCAACAACACTAAGGTGCCTCTATCATGCCTATCATCCGCAAACAAAGGGCAATGATGGCCTCACATGAAAGGTTGCTCAATGGAAGTGCAATGGAAATTCACCGACACAATGTCTCACAGCAATGGAAAAACTATGGGACAACATCGAGGCTGCCAACTTTACGCTGTGGGAACTCCATGACGACCCTCAATCAGAAGGATACGATATGGCAGCCTACATCCAACTAGAAGAGAGGGTGATTGAACACGGTGGAGCACTAAAATCCTCTGTCATCATGCCAGTAAGTAGCCCAACAAATACCGTCAAAATATCGGCACTTCAACTACCAAAAAGTGAGATCCCGAAATTTGACGGGAATTATCTGAAATGGCGTCTGTTTCATGATCTGTTTAATGAAATGATCCATAGACAGTCGATTCCAAACATCCAAAAACTATGGTATCTGAAAACTAATTTGACTGGCGACGCAGAAAAACTTGTCAGACATTTGACATTGACGGAGGAAAACTACCAAACGGCCTGGGACACATTGAAAGACCGATACAACAACGTGCGTCTCCTCACCACTAGCTTACTCGATAAGCTATTGGGGCAACCCAAGCATATGGAGCCGTCAGTTGCCGCAATAAAGGCATTTGATGACACCACCAAGGAATCATTAGCTGCCTTAACCAACATTGGCATCGCTACTGATTCTTGGGGCCCACTGCTGGTTCACCTTCTCATCAAAAAATTGGACCGAGCAACGCATCTATAGTACTCTTCGAGCAATCCCTGCAAAAGCCACGAGAACTTCCTTCGATACAGCAGCTGTTAACGTCACTGGAAGTCCGATTCCAGTCCTTGGAAGCGGTTGGCCAGAAAGAAAGAGGCAAAACGTTGACGGCAATGACCACCTCCACCACTCAGCCAACCAAAAAAATTCATCGTGTGTAAGGACATGGTGCACCCACTGTTTGCTTGCCCATAATATAAACGACTGCCCGTCAGTGAGCGAGTGAAAGTCGTCAAAACAAACAACATGTGCTTCAATTGCCTAAAACAAAACCACACTGCAAATCCATGCGCATCAAGGACTTGCACAAAATGCAATAAGAAGCACAACTCATTGATGCATATACCAACAGATAGCAGCAGAAGCTTAACATCCACAAGTACCTGTAATCAAGAAGCAAAAAAGACCATTACGACGATGCCATCAACAGTCACATTAGCCACATCATCAAAGCCAAAAAGGGGATATGTGCTACTCAACACAGCTTGCGTTAAAATCAAGTCAAGAAATGGTAGAATGGTGGAATGACGAGCCTTGCTGGATTCCGGTTCACAGGTCAATCTGATCACAGAAAGATTGGCTAATCAGCTTCAAATACACCAAACAGGGACATCGGCAACGATCGAAGGAGTCGGCAATAAAAGAAAAACAATATAAAGACGCGCCTGCATAAGTCTAGAATCCAAGAATTCGGTGTTCAACATGCAATGTGAAGTGTTCATCTTACCAAAGATCATTTCGAACCAGCCATCCCAGGAGATAGACATCTCAGCGTGGTCTATCCCTCCAACCATCAATTTAGCCGACTCCCGCTTCTACCTTCCAGGAAATATCGATGTACTACTTGGAGCAGAGTATTATCATGCGTTTTTTATGGACGAAAAACTTTCGCTTGGAGACGGATTCCCAACGTTGCAAAACAGCGTCTTCGGCTGGACCATTTCAGGAAAGATCGCTGCAGAAGACGGAAACTCCACTACATGTGCAATCTACACGGAAGAGGAACTGGCCAATCAGATTGAAAGGTTCTGGGCATTGGAAGAAGCAGAAGGAGACAAGTCAACACTCACAACCACAGAACGGCTTTGTGAAAATCATTTTGCACTCCACACAATCTGTGATAATGACGGACGATTCGTGGTGAAATTACCTTTCATCGACCCAGTCTCTAGATTAGGAGACTCTCAACACATGGCAACAAATCGTTTCCTGGCGCTAGAAAGACGTCTAGATAAAGACAACGAATGAAAATTACACGAAATTCATGAGGGAATATGAAGCGTTGGGTCATATGACCAAGGTAAACAATTTAGTGTCACCACGCTATTTTATTCCGCACCACTGCATCCATCGACCCGAAAGCAGTTCCACAAAGTTGAGGGTAGTTTTTGATGCTTCCGCCAGAACATCCACAGGCGTAGCATTAAATGACATCATGCACACTGGGCCAGTTCTGCAAAGCGACTTATTCACCGTGTTGCTCCGCTTCCGACTCCTACGATTCGTATTTACAGCCGATATCGAAAAAATGTACCGCCAAATTTGGGTACATCCTGACGACCGCCGATATCAACTCATTGTATGGAGGAAAAATAAGTCCGATGAGCTACAGCATTACCAGCTGAATACGGTCACGTACGGCACAAGAGCTGCACCATATTTGGCAATCAAATGTTTGTTGACATTAGCAACCAAGCACAAGGTCATCTATCCAAGCGGTGCCAAAGCAATCCAGGAGAACTTTTATGTCGATGATTGCTTGAGTGCTGCAAACAGCCTCGTGGTCGCACAAGAAACCAAGAGACAATTAATAGAGATTTTGCAAACTGCAGGCTGTAATCTACGGAAATGCTGTGCCAACCACCCGAAATTACTGTCAGACATTCCAGCAGAAAATAAAGAATCTTAACTTGATTTCACGGACGATGTCGATAGTGCAGTAAAAACTTTTGGACTTACATGGCTCCCGAAGGATGACAATTTCTGCATCAAGTTACATCTCAGTCAGCATCCTCGAACAACCGAGCGAACTATAGTGTCCGATGTGGCACGAATTTTTGATTCATTGGGCTTCCTGTCCCCTATCGTAGTAAGTGCCAAAAAATTAATTCAAGAGTTATGGCAAATCAAACTTTCCTGGGACGAGGCACTACTTAGCGGCACTACTTAGCAAGTGGATCGCATTTAGAGACAGCCTGCCAATGCTCAACGACACTACAATCGGCAGGCACGTATTCAACAATAACACCAAAACGTCTTTTCAACTTCATGGTTTTGCTGACGCGTCAGAAAAGGCATATGGCACAGCAATATATGTCCGATTCGTCAACGCAGATAAAACAATTGCCGTACGACTGCTATGCTCGAAATCGCGAGTAGCTCCGGTTAAACAACAAACCCTACCAAGGCTGGAACTCTGCGCAGCCGTCTTATGTGCGCAATTGATGCATCGAATTGTAAGCGAGTTGAAGTTTGGAGACGTAGCCATCTTCTTGTGGACGGACTCTGAAATCGTCTTGTCATGGATCAAATCAGGGTCAGCATCATTCCACACTTTCGTTGCAAACCGAGTCGCCACAATTCAACGATTAACACTGGCTGAACAATGGCGGCAAGTTTATAGCACCGAGGCAGTTTAAATCATGCAATATGTGGTTCTTTGGCCCGATCTTCCTCCATAAGAGATCGAACACGTGGTTATCCGAACAGCCCATCACCATTACGCCGGAGACAGACAACGAAAGAAACAAAGGGTTGCTGTCCTAAATATCACATCCAATGCTGCAGAGTACAGGCTGCACAGGATTAACCATCGGAATTCGTTTAACAACTTGATCCATATCATCACTTATGTTCAGCAGTTTCTTCGTCATACCAGAACCCCAAATATTCAACGAGCCAGCGACCTCATTCCGACCCCTCCAGAGTTAAGGCAGGTACTGTCAACGATTGTGCGCATCATGCAACGTTCAGAATTTGAAGAGGAATTCCAAGCACTAAATAAACGCACTCCAGTAAGCAAAACAAGTCAACTCAGCAGCCTCAACCCTTTCTTAGATGAGGAGGAGGTATTCTGCGTGTGGGTGGTCGCATAGAGTCATCAACACTTCCGTATGATGCCAGACATCCAATGATTCTTCCTTAAAATGATCCCTTGACAAAACTTCTAATGAAGTGCTTCCACGAAGAAAACTCCCACTGCGGATCCCAGACGCTGGTAGCTCAAGTTCGGCAACGATTTTGGCCAATCAAAGCAAAAACAATGGCTCGATCAATTGTGCAGCATTGTGTTAGATGCACTCGAGCAAGGCCACAGTTATTCAAACAAGTAATGGGAGGCCTGCCAGCTGCAAGAACTGTACCAGCACGACCATTCATCAATGCAGGAGTGGACTTTGCAGGACCCTTCCGGATACACTTCAAACTCCGTGGGAAAAGGCCACATAAGGCTTATGTTGCTATATTTTTCTGCTTCAGCACAAAGGCTGTCCATATTGAATTAGCAAGTGATCTCACTACCGATGCCTTTCTGGCATGCTTATAACGATTCATTGGGCGGCGAGGTCACTGTAGCAATTTATATTGTGACAATGCAACCAATTTCGTTGGAGCAAAAAACAAACTTGAAGAACTTTCCAATATTATTTACTCAGACATGGCAACAATGGCAATAAAGAGTATCTGCAGTAACAAGGGTATCCAATTTCATTTCATTCCTCCAAGGGCGCCTCACTTCGGAGGACTATGGGAAGCGGTGGTGAGTGCCAAACAGTTGTTTGTAAGAGGAGCTTCAAATGCGTCATTAACCTATGAAGAGTTAGAAACCGTTATGATCGGAATTGAAGCCATCCTCAGTTCACGACCACTGATTCCAGTCTCAAACAATCCGAACGATTTAAGTTGTTTGACACCGGGACATTTTCTCATTGGAGAAGCGTTAACAGCGCAACCAGATGCTACTGCCTCATCCACAAAGATTTCGCTAGTGACAAGATGGAAATTAGTATCCCATATGAAACAAGAATTTTGGCGACGGTGGTCACAGGAATATCTCACCGAACTTCAAAGCAGAAACAAATGGAAGGAGCTCTGTCAAAATGTTGCACCTGGAACCATGGTAATCATCAAGGAAGATGGGATGCCCCCTCTAACATGGCCATTAGGAAGAATTGTGAAGGTCTATCCGGGTCCCGATAATATTGTTCTCGTCGCGGACGTGAAAACAAAAAATGGCATCTTGAAAAGAGCTATTCATCGATTGGCACCTCTCATTGCGGAGGATAACATACCCGCAAGCACAAATGGAACAAATTACCTCACTTCACCGCGGGGTATACATTCTACAAATGAACTCTTAAAATTCAACCCTTCAGCAAGAGCTAAGCGAGGTGCGATGAATGTAATCGGAAACATTGCTCGATCGTTATTTGGTGTTCTCGATTACGAATATGCCGAACAAGCACCAAGGACGATTGACAAACTCGAACAAAATGATGAATCACTACTATCAAGAATTGAAAATCAGACATCATTCTTAGATAGTACCCTCAACATCATGAAGAGAAATCAACAAGAGATCGAACGTGAATTTGCAAGAGTGGAAGTCGCGATAAATGAAACAATCAACAGCTCAATTCCGAGAAAATAGGACAAAACATTCCTAGAATTGAGCCTTCAATCGATTCTAGCATTGACCAATGTCAAACGGATTCAAGATTCTCTAATCGATATTTTAACCGACAACTGAAAACAGAAAAGCATGTCTCCTACATATCAGAAATCAACACAACTGACCTTAATCCGGAATCAGACGATCCAATCACCTCAATACCCCTCCACTACACCAAAAGGTATGTCTCCAAAGATCTGGACTTAGAATCAATTCGGCAGAATCTGGCAAACATCAAACACAATCTCCATACAGATGTACGCCCCCACGACATTCACCACTACACATTGGGATACGCATGTCTAATTATTATCATTCTCTTCATAATTATCGTCACCATGAAAAAACTTCGGAAAATCAAGAAAGCCACCGAAACGAGTCGTGTTCTACCGCAACCGGTACGTGTCGTGTTGTACCGCAACCAGTCGTCGTGGGAACAGCACCAACCCGCCTACGTGCTGCGCCGGTGTCTGTTTGCAAGCAACGTCGCCGTGAGAACCGCTGACCACGCTGAATTATTTTCACATTTTATAATTTTGTATTTTTATAGTAATTTTCATTGTATTTGATATTTTCAAGTCTTTGTATGCATGTAAAATTAGTATATAAGGAAGAAGTGTACTTAATAAAAGCTCTGTTAGCCTGACAACCTCAAATCCAGCGGTTTGCTTTCTACAAGTTCAAGTACTTGTAGGAATTAACAACTTGAGAAATATTCATTGACGCTCAACGCGCACCTGCTGAAATTTAAAGGGATACAACAAGTTCAAGTGGTTGTTGTATCAATCTAAATTCTCTAACAAATTCCTACAAGTTCAAGTGCCTGTAGGAATTACCAAATTGAGAACTAAACATTGGTGACCCCGAAGTGATCGAGACTCCATCCAGCAGAATGACGTTCACAGCGCTTGTAGTATCTCAACAGGACATTGGAAATGAGATCCAACGAGTCATCCGCAACTACAAAAAAGGCTCTGCGGACAGGAAAACATCAGTGAAATACTTTGAAGAGCGTGTGAACCTATTGAAGGAAGCTTGGGCAAAATTCGATCAAAAGGACTACGAGATCCGTGCGCGACAGGACCTGGATTTGACACACGAATACTTCACGAAGGACTACTACAACAACATGAAGACAGTAGTAGACCAATACATTGAGCTGTTTCAACAAGAACTGGATACTTTGCAGCAATCTCAACCCATCAATCGAGAAAAGGCTACCGAAGCATATCCCAATTCATCAGACATCTCAGCTAGCACGAACACCGCAACAACACTAAGGTGCCTCTATCATGCCTATCATCCGCAAACAAAGGGCAATGATGGCCTCACATGAAAGGTTGCTCAATGGAAGTGCAATGGAAATTCACCGACACAATGTCTCACAGCAATGGAAAAACTATGGGACAACATCGAGGCTGCCAACTTTACGCTGTGGGAACTCCATGACGACCCTCAATCAGAAGGATACGATATGGCAGCCTACATCCAACTAGAAGAGAGGGTGATTGAACAACGTGGAGCACTAAAATCCTCTGTCATCATGCCAGTAAGCAGCCCAACAAATACCGTCAAAATATCGGCACTTCAACTACCAAAAAGTGAGATCCCGAAATTTGATGGGAATTATCTGAAATGGCGTCTGTTTCATGATCTGTTTAATGGAATGATCCATAGACAGTCGATTCCAAACATCAAAAAACTATGGTATCTGAAAGCTAATTTGACTGGCGATGCAGAAAAACTTGTCAGACATTTGACATTGACGGAGGAAAACTACCAAACGGCCTGGGACACATTGAAAGACCGATACAACAACGTGCGTCTCCTCACCACTAGCTTACTCGATAAGCTATTGGGGCAACCCAAGCATATGGAGCCGTCAGTTGCCGCAATAAAGGCATTTCATGACACCACCAAGGAATCATTAGCTGCCTTAACCAACATTGGCATCACTACTGATTCTTGGGGTCCACTGCTGGTTCACCTTCTCATCAAAAAATTGGACCGAGCAACGCATCTATAGTACTCTTCGAGCAATCCCTGCAAAAGCCACGAGAACTTCCTTCGATACAGCAGCTGTTAACGTCACTGGAAGTCCGATTCCAGTCCTTGGAAGCGGTTGGCCAGAAAGAAAGAGGCAAAACGTTGACGGCAATGACCACCTCCACCAGTCAGCCAACCAAAAAAATGCATCGTGTGTAAGGACATGGTGCACCCACTGTTTGCTTGCCCATAATTTAAACGATTGCCCGTCAGTGAGCGAGTGAAAGTCGTCAAAACAAACAACATGTGCTTCAATTGCCTAAAACAAAACCACACTGCAAATCCATGCGCATCAAGGACTTGCACAAAATGCAATAAGAAGCACAACTCATTGATGCATATACCAACAGATAGCAGCAGAAGCTTAACATCCACAAGTACCTGTAATCAAGAAGCAAAAAAGACCATTACGACGATGCCATCAACAGTCACATTAGCCACATCATCAAAGCCAAAAAGGGGATATGTGCTACTCAACACAGCTTGCGTTAAAATCAAGTCAAGAAATGGTAGAATGGTGGAATGACGAGCCTTGCTGGATTCCGGTTCACAGGTCAATCTGATCACAGAAAGATTGGCTAATCAGCTTCAAATACACCAAACAGGGACATCGGCAACGATCGAAGGAGTCGGCAATAAAAGAAAAACAATATAAAGACGCGCCTGCATAAGTCTAGAATCCAAGAATTCGGTGTTCAACATGCAATGTGAAGTGTTCATCTTACCAAAGATCATTTCGAACCAGCCATCCCAGGAGATAGACATCTCAGCGTGGTCTATCCCTCCAACCATCAATTTAGCCGACTCCCGCTTCTACCTTCCAGGAAATATCGATGTACTACTTGGAGCAGAGTATTATCATGCGTTTTTTATGGACGAAAAACTTTCGCTCGGAGACGGATTCCCAACGTTGCAAAACAGCGTCTTCGGCTGGACCATTTCAGGAAAGATCGCTGCAGAAGACGGAAAATCCACTACATGTGCAATCTACACGGAAGAGGAACTGGCCAATCAGATTGAAAGGTTCTGGGCATTGGAAGAAGCAGAAGGAGACAAGTCAACACTCACAACCACAGAACGGCTTTGTGAAAATCATTTTGCACTCCACACAATCTGTGATAATGACGGACGATTCGTGGTGAAATTACCTTTCATCGACCCAGTCTCTAGATTAGGAGACTCTCAACACATGGCAACAAATCGTTTCCTGGCGCTAGAAAGACGTCTAGATAAAGACAACGAACTCAAGGAAAATTTCACGAAATTCATGAGGGAATATGAAGCGTTGGGTCATATGACCAAGGTAAACAATTTAGTGTCACCACGCTATTTTATTCCGCACCACTGCATCCAGCGACCCGAAAGCAGTTCCACAAAGTTGAGGGTAGTTTTTGATGCTTCCGCCAGAACATCCACAGGCGTAGCATTAAATGACATCATGCACACTGGGCCAGTTCTGCAAAGCGACTTATTCACCGTGTTGCTCCGCTTCCGACTCCTACGATTCGTATTTACAGCCGATATCGAAAAAATTTACCGCCAAATTTGGGTACATCCTGACGATCGCCGATATCAACTCATTGTATGGAGGAAAAATAAGTCCGATGAGCTACAGCATTACCAGCTGAATACGGTCACGTACGGCACAAGAGCTGCACCATATTTGGCAATCAAATGTTTGTTGACATTAGCAACCAAGCACAAGGTCATCTATCCAAGCGGTGCCAAAGCAATCCAGGAGAACTTTTATGTCGATGATTGCTTGAGTGCTGCAAGCAGCCTCGTGGTCGCACAAGAAACCAAGAGACAATTAATAGAGATTTTGCAAACTGCAGGCTGTAATCTACGGAAATGCTGTGCCAACCACCCGAAATTACTGTCAGACATTCCAGCAGAAAATAAAGAATCTTAACTTGATTTCACGGACGATGTCGACAGTGCAGTAAAAACTTTTGGACTTACATGGCTCCCGAAGGATGACAATTTCTGCATCAAGTTACATCTCAGTCAGCATCCTCGAACAACCGAGCGAACTATAGTGTCCGATGTGGCACGAATTTTTGATTCATTGGGCTTCCTGTCCCCTATCGTAGTAAGTGCCAAAAAATTAATTCAGGAGTTATGGCAAATCAAACTTTCCTGGGACGAGGCACTACTTAGCGGCACTACTTAGCAAGTGGATCGCATTTAGAGACAGCCTGCCAATGCTCAACGACACTACAATCGGCAGGCACGTATTCAACAATAACACCAAAACGTCTTTTCAACTTCATGGTTTTGCTGACGCGTCAGAAAAGGCATATGGCACAGCAATATATGTCCGATTCGTCAACGCAGATAAAACAATTGCCGTACGACTGCTATGCTCGAAATCGCGAGTAGCTCCGGTTAAACAACAAACCCTACCAAGGCTGGAACTCTGCGCAGCCGTCTTATGTGCGCAATTGATGCATCGAATAGTAAGCGAGTTGAAGTTTAGAGACGTAGCCATCTTCTTGTGGACGGACTCTGAAATCGTCTTGTCATGGATCAAATCAGCGTCAGCATCATTCCACACTTTCGTTGCAAACCGAGTCGCCACAATTCAACGATTAACACTGGCTGAACAATGGCGGCAAGTTTATAGCACCGAGGCAGTTTAAATCATGCAATATGTGGTTCTTTGGCCCGATCTTCCTCC
Organism: Sicus ferrugineus; assembly: GCA_922984085.1. Classification (NCBI taxonomy): domain Eukaryota; kingdom Metazoa; phylum Arthropoda; class Insecta; order Diptera; family Conopidae; genus Sicus; species Sicus ferrugineus. The sequence goes on from OV277348.1 coordinate 69,062,773, forward strand.
ATAAGAGAACGAACACGTGGTTATCCGAACAGCCCATCACCATTACGCCGGAGACAGACAACGAAAGAAACGAAGGGTTGCTGTCCTAAATATCACATCCAACGCTGCAGAGTACATGCTGCACAGGATTAACCATCGGAATTCGTTTAACAACTTGATCCATATCATCACTTATGTTCAGCAGTTTCTTCGTCATACCAGAACCCCAAATATTCAACGAGCCAGCGACCTCATTGCGACCCCTCAAGAGTTAAGGCAGGCACTGTCAACGATTGTGCGCATCATGCAACGTTCAGAATTTGAAGAGGAATTCCAAGCACTAAATAAACGCACTCCAGTAAGCAAAACAAGTCAACTCAGCAGCCTCAACCCTTTCTTAGATGAGGAGGGTATTCTGCGTGTGGGTGGTCGCATAGAGTCATCAACACTTCCGTATGATGCCAGACATCCAATGATTCTTCCTTACAATGATCCCTTGACAAAACTTCTAATGAAGTGCTTCCACGAAGAAAACTCCCACTGCGGATCCCAGACGCTGGTAGCTCAAGTTCGGCAACGATTTTGGCCAATCAAAGCAAAAACAATGGCTCGATCAATTGTGCAGCATTGTGTTAGATGCACTCGAGCAAGGCCACAGTTATTCAAACAAGTAATGGGAGGCCTGCCAGCTGCAAGAACTGTACCAGCACGACCATTCATCAATGCAGGAGTGGACTTTGCAGGACCCTTCCGGATACACTTCAAACTCCGTGGGAAAAGGCCACATAAGGCTTATGTTGCTATATTTTTCTGCTTCAGCACAAAGGCTGTCCATATTGAATTAGCAAGTGATCTCACTACCGATGCCTTTCTGGCATGCTTAAAACGATTCATTGGGCGGCGAGGTCACTGTAGCAATTTATATTGTGACAATGCAACCAATTTCGTTGGAGCAAAAAACAAACTTTAAGAACTTTCCAATATTATTTACTCAGACATGGCAACAATGGCAATAAAGAGTATCTGCAGTAACAAGGGTATCCAATTTCATTTCATTCCTCCAAGGGCGCCTCACTTCGGAGGACTATGGGAAGCGGCGGTGAGTGCCAAACAGTTGTTTGTAAGAGGAGCTTCAAATGCGTCATTAACCTATGAAGAGTTAGAAACCGTTATGATCGGAATTGAAGCCATCCTCAATTCACGACCACTGATTCCAGTCTCAAACGATCCGAACGATTTAAGTTGTTTGACACCGGGACATTTTCTCATTGGAGAAGCGTTAACAGCGCAACCAGATGCTACTGCCTCATCCACAAAGATTTCGCTAGTGACAAGATGGAAATTAGTATCCCATATGAAACAAGAATTTTGGCGACGGTGGTCACAGGAATATCTCACCGAACTTCAAAGCAGAAACAAATGGAAGGAGCTCTGTCAAAATGTTGCACCTGGAACCATGGTAATCATCAAGGAAGATGGGATGCCCCCTCTAACATGGCCATCAGGAAGAATTGTGAAGGTCTATCCGGGTCCCGATAATATTGTTCGCGTCGCGGACGTGAAAACAAAAAATGGCATCTTGAAAAGAGCTATTCATCGATTAGCACCTCTCATTGCGGAGGATAACATACCCGCAAGCACAAATGGAACAAATTACCTCACTTCACCGCGGGGTATACATTCTACAAATGAACTCTTAAAATTCAACCCTTCAGCAAGAGCTAAGCGAGGTGCGATGAATGTAATCGGAAACATTGCTCGATCGTTAATTGGTGTTCTCGATTACGAATATGCCGAACAAGCACCAAGGACGATTGACAAACTCGAACAAAATGATGAATCACTACTATCAAGAATTGAAAATCAGACATCATTCTTAGATAGTACCCTCAACATCATGAAGAGAAATCAACAAGAGATCGAACGTGAATTTGCAAGAGTGGAAGTCGCGATAAATGAAACAATCAACAGCTCAATTCCGAGAAAATAGGACAAAACATTCCTAGAATTGAGCCTTCAATCGATTCTAGCATTGACCAATGTCAAACGGATTCAAGATTCTCTAATCGATATTTTAACCGACAACTGAAAACAGAAAAGCATGTCTTCTACATATCAGAAATCAACACAACTGACCTTAATCCGGAATCAGACGATCCAATCACCTCAATACCCCTCCTACACCAAAAGGTATGTCTCCAAATATCTGGACTTAGAATCAATTCGGCAGAATCTGGCAAACATCAAACACAATCTCCATACAGATGTACGCCCCCACGACATTCACCACTACACATTGGGATACGCATGTCTAATTATTATCATTCTCTTCATAATTATCGTCACCATGAAAAAACATCGGAAAATCAAGAAAGCCACCGAAACGAGTCGTGTTCTACCGCAACCGGTACGTGTCGTGTTGTACCGCAACCAGTCGTCGTGGGAACAGCACCAACCCGCCGACGTGCTGCGCCGGTGTCTGTTTGCAAGCAACGTCGCCGTGAGAACCGCTAACCACGCTGAATTATTTTCACATTTTATAATTTTGTATTTTTATAGTAATTTTCATTGTATTTGATATTTTCAAGTCTATGTATGCATGTAAAATTAGTATATAAGGAAGAAGTGTACTTAATAAAAGCTCTGTTAGCCTGACAACCTCAAATCCAGCGGTTTGCTTTCTACAAGTTCAAGTACTTGTAGGAATGAACAACTTGAGAAATATTCATTGACGCTCAACGCGCACCTGCTGAAATTTAAAGGGATACAACAAGTTCAAGTGGTTGTTGTATCAATCTAAATTCTCTAACAAATTCCTACAAGTTCAAGTGCCTGTAGGAATTACCAAATTGAGAACTAAACATTGGTGACCCCGACGTGATCGAGACTCCATCCAGCAGAATGACGTTCACAGCGCTTGTAGTATCTCAACAGGACATTGGAAATGAGATCCAACGAGTCATCCGCAACTACAAAAAAGGCTCTGCGGACAGGAAAACATCAGTGAAATACTTTGAAGAGCGTGTGAACCTATTGAAGGAAGCTTGGGCAAAATTCGATCAAAAGGACTACGAGATCCGTGCGCGACAGGACCTGGATTTGACACAAGAATACTTCACGAAGGACTACTACAACAACATAAAGACAGGAGTAGACCAATACATTGAGCTGTTTCAACAAGAACTGGATACTTTGCAGCAATCTTAACCCATCAATCGAGAAAAGGCTACCGAAGCATATCCCAATTCATCAGACATCTCAGCTAGCACGAACACCGCAACAACACTAAGGTGCCTCTATCATGCCTATCATCCGCAAACAAAGGGCAATGATGGCCTCACATGAAAGGTTGCTCAATGGAAGTGCAATGGAAATTCACCGACACAATGTCTCACAGCAATGGAAAAACTATGGGACAACATCGAGGCTGCCAACTTTACGCTGTGGGAACTCCATGACGACCCTCAATCAGAAGGATACGATATGGCAGCCTACATCCAACTAGAAGAGAGGGTGATTGAACACGGTGGAGCACTAAAATCCTCTGTCATCATGCCAGTAAGTAGCCCAACAAATACCGTCAAAATATCGGCACTTCAACTACCAAAAAGTGAGATCCCGAAATTTGACGGGAATTATCTGAAATGGCGTCTGTTTCATGATCTGTTTAATGAAATGATCCATAGACAGTCGATTCCAAACATCCAAAAACTATGGTATCTGAAAACTAATTTGACTGGCGACGCAGAAAAACTTGTCAGACATTTGACATTGACGGAGGAAAACTACCAAACGGCCTGGGACACATTGAAAGACCGATACAACAACGTGCGTCTCCTCACCACTAGCTTACTCGATAAGCTATTGGGGCAACCCAAGCATATGGAGCCGTCAGTTGCCGCAATAAAGGCATTTGATGACACCACCAAGGAATCATTAGCTGCCTTAACCAACATTGGCATCGCTACTGATTCTTGGGGCCCACTGCTGGTTCACCTTCTCATCAAAAAATTGGACCGAGCAACGCATCTATAGTACTCTTCGAGCAATCCCTGCAAAAGCCACGAGAACTTCCTTCGATACAGCAGCTGTTAACGTCACTGGAAGTCCGATTCCAGTCCTTGGAAGCGGTTGGCCAGAAAGAAAGAGGCAAAACGTTGACGGCAATGACCACCTCCACCACTCAGCCAACCAAAAAAATTCATCGTGTGTAAGGACATGGTGCACCCACTGTTTGCTTGCCCATAATATAAACGACTGCCCGTCAGTGAGCGAGTGAAAGTCGTCAAAACAAACAACATGTGCTTCAATTGCCTAAAACAAAACCACACTGCAAATCCATGCGCATCAAGGACTTGCACAAAATGCAATAAGAAGCACAACTCATTGATGCATATACCAACAGATAGCAGCAGAAGCTTAACATCCACAAGTACCTGTAATCAAGAAGCAAAAAAGACCATTACGACGATGCCATCAACAGTCACATTAGCCACATCATCAAAGCCAAAAAGGGGATATGTGCTACTCAACACAGCTTGCGTTAAAATCAAGTCAAGAAATGGTAGAATGGTGGAATGACGAGCCTTGCTGGATTCCGGTTCACAGGTCAATCTGATCACAGAAAGATTGGCTAATCAGCTTCAAATACACCAAACAGGGACATCGGCAACGATCGAAGGAGTCGGCAATAAAAGAAAAACAATATAAAGACGCGCCTGCATAAGTCTAGAATCCAAGAATTCGGTGTTCAACATGCAATGTGAAGTGTTCATCTTACCAAAGATCATTTCGAACCAGCCATCCCAGGAGATAGACATCTCAGCGTGGTCTATCCCTCCAACCATCAATTTAGCCGACTCCCGCTTCTACCTTCCAGGAAATATCGATGTACTACTTGGAGCAGAGTATTATCATGCGTTTTTTATGGACGAAAAACTTTCGCTTGGAGACGGATTCCCAACGTTGCAAAACAGCGTCTTCGGCTGGACCATTTCAGGAAAGATCGCTGCAGAAGACGGAAACTCCACTACATGTGCAATCTACACGGAAGAGGAACTGGCCAATCAGATTGAAAGGTTCTGGGCATTGGAAGAAGCAGAAGGAGACAAGTCAACACTCACAACCACAGAACGGCTTTGTGAAAATCATTTTGCACTCCACACAATCTGTGATAATGACGGACGATTCGTGGTGAAATTACCTTTCATCGACCCAGTCTCTAGATTAGGAGACTCTCAACACATGGCAACAAATCGTTTCCTGGCGCTAGAAAGACGTCTAGATAAAGACAACGAACTCAAGGAAAATTTCACGAAATTCATGAGGGAATATGAAGCGTTGGGTCATATGACCAAGGTAAACAATTTAGTGTCACCACGCTATTTTATTCCGCACCACTGCATCCATCGACCCGAAAGCAGTTCCACAAAGTTGAGGGTAGTTTTTGATGCTTCCGCCAGAACATCCACAGGCGTAGCATTAAATGACATCATGCACACTGGGCCAGTTCTGCAAAGCGACTTATTCACCGTGTTGCTCCGCTTCCGACTCCTACGATTCGTATTTACAGCCGATATCGAAAAAATGTACCGCCAAATTTGGGTACATCCTGACGATCGCCGATATCAACTCATTGTATGGAGGAAAAATAAGTCCGATGAGCTACAGCATTACCAGCTGAATACGGTCACGTACGGCACAAGAGCTGCACCATATTTGGCAATCAAATGTTTGTTGACATTAGCAACCAAGCACAAGGTCATCTATCCAAGCGGTGCCAAAGCAATCCAGGAGAACTTTTATGTCGATGATTGCTTTAGTGCTGCAAGCAGCCTCGTGGTCGCACAAGAAACCAAGAGACAATTAATAGAGATTTTGCAAACTGCAGGCTGTAATCTACGGAAATGCTGTGCCAACCACCCGAAATTACTGTCAGACATTCCAGCAGAAAATAAAGAATCTTAACTTGATTTCACGGACGATGTCGACAGTGCAGTAAAAACTTTTGGACTTACATGGCTCCCGAAGGATGACAATTTCTGCATCAAGTTACATCTCAGTCAGCATCCTCGAACAACCGAGCGAACTATAGTGTCCGATGTGGCACGAATTTTTGATTCATTGGGCTTCCTGTCCCCTATCGTAGTAAGTGCCAAAAAATTAATTCAGGAGTTATGGCAAATCAAACTTTCCTGGGACGAGGCACTACTTAGCGGCACTACTTAGCAAGTGGATCGCATTTAGAGACAGCCTGCCAATGCTCAACGACACTACAATCGGCAGGCACGTATTCAACAATAACACCAAAACGTCTTTTCAACTTCATGGTTTTGCTGACGCGTCAGAAAAGGCATATGGCACAGCAATATATGTCCGATTCGTCAACGCAGATAAAACAATTGCCGTACGACTGCTATGCTCGAAATCGCGAGTAGCTCCGGTTAAACAACAAACCCTACCAAGGCTGGAACTCTGCGCAGCCGTCTTATGTGCGCAATTGATGCATCGAATAGTAAGCGAGTTGAAGTTTAGAGACGTAGCCATCTTCTTGTGGACGGACTCTGAAATCGTCTTGTCATGGATCAAATCAGCGTCAGCATCATTCCACACTTTCGTTGCAAACCGAGTCGCCACAATTCAACGATTAACACTGGCTGAACAATGGCGGCAAGTTTATAGCACCGAGGCAGTTTAAATCATGCAATATGTGGTTCTTTGGCCCGATCTTCCTCCATAAGAGAACGAACACGTGGTTATCCGAACAGCCCATCACCATTACGCCGGAGACAGACAACGAAAGAAACGAAGGGTTGCTGTCCTAAATATCACATCCAACGCTGCAGAGTACATGCTGCACAGGATTAACCATCGGAATTCGTTTAACAACTTGATCCATATCATCACTTATGTTCAGCAGTTTCTTCGTCATACCAGAACCCCAAATATTCAACGAGCCAGCGACCTCATTGCGACCCCTCAAGAGTTAAGGCAGGCACTGTCAACGATTGTGCGCATCATGCAACGTTCAGAATTTGAAGAGGAATTCCAAGCACTAAATAAACGCACTCCAGTAAGCAAAACAAGTCAACTCAGCAGCCTCAACCCTTTCTTAGATGAGGAGGGTATTCTGCGTGTGGGTGGTCGCATAGAGTCATCAACACTTCCGTATGATGCCAGACATCCAATGATTCTTCCTTACAATGATCCCTTGACAAAACTTCTAATGAAGTGCTTCCACGAAGAAAACTCCCACTGCGGATCCCAGACGCTGGTAGCTCAAGTTCGGCAACGATTTTGGCCAATCAAAGCAAAAACAATGGCTCGATCAATTGTGCAGCATTGTGTTAGATGCACTCGAGCAAGGCCACAGTTATTCAAACAAGTAATGGGAGGCCTGCCAGCTGCAAGAACTGTACCAGCACGACCATTCATCAATGCAGGAGTGGACTTTGCAGGACCCTTCCGGATACACTTCAAACTCCGTGGGAAGAGGCCACATAAGGCTTATGTTGCTATATTTTTCTGCTTCAGCACAAAGGCTGTCCATATTGAATTAGCAAGTGATCTTACTACCGATGCCTTTCTGGCATGCTTAAAACGATTCATTGGGCGGCGAGGTCACTGTAGCAATTTATATTGTGACAATGCAACCAATTTCGTTGGAGCAAAAAACAAACTTGAAGAACTTTCCAATATTATTTACTCAGACATGGCAACAATGGCAATAAAGAGTATCTGCAGTAACAAGGGTATCCAATTTCATTTCATTCCTCCAAGGGCGCCTCACTTCGGAGGACTATGGGAAGCGGCGGTGAGTGCCAAACAGTTGTTTGTAAGAGGAGCTTCAAATGCGTCATTAACCTATGAAGAGTTAGAAACCGTTATGATCGGAATTGAAGCCATCCTCAATTCACGACCACTGATTCCAGTCTCAAACGATCCGAACGATTTAAGTTGTTTGACACCGGGACATTTTCTCATTGGAGAAGCGTTAAAATGTTGCACCTGGAACCATGGTAATCATCAAGGAAGATGGGATGCCCCCTCTAACATGGCCATTAGGAAGAATTGTGAAGGTCTATCCGGGTCCCGATAATATTGTTCGCGTCGCGGACGTGAAAACAAAAAATGGCATCTTGAAAAGAGCTATTCATCGATTGGCACCCCTCATTGCGGAGAATAACATACCCGCAAGCACAAATGGAACAAATTACCTCACTTCACCGCGGGGTATACATTCTACAAATGAACTCTTAAAATTCAACCCTTCAGCAAGAGCTAAGCGAGGTGCGATGAATGTAATCGGAAACATTGCTCGATCGTTAATTGGTGTTCTCGATTACGAATATGCCGAACAAGCACCAAGGACGATTGACAAACTCGAACAAAATGATGAATCACTACTATCAAGAATTGAAAATCAGACATCATTCTTAGATAGTACCCTCAACATCATGAAGAGAAATCAACAAGAGATCGAACGTGAATTTGCAAGAGTGGAAGTCGCGATAAATGAAACAATCAACAGCTCAATTCCGAGAAAATAGGACAAAACATTCCTAGAATTGAGCCTTCAATCGATTCTAGCATTGACCAATGTCAAACGGATTCAAGATTCTCTAATCGATATTTTAACCGACAACTGAAAACAGAAAAGCATGTCTCCTACATATCAGAAATCAACACAACTGACCTTAATCCGGAATCAGACGATCCAATCACCTCAATACCCCTCCTACACCAAAAGGTATGTCTCCAAATATCTGGACTTAGAATCAATTCGGCAGAATCTGGCAAACATCAAACACAATCTCCATACAGATGTACGCCCCCACGACATTCACCACTACACATTGGGATACGCATGTCTAATTATTATCATTCTCTTCATAATTATCGTCACCATGAAAAAACATCGGAAAATCAAGAAAGCCACCGAAACGAGTCGTGTTCTACCGCAACCGGTACGTGTCGTGTTGTACCGCAACCAGTCGTCGTGGGAACAGCACCAACCCGCCGACGTGCTGCGCCGGTGTCTGTTTGCAAGCAACGTCGCCGTGAGAACCGCTGACCACGCTGAATTATTTTCACATTTTATAATTTTGTATTTTTATAGTAATTTTCATTGTATTTGATATTTTCAAGTCTATGTATGCATGTAAAATTAGTATATAAGGAAGAAGTGTACTTAATAAAAGCTCTGTTAGCCTGACAACCTCAAATCCAGCGGTTTGCTTTCTACAAGTTCAAGTACTTGTAGGAATTAACAACTTGAGAAATATTCATTGACGCTCAACGCGCACCTGCTGAAATTTAAAGGGATACAACAAGTTCAAGTGGTTGTTGTATAAATCTAAATTCTCTAACAAATTCCTACAAGTTCAAGTGCCTGTAGGAATTACCAAATTGAGAACTAAACATTGGTGACCCCGACGTGATCGAGACTCCATCCAGCAGAATGACGTTCACAGCGCTTGTAGTATCTCAACAGGACATTGGAAATGAGATCCAACGAGTCATCCGCAACTACAAAAAAGGCTCTGCGGACAGGAAAACATCAGTGAAATACTTTGAAGAGCGTGTGAACCTATTGAAGGAAGCTTGGGCAAAATTCGATCAAAAGGACTACGAGATCCGTGCGCGACAGGACCTGGATTTGACACACGAATACTTCACGAAGGACTACTACAACAACATAAAGACAGGAGTAGACCAATACATTGAGCTGTTTCAACAAGAACTGGATACTTTGCAGCAATCTTAACCCATCAATCGAGAAAAGGCTACCGAAGCATATCCCAATTCATCAGACATCTCAGCTAGCACGAACACCGCAACAACACTAAGGTGCCTCTATCATGCCTATCATCCGCAAACAAAGGGCAATGATGGCCTCACATGAAAGGTTGCTCAATGGAAGTGCAATGGAAATTCACCGACACAATGTCTCACAGCAATGGAAAAACTATGGGACAACATCGAGGCTGCCAACTTTACGCTGTGGGAACTCCATGACGACCCTCAATCAGAAGGATACGATATGGCAGCCTACATCCAACTAGAAGAGAGGGTGATTGAACAACGTGGAGCACTAAAATCCTCTGTCATCATGCCAGTAAGTAGCCCAACAAATACCGTGAAAATATCGGCACTTCAACTACCAAAAAGTGAGATCCCGAAATTTGATGGGAATTATCTGAAATGGCGTCTGTTTCATGATCTGTTTAATGAAATGATCCATAGACAGTCGATTCCAAACATCCAAAAACTATGGTATCTGAAAACTAATTTGACTGGCGACGCAGAAAAACTTGTCAGACATTTGACATTGACGGAGGAAAACTACCAAACGGCCTGGGACACATTGAAAGACCGATACAACAACGTGCGTCTCCTCACCACTAGCTTACTCGATAAGCTATTGGGGCAACCCAAGCATATGGAGCCGTCAGTTGCCGCAATAAAGGCATTTGATGACACCACCAAGGAATCATTAGCTGCCTTAACCAACATTGGCATCGCTACTGATTCTTGGGGCCCACTGCTGGTTCCCCTTCTCATCAAAAAATTGGACCGAGCAACGCATCTATAGTACTCTTCGAGCAATCCCTGCAAAAGCCACGAGAACTTCCTTCGATACAGCAGCTGTTAACGTCACTGGAAGTCCGATTCCAGTCCTTGGAAGCGGTTGGCCAGAAAGAAAGAGGCAAAACGTTGACGGCAATGACCACCTCCACCACTCAGCCAACCAAAAAAATTCATCGTGTGTAAGGACATGGTGCACCCACTGTTTGCTTGCCCATAATTTAAACGATTGCCCGTCAGTGAGCGAGTGAAAGTCGTCAAAACAAACAACATGTGCTTCAATTGCCTAAAACAAAACCACACTGCAAATCCATGCGCATCAAGGACTTGCACAAAATGCAATAAGAAGCACAACTCATTGATGCATATACCAACAGATAGCAGCAGAAGCTTAACATCCACAAGTACCTGTAATCAAGAAGCAAAAAAGACCATTACGACGATGCCATCAACAATCACATTAGCCACATCATCAAAGCCAAAAAGGGGATATGTGCTACTCAACACAGCTTGCGTTAAAATCAAGTCAAGAAATGGTAGAATGGTGGAATGGCGAGCCTTGCTGGATTCCGGTTCACAGGTCAATCTGATCACAGAAAGATTGGCTAATCAGCTTCAAATACACCAAACAGGGACATCGGCAACGATCGAAGGAGTCGGCAATAAAAGAAAAACAATATAAAGACGCGCCTGCATAAGTCTAGAATCCAAGAATTCGGTGTTCAACATGCAATGTGAAGTGTTCATCTTACCAAAGATCATTTCGAACCAGCCATCCCAGGAGATAGACATCTCAGCGTGGTCTATCCCTCCAACCATCAATTTAGCCGACTCCCGCTTCTACCTTCCAGGAAATATCGATGTACTACTTGGAGCAGAGTATTATCATGCGTTTTTTATGGACGAAAAACTTTCGCTCGGAGACGGATTCCCAACGTTGCAAAACAGCGTCTTCGGCTGGACCATTTCAGGAAAGATCGCTGCAGAAGACGGAAACTCCACTACATGTGCAATCTACACGGAAGAGGAACTGGCCAATCAGATTGAAAGGTTCTGGGCATTGGAAGAAGCAGAAGGAGACAAGTCAACACTCACAACCACAGAACGGCTTTGTGAAAATCATTTTGCACTCCACACAATCTGTGATAATGACGGACGATTCGTGGTGAAATTACCTTTCATCGACCCAGTCTCTAGATTAGGAGACTCTCAACACATGGCAACAAATCGTTTCCTGGCGCTAGAAAGACGTCTAGATAAAGACAACGAACTCAAGGAAAATTTCACGAAATTCATGAGGGAATATGAAGCGTTGGGTCATATGACCAAGGTAAACAATTTAGTGTCACCACGCTATTTTATTCCGCACCACTGCATCCATCGACCCGAAAGCAGTTCCACAAAGTTGAGGGTAGTTTTTGATGCTTCCGCCAGAACATCCACAGGCGTAGCATTAAATGACATCATGCACACTGGGCCAGTTCTGCAAAGCGACTTATTCACCGTGTTGCTCCGCTTCCGACTCCTACGATTCGTATTTACAGCCGATATCGAAAAAATGTACCGCCAAATTTGGGTACATCCTGACGATCGCCGATATCAACTCATTGTATGGAGGAAAAATAAGTCCGATGAGCTACAGCATTACCAGCTGAATACGGTCACGTACGGCACAAGAGCTGCACCATATTTGGCAATCAAATGTTTGTTGACATTAGCAACCAAGCACAAGGTCATCTATCCAAGCGGTGCCAAAGCAATCCAGGAGAACTTTTATGTCGATGATTGCTTGAGTGCTGCAAACAGCCTCGTGGTCGCACAAGAAACCAAGAGACAATTAATAGAGATTTTGCAAACTGCAGGCTGTAATCTACGGAAATGCTGTGCCAACCACCCGAAATTACTGTCAGAAATTCCAGCAGAAAATAAAGAATCTTAACTTGATTTCACGGACGATGTCGACAGTGCAGTAAAAACTTTTGGACTTACATGGCTCCCGAAGGATGACAATTTCTGCATCAAGTTACATCTCAGTCAGCATCCTCGAACAACCGAGCGAACTATAGTGTCCGATGTGGCACGAATTTTTGATTCATTGGGCTTCCTGTCCCCTATCGTAGTAAGTGCCAAAAAATTAATTCAGGAGTTATGGCAAATCAAACTTTCCTGGGACGAGGCACTACTTAGCGGCACTACTTAGCAAGTGGATCGCATTTAGAGACAGCCTGCCAATTCTCAACGACACTACAATCGGCAGGCACGTATTCAACAATAACACCAAAACGTCTTTTCAACTTCATGGTTTTGCTGACGCGTCAGAAAAGGCATATGGCACAGCAATATATGTCCGATTCGTCAACGCAGATAAAACAATTGCCGTACGACTGCTATGCTCGAAATCGCGAGTAGCTCCGGTTAAACAACAAACCCTACCAAGGCTGGAACTCTGCGCAGCCGTCTTATGTGCGCAATTGATGCATCGAATAGTAAGCGAGTTGAAGTTTAGAGACGTAGCCATCTTCTTGTGGACGGACTCTGAAATCGTCTTGTCATGGATCAAATCAGCGTCAGCATCATTCCACACTTTCGTTGCAAACCGAGTCGCCACAATTCAACGATTAACACTGGCTGAACAATGGCGGCAAGTTTATAGCACCGAGGCAGTTTAAATCATGCAATATGTGGTTCTTTGGCCCGATCTTCCTCCATAAGAGAACGAACACGTGGTTATCCGAACAGCCCATCACCATTACGCCGGAGACAGACAACGAAAGAAACGAAGGGTTGCTGTCCTAAATATCACATCCAACGCTGCAGAGTACATGCTGCACAGGATTAACCATCGGAATTCGTTTAACAACTTGATCCATATCATCACTTATGTTCAGCAGTTTCTTCGTCATACCAGAACCCCAAATATTCAACGAGCCAGCGACCTCATTGCGACCCCTCAAGAGTTAAGGCAGGCACTGTCAACGATTGTGCGCATCATGCAACGTTCAGAATTTGAAGAGGAATTCCAAGCACTAAATAAACGCACTCCAGTAAGCAAAACAAGTCAACTCAGCAGCCTCAACCCTTTCTTAGATGAGGAGGGTATTCTGCGTGTGGGTGGTCGCATAGAGTCATCAACACTTCCGTATGATGCCAGACATCCAATGATTCTTCCTTACAATGATCCCTTGACAAAACTTCTAATGAAGTGCTTCCACGAAGAAAACTCCCACTGCGGATCCCAGACGCTGGTAGCTCAAGTTCGGCAACGATTTTGGCCAATCAAAGCAAAAACAATGGCTCGATCAATTGTGCAGTATTGTGTTAGATGCACTCGAGCAAGGCCACAGTTATTCAAACAAGTAATGGGAGGCCTGCCAGCTGCAAGAACTGTACCAGCACGACCATTCATCAATGCAGGAGTGGACTTTGCAGGACCCTTCTGGATACACTTCAAACTCCGTGGAAAAAGGCCACATAAGACTTATGTTGCTATATTTTGCTGCTTCAGCACAAAGGCTGTCCATATTGAACTAGCAAGTGATCTCACTACCGATGCCTTTCTGGGATGCTTAAAACGATTCATTGGGCGGCGAGGTCACTGTAGCAATTTATATTGTGACAATGCAACCAATTTCGTTGGAGCAAAACACAAACTTGAAGAACTTTCCAATATTATTTACTCAGACATGGCAACAATGGCAATAAAGAGTATCCAAGGGCGCCTCACTTCGGAGGACTATGGGAAGCGGCGGTGAGTGCCAAACAGTTGTTTGTAAGAGGAGCTTCAAATGCGTCATTAACCTATGAAGAGTTAGAAACCGTTATGATCGGAATTGAAGCCATCCTCAATTCACGACCACTGATTCCAGTCTCAAACGATCCGAACGATTTAAGTTGTTTGACACCGGGACATTTTCTCATTGGGGAAGCGTTAACAGCGCAACCAGATGCTACTGCCTCATCCACAAAGATTTCGCTAGTGACAAGATGGAAATTAGTATCCCATATGAAACAAGAATTTTGGTGACGGTGGTCACAGGAATATCTCACCGAACTTCAAAGCAGAAACAAATGGAAAGAGCTCTGTCAAAATGTTGCACCTGGAACCATGGTAATCATCAAGGAAGATGGGATGCCCCCTCTAACATGGCCATTAGGAAGAATTGTGAAGGTCTATCCGGGTCCCGATAATATTGTTCGCGTCGCGGACGTGAAAACAAAAAATGGCATCTTGAAAAGAGCTATTCATCGATTGGCACCTCTCATTGCGGAGGATAACATACCCGCAAGCACAAATGGAACAAATTACCTCACTTCACCGCGGGGTATACATTCTACAAATGAACTCTTAAAATTCAACCCTTCAGCAAGAGCTAAGCGAGGTGCGATGAATGTAATCGGAAACATTGCTCGATCGTTATTTGGTGATCTCGATTACGAATATGCCGAACAAGCACCAAGGACGATTGACAAAATCGAACAAAATGATGAATCACTACTATCAAGAATTGAAAATCAGACATCATTCTTAGATAGTACCCTCAACATCATGAAGAGAAATCAACAAGAGATCGAACGTGAATTTGCAAGAGTGGAAGTCGCGATAAATGAAACAATCAACAGCTCAATTCCGAGAAAATAGGACAAAACATTCCTAGAATTGAGCCTTCAATCGATTCTAGCATTGACCAATGTCAAACGGATTCAAGATTCTCTAATCGATATTTTAACCGACAACTGAAAACAGAAAAGCATGTCTCCTACATATCAGAAATCAACACAACTGACCTTAATCCGGAATCAGACGATCCAATCACCTCAATACCCCTCCACTACACCAAAAGGTATGTCTCCAAAGATCTGGACTTAGAATCAATTCGGCAGAATCTGGCAAACATCAAACACAATCTCCATACAGATGTACGCCCCCACGACATTCACCACTACACATTGGGATACGCATGTCTAATTATTATCATTCTCTTCATAATTATCGTCACCATGAAAAAACATCGGAAAATCAAGAAAGCCACCGAAACGAGTCGTGTTCTACCGCAACCGGTACGTGTCGTGTTGTACCGCAACCAGTCGTCGTGGGAACAGCACCAACCCGCCGACGTGCTGCGCCGGTGTCTGTTTGCAAGCAACGTCGCCGTGAGAACCGCTGACCACGCTGAATTATTTTCACATTTTATAATTTTGTATTTTTATAGTAATTTTCATTGTATTTGATATTTTCAAGTCTATGTATGCATGTAAATTTAGTATATAAGGAGGAAGTGTACTTAATAAAAGCTCTGTTAGCCTGACAACCTCAAATCCAGCGGTTTGCTTTCTACAAGTTCAAGTACTTGTAGGAATTAACAACTTGAGAAATATTCATTGACGCTCAACACGCACCTGCTGAAATTTAAAGGGATACAACAAGTTCAAGTGGTTGTTGCATCAATCTAAATTCTCTAACAAATTCCTACAAGTTCAAGTGCCTGTAGGAATTACCAAATTGAGAACTAAACATTGGTGACCCTGACGTGATCGAGACTCCATCCAGCAGAATGACGTTCACAGCGCTTGTAGTATCTCAACAGGACATTGGAAATGAGATCCAACGAGTCATCCGCAACTACAAAAAAGGCTCTGCGGACAGGAAAACATCAGTGAAATACTTTGAAGAGCGTGTGAACCTATTGAAGGAAGCTTGGGCAAAATTCGATCAAAAGGACTACGAGATCCATGCGCGACAGGACCTGGATTTGACACACGAATACTTCACGAAGGACTACTACAACAACATAAAGACAGTAGTAGACCAATACATTGAGCTGTTTCAACAAGAACTGGATACTTTGCAGCAATCTCAACCCATCAATCGAGAAAAGGCTACCGAAGCATATCCCAATTCATCAGACATCTCAGCTAGCACGAACACCGCAACAACACTAAGGTGCCTCTATCATGCCTATCATCCGCAAACAAAGGGCAATGATGGTCTCACATGAAAGGTTGCTCAATGGAAGTGCAATGGAAATTCACCGACACAATGTCTCACAGCAATGGAAAAACTATGGGACAACATCGAGGCTGCCAACTTTACGCTGTGGGAACTCCATGACGACCCTCAATCAGAAGGATACGATATGGCAGCCTACATCCAACTAGAAGAGAGGGTGATTGAACAACGTGGAGCACTAAAATCCTCTGTCATCATGCCAGTAAGCAGCCCAACAAATTCCGTCAAAATATCGGCACTTCAACTACCAAAAAGTGAGATCCCGAAATTTGATGGGAATTATCTGAAATGGCGTCTGTTTCATGATCTGTTTAATGAAATGATCCATAGACAGTCGATTCCAAACATCCAAAATATATGGTATCTGAAAACTAATTTGACTGGCGACGCAGAAAACTTGTCAGACATTTGACATTGACGGAGGAAAACTACCAAACGGCCTGGGACACATTGAAAGACCGATACAACAACGTGCGTCTCCTCACCACCAGCTTACTCGATAAGCTATTGGGGCAACCCAAGCATATGGAGCCGTCAGTTGCCGCAATAAAGGCATTTCATGACACCACCAAGGAATCATTAGCTGCCTTAACCAACATTGGCATCGCTACTGATTCTTGGGGTCCACTGCTGGTTCACCTTCTCATCAAAAAATTGGACCGAGCAACGCATCTATAGTACTCTTCGAGCAATCCCTGCAAAAGCCACGAGAACTTCCTTCGATACAGCAGCTGTTAACGTCACTGGAAGTCCGATTCCAGTCCTTGGAAGCGGTTGGCCAGAAAGAAAGAGGCAAAACGTTGACGGCAATGACCACCTCCACCAGTCAGCCAACCAAAAAAATGCATCGTGTGTAAGGACATGGTGCACCCACTCTTTGCTTGCCCATAATTTAAACGATTGCCCGTCAGTGAGCGAGTGAAAGTCGTCAAAACAAACAACATGTGCTTCAATTGCCTAAAACAAAACCACACTGCAAATCCATGCGCATCAAGGACTTGCACAAAACGCAATAAGAAGCACAACTCATTGATGCATATACCAACAGATAGCAGCAGAAGCTTAACATCCACAAGTACCTGTAATCAAGAAGCAAAAAAGACCATTACGACGATGCCATCAACAGTCACATTAGCCACATCATCAAAGCCAAAAAGGGGATATGTGCTACTCAACACAGCTTGCGTTAAAATCAAGTCAAGAAATGGTAGAATGGTGGAATGACGAGCCTTGCTGGATTCCGGTTCACAGGTCAATCTGATCACAGAAAGATTGGCTAATCAGCTTCAAATACACCAAACAGGGACATCGGCAACGATCGAAGGAGTCGGCAACAAAAGAAAAACAATATAAAGACGCGCCTGGATAAGTCTAGAATCCAAGAATTCGGTGTTCAACATGCAATGTGAAGTGTTCATCTTACCAAAGATCATTTCGAACCAGCCATCCCAGGAGATAGACATCTCAGCGTGGTCTATCCCTCCAACCATCAATTTAGCCGACTCCCGCTTCTACCTTCCAGGAAATATCGATGTACTACTTGGAGCAGAGTATTATCATGCGTTTTTTATGGACGAAAAACTTTCGCTCGGAGACGGATTCCCAACGTTGCAAAACAGCGTCTTCGGCTGGACCATTTCAGGAAAGATCGCTGCAGAAGACGGAAACTCCACTACATGTGCAATCTACACGGAAGAGGAACTGGCCAATCAGATTGAAAGGTTCTGGGCATTGGAGCAGAAGGAGACAAGTCAACACTCACAACCACAGAACGGCTTTGTGAAAATCATTTTGCACTCCACACAATCTGTGATAATGACGGACGATTCGTGGTGAAATTACCTTTCATCGACCCAGTCTCTAGATTAGGAGACTCTCAACACATGGCAACAAATCGTTTCCTGGCGCTGGAAAGACGTCTAGATAAAGACAACGAACTCAATGAAAATTACACGAAATTCATGAGGGAATATGAAGCGTTGGGTCATATGACCAAGGTAAACAATTTAGTGTCACCACGCTATTTTATTCCGCACCACTGCATCCATCGACCCGAAAGCAGTTCCACAAAGTTGAGGGTAGTTTTTGATGCTTCCGCCAGAACATCCACAGGCGTAGCATTAAATGACATCATGCACACTGGGCCAGTTCTGCAAAGCGACTTATTCACCGTGTTGCTCCGCTTCCGACTCCTACGATTCGTATTTACAGCCGATATCGAAAAAATGTACCGCCAAATTTGGGTACATCCTGACGATCGCCGATATCAACTCATTGTATGGAGGAAAAATAAGTCCGATGAGCTACAGCATTACCAGCTGAATACGGTCACGTACGGCACAAGAGCTGCACCATATTTGGCAATCAAATGTTTGTTGACATTAGCAACCAAGCACAAGGTCATCTATCCAAGCGGTGCCAAAGCAATCCAGGAGAACTTTTATGTCGATGATTGCTTGAGTAGTGCAAACAGCCTCGTGGTCGCACAAGAAACCAAGAGACAATTAATAGAGATTTTGCAAACTGCAGGCTGTAATCTACGGAAATGGTGTGCCAACCACCCGAAATTACTGTCAGACATTCCAGCAGAAAATAAAGAATCTTAACTTGATTTCACGGACGATGTCGACAGTGCAGTAAAAACTTTTGGACTTACATGGCTCCCGAAGGATGACAATTTCTGCATCAAGTTACATCTCAGTCAGCATCCTCGAACAACCGAGCGAACTATAGTGTCCGATGTGGCACGAATTTTTGATTCATTGGGCTTCCTGTCCCCTATCGTAGTAAGTGCCAAAAAATTAATTCAGGAGTTATGGCAAATCAAACTTTCCTGGGACGAGGCACTACTTAGCGGCACTACTTAGCAAGTGGATCGCATTTAGAGACAGCCTGCCAATGCTCAACGACACTACAATCGGCAGGCACGTATTCAACAATAACACCAAAACGTCTTTTCAACTTCATGGTTTTGCTGACGCGTCAGAAAAGGCATATGGCACAGCAATATATGTCCGATTCGTCAACGCAGATAAAACAATTGCCGTACGACTGCTATGCTCGAAATCGCGAGTAGCTCCGGTTAAACAACAAACCCTACCAAGGCTGGAACTCTGCGCAGCCGTCTTATGTGCGCAATTGATGCATCGAATAGTAAGCGAGTTGAAGTTTAGAGACGTAGCCATCTTCTTGTGGACGGACTCTGAAATCGTCTTGTCATGGATCAAATCAGCGTCAGCATCATTCCACACTTTCGTTGCAAACCGAGTCGCCACAATTCAACGATTAACACTGGCTGAACAATGGCGGCAAGTTTATAGCACCGAGGCAGTTTAAATCATGCAATATGTGGTTCTTTGGCCCGATCTTCCTCCATAAGAGAACGAACACGTGGTTATCCGAACAGCCCATCACGATTACGCCGGAGACAGACAACGAAAGAAACAAAGGGTTGCTGTCCTAAATATCACATCCAACGCTGCAGAGTACATGCTGCACAGGATTAACCATCGGAATTCGTTTAACAACTTGATCCGTATCATCACTTATGTTCAGCAGTTTCTTCGTCATACCAGAACCCCAAATATTCAACGAGCCAGCGACCTCATTGCGACCCCTCAAGAGTTAAGGCAGGCACTGTCAACGATTGTGCGCATCATGCAAGGTTCAGAATTTGAAGAGGAATCCAAGCACTAAATAAACGCACTCCAATAAGCAAAACAAGTCAACTCAGCAGCCTCAACCCTTTCTTAGATGAGGAGGGTATTCTGCGTGTAGGTGGTCGCATAGAGTCATCAACACTTCCGTATGATGCCAGATATCCAATGATTCTTCCTTACAATGATCCCTTGACAAAACTTCTAATGAAGTGCTTCCACGAAGAACACTCCCACTGCGGATCCCAGACGCTGGTAGCTCAAGTTCGCAACGATTTTGGCCAATCAAAGCAAAAACAATGGCTCGATCAATTGTGCAGCATTGTGTTAGATGCACTCGAGCAAGGCCACAGTTATTCAAACAAGTAATGGGAGGCCTGCCAGCTGCAAGAACTGTACCAGCACGACCATTCATCAATGCAGGAGTGGACTTTGCAGGACCCTTCCGGATACACTTCAAACTCCGTGGGAAAAGGCCACATAAGGCTTATGTTGCTATATTTTTCTGCTTTAGCACAAAGGCTGTCCATATTGAATTAGCAAGTGATCTCACTACCGGTGCCTTTCTGGCATGCTTAAAACGATTCATTGGGCGGCGAGGTCACTGTAGCAATTTATATTGTGACAATGCAACCAATTTCGTTGGAGCAAAAAACAAACTTTAAGAACTTTCCAATATTATTTACTCAGACATGGCAACAATGGCAATAAAGAGTATCTGCAGTAACAAGGGTATCCAATTTCATTTCATTCCTCCAAGGGCGCCTCACTTCGGAGGACTATGGGAAGCGGCGGTGAGTGCCAAACAGTTGTTTGTAAGAGGAGCTTCAAATGCGTCATTAACCTATGAAAAGTTAGAAACCGTTATGATTGGAATTGAAGCCATCCTCAATTCACGACCACTGATTCCAGTCTCAAACGATCCGAACGATTTAAGTTGTTTGACACCGGGACATTTGGAGAAGCGTTAACAGCGCAACCAGATGCTACTGCCTCATACACAAAGATTTCGCTAGTGACAAGATGAAAATTAGTATCCCATATGAAACAAGAATTTTGGCGACAGTGGTCACAGGAATATCTCACCGAACTTCAAAGCAGAAACAAATGGAAGGAGCTCTGTCAAAATGTTGCACCTGGAACCATGGTAATCATCAAGGAAGATGGGATGCCCCCTCTAACATGGCCATTAGGAAGAATTGTGATGGCCTATCCGGGTCCCGATATTATTGTTCGCGTCGCGGACGTGAAAACAAAAAATGGCATCTTGAAAAGAGCTATTCATCGACTGGCACCTCTCATTGCGGAGGATAACATAGCCGCAAGCACAAAAGGAACAAATTACCTCACTTCACCGCGGGGTATACATTCTACAAATGAACTATTAAAATTCAACCCTTCAGCAAGAGCTAAGCGAGGTGCGATGAATGTAATCGGAAACATTGCTCGATCGTTATTTGGTGTTCTCGATAACGAATATGCCGAACAAGCACCAAGGACGATTGACAAAATCGAACAAAATGATGAATCACTACTATCAAGAATTGAAAATCAGACATCATTCTTAGATAGTACCCTCAACATCATGAAGAGAAATCAACAAGAGATCGAACGTGAATTTGCAAGAGTGGAAGTCGCGATAAATGAAACAATCAACAGCTCATTTCCGAGAAAATAGGACAAACATTCCTAGAATTGACCCTTCAATCGATTCTAGCATTGACCAATGTCAAACGAATTCAAGATTCTCTAATCGATATTTTAACCGACAACTGAAAACAGAAAAGCATGTCTCCTACATATCAGAAATCAACACAACTGACCTTAATCCGGAATCAAACGATCCAATCACCTCAATACCCCTCCACTACACCAAAAGGTATGTCTCCAAAGATCTGGACTTAGAATCAATTCGGCAGAATCTGGCAAACATCAAACACAATCTCCATACAGATGTACGCCCCCACGACATTCACCACTACACATTGGGATACGCATGTCTAATTATTATCATTCTCTTCATAATTATCGTCACCATGAAAAAACATCGGAAAACCAAGAAAGCCACCGAAACGAGTCGTGTTCTACCGCAACCGGTACGTGTCGTGTTGTACCGCAACCTGTCGTCGTGGGAACAGCACCAACCCGCCGACGTGCTGCGCCGGTGTCTGTTTGCAAGCAACGTCGCCGTGAGAACCGCTGACCACGCTGCATTATTTTCACATTTTATAATTTTGTATTTTTATAATAATTTTCATTGTATTTGATATTTTCAAGTCTATGTATGCATGTAAAATTAGTATATAAGGAAGAAGTGTACTTAATAAAAGCTCTGTTAGCCTGACAACCTCAAATCCAGCGGTTTGCTTTCTACAAGTTCAAGTACTTGTAGGAATTAACAACTTGAGAAATATTCATTGACGCTCAACGCGCACCTACTGAAATTTAAAGGGATACAACAAGTTCAAGTGGTTGTTGTATCAAATTAAATTCTCTAACAAATTCCTACAAGTTCAAGTGCCTGTAGGAATTACCAAATTGAGAACTAAACATTGGTGACCCCGACGTGATCGAGACTCCATCCAGCAGAATGACGTTCACAGCGCTTGTAGTATCTCAACAGGACATTGGAAATGAGATCCAACGAATCATCCGCAACTACAAAAAAGACTCTGCGGACAGGAAAACATCGGTGAAATACTTTGAAGAGCGTGTGAACCTATTGAAGGAAGCTTGGGCAAAATTCGATCAAAAGGACTACGAGATCCGTGCGCGACAGGACCTGGATTTGATTTGAATTTTGGAAGTGCAATGGAAATTCACCGACACAATGTCTCACAGCAATGGAAAAACTATGGGACAACATCGAGGCTGCCAACTTTACTCTGTGGGAACTCCATGACGACCCTCAATCAGAAGGATACGATATGGCAGCCTACATCCAACTAGAAGAGAGGGTGATTGAACAACGTGGAGCACTAAAATCCTCTGTCATCATGCCAGTAAGCAGCCCAACAAATTCCGTCAAAATATCGGCACTTCAACTACCAAAAAGTGAGATCCCGAAATTTGATGGGAATTATCTGAAATGGCGTCTGTTTCATGATCTGTTTAATGAAATGATCCATAGACAGTCGATTCCAAACATCCAAAATATATGGTATCTGAAAACTAATTTGACTGGCGACGCAGAAAACTTGTCAGACATTTGACATTGACGGAGGAAAACTACCAAACGGCCTGGGACACATTGAAAGACCGATACAACAACGTGCGTCTCCTCACCACTAGCTTACTCGATAAGCTATTGGGGCAACCCAAGCATATGGAGCCGTCAGTTGCCGCAATAAAGGCATTTCATGACACCACCAAGGAATCATTAGCTGCCTTAACCAACATTGGCATCGCTACTGATTCTTGGGGTCCACTGCTGGTTCACCTTCTCATCAAAAAATTGGACCGAGGAACGCATTGACGGCAATGACCACCTCCACCAGTCAGCCAACCAAAAAATGCATCGTGTGTAAGGACATGGTGCACACACTGTTTTTTTTTTTTTTTTTTTTTTTAAATGAGGTGGAAAGCATCGAAAGCCAAGGTGCGTGACTTTAACACGCTAAAACCACCTCCCCCAGGTCTGACTGTCCTCCCGGAACTACCGTCAAGTATTACGTCGGGAGGCAGATGGAGCTTGACAGCTCAAAAGTCACCAATTAGAGTTCGTCGCAAAACAGTTTGTCGTGTTTATTGCCCTAACGTCATTGTATTGACATATCAGCCAGTCAATTCAGTAGCTCTCCTAGCTCGCTCAGCATTTCTAAGTTTTCCGCATATTTGCGCAGATACCTCGCAGACTGCTTCCCACATTCTTTGCGATGTCAGCATCGCCTCCACAATGTTCCTTGGCGAGACCTCCGACCCATAGATGCCTTTCAGCATATTTTGTTCTTCCACGAATAGGGGGCAAATGAAAAAGACGTGATGTGAATTCTCTATTTCATTTATGCACGCAGGACAAAAGGGCGAGGTATCATACCCAAAGCGGTATAGGCAGCTACGAAAAACTCCATGGCCAGTCAGAAATTGCGTTAGAGGAAAGCTCATTTCACCACGCGTACGACTTATCCATCTTTCAATATTTGGGATCAGAGCGAATGTCCAACGGCCCTTGTTTGAAGCATTCCAGCGGGTTTGCCACCTTTCTACTGAGAGTGAACGCTCTCGCTGCGGGTATATCTCAGCGCCATTACTTTTCGCTGCATACAGTCGATGTGCCTCATCAGCCATTATTTCTATCGGTATCATGCCTGCCAACACAAACGCAGCTTCGTCGGAGACAGTTCGATAAGCGCTGATCACGCGCAAAGCATTTAGTCGGTGAACTCTTTCAAGCTGCTTCCTATTCGACTTCACCTTTAAGGAGTCTGCCCAAATTGGCGCGGCATACATGAGCACTGATGTTACCACATTAGATAGCAACATTCGCTTGGTGCTTTTCGGTCCACCTATGTTCGGCAGCATCCTGGACAGGGCCGCGTAGCACTTCGAAGCTTTTTTGCAGACATACTCTGCATGCTGTCGGAAACTAAGGCGATCATCAATAAAAACGCCCAAGTACTTTATCGCTCTCTGCGATTGGATGGTAGCACCTCCCACCCTCAGTTGCACTGATTCCACTTTCTTGCGACTACTAATAAGGACGGCTTCCGTTTTTTGCTCAGCAAGCTGCAAACCAACCGAAGTTAGCCACTGTTGAACCATCGAAACAGTAAGATTTGCTTTTTCCTCCAGGTCTGACACTTGTTTTTCTACCACTACGACAGCCAAATCGTCCGCAAAACCGATTACTTTGGCTCCTTCAGGAACTGGCAACCTGAGAACGCTGTCGTACATGAAGTTCCAGAGTAATGGACCCAATACTGAGCCCTGTGGAACGCCAGCAGTAATGCTGTATTTTTTCGGGCCATCGTCAGTGTCGTATATTAAGACTCTGTTGCTAAGGTAGCTCCTAATAATTCTCAGCAGGTAATCTGGTACGTTCTTCGCCAGTAGTGCATTAATGATATGCTCCCAGTCAGCTGTGTTGAACGCATTCTTAACGTCTAGCGTGATTACTAAGCAATACTTTTTGCTTCCTCCTTTCCACCTGGTTCCTTTTATGGCCTCCTTCGCCACAGATATCACTGCACTAAGAGCATCAATAGTTGAACGGGCTCTTCGAAAACCGAACTGGTTGGCGCTAAGACCTTGATCTCCTTCAGTAAAAGGCAGAAGCCGCTCATAAATTATTCTTTCAAGGACCTTTCCAACAGTATCCAAGAGACAGATCGGTCTATAAGAGGACGGCTCGCCTGGCGGCCTTCCAGGTTTGGGCAGCAATACCAATTTTTGAATTTTCCAAATCGCCGGAAAAACTCCTTGCCGCAGACAGGATTGCATGACAGCAGCAAAATGTAGTGGGTAACTCAAAACAGCTGTCTTCAACGCTGCGTTTGGGACAGAATCCGGACCTGGAGCTTTGTTGTGCTGTATTCTTTTAGCCGCCGAAAGCACTTCTTCGGATGTCACGACAGCATTATTATTGGCTGGCACTCCCGGGAACAGCCACAATTTTTGAAAGAAGTAATGGACACCTTTCCTGGTTGCTGGCTCTTATTTTTCCCATGACTAACCTGTATGCTCCGCCCCAGGGATTTGAGTTGGGTTCTTCGCATAATCTTTTAAAACATTGCGTTTTGGAGCTTCGAATGGCATTTCGGAGCCTTTTCCGTTCCCTTGAGAACTCACTTCGAAGATTAATTCTCTCCATCACCTGTTTGCAGCGTTGATAACGTCGTCTCGCCTGCAAACACCGAGCGCGAAGAGCCCCAATTTCGGCATTCCACCAATAGGCAGGCCGGCCACGATTTGTTGCCTTCCGTCTGGGCATAGCAGCATCACATGCTTTCGCTAATTGTTTTGCGAGCTGCGCGGCCAGCTCTTCCGATTCCTCCGGCCACTCATGCTCATCGGCGAACATCATATTAAAAAGCTCTTTGTCCAGAGCGCTCTCCTTCCATCCACAATGTGTTTGGCGAACCCTGCTTGCTCTAAGTTCATTCTGCCGTTGGATGTCTATCACTATTGCCTGATGGTCGCTGAATGTGAACTCCTCACTAACTTGCCAATTTGTGTTCCGCGCCAGTGCGCTACTGACGAACGTGACGTCAATCACTGACTCCCTATCATTTCTACGGTAGGTGCTTGTCGAGCCAACATTTGCGAGCACAATATTTAGTGTCGAGAAGATTTCCAACAAGATCCTTCCCCTTGAGTTGGTTTATCTGCTACCCCATTCAGTCGACCAAGCATTAAAATCCCCGGCAACAACTACAGGACTATTGTTTCTTGCGTCGTTCGAAATATTCATGACAATTGCCTCAAATTCAGCTTCCGTCAGACTAGGCGCTTCATAACAGCTGTAGATGTGAACTCCTGCCACCACGGCATAAGCAAAACCATTACTAATTTGCTGACTGATTTTTTGCACCGGGTGTTTTCCGCATGACCATATTGCCGCTTTTTTGGTGGAATCAGTGATCCATGAGTTGCTCTGCGACATTCTGTACGGCTCCGATATAATGGCCACATCCGCCCTCTTCTCTCGTACCATCTGCTCGAGCAGGTCCTGAGCTGCTTCACAGTGGACCCACTGTTTGCTTGCCCACAATTTAAACGATTGCCCGTCAGTGAGCGAGTGAAAGTCGTCAAAACAAACAACATGTGCTTCAATTGCCTAAAACAAAACCACACTGTAAATCAATGCGCATCAAGGACTTGCATAAAATGCAATAAGAAGCACAACCCATTGTTGCAGATAGCAGCAGAAGCTTAACATCCACAAGTACCTGTAATCAAGAAGCAAAAAAGACCATTACGACGATGCCATCAACAGTCACATTAGCATCATCAAATCCAAAAAGGGAATATGTGCTACTCAACACAGCCTGCGTTAAAATCAAGGCAAGAAATGGTAGAATGGTGGAATGCCGAGCCTTGCTGGATTCCGGTTCACAGGTCAATCTGATCACAGAAAGGTTGGCTAATCAGCTTCAAATACACCAAACAGGGACATCGGCAACGATCGAAGGAGTCGGCAACAAAAGAAAAACAATACAAAGACGTGCCTGCATAAGTCTAGAATCCAAGAATTCGGTGTTCAACATGCAATGTGAAGTGTTCATCTTACCAAAGATCATTTCGAACCAGCCATCCCAGGAGATAGACTTCTCAGCGTGGTCTATCCCTCCAACCATCAATCTGGCCGACTCCCGCCTCTACCTTCCAGGAAATATCGATGTACTACTTGGAGCAGAGTATTATCATGCGTTTTTTATGGACGAAAAACTTTCGCTCGGAGACGGATTCCCAACGTTGCAAAACAGCGTCTTCCGCTAGACCATTTCAGGAAAGATCGCTGCAGAAGACGGAAACTCCACTACATGTGCAATCTACACGGAAGAAGAACTGGCCAATCAGATTGAAAGGTTCTGGGCATTGGAAGAAGCAGAAGGAGACAAGTCAACACTCACAACCACAGAACGTCTTTGTGAAAATCATTTTGCACTCCACACAATCTGTGATAATGACGGACGATTCGTGGTGAAATTACCTTTCATCGACCCAGTCTCTAGATTAGGAGACTCTCAACACATGGCAACAAATCGTTTCCTGGCGCTAGAAAGACGTCTAGATAAAGACAACGAACTCAAGGAAAATTACACGAAATTCATGAGGGAATATGAAGCGTTGGGTCATATGACCAAGGTAAACAATTTAGTGTCACCACGCTATTTTATTTCGCACCACTGCATCCATCGACCCGAAAGCAGTTCCACAAAGTTGAGGGTAGTTTTTGATGCTTCCGCCAGAACATCCACAGGCGTAGCATTAAATGACATCATGCACACTGGGCCAGTTCTGCAAAGCGACTTATTCACCGTGTTGCTCCGCTTCCGACTCCCACGATTCGTATTTACAGCCGATATCAAAAAAATGCACCGCCAAATTTGGGTACATCCTGACGATCGCCGATATCAACTCATTGTGTGGAGGAAAAATAAGTCCGATGAGCTGCAGCATTACCAGTTGAATACGGTCACGTACGGCACAAGAGCTGCACCATATTTGGCAACAAACGTTTGTTGACATTAGCAACCAAGCACAAGGTCATCTATCCAAGCGGTGCCAAAGCAATCCAGGAGAACTTTTATGTCGATGATTGCTTGAGTAGTGCAAACAGCCTCGTGGTCGCACAAGAAACCAAAAGACAATTAATAGAGATTTTGCAAACTGCAGGCTGTAATCTACGGAAATGGTGTGCCAACCACCCGAAATTACTGTCAGACATTCCAGCAGAAAATAAAGAATCTAAACTTGATTTCATGGACGATGTCGACAGTGTAGTAAAAACTTTAGGACTTACATGGCTCCCGAAGGATGACAATTTCTGCATCAAGTTACATCTCAGTCAGCATCCTCGAACAACCAAGGGAACTATAGTGTCCGATGTGGCACGAATTTTTGATCCATTGGGCTTCCTGTCCCCTATCGTAGTAAGAGCCAAAAAATTAATTTAGGAGTTATGGCAAATCAAACTTTCCTAGGACGAGGCACTACTTAGCGGCACTACTTAGCAAGTGGATCGCATTTAGAGACAGCCTGCCAATGCTCAACGACACTACAATCGGCAGGCACGTATTCAACAATAACACCAAAACGTCTTTTCAACTTCATGGTTTTGCTGACGCGTCAGAAAAGGCATATGGCATAGCAATATATGTCCGATTCGTCAACGCAGATAAAACAATTGCCGTACGACTGCTATGCTCGAAATCGCGAGTAGCTCCGGTTAAACAACAAACCCTACCAAGGCTGGAACTCTGCGCAGCCGTCTTATGTGCGCAATTGATGCATCGAATAGTAAGCGAGTTGAAGTTTGGAGACGTAGCCATCTTCTTGTGGACGGATTCTGAAATCGTCTTGTCATGGATCAAATCAGCGTCAGCATCATTCCACACTTTCGTTGCAAACCGAGTCGCCACAATTCAACGATTAACACTGGCTGAACAATGGCGGCAAGTTTATAGCACCGAGGCAGTTTAAATCATGCAACATGTGGTTCTTTGGCCCGATCTTCCTCCATAAGAGAACGAATACGTGGTTATCCGAACAGCCCATCACCATTACGCCGGAGACAGACAACGAAAGAAACAAAGGGTTGCTGTCCTAAATATCACATTCAACGCTGCAGAGTACATGCTGCACAGGATTAACCATCGGAATTCGTTTAACAACTTGATCCATATCATCACTTATGTTCAGCAGTTTCTTCGTCATACCAGAACCCCAAATATTCAACGAGCCAGCGACCTCATTGCGACCCCTCAAGAGTTAAGGCAGGCACTGTCAACGATTGTGCGCATCATGCAACGTTCAGAATTTGAAGAGGAATTCCAAGCACTAAATAAACGCACTCCAGTAAGCAAAATAAGTCAACTCAGCAGCCTCAACCCTTTCTTAGATGAGGAGGGTATTCTGCGTGTGGGTGGTCGCATAGAGTCATCAACACTTCCGTATGATGCCGGACATCCAATGATTCTTCCTTACAATGATCCCTTGACAAAACTTCTAATGAAGTGCTTCCACGAAGAACACTCCCACTGCGGATCCCAGACGCTGGTAGCTCAAGTTCGGCAACGATTTTGGCCAATCAAAGCAAAAACAATGGCTCGATCAATTGTGCAGCATTGTGTTAGATGCACTCGAGTAAGGCCACAGTTATTCAAACAAGTAATGGGAGGCCTGCCAGCTGCAAGAACTGTACCAGCACGACCATTCATCAATGCAGGAGTGGACTTTGCAGGACCCTTCTGGATACACTTCAAACTCCGTGGAAAAAGGCCACATAAGACTTATGTTGCTATATTTTGCTGCTTCAGCACAAAGGCTGTCCATATTGAACTAGCAAGTGATCTCACTACCGATGCCTTTCTGGGATGCTTAAAACGATTCATTGGGCGGCGAGGTCACTGTAGCAATTTATATTGTGACAATGCAACCAATTTCGTTGGAGCAAAACACAAACTTGAAGAACTTTCCAATATTATTTACTCAGACATGGCAACAATGGCAATAAAGATTATCTGCAGTAACAAGGGTATCCAATTTCATTTCATTCCTCCAAGGGCGCCTCACTTCGGAGGACTATGGGAAGCGGCGGTGAGTGCCAAACAGTTGTTTGTAAGAGGAGCTTCAAATGCGTCATTAACCTATGAAGAGTTAGAAACCGTTATGATCGGAATTGAAGCCATCCTCAATTCACGACCACTGATTCCAGTCTCAAACGATCCGAACGATTTAAGTTGTTTGACACCGGGACATTTTCTCATTGGAGAAGCGTTAAAATGTTGCACCTGGAACCATGGTAATCATCAAGGAAGATGGGATGCCCCCTCTAACATGGCCATTAGGAAGAATTGTGAAGGTCTATCCGGGTCCCGATAATATTGTTCGCGTCGCGGACGTGAAAACAAAAAATGGCATCTTGAAAAGAGCTATTCATCGATTGGCACCCCTCATTGCGGAGAATAACATACCCGCAAGCACAAATGGAACAAATTACCTCACTTCACCGCGGGGTATACATTCTACAAATGAACTCTTAAAATTCAACCCTTCAGCAAGAGCTAAGCGAGGTGCGATGAATGTAATCGGAAACATTGCTCGATCGTTAATTGGTGTTCTCGATTACGAATATGCCGAACAAGCACCAAGGACGATTGACAAACTCGAACAAAATGATGAATCACTACTATCAAGAATTGAAAATCAGACATCATTCTTAGATAGTACCCTCAACATCATGAAGAGAAATCAACAAGAGATCGAACGTGAATTTGCAAGAGTGGAAGTCGCGATAAATGAAACAATCAACAGCTCAATTCCGAGAAAATAGGACAAAACATTCCTAGAATTGAGCCTTCAATCGATTCTAGCATTGACCAATGTCAAACGGATTCAAGATTCTCTAATCGATATTTTAACCGACAACTGAAAACAGAAAAGCATGTCTCCTACATATCAGAAATCAACACAACTGACCTTAATCCGGAATCAGACGATCCAATGACCTCAATACTTGGACTTGGACTTGGACTTAGAATCAATTCGGCAGAATCTGGCAAACATCAAACACAATCTCCATACAGATGTACGCCCCCACGACATTCACCACTACACATTGGGATACGCATGTCTAATTATTATCATTCTCTTCATAATTATCGTCACCATGAAAAAACATCGGAAAATCAAGAAAGCCACCGAAACGAGTCGTGTTCTACCGCAACCGGTACGTGTCGTGTTGTACCGCAACCAGTCGTCGTGGGAACAGCACCAACCCGCCGACGTGCTGCGCCGGTGTCTGTTTGCAAGCAACGTCGCCGTGAGAACCGCTGACCACGCTGAATTATTTTCACATTTTATAATTTTGTATTTTTATAGTAATTTTCATTGTATTTGATATTTTCAAGTCTATGTATGCATGTAAATTTAGTATATAAGGAGGAAGTGTACTTAATAAAAGCTCTGTTAGCCTGACAACCTCAAATCCAGCGGTTTGCTTTCTACAAGTTCAAGTACTTGTAGGAATTAACAACTTGAGAAATATTCATTGACGCTCAACACGCACCTGCTGAAATTTAAAGGGATACAACAAGTTCAAGTGGTTGTTGCATCAATCTAAATTCTCTAACAAATTCCTACAAGTTCAAGTGCCTGTAGGAATTACCAAATTGAGAACTAAACATTGGTGACCCTGACGTGATCGAGACTCCATCCAGCAGAATGACGTTCACAGCGCTTGTAGTATCTCAACAGGACATTGGAAATGAGATCCAACGAGTCATCCGCAACTACAAAAAAGGCTCTGCGGACAGGAAAACATCAGTGAAATACTTTGAAGAGCGTGTGAACCTATTGAAGGAAGCTTGGGCAAAATTCGATCAAAAGGACTACGAGATCCATGCGCGACAGGACCTGGATTTGACACACGAATACTTCACGAAGGACTACTACAACAACATAAAGACAGTAGTAGACCAATACATTGAGCTGTTTCAACAAGAACTGGATACTTTGCAGCAATCTCAACCCATCAATCGAGAAAGGGCTACCGAAGCATATCCCAATTCATCAGACATCTCAGCTAGCACGAACACCGCAACAACCAAATGTGCCTCTATCATGCCTATCATCCGCAAACAAAGGGCAATGATGGCCTCACTTGAAAGGTTGCTCAATGGAAGCGCACGAGATAATTCACCGACACAATGTCTCACAGCAATGGAAAAACTATGGGACAACATCGAGGCTGCCAACTTTACTCTGTGGAAATGAATCGTTTTAAGCATGCCAGAAAGGCATCGGTAGTAAGATCACTTGCTAATTCAATATGGACAGCCTTTGTGCTGAAGCAGAAAAATATAGCAACATAAGCCTTATGTGGCCTCTTCCCACGGAGTTTGAAGTGTATCCGGA
Organism: Sicus ferrugineus; assembly: GCA_922984085.1. Lineage (NCBI taxonomy): Eukaryota > Metazoa > Arthropoda > Insecta > Diptera > Conopidae > Sicus > Sicus ferrugineus. Next base: position 69,095,581 of record OV277348.1, read on the forward strand.
AGGGTCCTGCAAAGTCCACTCCTGCATTGATGAATGGTCGTGCTGGTACAGTTCTTGCAGCTGGCAGGCCTCCCATTACTTGTTTGAATAACTGTGGCCTTGCTCGAGTGCATCTAACACAATGCTGCACAATTGATCGAGCCATTGTTTTTGCTTTGATTGGCCAAAATCGTTGCCGAACTTGAGCTACCAGCGTCTGGGATCCGCAGTGGGAGTTTTCTTCGTGGAAGCACTTCATTAGAAGTTTTGTCAAGGGATCATTGTAAGGAAGAATCATTGGATGTCTGGCATCATACGGAAGTGTTGATGACTCTATGCGACCACCCACACGCAGAATACCCTCCTCATCTAAGAAAGGGTTGAGGCTGCTGAGTTGACTTGTTTTGCTTACTGGAGTGCGTTTATTTAGTGCTTGGAATTCCTCTTCAAATTCTGAACGTTGCATGATGCGCACAATCGTTGACAGTGCCTGCCTTAACTCTTGAGGGGTCGCAATGAGGTCGCTGGCTCGTTGAATATTTGGGGTTCTGGTATGACGAAGAAACTGCTGAACATAAGTGATGATATGGATCAAGTTGTTAAACGAATTCCGATGGTTAATCCTGTGCAGCATGTACTCTGCAGCGTTGGATGTGATATTTAGGACAGCAACCCTTCGTTTCTTTCGTTGTCTGTCTCCGGCGTAATGGTGATGGGCTGTTCGGATAACCACGTGTTCGTTCTCTTATGGAGGAAGATCGGGCCAAAGAACCACATATTGCATGATTTAAACTGCCTCGGTGCTATAAACTTGCCGCCATTGTTCAGCCAGTGTTAATCGTTGAATTGTGGCGACTCGGTTTGCAACGAAAGTGTGGAATGATGCTGACGCTGATTTGATCCATGACAAGACGATTTCAGAGTCCGTCCACAAGAAGATGGCTACGTCTCTAAACTTCAACTCGCTTACTAGTCGATGCATCAATTGCGCACATAAGACGGCTGCGCAGAGTTCCAGCCTTGGTAGGGTTTGTTGTTTAACCGGAGCTACTCGCGATTTCGAGCATAGCAGTCGTACGGCAATTGTTTTATCTGCGTTGACGAATCGGACATATATTGCTGTGCCATATGCCTTTTCTGACGCGTCAGCAAAACCATGAAGTTGAAAAGACGTTTTGGTGTTATTGTTGAATACGTGCCTGCCGATTGTAGTGTCGTTGAGCATTGGCAGGCTGTCTCTAAATGCGATCCACTTGCTAAGTAGTGCCGCTAAGTAGTGCCTCGTCCCAGGAAAGTTTGATTTGCCATAACTCCTATATTAATTTTTTGGCACTTACTACGATAGGGGACAGGAAGCCCAATGGATCAAAAATTCGTGCCACATCGGACACTATAGTTCCCTTGGTTGTTCGAGGATGCTGACTGAGATGTAACTTGATGCAGAAATTGTCATCCTTCGGGAGCCATGTAAGTCCTAAAGTTTTTACTACACTGTCGACATCGTCCGTGAAATCAAGTTTAGATTCTTTATTTTCTGCTGGAATGTCTGACAGTAATTTCGGGTGGTTGGCACACCATTTCCGTAGATTACAGCCTGCAGTTTGCACAATCTCTATTAATTGCCTTTTGGTTTCTTGTGCGACCACGAGGCTGTTTCCACTACTCAAGCAATCATCGACATATGGAACGGGATCGAGACGTAAAATGGGCGCACCGCTCTGGAAAGCCGAGTAGATCTGTTGAATACCTGAACCGAAGGGATCAGGCTGGCTACTTCAGAGGAACAATTACCATTAAAGTATCGGTAGAATAATGTTACACACCCCACATCCCGACGACATCCCAAGGTTTCAATAGAGCTGGATACCCTACTGTCCCCTATAAGTTTTATCGCACGACCTTGTATACGGTCCAGAAGCTGAAGATATGTTTTCGAAGCTCCCGACCAAATATGCGAATTGTACTCCATTTTCGGACGGATATAGGTGGTGTAGATACAACGAAGATCGGTTGGAGTGAAGTATTTCTTGCACCGCTTTAAAAAGCCTAAGCACTTGGCTGCTTCTTTCGACACATCAAAAATGTGATCGTTCCAACGAAGATCGCATTGTATTGACATGCCCAGAACATCAAGAGCCTCCGACTCATTAATATCCACACCACCCATAATTAGCGGTGGGAAGTTGTCGCCCGCCAGACGCTTGTGGGTCAACAAACAGCATTGGGTCTTCCGCGCATTAAAATCGACCCGATTCGCTTGACCCCACTCCTGGATTTTGTTAAGGTCAGATTGGAGTGTGTCATTCATAATACTGCGTTTTCTATTAATCTCCAGAATAGAGGGACGCCTGGAGAATGAATATGAATGACAAATGCTGCTGTCATCAGCAAATGAGTAGACGGGGTTTGATGTCAATGACAGAAGGTCATTGATAAAAATGAGAAAAAGTGTAGAAGACAGGACCGAACCCTGCGGAAATCCAGCATTAATGGAGTGCTCTTCGGAAGCAAAGCCGTCTATCACAACACGAATAGAACGGCCGCTGAGGAAACTCGATATCCATCGAGTGAATGTATTACCGACACCATAAGCAGCCAGTTTAGACACAAGTGCTTTATGCCACACTCGGTCAAATGCCTTGAAGATATCCAAAGCAACAACCTTGCTCTCACCGAATTGGTGAACACAACTTTTCCACCGCTCGGTGAGGAACACCATCAAATCGCCTGTGGAGCGGTGAGCACGGAAACCGTACTGGCGATCGCTGACCAATTGGTTGCCCTCTAGATACCTGATCAAGTTAAAATTTACAACACTCTCCATAACTTTGGAGAGCATTGAACAGATTGCTATGGGCCGGTAATTAGCAGGATTCGTAGCCTCACCTTTTTTGGGAACTGGCTGCACTTTGGCAATCTTCCAGGAATTAGGAAAAACTCCTGAAGTAAACGATAAGTTAAAGAGATTGCGCAATGGACGAGCCAGTGTTGAGGCGCACTTTCTCAACACGTGGGCTGAAATGCCATCCGGTCCCGAGGATTTATTGATGTTTACAAGCACTCTTTTAACAGCCCGCGTTCGAAAGTGCATCTCAGGCATAATATGAGACACACCATCGATCACGGGTAGTGGTTGGCTACTCTCACGAAGAGAGCAGTTTTCAGCAAACATTTTGGCTAATAAGTTTGCCTTATCAACCGAGTGAGTGAAGATCTGATCATCCTTGAGGAGAGTTGGAATAGACGATCGCGTCTTCACCCTCCCCACGAACGACCAAAAGTTCTTGCTACCCTTATGGTATTAAAGAACTCTACGTCTAAGGCGCTGCTCGTAGAGAGCTCTTTCGCGCTTTAGAGTGGCATTGCACCTATTTCTGGCCTGATTGCGCAGCAGTTTAGTATCACCAGTTTTGTTTAAATGCCAATTCCTAAATGCTTCCTCTTTGAACCTGACTGCTTGTCTGCAAGTCGCATTAAACCAGGAATGGTCTTTTGGTTTAATGGAAATTCTTTTATTAGGTATGAAAGACCTCATGCCAAATAAAATTATATTTTTTACCAATTTTGCTGCAAAATTTACGTTTCTATCCCTGAAACACAATTGCCAATTGAAACGGCTGAAAAAGGAGTTCAGAGCATCCCAATTAGCCTTCTCATAAAGCCACACTGTCCGCTTCGTAGCTGGCTGTTGAGCGGATTGAAGACTAGAATATGGGAAGGTAGCAGAAATTGTAGCGTGGTCCGAATTACCAAGAGGTACAAGAACATTCACATCATACTTGCTGTGATGTGAAGTTAGAAAAAGGTCCAGAATATTTTGGTTTTGCCCATCAACGCAGGGAAAGTGCGTAGGTTCCTTCACTAATTGAGTCAAATTATTGGACTCAGCAAATAACTCAACATACAAACCCTCGGGTGTCGTGTGATTCGAATGACGTAGCCAATTGGAATTATGAACATTGAAATCACCAGCAACAACAATTTCACTGTTCGGATACGATTCCAGGATTTTAGAAATCGAATCAGAGAGACTGTCAAGTTTATCAAAAGTTGGCAGCCTCTCTAGACCCGGGCTTCTATAAACGAAGCAGAAGTGCAGGATGTGCGACTGGATTTTGAACTTAACCCACATGGAGCTAAATTCGGCATCCGTCGTGCAAAGGTGTTGCTGACACTGGTACGCAACATCACTGCGAATATATAAGGCGAGGCCTCTGTGTGATGAAAATAATGGCAGTAAGTGGTATCCAGGCAAGTGAAAATCCAGTGGATCTGCACCCTCAGACACCTGGGTCTCACCCAGTGCCATTATATGCGGTTGGTGTGTACAAACATACGCATAGACCGCGAAGAAATTCGCCCTCAAGCCACGCACATTTGTGGAGTCTATACGAAATTTTGTCATCGCCACCAAAGAGGTATAAAGTCAGCTGCACAAGCGGTCAAGCCTACACCGCAGGCAAAGCAAAACGCGACAAGACAAGTGTTATGCCTTTATCTTGCCACGCTTCAGCCCACGGTCCACTCACAGCCGCCTGCACACCTAACGGGACCAGGAAGAAGGAGGAGGAGAAGAAAGCAACGAAATGCTGAGCTTTATTGCGGAGGGCATAAATAAGCCCTTCGCTTAGTTCTCTACATTCCGTTTAATTGTCTATTTGTGATATTTGGGTATGTTATTTGGTGTTATTGTTTTAGCGAATTTATTAATGTCTATTGTTAAGTTTTAATGCATTGTAATCTAAATCAATGTTTCTGCACTGAGATTTTATGTTTGTTTGAAAATATTTCTTAAATTTGTTTGTTTGTTTGTTTCCGCAAGCACACTAAACACTGCACTACGGTGGGTAGCTGCATCCACCCTCGTCCGTGGTCACGACACTACTCTGAAGTTCGTTTTGAAGTGGTAGACGATCGTAATATACAATTAACGTCCAGGCTGTAGGAGATATTCCTATATATTTTCCAAGCCCGTTGTTGATATTCGTTATATTTATAGAACCAGCGCATATAAGTGGCAGTAAGAAAAGAGCAACTATACAGTTGATCACCATTGGGGTGTGAGATATTCGTTTTCTTTTCGACGGTGTAGAAGATTCTTCGGGGAGATCCTTCTGAAGCTTCGGTGGAATTTCAGCTCCTTCGCGTGAATGTTTCTGAGCCACTGAGGTAGTTGACCCTTCATCTGGGGTAGCAGCTGTGCTAGAATCATCCTTCATTAATGAGGCTAAATTGTGGATTGCTCGACGAAGCATACTAGATGCGGTTTTTAGGTCCACAACTCGTACTGCTCCATCATGACCGCGGTATATTTTGGTCACTCTTCCCAGAGGCCAGTTGAGTACTGGAACGTTGTCAGTTTTAATGATTACTAGAGTGTCTTCCTTAATATCAGCGATCTGCTTCGTCCATTTTTGTCTGTGTTGTAATTGATTTAAATACTCCACGTTCCATCGTTTCCAAAATTCATGCTTTAGCTCACACACTAATTTCCATCTTGTACTAAGGGATGTATTCAGTTTAGGTGCGCACACATCTACCTGAGCAGTCAGGGTTTCGCCGATTAAAAAATGACCAGGTGTTAATGCTGTGAGGACATTAGGATCATTGGACATAGGAGTTAAAGGGCGTGAATTCAAAATTGCTTCGACTTCTACTATGACTGTTTCCAGTTCTTCGTATGTCAGAGATGCTGTTGATACGCTTCTCAGCAACAGATGCTTTGCAGATTTCACCGCCGCTTCCCGAAGGCCTCCGAAATGTGGTGCCCTAGGAGGAATGAATTTGAACTCGATTGGCGCCACATGCCCCTTAATGCTGTTTTGCGCCTTATCCCAAAAAATCGTCTTACTTAACTCGGTCAACATTTTCTTGGCTCCAACGAAATTTGTTGCATTATCAGAATATAATGTTTGACATCTTCCCCGTCTGCTAATATATCTTTTTATTGCGCCAATAAATGCTTCAGGTGTTAGATCGCTGACCAATTCCAGGTGAACAGCTTTAGTCGAGAAACAGCAAAATATTGCGAGATAAATCTTATGTGGTTTTTTACCTCGAATTTTATAATGCAACCAAAGAGGGCCACAATAATCTACTTCTGATGTAATAAACGGTCGCGCTGGCGATATTCTTTCTGCTGGTAGGTTTCCCATTATTTACTCAAATAGGTGAGGCTTTGCTCGATTACACCGAACACAATTTTGAATAACACCTCTCGTCATATATTTGCCTTTTATGATCCACAATTGTTGTCTGGATATAGCCAGAAGTGCCTGGGCTCCGCAATGTTTGTTGACTTCATGTAGACCCTGGAGCAGTAACCGGTATTGACATACCGCCACTGCGTAGGTGTTGTTCTTTGTTGAATTTTTGCGATCCTAGTGGCCACAAAGGTGTGAAAGGATGACGCTGTTGAGTGTATCCAGCACAGTACCACCTGAGAGTCCGACCATAAGAAGGCCTTGGCGTCTTGCAATCTTAGATCAGTTCTTACCCTGGTTGTAAGTTCGGCGCCTAAAACAGCTGCACATAGTTCTAGGCGTGGTATAGTTTGCTATTTAAGTGGAGCAACTCTAGATCTCGCACACAGCAATCGCAGTATAACCTATCCGTTTCTGAATGTAGATCTTAGATATACCGCTGCCCCGTAAGCCTTTTCTGAGGCGTCTGCAAATGTGTGGATTTGCACTGAGGTTGGTATTTCCTTTCTGAAGACATGTCTATCAATTCTAATTTTATTTAGAGCTGCCTACATTTCTTGAAAGCTCCGCCATTCCTTTTGTAGTTGCTCTGGTAAAACGTCATCCCATGACAGCTTTAATTGCCAAAGCTGCTGGATGAATATTTTGGTAATTACCACTACAGGTGCGAGGATTCCCAGAGGATCAAAAATGCGAGCCAGGTCTGAAGTAACTGATCGCTCTGTTGAACATTGTGTGGGAGTAATTTTCACCCGCACTGAGAATTGATCATCCCTTGGTAGCCACATTACACGTAGTGTCTTTATGTAAGGAGAATATGCAGAGTGGAGATCAAGATCAACTTCTTGATCATGAGATGCAATATTCTGGAGCAATTTCGCATCATTAGCGCACCACTTGCGCAGCTTAAACCCTGCGTTATCTAAGATGTGTCTCAGTTGCGCTTGAATTTCTAATGTTGCGGCAATACTGTTTGCACCGCTCAAGCAATCATCCATATAAAAGTCATCTAGTAGCACTATATGTTACCGTTTGTAGGCGATAATACCTTATTTCTTGTTTTCTATGGTTTCGCCAAATTATCAACTGATATCTCTGATTCTCACGATGTATTAAGATTTGCCGATACATTTTTTCGATATCAGCTGAGAATGCATATTTGTGGAGACAAAAGTGAATTAAAATGGAGAAGAGTTCCTTTTGAATCGTTGGTCCGACGTGTAGTATGTCATGAAGAAGACTTTGCTGAAGCATCGAAGACAACTCGTAATTTAGTGGTACTACTATCCGGCTTTAGAACGCAATGATGAGGAATGAAATAGTGTTCCTTTGGTACATCTTTGGGTGCGATCTCTTCCAGGTGTCCAAGTTGAGAATACTCTTTCATAAAGTTGCAATAGGCTGTGTTCAGAGTTTGATCTTTTTGTAATCGTCTCTCAAGAGCATAAAATCGGCTAAGAGCCATTTAAAATGACTCTCCCAATGCTTCACCCTTTTCTGCTAATGGTAACCGGACTATGAAACGTCCAGTTGCGGATCTCGATACTGTTTGCGTAAAGCTGCTTTCAGATAACTGTTCGATTTGCATTAAATCGTAGAAGAACTCTGCTCCTAGGAGTACATCGATTTTGCCCGGTTTGTCGAAAGTTGGATCCGCTAATTTAACGTTACTTGGTATGGACCATTTTGAAATGTCTAACGTCTGTGTCGGCTGTGGTGCCACAATTTGCGGTAATACATAAGCCTCGAGCCTGGTGTAGAAAGTTCTATCTTCTGATTGAAGTCCTACATTGACCCTGTTGCTAGAATTGCGAGTCTTACGTCCGATGCCTCCGATTTGAAGTGATGAAGTTCGGGGCGATTGGGATAGCTTCTTGATGAGCCTCTGAGTTACCAGATTAACTTGCGAACCGGAATCTAAAACAGCCTTAAAGTTGACTTGCCATTGGCTGCAGAAATTGAAACTACAGCGGTGGATATTATAACATACGCCTGCCTGTTGCCTTGTTCATTGGCTGATGCTACTGTAGTTGGTGCGTTATTTGCCTTAACAGGTGTAGAGTTTGTTGGCCGAGTGCTGTCCTTAAATTGCTCATTGTTCTGCCCTGTACTGAAGTTTTGAGTGTGCTCCAAATGTAGTAACGTGTTGTGTCTTTTATTACACCGACTGCAACTTCGCGAAGGACACTGACCAGCCAGATGACCTGCCGTCAAACAGTTTACACAAAGATTTTGCTTGCGCACAAAATTTAGTCGGTCTGATGCTCCAAGCTGAAGAAAGTGTGGACACGCAAATAACCGATGCGTGCCACATTTGCATGATCGACATGTATTATTGCCCTGAGGTTTCGAGACGAATGTTGCATGGACGTGTGCAGTTTTCTGAGCTGCTGGAACCTTATCCCTTTGTCCTATCATTTCCAGTGATAAGAATTGTCCTTTCAAAAAGGTAAGAAAGTCGGAAATTGTTTGCAGTTCTCTGGGATTCGAAATTGTTTGCTCATATCGAATCAATGACTGTCTGTCAAGCTTTTTCGTAAGTAAATTTAATAATAAGGGATCCCAATGTGCCGTGGCAATTTTTAAATTGTTTAGGGCCAGAAGACATTCCTGAGTTGTATCGTGTACTCCTTTTAACGTCATTACTGATCCAGATACTGATGGCTGGTCGACGATTTTTTGGATTAGAGTTGACACCAATACCCTTCTATTGTTGTAGCGCTGTCGCAGCATTGTCCAAGCAACATCATAATTTTCCTCAGTAGGGGCTAAGTGACTGACTAATCTTTCGGCTTCTCCAAGAAGGTAGTTGAAGTTGTTTATACATCGCTACTTATTTTCTGTTGTTCTGCAATGACTGCTAAGTTGACTAATGTTTGCTGCACTTGTTCTTCCATATCGACATATGACTGTATGTTATAACCGACGGATTCGGGACTTTCAAATTGAGTCCAGATCTCATCGTTTATTTGTTCAATTTGTTCCCATGCTTGTTTGTGGTTTTTATTTTGATGTCGTAGTATAGCTGTGGCTGAGGGTGCCTGTTGCTATTTACGTTTGACAGCAATCGCTCTAGTGCATTGCTTCTTGCGACTATGATTTTGATGTATGTTTCTGAACCTTGTGCCTGATTAACGGTATTTTGTAATTGGTCGTTTGTTGGGGGCACCTGTTTCTTTTCTTCTTCGAAGATTTGGATGTACGTTGCCGTTAACTTCTTCATTTGGTCGAAGAAGTCCGATGTGAAATAGGCGTCCTCCTGGTCCACATGTTCGTCCTCTCGAATTATCCTGTCTCTCGTCACGAAGTCGTCCCAGATTTCCCTTAGCCACTGCAGACGATCGGTGAAATATTTCACATTTTGTTTGCGTGAAGCCGAATCCTTCTTGTAGTTTCGTATGATAGTCTGGATTTAATTTCCAGCCTCTTGTTGTTCCTTTATCAATTTAGTAAGCCCTTCCATGTTGGGTTTATCCTTGTAGACTCTTCTTGTAGACTCTGTGCTGCGGTGTGTGTCCTTTATGTGACCCCTTACAGGATCATGTCGGGGTCACCAAATGTTTTGTTTATTTAATAGGTGATTGAATTTGGAACTGGAACCAATTCCAATCCCTTTTTATTTATTTATAAGTGTAAATTCAGAACTTGAACCGAATCCACACCTTTTATTGTTTGAGTGATAATATCTTGGGTTAATTAAAACACTCTGATTCTGTGTTGAATACTGAAAATTTCTTTATTGAATCGATAATTTATAGATATAAACACTTAACCTATGCATAAATAGCAATGAAAATACGTATAAGAAATATTGCCTAACTGACAAAGAAATATTGCGAAACAATTATTAAATTAAAAAGAAAACCAAATTATTAAAAACGCTACATTAGTGCGCGTCAGCAAATTCGCAAGGTAAATTAATTGTTTTTAAATTCTGTCATCGACCGCCAGCGTAACATGAGTGCAGTCAATGACACTGACCTGTGACCAACTCATAGCGGCTCTCGACTCAGCAGGTTTTTCCCTTCGCAAATGGACTGCGAAACATAAAGGCATTCTGGCAGACTTGCCGGCTTCCCATTTACTCCATACCGATTTCCTGACGCTAGAAGACCCCAGCATTGCCAAAATGCTGGGAATTCGCTGGAACGCGACCTATGATGACTTCTACTTCGATGTCCAAGCTATCGTCATCAAAGCTGCGTACACAAAACGGGAAACGTTGTCTCTGGTCGCCAAGTCGTTCGATCCAGCCGGTTGGCTGGTTCCGATCATCGTTGCAGCGGAAATTCCACAAGTCTGGTTGGACAAAATCGATTGGGATGGCATGCTGCCTCAGGTAACTCACGCTAACTGGTTAAATTTTCTACAGAATTACCAGCACATCCGCTCTTTTCGCATCCCGCGATGGGTGAGTTACACCCCTCGACAGCGAAGTCGAATTCCATGCCTTTTATGATGTCTCACAAAAAGCCTACGCAGGAGTCATCTTTGCCCGCATCAAGGTCGCTCAGGAAGTCCAAGCTTCCTTTTGTACTCCAAAACTCGTGTAGCCCCGATTAAAACTTTGTCTCTCCCCAGGTTAGAATTGTGTGGAGCCACTTTAGTAGCTGAGATGGTCGACACCCTCGTGCCTACGCTGCAGCTACCCCATTATACGATCTACTGTTGGAGCGACTCCACCATTGTTTTGGCCTGGCTGAAGAAATCCCCATGCGTTTGGGCAACGATCGTGGCAAACCGAGTTGCCAAAATCATCGAGAAAGTACCGCATTCGCAATGGTTTCATGTTGAATCTCAGGACAACCCCTCGGATTTATCCAGTACCGGTGCCACGCCCCAAGATCTCGCTGAGAGCACACTCTGGTGGAATGGACCTGCTTGGCTCGCCCACGATAAGGATCGGTGGCCCGAATTTCGCGCCTCAGACGAATATGTCACCACAATGGAGCAGAAGATTGTCAAAACGATGCACACCCATTGCGCTCCCGATGAGGATCTCTCGAACGATTTTCGTCGCTGCCACGAGCCTTACGCGTATACTCATACGTATATAGATTCCTCCACAATGCTCATCCAGCTCAGCGTTACCTAACTTCGCACCCCAACCTGCACCTACCACCGGGAGAAATAAAGGAAACTAAACGCTGCCTCGCGATCTTCTGCCAGAAGACTCATTTTGCGGACGAGTACGCTGCGCTAGAAAGCCACACGATGCTGCGATCTAAGAGCAGCTTACTTTCGTTGAACCCTTTTCTCCACACGGACAACACGATGCGCGTTGGCGGGCGGTGGTCCTCGTGTCCCAATTTGCCTTTCGACGAACGGCACCCGATTATTTTGCCATACGGCTGCCAATTCTCGCGATTGCTCATTCGTTTTATACACGAAATATCTCTACACGGGGAAACTAACTAGTTCTTCCTCTGGTCCGTACCCAATTCTGGATGCCCAAGGTAAAAAACCTCATCAAAACGACGACTGATACCTGCAAGCCTTGCATCCTACATCGGAAGAAGCAACGAACCCTGTACATGACAGCCCATTATTAACACATTTTCTCATTAAAGATCCCACATGTATTTAATATGCTGGCAGTATGTGCGGTACCGGAGAGGACGTCTGCGGGCGCTATCTCGGGCCGTGCCCCTTGGTCCGCTCCAAGCGCTGCGCAATTCCACACTGCCCACTGTTCTCGTGAGCCATTTCCACCGACCGATGTCCTCGTCCTTGGCGTCTCTGCCGGGGAAGCCCAAGCGATGGATACGGCACGCCGCTCCCCGACTCCGCCCGCCAGGGCATTCCAAGGTGTTTTGATGAAGCACGAGGGACCAGGGGATGCCCCCTATCCATGCACAGAATTTGTTGGTTCCTAAGGGATGACAGGTTAGTGGGAAGGGGAAAGAGGGAGTAGTGACGGTTTACACCTCGTTTAAAGGTTCGACGCTGTAAGTGGACAGGAAGACATTCGCAGGGAGACTATTCCACAATCTAACGACGCGACCGAAAAACGAATTCTCACGGTAATGCGCGGTTCGTTGGGACGGAATCGCGACATAAAAGGGATGCACCGCTCTGGAAAGCCGAGTAGTTCTGCTAAATACCTGAACCGGAGGAATAAGGCCGGCTACTTCAAAGGAACATTTACCATGAAAGTAACGGTAAAATAGTGATGCACATCCCACATCACGACGACGCTCCTAGGTTTTAATAGAGCTGGGTACCCTACTGTCCCCTATAAGTTTTATCGCACGACCTTGTATACGGTCCAGAAGCTGAAGATATGTTTTCGAAGCTCCCGACCAAATATGCGAATTGTACTCCATTTTCGGACGGATATAGGTGGTGTAGATACAACGAAGATCGGTTGGAGTGAAGTATTTCTTACACCGCTTAAGAAAGCCTAAGCACTTGGCTGCTCCTTTCGACACGTCAAAAATGTGATCGTTCCAACGAAGATTGCATTGGATTGACATGCCCAGAACATCAAGAGCCTCCGACTCACTAATATCCAGACCACCCACATTTAGGGGTGGAAAAGTGTCACCCGCTAAACGCTTGTGTGTCAACAGACAGCATTGGGTTTTACGCGCATTAAAATCGACCCGATTCGCTCAACCCCACTCTTGGATTTTATTGAGGTCAGATTGGAGTGTGTCATTCATAATTCTGCGTTTTTCAATGATCTCCAGAATAGAAGGACGCCTGGAGAATGAATATGAATGACAAATGCTGCTGTCATCAGCAAACGAGTAGACGGGGTTTGATGTCAGTGATAGAAGGTCATTGATGAAAATAAGAAAAAGTGTCGGAGAGAGGACCGAACCCTGCGGAACTCCAGCATTGATGGAGTGCTCTTCGGAAGCAGAGCCGTCTATCACAACCCGAATAGAACGGCCGCTGAGGAAACTCGATATCCGTCGAGTGAATGTATTACCGACACCATAAGCAGCCAGTTGAGACACGAGTGCTTTATGCCACACTCGGTCAAATGCCTTGGATATATCTTATGCCTTAAACACAATCCTTATGCCTTAAACACAATCAGGGACGCAAGACGCAGATTAATTTTTTAACTGTCAAAATTACACAATATATATATATATATATATATATATATATATATATATATATATATATATATATATATATATATATATATATATATATATATATATATATATATATATATATATATATATATATATATATATATATATATATATATATATATATATATATATATATATATATATATATATATATATATATATATATATATATATGGTTCTGGAGCACTGCGTCTTTCTACACCTCTAGTCTAGTATATATATATATATATATACATATACATATATATATATATATATATATACATATACATATATATATATATATATATATATCGAAGGACCAATGTTTTTAATCAAATAAAGCACAATGTTTATTTCACTTATTTATTATTTTATGCAATGATTTTACTTATGTTTCACTTTAAAATACTTTTCGGTTCTGGAGCACTGCGTCTTTTTACACCTCTAGTCGCGTCCGTTGCTCAGAAGGAAGTGGTGGTGTGGGTCCAGCGGCGATCGCTGGAAGCCGGTCAAAAAGCGCCAGTTGCCGCAGCGAGAGCCTGCAGAGAGAGGCGCACCTCATGACCGGTAGGCTGTCAAGAGAGAGGCTGCAGTGCCCACTCCTGACACCCGACTGATCGATGAGGGAGCACCTCTGGCGAGTAGCAGTTGGCGTTAACATACCATCTAGTAGTGGTGAAGGCGCATGTCTTGGGGCCGGCTCTGATGGTGCGCGTGGCATGACGTGCCTCGGGACTGGCACCGACCGGGCACGAAGTCTCCCGACTGCGCGTCCCATGTAAGTTGGCCTGGAAGTTGGGGCCTGATCGGGGAATGGTCCCTCGTGCTTCGTCAAAACACCTTGGAATGCCCTGGCGGGCGGAGTCGGGGAGCGGCGTGCCGTATCCATCGCTTGGGCTTCCCCGGCAGAGACGCCAAGGACGAGGACATCGGTCGGTGGAAATGGCTCACGAGAACAGTGGGCAGTGTGGAATTGCGCAGCGCTTGGAGCGGACCAAGGGGCACGGCCCGAGATAGCGCCCGCAGACGTCCTCTCCGGTACCGCACATACTGCCAGCATATTAAATACATGTGGGATCTTTAATGAGAAAATGTGTTAATAATGGGCTGTCATGTACAGGGTTCGTTGCTTCTTCCGATGTAGGATGCAAGGCTTGCAGGTATCAGTCGTCGTTTTGATGAGGTTTTTCACCTTGGGCATCCAGAATTGGGTACGGACCAGAGGAAGAACTAGTTAGTTTCCCCGTGTAGAGATATTTCGTGTATAAAACGAATGAGCAATCGCGAGAATTGGCAGCCGTATGGCAAAATAATCGGGTGCCGTTCGTCGAAAGGCAAATTGGGACACGAGGACCACCGCCCGCCAACGCGCATCGTGTTGTCCGTGTGGAGAAAAGGGTTCAACGAAAGTAAGCTGCTTTTAGATCGCAGCATCGTGTGGCTTTCTAGCGCGGCGTACTCGTCCGCAAAATGAGTCTTCTGGCAGAAGATCGCGAGGCAGCGTTTAGTTTCCTTTATTTCTCCCGGTGGTAGGTGCAGTTTGGGGTGCGAAGTTAGGTAACGCTGAGCTGGATGAGCATTGTGGAGGAATCTATATACGTATGAGTATACGCGTAAGGCTCGTGGCAGCGACGAAAATCGTTCGAGAGATCCTCATCGGGAGCGCAATGGGTGTGCATCGTTTTGACAATCTTCTGCTCCATTGTGGTGACATATTCGTCTGAGGCGCGAAATTCGGGCCACCGATCCTTATCGTGGGCGAGCCAAGCAGGTCCATTCCACCAGAGTGTGCTCTCAGCGAGATCTTGGGGCGTGGCACCGGTACTGGATAAATCCGAAGGGGTTGTCCTGAGATTCAACATGAAACCATTGCGAATGCGGTACTTTCTCGATGATTTTGGCAACTCGGTTTGCCACGGTCGATCGCGAGAATTGGCAGCCGTATGGCAAAATAATCGGGTGCCGTTCGTCGAAAGGCAAATTGGGACACGAGGACCACCGCCCGCCAACGCGCATCGTGTTGTCCGTGTGGAGAAAAGGGTTCAACGAAAGTAAGCTGCTTTTAGATCGCAGCATCGTGTGGCTTTCTAGCGCGGCGTACTCGTCCGCAAAATGAGTCTTCTGGCAGAAGATCGCGAGGCAGCGTTTAGTTTCCTTTATTTCTCCCGGTGGTAGGTGCAGGTTGGGTGCGAAGTTAGGTAACGCTGAGCTGGATGAGCATTGTGGAGGAATCTATATACGTATGAGTATACGCGTAAGGCTCGTGGCAGCGACGAAAATCGTTCGAGAGATCCTCATCGGGAGCGCAATGGGTGTGCATCGTTTTGACAATCTTCTGCTCCATTGTGGTGACATATTCGTCTGAGGCGCGAAATTCGGGCCACCGATCCTTATCGTGGGCGAGCCAAGCAGGTCCATTCCACCAGAGTGTGCTCTCAGCGAGATCTTGGGGCGTGGCACCGGTACTGGATAAATCCGAGGGGTTGTCCTGAGATTCAACATGAAACCATTGCGAATGCGGTACTTTCTCGATGATTTTGGCAACTCGGTTTGCCACGGTCGTTGCCCAAACGCATGGGGATTTCTTCAGCCAGGCCAAAACAATGTTGGAGTCGCTCCAACAGTAGATCGTATAATGGGGTAGCTGCAGCGTAGGCACGAAAGTGTCGACCATCTCAGCTACTAAAGTGGCTCCACACAATTCTAACCTGGGGAGAGACAAAGTTTTAATCGGGGCTACACGAGTTTTGGAGTACAAAAGGAAGCTTGGACTTCCTGAGCGACCTTGATGCGGGCAAAGATGACTCCTGCGTAGGCTTTTTGTGAGACATCATAAAAGGCATGGAATTCGACTTCGCTGTCGAGGGGTGTAACTCACCCATCGCGGGATGCGAAAAGAGCGGATGTCCTGGTAATTCTGTAGAAAATTTAACCAGTTAGCGTGAGTTACCTGAGGCAGCATGCCATCCCAATCGATTTTGTCCAACCAGACTTGTGGAATTTCCGCTGCAACGAAGATCGGAACCAGCCAACCGGCTGGATCGAACGGCTTGGCGACCAGAGACAACATTTCCCGTTTTGTGTACGCAGCTTTAATGACGATAGCTTGGACATCGAAGTAGAAGTCATCATAGGTCGCGTTCCAGCGAATTCCCAGCATTTTGGCAATGCTGGAGTCTTCTAGCGCCAGGAAATCGGTATGGAGTAAATGGGAAGCCGGCAAGTCTGCCAGAATGCCTTTATGTTTCGCAGTCCATTTGCGAAGGGAAAAACCTGCTGAGTCGAGAGCCGCTATGAGTTGGTCACAGGTCTGGGTAGTTGTCACCAGGTCATGCGTTCCTGCGAAAACATCATCCACGTGCATGGAATGCTGTAGGATGTGTGACGCAAGCGGAAACTTGTGCTTCACCTCGTCTGCCAATTGAAGACGGGTGCGTATAGCAAGAAAAGGGGCGCAATTAACTCCAAACGTTAGCGTTTGAAGCTCGAAGTCGGTAAGTTCGGACTTGTACGGGTCTCGGAAGAGAATGCGCTGATATGGTGTGTGCTTTGTGTCGACGAATATTTGGCGATACATTTTGAATGTCTCGAGCCCCTGCGCGGAGCGTGTCCGACATTAAAGGCAATGACACGATGTAGCGGCCGTCATCGCGTCTTTGCGTATTTTTCTACGTGAAACTTTATGGAGTGGGATAGCAATCTAGTTTTGGGAAGTTCCTCCATCTCCCAAAAACGTTCGAACTGTTGTTCGAAGGTGACTTCGTTGTGTAACCCGCTTTGATGGGTGCAGTGACAGATTGCATGGTGGGAACCGGGTCGTTTAGGATCCAACCGAACACGGTTTGATGAGCCATGAGGGAGCCCAGCACTTGGCGGCGGATGCCGTCCTGCACGGTTGCTGGGTATAAATCGGCTCCGATGAGGACGTCGACCTGCTCGCTTTTGGAGAAGTTGACATCTGCGAGCTCGATGTCTTGAGGGAGGCCACTTAGAAGTGACTTGTCTAACGACTGGGAGAGCAACCGCCCTGTAATTTGTGGGTTGATTTGAAAGTTGGGATCAAGTGGCGAATTCAGCAGAAAATCGCTCGATCTTGATATTTGCAGCAACAGTCTCGTTGAGACCTGAAACTGCAGCTGTAGCTGGCTGCACTGGGAGCTTTAAGAGCTTTTGTATGCGTTCAAAGATGAACGACACTTCGGATCCAGGATCAATCAAAGCGCAAACGATGTAACATGTACCGTGGTGGCGTATTGTTTCCATAGCAGTTCCTAAAAGAACCTGTTTGGGAGATTTCGCGAAACACACTTGATGAGTGTCCTGTGGATTTCGTTGTTGCGTTGGGGGAGGAGTGGACTGTATATGCGTGGGAGGTCGCATCGAAGAATGCGGCCTTTCTTGCTGGGAAGCTTGTTGAGTCGAACCTGGAATAAAGTTCGAATAGGCAGGGGCTTGAGTACGCGGAGCGTTATCATACCGTTGCTCTTGATTTCGTTGCTGTGTGGGGAGGAGTGGACTGTATATGCGTGGGAGGTCGCTTCGAAGAATGAGGCCTTTCTTGCTGAAAAGCATGATGAGTCGAACATGGAATAAAGTTCGAATAGGCAGGGGCTTGAGTACGCGGAGAGTTATCAAACTGCCGCTCTTGATGTAAGGCACGTGGGGTCGAGTCTGGTGCAGCATTCGATGAGGATGGAGCGTGCTCACGATGCAAGAGAGTGTGATGCCTGCCATTGCATTTGAGGCAATTGAATCTGCTTGGACAGTTTTTCACGGAATGAGATCTGGCCAAGCAGTTGCTACACAAGCGGTTTCTCTGAACGGTATTCAGCCGCTTTGGAACGGGCAAGCTGAGAAACTGAGAACAGGATCTCACTTTGTGCTGCTTCTGGCAAAGAGGGCAGCTATCTTGGGACACCTTCAATTAAAAGGTGTTGACGCGTTTAGCGGCTGTTGTCGAGTGGTTCGGAGTTGGGGGGTGTGTTGATTTCGCGGCGGGTGTGCACTTAATATCTTGCACCGTTTGAAGGTTCTGGAAGCGATGTGTCAGGAACGCATCCAGATCAGTCCACTTTGGGATCTCCGTTTTGTTGGTGAGAGATTGCTCCCAGAGGGAAAGTGTTGCTTCCGGAAGCTCGCTGGAACACAAAAATACGATTATCGCGTCCCAATGGAAGGTATCAACACCTTGTAGTGCGAGCGCGGCGAAAATATTAATGATTTCGCGCTGCAGATCTTTAATAGCGCCACCGGTTTCCTTCGTGATGGGTGACAGACCGAAGAGCTTCTTCAAATGGGTGTTGGTGAGGAACGCGCCTGTTCTCGTATCTGTCGGACAGCTTTTTCCACGCTTGGGCAAACTCTTCGTTCGTGAGAGGGGATTTCTGCACGATTTCTTTTGCTTCGCCCGTAGTCTTCTGGTTCAGCTGGAAAAGCTTCTCCACCGGCGCAAATCGGGTGTTCTGGATATAAAGGGCCGTGAACATATCCCTAAAAAAGGGCCACGAAAGGTAATTGCCATGGAAGGCTTGGGTGTCGCAAGGGAGTAGGCTAAGGTTATAGCCAGACTGGGGCATCGCAGCTTGCACCGGAGATGGGGTCGCAGCAACCGGAGGGACGTTGCGGCTTCGGTCAGTTGATCAATTTTTCCCGCGCAGGGCAGATATACCGCATAGCATTGGCGCCGCTTCTCTTTTACGCCTTCTAGTTCTCTGTGTTTATCCTGTGTCAGTTATATGTCTCGGTTTCTGTTAGGGACGGCGAAGGAGGTCGAAAAATCGAAATAAAACGCACCGAAAACTTTCGGAGGAACTTTTTATTTTATTATATATAAAGAAATCGCAAAAATGCTTTCGGGTCGCTATGCGGTGGCGTTGAGGCTCGAAAAAGTTGCTGCAGACGGTCGACTACTTGTTCTCTAAAGTGCTTGCAACCAGTTAAAAAGTGACTTGTTGCTGCGAACACTTCTGCCTACTGGGTGTTTCGTTTTTTCGATTTCACGTTGGGTCGCCGTTGAATCGCGAATTCCACGCTGCTATCACCGGCGAGAGTGCAGACAGAAAAACTGGTTTTCTGTTCTGTGTGCACTCTGAGTGTATGGGCAGCGCAAGCAGAAGAGCGCGAGCAGCAGAGAAATGTACCCTCATAAACCAACCAGCAAAAGGTGGTGGTTTTTCACTTTGCACTGAGTACAATTGCGGAGCACTCAAGTGACTTGGTGCAAAAATGTTAGAGCGCGAAACCAAAAGCAATCTCGCGGGAGAGCTCAGCAGAAGGCTGCTCTAAAGATTTCTTCTGCGGGAGCACGTGGCTTGCTAATGCGTCCAGCGGTGAATTTTGCGCAAAAAATGTGGGCTTCGCAGCAAGCAATGCTTGCGAAGACGGTCAGCAACAAAACTTTAAGCCTTGGTGCTGGCGTGTTTTTTGGGGACCGCTACCACGAATCGAAGATTTCGGAAGGTTTGACGGTCAAATGAAGGGTATATATATATATAGAGGAAAGTACCTTATATATATATATATATATATAAGGTACTTTACAGGTAACCCCCGGAAGGGCTCTAAGGGGCTAAAGTGACGGGCACGGATTTAAAGTGCAACGTGGTCACTAGCAAGTGCACGAGACGCACATTTAAAACTCGCAAGTAGACTTGCGCAAAGGTTTCCTAAAAGCGGGGGCCCAAATTAAATTAAGCAAGGTGCACTTACCTCTTTGCACTCGACGCGGTAGATTGGGCGTCGGTGACGATGGTTTGGGCGTCGGTGACGATGGTTTGGGCGTCGGTGACGATGGTTCCTGGGCGGCGGCAATCCGGCTCGTCTTGGACCAATATTAATAGTCGCAACGGTTGGGTGGTCTCCGAGCACAAATCCGGCTCGAAGGACCAATGTTTTTATTCAAATGAAGCAGAATGTTTAATTCACTTATTTATTATTTTATGATTGATTTTACTTATGTTTCACTTTAAAAAAGTTTTTGGTTCTGGATCACTGCGTCTTTTTTCACTTCTAGCCGCGTCCGTTGCTGAGAAGGAAGTGGTGGTGTGGTTCCAGCGGCGATCGCTGGAAGCCGGTGAAAAAGCGACAGTTGCCGCGGGAAGAGCCTGCAGCCGAGCTTACTCTCACGAGAGAGGCGCACCTCATGACCGGCAGGCTGTCAGGAGAGAGGATGCAGTGCTCACTCCTTACACCCTACAGATCGATGAGGGAGCACCTCTGGCGAGCGGCAGTTGGCGTTAACATATATATATATATGATGTTGGTGTACTGGAAAGCCTTGGTTCCCTTAATTTGTTCATTTTCATTATAGTTACGTTGGTGGTGTCTTGTAAAACAATTATTCAATATATATATATATATATATATATATATATATATATATATATATATATATATATATATATATATATATATATATATATATATATATATATATATATATATATATATATATATATATATATATATATATATATATATATATATATATATATATATATATATATATATATATATATATATATATATATATATATATATATATATATATATATATATTGAATAATTGTTTTACAAGACACCACCAACGTAACTATAATGAAAATGAACAAATTAAGGGAACCAAGGCTTTCCAGTACACCAACATCATAAAAGGATTAATCAGTGATAAATATTTGCTGTCCACACCACTTCAACATAGAAAAGGAACCGGATTGATTAAAGTAAATCCTCAAAAGCCTAATTATATTTTTTGGGATGATCCGAATGAATTAGTAGATAATTGTATAAATATGATGTATAATAGATTTGTAAGCATAATTGAAAATTAGTGTCGGCAAGTTCAGTTGCTAAAAAAAGCTAATATTATTGTATAAATATGATGTATAATAGAGTTGTAAGCATAATTGAAAATGAGTGTCGACAAAGATCGAAGCATTGGTCCGGTCTTAGGATTCAGTAAAAGAATATTGGAAGCAGGAAGTCTATATTTTTTTTTTAATGGCAGATAGAACCAAAGTCAGGGGATGCCCCCTATCCATGCAAAGTATTCGTTGGTTTAGAAGGGAAAAGGTTAGTGGGAAGGGGAAAAGTGGGAGTAGTGTCAATTTACACCTCTTTTAAAAGCATCGACGTTATAAGTGGGTGGGAAAACATGCGCAGGGAGACTATTCCACAACTTAACGGCGCGACCGAAAAACGAATTCTCGCGGTAGTTGGTAGTGCGTTGGAACGGGATCGAGACGTAAACGGGGTGCACCGCTCTGGAAAGCCGAGTAGATCTGTTGAATACCTGACCCGAAGGACACAGGCTGGCTACTTCAGAGGAACAATTACCATTAAAGTAACGGTAAAATAAGGTTACACAATCCACATTCCGACGACATCCCAAGGTTTCAATAGAGCTGGATAACCTACTGTCTTCCGCGCATTAAAATCGACCCGATTCGCTTGACCCCACTCCTGGATTTTGTTGAGGTCAGATTGGAGTGTGTCATTCATAATTCTGCGTTTTCTATTGATCTCCAGAATAGAAGGACGCCTGGAGAATGAACATGAATGACAAATGCTGCTGTCATCAGCAAACGAGTAGACGGGGTTTAATGTCAATGACAGAAGGTCATTGATAAAAATGAGAAAAAGTGTTGGAGACAGGACCGAACCCTGCGGAACTCCATCATTAACGGAGTGCTCTTCGGAAGCAAAGCCATCTATCACAACCCGAATAGAACGGCCGTTGAGAAAACTCGATATCCATCGAGTGAATGTGTTACCGACACCATAAGCAGTCAGTTTAGACACGAGTGCTTTATGCCACACCCGGTTAACTGCCTTGGAGATATCCAAAGCAACAACCTTACTCTCACCGAATTGGTGAACACAACTGTTCCACCACTCAGTGAGGAACGCCATCAAATCGCCTGTGGAGCGGTGAGCATGAAAACCGTACTGGCGATCGCTGACCAATTGGTTGCTCTCCAGATACCTCATCAGGTTAAAATTTATAACGCTCTCCATAACTTTGGAGAGCATTGAACAGATTGCTATAGACAATAGCCTCACCTTTTTTGGGACCTGGCTGCACATTGGCAATCTTCCAGGAAGTAGGAAAAACTCCTGAAGTGAACGATAAATTAAACAGATGGCGCAATGGGCGAGCCAGTGTTGAGGCGCACTTTCTCAACACGTGGGCTGAAATGCCATCATTTCAGCTGGCATCTGAAATGCCAGCTTTAGAGTGGCATTGCACCTATTTCTGGCCTGATTGCCCAGCAATTTAGTATCAGCAGTTTTGTTTAAACGCCAATTCCTAAATGCTTCCTCTTTAGATCTGACTGCTTTTCTGCAAGTCGCATTAAACCAGGAATGGTCTTTTGGTTTAATGGAAATTCTTTTATTAGGTATGAAAGACCTCATACCAAATAAAATTATATTTTCTACCAATTTTGCTGCATCATTTATGTTTCTATCCCTGAAACACAATTGCCAATTGAAACGGCTGAAAAAGGAGTTCAGCGCATCCCAATTCGCCTTCTCATAAAGCCACACTGTCCGCTTCGGAGCTGGCTGATGAGGGGATTGAAGGCTAGAATATGGGAAGGTAGCAGAAATTGTAGCTTGGTCCGAATTACCAAAAGGTGCAAGAACATTCACATCATACTTGCTGTGATGTGAAGTTAGAAAAAGGTCCAGAATATTTTGGTTTTGCCCATCAACGCAGGGAAAGTGCGTTGGTTCCTTCACTAATTGAGTCAAATTATTGGACTCAGCAAATAACTCAACATACAAACCCTCAGGTGTCGTGTGACTCGAATGACGTAGCCAATTGGAATTATGAACATTGAAATCACCCGCAACAACAATTTCACTGTTCGGATACGATTAAAGGATTTTAGAAATCGAATCAGAGAGACTGTCAAGTTTATGAAAAGTTGGCAGCCTCTCTAGACCCGGGCTTCTATAAATGAAGCAGAAGTGCAGGATGTGCGACTGGATTTTGAACTTAACCCACATGGAGCTAAATTCGGCATCCGTCGTGCAAAGGTGTTGCTGACACTGGTACGCAACATCACTGCGAATATATAAGGCGAGGCCTCTGTGTGATGAAAATAATGGCAGTAAGTGGTACCCAGGCAAGTGAAAATCCAGTGGATCTGCACCCTCAGACACCTGGGTCTCACCTAGTGCCATTATATGCGGTTTGTGAGTAGAAACATACGCATAGACCGCGAAGAAATTCGCCTTCAAGCCTCGCACATTTGTGGAGCCTATACGATATTTTGTCATCGCCACCCACTGTAAAGAGGTAAAAAGTCAGCTGCACAAGCGGTCAAGCCTACACCGCAGGCAAAGCAAAACGCGACAAGACAAGTGTTATGCCTTTATCTTGCCACGCTTCAGCCCACGGTCCACTCATAGCCGCCTGCACACCTAACGGGACCAGGAAGAAGGAGGAGGAGAAGAAAGAAACGAAATGCTGAGCTTTACTGCGGAGAGCATAAATAAAGCGCCCTTCGCTTGGTTCTCTGCATTCCGTTTGATTATCCATTTGTGTTATTTTGTTATGTTATTTTCTATTATTGTTTTTGTGAATTTATTAATGTTTATTGTTATATTTTAATGCACTGTATTCAATCCTGTTCTACTGCACTTGTATCTGGTTGTGTTTTTTCCCGCGAGCACACTAAACACTGCACTGCGGTGGGTAGCAGCACACCCTCGTCCGCGGTCACGACACTACTCTTCATAACACGGTCAAGACACGACATATACATCGGACTTGCCTGTTGACATAACAAAGATCAATGCAATACACATTTTTTTTATACCCTACACCCGAAGGGAGTGTATTCTATCTAGCAGTATTTGGGAGTGTATTCTAATTATATTTTTTGGGATGATCCGAATGAATTAGTAGATAGATTGAGATTTTTATTATCATCACAATCGGCTGGACATAATCACACCAACGAAATTATTTCCATCATTGGGGAATTGAGAGAAGTTAATATAATTGTATAAATATGATGCATAATAGAGTTGTAAGCATAATTGAAAATGAGTGTCGACAAGTTCGGTCGTTATTCCGCACATAAAACATCAAATAATAAAATAAAGAGAAATATTTCAAAAGTGTTGGGTTTCAGTCTAGATAATGATAACAACTTAAATATCCGCTGGAATCGTTTAAAGAATGTTGGCACACCTATTGATGGTTATGACGCAGTAACCAAGTATTTTGTGACGTGTAATCACTAAAGTGATCGACGGCCTCTGGCAAGCGGATTAAGTAGAAATGGGAAGTTATTCCACGGATAACAATGGATTTCATTTCCTTCTCACCGTAATATATACATTTTCAAATATCTCCTGGGCTATGCCTTTAAAATCTAAAACATCCGCTGATGTAACCAAAGCTATGGAAACGATATTCTATTTGGGTCGGATACCGAGAAATTTAGAAACCGATGATGGTCAAGAATTCTTTAATTGACAATTTAAAAAGTTAGTGAGGAAATTCCATGTCAACCATTATTCTTCGTATAGTGTTTTAGAGGCGTCAATTGTTGAGCGTTTCAATAGGACACTAAAGCAGATGATGTGGAAGGAATTTAGTTACCATGGATCATATCGATGGATTGACAATTATAAAAACTTGATCAACGAATACAATAAGAAAAAGCATAGAACGATAAATATGGCTCCCATTGATGTGAATCCGTCTAATTAAAGGTTGTTATTAAAGACTGCCTACAATAATCTGAAACAAGTAAGAGTGTTGTCTTCGGCCTGGCCGAAATCTAAATACCCTACACCCGAGTAACTGACAAAGTTATAATTTCGGCACTTAACAACTTTTGTATAAGTAGGCGGACCACGCCCATTTCGGGAAAATGTTTTTGTAATGTCTCTAGGTACTGCTAGATAGAATTACGAAGGTATTAATATTTTGAACGGTTTATGGGATATTGACAACTTTTGTATAAGTGGACCACGCCCATTTTTTGTATACTATATTTTGGTAATACGTGTAGATACCTCGTGATAAAATTTCGTATTAATATCTTATACCGTTTACAATATATTGATAACTTTTGTATGAGTGTGCGTGGCGCTCCCATTTTTGGCAAGCTTATTGGTACTGTTTCCCTATATATCCTGATAAAATTACATATCAATTTTTTCAAACCTTTTAGTAATGACGCTATATGTTCCGGAATAAAATTATACCTTAATATTTCACACGGTTTATGAAATATTCAGATTATAAAATTTTTTGAAACGAGGTGCCTTTACATTCCGTATGTAAAGTAGGCGTGTCTATTTACCGATCTCGCAATCCCAAACATCCCTACATAACAAAGAATATTTGTGCCAAATTTCATGGCGATATCTCTTTTCGTTCTCTCGTAATCGTGATTTCAAAAGACAGACAGACAGACAGACAGACAGACGGACGGACAGATCTAAATCGATTCAGGAGGTGACGCTGAGAAAGAATATATATACTTTTCAATATCAATCTCGTCTCCTTCTCTGCGTTACAAACGGAAGAACAAAATGAATATACGCTACTCCTTTCGTGTGTAGGGTATAAATATTTACAAAGTCAAAATTTCGTATAGGAGATTATGTTCGCATTAGTAAACATAAACATGTATTTGAAAAATGCTATACACCTAATTGGACTACACAGATTTTTAAAATTAAAAATATAAGAATTACAAATCCAACAACGTATATTCTTGAAGACTACCAGGGAAATACAATTAGGAGGATTCTACAAGAGTAAGAGTAAAAAGTTTTAAAGAAAGTGAACAATTTTTAAAAATTAAAAAGTAACCAAAACAGTTAAAAAACAAAATTTAAAGAAAGAATTATTAAAAAATTTAAAACATGGAAAACATTCGAAACAATAAAACACTTAAAACAAAAAAGTGATGAACTCAGTCACAAATTTGTGGAGTCCCGAATTCTAAACTTGGAAACAAAAAGTGAAAAACTTAGAAAAAACATTTGAAGAGAAAGTGTTCAAAACATTTAAAAAAAGACAAGTACTTAAATAAAAAAAAATTGCACAGAACATTTTAAGAAGTAAAAACATTTTAAGAAGTAAAAAGTGAAATACTTATAAAAACATTTAAACAAATTAAAAAAGAGAAGTCAAGACGACATTTTGAAAGTTAAAAAACTTAGAAAACATTTCAAAAAAGTTAAGAAAACATTTTAAAGAGCGAAAAAACTCTAAAAACTTTAAATAAAAGAAAAAACAAAAAACTTGCTTCAACAGCAACAACAACAACATAAGAACAACAATAACAACAAAAAGAAGAAGGACAACAACTACAGAAAAGGAAAAACCACATTATTTACGAGGTAAGTGAATTTAATAATACCTATAATAAAATAGTATCTAATAAATATTAATTAATAATTAGTAGTATTATATAAGTAAAATTACAATTATATTAAAAATAATACAAACAATATTTTATTTAACAATATAAAATAATATAATAAGAATATTTTTAATATTTTCTTTTTCTGTAGTCTGTAGATTTGTAAGTTTAATATATTCCCTTAATTTACAGCATCAACGGCAAGATCAGCATAAATAACAACAACAATAACTCCATTGCTCTTTAACAACAACAACAAAAACAAAGCAACATCAACAACAACAATATCAACATTGCCTCCACCATCACCGTCACCGCCACGTTTTATCACGATATATAGGCAAGCATTACCAATAAGCGTGCCAAAAATGGGCGTACCACGCCCACTCATACAAAAGTTGTCAATATCTTCTAAACGGTATAAGATATTAACACGAAATTTTATCACGAGGTATCTACAAGTATTACCAATTAGTATACAAAATGGGCGTGATCCGGCCACTTATACAAAAGTTTTCAATATCCCATAAACGGTTAAAAAATTTCATACGTTCGTAATTCTATCTAGCAGGAGCTAGAGACATTACAAAGACATTTGCCTGAAATGGGCGTCGTACGCCTACTTATACAAAAGTTGTTAAGTGGTGAAATTATAATTTTTTCAGTTACTCTGGTGTAGGGTATTTAGATTTCGGCCAGACCGAAGACAACACTTCTGCTTGTTTTATATTTTCTCTCTTTTCCTTTCAGATTAATAAAATTTCAAATTAAATTGTAAGAAGGTGGTGACAGTGATGCCTAAGCAGGAGGAGGTATCACTTAGTTTTAAGAATTTAGAACGTAAGTTAGATGTACCATTTGTATTTTATAGTGATTTTGAGTGTATTTTAAGAAATGTAGATAGTAGTGTAGATGTAGGTTTAAAAAGTAGTAATGTGCAGAAGTAAATACCAATAGCTTTTAGTTACTATATACTTTGTAAGAATAATAGCAATTTCAAAAAGTTTGTCATATATTCGTTTGAGGATACCCTACTAAATTTATTCAAAGTCTAGTGGGGGATGTCAAAGAAATTTATAATAATTATTTGAGTGTCGTGAGGCCTATGACTCCGTTGAGTCCGGCAGAGCTCAGACATCAATCTGAGCACAATATCTGTCACATTTGTGAACAGCCATTGGGGGCAGATAGGGTGGCAGATCATTGCCATTTAACGGGAAAGTATAGGGGTCCGTCTTACAACGAGTGCAATTTGAAATATCAAATTCCAGCACTTTATCCCTATATTTTTCCACAATTTTTTTGGCTATGACTGCCACCTATTTGTTAAGAAACTTAATTTATTTGAGGGGGATATAAGTGTTAGCCACCTAAATAAAGAGTTGTACGTATCCCTGTCGAAGAGGATACGCGTAAGCGAAAAGAAGACCTTTGAACTCA
The DNA here is from genome assembly GCA_922984085.1 of Sicus ferrugineus. NCBI lineage: Eukaryota > Metazoa > Arthropoda > Insecta > Diptera > Conopidae > Sicus > Sicus ferrugineus. The sequence continues at coordinate 69,123,694 of OV277348.1, forward strand.
GGTTATTGGATTCTTTTCGCTTTATGGCTTCCAGTTTGGGTACATTGGCGCAAAATCTTACACCTAATCATTTTCACGCGGTGCGTCGAATGTATCCAAACGACGAAAAATTTCATCTTCTTAGGAGGAAAAGTGTATTCCCGTATGAATACATCAATTCAGTTGATCGCCTGCAAGAAACCAGCCTTCCTACTCGGGATGATTTCTTCAGTCGATTGACTGGTACAGAATGTGCAGTGGAGTATTATGAGCATGCTCAAAGAGTTTGGTAAGTTTTCAATTGTCAAACTCCGAATGATTACATGATCCTCTATCTGAAAACAGATGTACTTATTTTAGCAGACATTTTTGAAAATTTCAGAAATGTCTGCAAAAATATTTATAATCTGGATCCCTGTCAGTACTACACGGCCCCAGGTTTGTCTTGGGATGCAATGTTGAAAACAACCAATATAGAACTGGAGCTGCTTACTGACGTAGATATGTATCTTTTCGTTCAGAAAGGCATACGGGGCAAATAAAAAGTATATGGCGGATTACGATCCAAGTAAGCCGTATTTGGATGCCAATAACTTATACGGTTGGGCAATGTCGCCATATTTACTGTATGGGGATTTGAATGGGTTGCTGATGTTAATAATTTTAACGTCATCAGCATTCTTTTAATGCCAGAGGATTCGTCCACTGTATACATTTTGGAAGTAGACTTGGACTACCCCCAGAGTTTACATGACGCGCATAATGATTTACCATTTTGCGCTGAAAATAAAACTCTGGATAGCTCCAAGTGTAAAAAGTTGATTGTTGATTTAACCAACAGGACTAATTATATAATTCACTATTAAAATCTACAGGAATGCCTTCAAAATGGACTAATTTTAAAACAAGTCCACAAGGCATTGAAATATAAACAGTCTCGTTGGTTAAAACAATATATTGACTTAAATGTCCATCAACGCAGTTTAGCAGGAAATACTTTTGAAAATAATTTTTTTAAACTACTAAACAATGCGGTGTATGGGAAAACAATGAAGAATGTGGATAAACGGAAAGATGTTAAGATTGTGAATAGCTTAGAAAGTCGAGGAAAGCGATTGGGAGCTCGCGCACTAATTGGCAAACCCAATTTTCACAGCTCTCCACAATTTACCGTTTATAATGAGCCCATTTACTTGGGCTTTTCGGTGCTTGAATTGTCAAAGTGGAAGATATAAAACTTCCACTACCATGAAGTCGTAGTATCGAAATTCCAACAGAGTCTTGTATTGAATTATACGGATACAGATTCATTCCTATATTCAATCAAGGCTCTAGATTCTTATAGGGATATTCGAGATGATATCAAATGAAAATTCGATACATCCGAATATCCCGAGGATGTATTTAATGTATTTAATTTTCCCCTTAGGAATGCTAAAGTCCACGGCATGGTAAAGGATGAGAGTAAGGGGTAAATAATGAGAGAGTTCATAGGCCTCCGGTTAAAAAATTTACTCCATAGCCATTGTGAATAGTAAAGATATTAAAAGCGCTAAAGGAGTGAAGAAATTAGTATTAGATAGTTTAAGTCTTGGCGATTATAGGAATTGTTTAGTAAATAAGAATATTGTATATGGTGATATGTATATAATTAAAAGTAAGATGCATGAAACGTATACACGATTAGTTCATAAGGTAGCTTCACGTTGTAGTGATGATAAGCGTTATATTAGAAGTGATCGCATCCACACTTATGCGTGGGGCCATCACACAATACATTTAGAAATAGAATTAGAAATAGACGAAGGAATTTTTAATAATTTAAACTTTTAAATATTTATAAATAAATTGAAATTTAAACAAATAATTTAATGTTAAATGAAATTTTTATTAATATAAAATATATAGAAATTAAGTTTACAACTGTTAGGTTTAAGAAATTTTATAAATAAAAAATGTAAATATGAAATTATAAACATTTTCTTTTTATATATTGAAAGAACTTAGGAATTTTCTTAACAGAATAGCGTTTTGAAGCGCACAATAGCCATTATCGGAAAGGCACATCCTTTGTAGTAAGTATGTATCCCGAAAAGTTTCAAAGTTGCTGCAGCCGAATTCTTCAACGTTAAATACGGGCTCGTCTAAAATTTCTGCAACCCATTTGTATTTTTCAGCTCCCTTAACATACACGGGTATATTTTTAAGATTTTGCTTCACGAAATATTTTACACTACAAAAGGCGATGAAGACATCATTTAATGTGAAACCATGGTGATTACGATATAACCAGTGTACGTGTTTTTGGGACGGACGTGTTAATTTGTTAAATCCATCTGGTGGTTTAATAATAAAATTCTGATACTCATTAAAGCTGAAGGTGACTGCCAACTCTTTGACTATAAATTCATTAAAATTGTCTTTGAATCTCTGCACATCCAGAGTAATAAATTTGTCATTCTCCATTTTCACTTAGACGACTTTTTTAATTTCACCAGTCGTTGGAGCATATTTTTTTTGTTTTTTTTATGACAGATGAAAGCAAGCTCAGGGAATGCCCCCTATTCATGCAAAGCATTTGTTGGTTCCGAAGGGATGACAGGTTAGTGGGAAGAGGGAAAGAGGGAGTAGTGTCGGTTTACACTTCGCTTAAAGGTTTCGACGCTGTAAGTGGGCGGGAAGACGTTCGCAGGGAGATTATTCCACAATCTAATGACGCGAGCAAAAAACGAATTCCCACGATAATGCGTGGTTCGCTGGAACGGAATCGCGACATAACAGGGGTGCACCACTCTGGAAAGCCGAGTAGTTCTGCTAAATACCTGAACCGGAGTAATCAGGCTGGCTACTTCAGAGGAACTTTTACCATGAAAGTAACGGTAAAATAATGATACACACCCCACATCACGACGACGCTTCAAGGTTTCAATAGAGCTGGATACCCTACAGTCCCCTATAAGTTTTAACGCACACGGTCTAGGAGCTGAAGATATGTTCGCGAAGCTTCCGATCATATATGCGAACAAAGATCGGAAGACACAACAAAGATCGGTTAGAGTGAAGTATTTCTTACACAGTATCTTATCGAAAGTTGGCACCCCTTCTAGACCCGGGCCTCTATAAATGAAGCAGAAGTGCAGGATGTGCGACTGGATTTTGAACTTAACCCACATGGAGCTAAATTCGGCATCCGTCGTGCAAAGGTGTAGGACACTGGTACGCACCATCACTGCGATTGTATAAGGCAAGGCCTGTGTGTGGTGAAAACAATGGCAGTAAATGGTACCCAGGCATGTAAAAATCCAGTGGATCAGCACCCTCAGACACCTGGGTCTCACTTAGTGCTATTACATGCGGTTGGTGGGTTCAAATATGCGCATAAACCGCGAAAAAATGCGCTCTCAAGCCACGTACATTAGTGAAATCTATGCGGAATTTTGTCATCGCCACCCACTTTAAGTTAGTGTAAGGTCAGCTGTACAAGCGTCCACGCGTACGTCGCAAGCAAAGCAAAATGCGACAACACAAGTGTTATGCCTTTATCTTGCCGCGTTTCAGCCCACGGTGCACTCACAGCCGCCTGTACACCTAACGGGACCAGGAAGAAGGAGGAGGAGTAGAAGCAAACGAAATGCTGAGCTTTACTGCGGAGAGCATAAATAAGCCCCTCTGGTTCTCTGCATTCCGTTAGACTGAATTTGTTTAATTTTATTATTGTTGCATGTTTATGAGTTATATTATTGGTTTGGTTAATGTGCACTGTGATTCTATTTTATTGTGTTGTAAATGTGTTTCAATTGCTTGTGGATGATCGGTTTTGATGTTAATTATTTTTTCGCGAGCACTCGACGCGAACAATGAATTGTGGTGGGGAGTAACATCTACCTTCGCCCGCGTTCACATCACAACTCAGAATGATAGAATACAAGATTACGTATTGCGCAGGTCCACTATTCGGCATTAGCAAGTTTGGCAATCAAGTGTGTTTTCTCGGGGTCAGCAAAAAAATTATTTCATCAGAAGCGATGTAATTATAGAAATACCACCTAATTGCCACGAGGTTGGGGGAGGTTGTCATCGCATATAACAACAAGATCATTAATTTGTAGGCTGTGTTGCGAATTGCGCCATTTCGTACATTTGTACAAATTCTTTAAATATTCCGACTTCCATCATCGACAGAATTGTTGATGGATGTCTGTGACCCTTTGCCATATCTTCACTATGCTCATGGGGTTATTAAGCAATTCTGTTTCGGCAGGAGCAAGCAGAGGGCCACCAATCAACAAATGGCCGGGGGTGATCGGTTGTAGATCGTCGGGATTTTCCGAAGTTGCACTGAGAGGGCAGAAATTGAGACAAGCTTCGACTTTGCTCATCTCACCTACAAACCAACTCATATCACCTACAAACCGACGAAAATGGAGTTTGAAGCTTTTAACTCCCGCTTCTCATAGACCGCTCATGTGCGCTCATCTAGCGGGTATAAAATGTCACGTAAGCAAAGGAACGCGATAGAGAGGATAGAGAGGACGCGAGAGAGGACCGCTCTGGAGGCAATATGGACATGAATTGAGTTCGTAACTGTTTTTTATGAATTACAAACGGTTTACAGTGATGAATTGAAGTTTTTATTACAGTCTTCGCTTACGGTATTTAGTATTGCATACGAATCAGTCGCAGCATTAGTTGGTTACCTCCATGGAAACTTATATTATGGATAAAACGAACTAAAAGACGCGAGATGGTTCAGCTGTATGGAAGAAGTATTGGATGCTGTTCGTCGCATGAAAAAGACGGACATAACATTAAACGTCCACCGACGCGTAATGTTCCATTTTCATGTAAGAACGAATTGAATGAGATAATTTTGCTGCTGCTACTCAGAGGCTCTTTCTGCCGAGGCAGCGGTATTCCTTGAGAAAATCTACTTTCTGCGCAAGGGTGGTGAGTCGGGTTTTGACGAGTTTAATTTCGTCAGTGTGAATATTCACCGAAGTCCGAGGAAATAATAATCGATGATGAGGGTGAGTTCGGTAGAGGAACCGAAAGATGTACGCGAGTACCCGGAAAGCACGTGGTGACGACGAAAATCGTTTCAGCAGGCCTTCATAATTGGAAAAGTAGTTGAAGTTAGTCTGGACTGTTTTGGCTTCCAAGTCAATTTCAAGATCGAGGTTAGCAGCGTTTGAGGCCAGTGCTGTTTTTTCTTAAATCAGACAGTCGGGGCCGTGCCAACATATTGATGAACGTTATAATTCTAGTGGGCTCAAACAACGGCTGGCTGTAAGGATTCTACGTGTTACCAATGGGAACTACGACAGTTTCGGTGACTGTTCGCGACACGGTTCGTTACAAATGTAGTCCTCGTGCAAGAGGGCGTTTCAACCATGCGAGGACTGATACTTTCACTCGATGGATTTTGAGTTTCCTCAGCGGCCGTTCTATTCGGGTTGTGATAGACGGCTTTGCTTCCGAAGAGCACTGCAATGACCTTCTGTCATGATGACAGCAGCATTTGTCATTCATATTCATGCTCCAGACGTCCTTCTATGCTGGAAATAAATAGAATCCAAGAGTGGGTTCGAGCGAATCGGGTCGATTTTAATGCGCGGAAGATCCAATGCTGTTTGTGAGGTGTCAAATTTTCCTCAAACATCACTCTGCGCGCGAACCGCATGCGTGCCAAAATACGGAGCTTGCAGCCACTTGACATTTTATTACATTTCCCACTAACAACACAACCTCTGCTTGGGCAGCCGATACGCACGCCTGAACTCGTTCCCACAGTTCTGTATCCTACATACAAATATTAAAATTACAACAACAACTACAACACTACTTCTGCTTACGCAGCTTCTACTTAGGCAGCCTCTGCTTAGCAAGCTGCCACCTGCGAGCACACATTCCTACAGCTCTGTATCCTACATGCAAACAGTGAAACTACAACAACAACAAGAACAACAGCATATTTCCAAAATTTCCTAAAAAATAACTTCACTCACCAACCTTATGCTCGACATAAGCCACAGTTCACCTTCTCCAATAAACAAAACGAACAATGCCCACCATTATTCACACTCACTCTTACCACTTATGGTCTCCCAATACTCACATACAATAACGCACGTCTCTCCCCTCCCTCTCCCTGCTATCTCACCATCTTCCCTACCGACCGACGGTCCGGTCGACCGACTGATCGTCCGTCCGTCCGTCTGTTTGTCTGTCCGTCTATCTGTCTGTACGTCTGTCCGTCTGTCTTTCCGTCCGCCAGCCGCCAGCTTCCAGCCTTTAAACTCAATCCTTTTTCTCAATCTTACATACACTACGCTCACTGTCTCGCTCCACACACACAGCGCCCCTTTGGAGAATTACTCGTCTGAAATACACGGGTCCCAGAAACCCCATATTCCAGAACCAAACCATGCATTGTTCCAGAAACCCCATATTGCTACTACTCCAATGTCTTCGCCAATAAACAGTTCAGACCTCAATAAAATCGAGAATTTGTGGGGAATTATGGGACGAAAAATCCAAGATAAGTCCCCGAAATCTGTCCAGGAGTTAAAAATCTGTTTAGAAGAAGTGTGGGATGTCGAAGGAACCACAAACGAAATCCAAAATCTCTACGAATCAATTCCTAGAACAGTGGACGGACCACGCCCATTTTTTGTATACAATTTGGTAATACGTGCAGATACCTCGTGATAAAATTTCGTATTAATATCTTATGCCGTTTACAATATATTGATAACTTTTGCTCCCATTTTTGGCAAGCTTATTGGTACTGTTTCCCTATATATCCTGATAAAATTACATATTAATGTCTTGCATCGTTCATTATATATTGCCAACTTTGTTATAAGTAGGCGTGGCACGCCAATTTTTTTCAAACGTTTTAGTAATGACGCTATATGTTCCGGAATACAATTATACCTTAATATCTCGCACGGTTTATTAAATATTCAGATTATAACATTTTTTGAAACGAGGTGTCCTTACATTCCGTATGTAAAGTAGGCGTGTCTGATTACCGATCTCGCCCATTTTCAATCCCAAACAGCCCTACATAACAAAGAATATTTTTGCCAAATTTCATGGCGATATCTCTTTTCGTTCTCTCGTAATCGTGATTTCAACAGACAGACAGACAGATAGACAGACAGACAGACAGACAGACAGACAGACAGACGGACGGACGGACAGGATTAAATCGATTCACGAGGTGACGCTGAGAAAGAATATATATACTTTTCTATATCTATCTCGTCTCCTTTTCTGCGTTACAAACGGAAGAACAAAGTGAATATAAAACAAGTAGAAGTGTTGTCTTCGGCCTAGCCGAAATCTAAATACCCTACGCCCCAGTAACTGAAAAAATTATAATTTCGCCACTTAACGACTTTTGTGTAAGTAGGCGTACCACGCCCATTTCGGGCAAATGTTTTTGTAATGTCTCTAGGTACTGCTATATAGAATTACGAACGTATAGATATTTCCACCCGTTTATGGGATATTGACAACTTTTGTATAAGTGGCCGGATCACGCCCATTTTTTACACAAATTGGTAATACTTGTAGATACCTTGTGATAAAATTTCGTTTTAATATCTTATACCGTTTACAAGATATTGACAACTTTTGTATGAGCGGGCGTGGCACGCCAATTTTTCCAAACGTTTTAGTAATGACGCTATATGTTCCGGAATAAAATTATACCTTAATATTTCACACAGTTTATGAAATATTCAGATTATAACATTTTTTTGAAACGAGGTGCCTTTACATTCCGTATGTAAAGTAGGCGTGGCTGTTTACCGATCTCACCCTTACAACTAGCTTATTCTAATATTTGTGTTTAGTTTGTTTATCCAATTTGTAGTTGTTACTAGAAATACAAGTTACTAGAAATACAATAATATAATATCGTTGGTAACCCTATGAGTTTCGAGGTCACTGAAATCCTGCTGGGTTGTTAATTTCTCACCGCGTTTGTGAGATCACTGGTATTCTGTCGGGCTGTTGATATCTCACCGCGTTTGTGAGATCACTGGTATTCTGTCGGGTTGCTGATATCTCACTGCGTTTCTGAGATCTGATGTCTGCACTGACGGAAAGCTCTACAGGCCACCGCGACCGTTCTCTGGTATATCTGGTGAGTTTGCTTACACCAGCCACTGTACTAAAACTTCTCTATCTCTAGTGTTAGCCTTGGTTGCCAGGGAGGGCGTTCAAGCCACTACTACTGTGCATTTCTGGTACTGTAGCTTTTACGTCAAGAGGGCATTCAAGCCACTGCGACTGCGTAATTCTGGCGCTTCGAGTTTTGCCACAGGAGGGCGTTCAAGCCACTGCGACTGCGTATTTCTGGCGCTTCGATTGTTGCAACAGGAGGGCGTTCGAGCCACTACGACTGTGTGCTTTTAGCGCTTTGTTCTTACGACAGGAGGGCGTTCAAGCCACTGCGACTGCGTATTTCTAGCGCTTCGATTTTGCCACGGAAGGGCGTTCAAGCCACTGCGTATTTCTGGCGCTTCGATTGTTGCAACAGGAGGGCGTTCGAGCCACTACGACTGTGTGCTTCTAGCGCTTTGTTCTTACGACAGGAGGGCGTTCAAGCCACTGCGACTGCGTATTCCTGGCGCTTCGATTTTTGCCACAGGAGGGCGTTCAAGCCACTGCGACTGTGTGCTTCTTATGACAGGAGGGCGTTCAAGCCACTGCTACTGCGTATTTCTGCGCTTCTTGCGCTTTGTTCTTACGACAGGAGGGCGTTCAAACCACTGCGACTGCGTATTTCTGGCGATTCGATTGTTGCAACAGGAGGGCGTTCGAGCCACTATGACTGTGTGCTTCTTATGACGGGAGGGCGTTCAAGCCACTGCGACTGCGTATTTCTGGCGCTTCGATTGTTGCAACAGGAGGGCGTTCGAGCCACTACGACTGCGTATTTCTGGCGCTTCGATTTTTGCCACAGGATGGCGTTCAAGCCACTGCGACTGTGTGCTTCTTATGGCAGGAGGGCGTTCAAGCCACTGCGACTGCGTATCTCTGGCGCTTCGATTTTTGCAACAGGAGGGCGTTCGAACCACTGCGACTGTGTATTTTCTGTTGTTCTACTTTCGAATTTTATAACTTAAATATAGTACGATACCTTGGCTTTTGGCTGGGTGTTGTTGAGCTGTGCACAGGATTGAAAGACGTTGTTTATTTCCGCTGTGTTCGCCGTACTTCTCTGGGATGACTGACATTCTGCTCGATTTCAGCCAATAATTTTGCACTTTATCACGTTATTCTGAACCAACCGAATTGAACTTCTCAACTGACTTGCACTGACTGAAATTTTACTTGCTAAACCTTGCTGAACCGTACTGAGTTTACTGAAACGAGATACCGACTGAACTTACTGAAACGAAAGGCAGACTGACTCCGAGTTCTGTTTTGCAGTCAGTTTTATACTCGCTGGAGCCTTTTTCTAGAATCTTCGATTTTAACGGAGTGCGGTACTTCGTACTCCGTTAAGCAGTTTTCGTGCAAAAAAAGTATTTGTTTCAAATAACCACTTTCCCAAGGTTAAGAAGTTCTACGGTCAGTGAACTTCCCTGAGGTCTTCTTACATACATTGTTTCTTTGCAATATATAAGCTGCAAAAGTGGGTCAATTTAGATCAGCTGAGAGCTGAGATATATATATATATATATATATATATATATATATATATATATATATATATATATATATATATATATATATATATATATATATATATATATATATATATATATATATATATATATATATATATATATATATATATATATATCGAAAGTCTTAAAACGAAAATTGGAATCATTGGCATTTACTTCGCCTTTACATTTTCCACAAAAGATCTTCATGATCGCAAAACCGGTCCGCACAGTAGCAATGCACAATGGGAACTGATATATATATATATATATATATATATATATATATATATATATATATATATATATATATATATATATATATATATATATATATATATATATATATATATATATATATATATATATATATATATATATATATATATATATATATATATATATATATATATATATATATATATATATATATATATATATATATATATATATATATATATATATATATATATATATATATATATATATATATATATATATATATATATATATATATATATATATATATATATATATATATATATATATATATATATATATATATATATATATATATATATATCAGTTCCCATTGTGCATTGCTACTGTGCGGACCGGTTTTGCGATCATGAAGATCTTTTGTGGAAAATGTAAAGGCGAAGTAAATGCCAATGATTCCAATTTTCGTTTTAAGACTTTCGACCGAGTGCAATGTGCATCGATTTGTGGTCGTGTTTTTCATACGGGCTGTATTGGCTTGTCAGAAAATGTAAATAAAATTTTATTAAATACGCCCAATTTAATTTGGCAATGTGATTCTTGCATTGTTGTTTCGTACGACTTTCAGAACAAAATCGAGTAGCTCTCACAGCAATTTAAAGAGATGCAAGCTAAGTTAGCGGTTCTCGAAAGCAGTATATGTGAAATTTCTAAGAGAGCCTTAGTGCAGAGCGCGGTTAAGCCAGCTAAGGCGCAGAGAAATTTGGGTGTAGAGGCTACGCAGCGTTTTCAAACTAAAGAAAATAGCAACAGAGAAGCGGAATCGAGGAAGTTAGAGGACGCAATAGAGAATGCTGAGATTCCGAAATGTTCTCAAACAACATGTTTTCAAACAGCAAGTAAAGATGCTGAAAAGATCGTAGGCGTTATTGAGAATGAGAGAGGTGAAGCGAACAAGTGGATAACTGTGAGGAAGAAAAAGAGAACTCGGGCGGCTAATGCCAAATCTCTTGTTGGAACTGGTCCTCTTACTCAAACCCTGGATGTTCTTCATGCAAAAAAGTTCATACACATTTCCAAGTTTTCCGTTAATACTGAACCAGAGGCGCTTATAAATCATATTTCCAAGGCGCTTGGTGTGGAGGCTGTAGTCTTTTCGTGCGTAAAGTTGGTGAAGAAGGAGGTGGACCTGACCAAATTGCGCTTCGTAAATTTTAAACTTGGAGTTCCGGCACATCTGTTTAGTAAGGCTTTCGATTGTTCAGTCTGGCCTCTATCTGTGAGGTTGTCATTTTGTATCTAAGCCAAAAAACTTAGGTGCTGCTATCACCACAATTCCACCGGAGCAGACAACTGCACATATTTTTCAAAATGTGGTGCTACCAGGAACTACTGCTTCTCGGACGGAAATCGAAGCAACTCCAATAGTGGACTAAATATCATCGCTCCTACGAAATGTTTAAATGATTCTTTGTCTTCAAGCTATTTTACCTCTGGCGAATTGACCGTACCCACCTCTGTAAAGCATACCGGTAAGCAGCGACGGAAGAAGCTTGAACTTTCAATTTATCTACATAACGTAGGCCGACTGCGTACAAAAACAAACGAATTGTTTGTCATCAATCATGACTTCGACATTATAATACTCGTGGAGACATGGATGACATCAAATTTCTTATCTGAGCTGTTTGATGGATACTACAATGTATTCCGGAGAGACAGATTTCTGCATTCTGGATTAAGTAGAGGTGGAGGTCTTTTAGTAGCAGTTGCATCAACGTTACCCAGCCGGGAATTGAAAGTATCACATGGGCAAATCGATGTGGAGCAATTAATTATAGCCGTCATGACTGAAGATTCTAGTTACGGTGGCATAAACGAAATGTGTTTTATAGTTAGCTATATTCCTCCTTGCAGTGATTATAATACTTATAAAATTCATGTAGATAATATTGAGTCACTCGTTAACTCTTTACATCCGCATCAAACGCATTGCGTGTTGGGTGATTTTAATCTTGGATCCGTTGAATGGAAATTTAGTGTTGATATTGACGCTCTGTTTCCATGCGGTGTGAGAAATGATATAGAGTCTATGGTTTGCGATACATTATACTCTCTTCATTTGTATCAAATTAACAACATTCTCAATAATATAAATCGTATCCTAGACTTGGTTTTTGTAAGAAATGATCTCGCTTATAAATTGACTCAATGTGTTACGCCTCTCCTTTGTGAATCGGTTCATCATAAGGCTCTGGTTGTTACTTTTTCTTTTTTTGAATTTGAATGTAGTAATACAAACGCTTCTGAATTCTTCTACAACTTTCAAAGAGCTGACTACTTGTCTCTCAATAGATTTTTCGAATCCATTAACTGGCGTGTTCTTCTTAAATCCTCTGACCTCTACAATATGAATATAAAAATTACGAAATCTTTGGAGGAAGGTATTCATTTATATGTACCGGTTTTTAGAAAGAGGCGGGATTTCAACTTGCCTTGGTACACGCGTGGTTTACTGAGACTGAAGAACTTAAGGAATAAGGCTCACAAGAAATTTAAAAGGACATGCTCCCACGAAGATTAAGCCATGTTTAAACAGCGTAGAAGGGAATTTGAGTTTCTTTCCAATTTCCTGCATAAAAATTATGTTAGTACAATGGAAGCTAAAATAAAAAGTTGCCCTAAGTCGTTTTGGGTGTACTTTAATACAAAGCGCAATTTTAATGGACTTCCTAGCTCCATGGAGTTTAATGGTTTGATCTCGAATAATAAGCCGGATACGTGTAAGCTTTTCGCCAAGTTTTTTGGGTCTATTTACGAGAGCTTCCAAAGAGTTGAATCAGTGGCCGGCTTTCCTAAATTACGGCAAGTGGTCGATATTGGTTGTATGACAGTTTCTGAAGAGGATGTGTTTGAGTCTTTATCAAGTCTAGATATGTCTAAAGGAGCGGGCTATGACTTGCTGCCGTCTTTATTTTTAAATAAGTGTGCCAATACTCTCCATGTTTCCTTAACAATTTTATTTAATAAATCCCTTGCAATAGGGTGTGCTCTCCCGGAGTGGAAGGTATCGTTTGTTTCCCCAATATTTAAATCTGGCCTAAGGCATTTAGTACCTAATTATAGACCAATCGTTAAGCAATCGATCATTCCAAAAATTGTAGATAAATTGGTTGCCAGATATTTGTACGTCGTTTAAGACGTATATTATTACGAATCAGCATGGCTTTTACCCGGGAAGATCTACGTGTACTAATTTGGCCATATTCTCAAACTTCGTAATTAACGCTATTGAAAATGGGTTTCAGGTTGATGCGTTGTATACTGATTTTATGAAAGCATTTGATAGTTTAAGTCATGATTTGCTACTCATTAAATTGGAAAGCCTGGGAGTTCACTCAGCTGCCTTGAATTGGTTGAAATCTTACCTATCAGATAGAAAGCTGATTATTAAAATCGACGACTGTGTTTCGTTACCGATTTCAATACATTCTGGTATTCAATACATTCTGGCAGTCATTTAGGTCCCTTATTGTTCATATTATATGTTAATGATTTGGTTAGAGATCTAAAGTATTGCAATTGCCTTATGTACGTCGATGATTTTAAATTATTTTCCATTATTAAGTCTGTTAGCGACTGCATAAATTTTCAACAGGACATACGCTCCCTATCGGGTTAGTTCGATCTCTTTTGGAGTACGCCTGCATAATTTGGGATTCTAGTTTTGTAACGCATTCCAATCGTTTAGAAAGGGTTCAGAAGAAATTCACTAAATATGCACTCCGCAGATTTTATTCTAGTGATTGTATGCCATCTTATGAAAGATGGCGGAAATACTGCACTTTCCGTTTTCTTATGAAAGGCGGAAAGTACGGGGCGTTCTTCTCATAAAAGACATTTGCAACAATAAAATTGACTCACCTGAGCTTTTAATGCTTCTGTCTTTTCATGTACCAGCAAGGCCTTTAAGAAATCATGCCTTGTTTTATAACGATACTCATAGAACGATATATGGAGCAAATGAACCCATTCACAAATTTACGTCAATATGCAATTCACTCTTACACATTTGTTCCTTAAGCAAGTTAACGAGTACTTTAATGTATAATTATTTATTAAAATACATTCTAAGCAGTGTAAGGTAACCTGTAAAGGCTAAGCCTGGTAGGTCGTAATGAAATAAATAAATAAATAAATAAATAAATAAATAAATATATATATATATATATATATATATATATATATATATATATATATATATATATATATATATATATATATATATATATATATATATATTTAACAAAGAAGTCGTTCCCACTAAACGTGAAGTTCTGAGAGTGCTCATGTCTGATTTCGATCCAATGGGTTTCGTTTTGTCGTGCGATTGGATTTTTTATCTGCCAATGTAAGCTAATGTCTCAATACCCCGTTGGTACTTCACAAAAATTAACAGAAAGGACAGCACTGTGCAGTTACATACATTCGTAGATGCAAGCGAAAGTGCTTACACACCTGTTTCCTACTTTCGCATAAGCTGCAACGGCTGCACGGAGGTAAGCTTTATTGCTGCAAAATCGAAGGTAGCACCGCTACGTCCATTCTCAATACCACGCCTTGAACTACAAGCAGCCGTAATTGGAGCACGATTAACGCATGTAATTCGTGAAAAGCATCAAGTTGAAATTGAGAAGTGCATCATTTGGACGGACTCTAAAACGGTTTTGAATTGGCTGAAAATTATTGTCGCCGATTTCAGCAGTACGTAATGTATCGCGCGGCGGAAATTCAGACTATAACTGATATATCACAATGGAGATGGCTGCCATCGAAAATGAACGTCGCAGATGTTGCAACAAAAAGCAAACCAAAGGTTCATATATTCGAAGAGTGGTTTAACGGCCCAAAGCTTCTCTATTTGCCGGAAAGCGAATGGCCAACTGGCGAAGATCTTGGTGTAGTGGACAATAGCGAGGTGCGCCCAAGGGTATAAGCGCCAACTTTTGTATAAGAAGGCGGACTACGCCCATTTTGGGAAAATGTTTTGTAATGTCTCTAGATACTGCTAGATAGAATTACGTATTAATATTTTGAACCGTTTATGGGATATTGACAACTTTTGTATAAGTGGGCGGACCACGCCCATTTTTTGTACAAATTACGTGTTAATATCTTATACCGTTTACAATATATTGAAAACTTTTGTATTAGTGGGCGTGGCACGCCCATTTTAGGCAAGCTTATTGATAATGCTTCCGGATGCATCTTGGAAAAATTGCATCACAATATCTTATACCGTTCTTTTTTATGGCAGATGAAACCAAGCTCAGGGGATGCCCCCTATCCATGCAAAGCATTCGTTGGTTCCGAAGGGATGACAGATTAGTTATAAGGGGAAAGAGGGAATAGTGACGGTTTACACTTCGCTTAAAGGTTTCGACGCTGTATGTGGACGGGAAGGCATTCGCAGGGAGATTATTCCACAATCTAATGACGCGACCGCAAAACGAATTCTCACGGTAATGCGTGTGTTATCAAATTATACGAAACCAAACTTTATGAGTTCTCCGACAACTTTATTTCTCGAAGTCAAATCAAAATACAAAAAAGTGAAAGAAAAGAGAAAGAGCTTTAAAACAAATTGGTTTCGCTAGTTAGTCTTCACCTGCCGCTTATCTCAGAACAAAAGATCGGAAGTTACCGAATGTCTTTCTGTCAAATTCATCAGACGTCAAGCTTTCAGGGTTGCCAGATTTCGGCAACAACTCCCCTCCCGGTAAGCGGCTATCGTAGGCAGCTTGCATAAATTTTTGTCGACATCAAATATCGCCAATTTTACCGCTGGCCGCAATATAATTCCATCGCTGGTTTGAATTGTCTCTCTTCGTACCTGTCCGTTCTCAGCTAGTATGGTTCCGATAACTCTTCCTCTCTTCCAAGTATTTCTGGGCTGATTTTCATCGACGATTATTACAATGTCAATGGGTTTCACCTTTTGAAATCATTTAGACATTCTGGTAAGCGTGGGCAACATTTCCTTCAACCAGCGACGCCAAAACATATTAGCAATGGCTTCGCTTTGTCTAAGATTCATTTTGTAATCGAAATTTTTCAACTTACAGAATGGCTTTGAACCGTTTGAGCTTCCCAATAGGAAATGGTTATGTGTTATAGCTTCTTGGTCATCGCTATCTAGAGATACGTATGTTAGAGGACGTGAATTGATGATTAGTTCCACCTCCAATAGCGCCGACCTTAGGCTCTCGTCGGTAAACCTTTGAGATGGTGTTATTTTATTCAACGTAGTTTTTGTTGACCTCACTAAGCGCTCCCATAGGTCTCCCATATGTGGAGCCGAAGGTGGGTTAGATCTCCAATCGATTCCTTTATAAGCTAGTTGTTTTTGTAACTCATCAATGTTTCGCCTTTTGAACTCTTCCTTTAGGCGCAGGTTATCCGCGCCTCGGAAATTTGTTCCGTTATCACTGTAAATGTTTATTGGAGTGCCCCGTCTCGTTATAAAATTTCTCAAACACATTAGACAAGAGTCTGTGCTGAGACTGTGTGCAATTTCTATGTGCACAGCTCTAGTTGTGAGACATTTATATTAACACGCCCCATCTCTTTTTAGCTTTTCTGTTTTCAGTAGCTTTTATGGGACAAAAATATACTATCCCTACGTGAGTGAAGGGTCCCGAGAACATAGCTAGGCATTCGCGAGGCAAGGATGTCATCTGTGGGGCTTGTGGCGCAGCATTATTAATTTAGCATACCTGTCAGAGCTTTCTTACTCTTTTATACAATGCACATAATTTGGGAATATAATAAGTTTGTTTCACCTCATTTATCACAGTCTCATGGTTTATATGATGAAATGCCCTGTGGTAATCAACAATTAGGCGAGTTGCATAGCATTCTGTTGGTAGTACTACGTAGTCCTTCGTTGATTTGCTATTATGTAAGCGATATTCAGCTCGATTTTTCAAACGTATAAATCCGTCTCCATCTAAGTAGATTTGAAGTCTTCCAAGTGAAGTCTTCCAGCTGGCTTTCCCAGCTCAATTGACGTCCATTCGTCGGCAAAGTACGATGTTTGTACGACCTTATAAACAAAATTTTTAGCTCTCCTTAGCTGATCTGCAGAAATTGATAAACACCTTGTGGCGCACCTCGCTATTGTCTCCTACACCAAGATCTTCGCCAGTTGGCCATTCGCTGTCCGGCAAATAGAGAAGCTTAGGGCCGTTAAACCACTCTTCGAATATATCACCCTTTGGTTTGCTTTTTGTTGCAACATCTGCGACGTTCACTTTCGATGGCACCCATCTCCATTGTGATATATCAGTTATAGTCTGAATTTCCGCCGCGCGATACATTACGTACTGCTGAAATCGGCGACAATCATTTTTCAGCCAATTCAAAACTGTTTTAGAGTCCGTCCAAATGATGCACTTCTCAATTTCAACTTGATGCTTTTCACGAACTACATGCGTTAATCGTGCTCCAATTACGGCTGCTTGTAGTTCAAGGCGTGGTATTGAGAGTGGACGTAGAGGTGCTACCTTCGATTTTGCAGCAATAAAGCTTATCTCCGTGCAACCGTTGCAGCTTATGCAAAAATAGGAAACAGTTTACGCAACTTTCGCTTGCATCTTCGAATGTATGTAACTGCACAGTGCTGTCCTTTTTGTTAATTTTTGTAAAGTAGCAACGGGGTATAAAGACATTAGCTAATATTGGCAGATAAAAAATCCAATTGCACCATTTAGCGTGTAAATTAGGATTAAGTGGTTCGTCCCATTCCGCACCACAGCGCCATACCTCTTGCAAAAGTATATTGAGATATGACATAATACAGCAATCGAAACCCATTGGATCGAAAACAGACATGAGCACTCTTAGAGCTTCGCGTTTAGTGGGAACGACTTCTTTGTTAAATATATCCCTTCGGAGATGCACATGAACACTGCGTACCTCTTTTGCTAGAGATATGGCGACGTCGATAGTTTCCGTGGACTCAATAAAATCATATACATAATGATGCTCAGTTATCGCTTCTAGAACTTTTAAGTTTTCTGCTGCGTGAATCCTTGCGTTTTTATCACGCACAAAATGCGCAATGCACGGAGAGCAACATGCTCCAATAGACAAAATATTCAGTCTGAAAATCATCGCAGTATTTTCCTTTTCACTCCACCATAAAAAGCCTTGTGCGTCTGCATCGTTTTCGTTCACTCCTATTCGGTGAAACATCTCAGCTATATCGCCGCATATAGATATTGGCTGCACTCGAAAGTTGAAAAGTATGTGCAGTAAAGGCTTGAGCAGATCTGGCCCTTTAAACAAGAAATGATTCAGCGAATAGCCGTTTGTTTTTGCCGCAGCGTCCCACACGAGTCTTATTTTATTTGGCTTATGAGGGTTTCGTACGATAAAAATAGGTAAATACCATATTTTGTCTTTTTCTTCGTTTAGTGATTCATACGGAAATCTTGTTGCGTAACCCTTCATGATGAGATTATCAATCTTTTGTTGTAAATTTGCGTCAAGCTCGGTATCCTTTGCTATCTTGCATTTGAGACATTGCGTTCGTGTAAGTGCCGTTGGTAAACTCACTGGCAGTTTCTGATGCTAATTTATGCATGGCCCCTACTCAGCGAGTTTACCTTGGCGTTATCAATACCCATCATATCCTCTGAAAAATAGTTTTTTAATATTTTATTCATTTCAATATCACCCTCACAACTGCATTTATGTAGATGTAGGCTTCCTTTGATACCTAAAGAGTTTCCACCAAAGAGTGTCCATCCAAGCCGCGTTTTTACAGCTATAGGTTCATGCCACTTCCCTTCTTGGGCTTTCAGCGGCACGGTTAAGTTGGGATTATTAACTGCAATTATTAATTTTGGAACGACATCTGTATAGGAGTGAAGAGGAATATCCTTTAAATGAGGATACCTGTCCTTGACGCATTCCACCGACAGATTCTGCTGCAAGGTTCAGATTTGTGACTGTATGAACGCCTCGTAAAGGATAGATTTTGGCATTAGAATCTTTTGCTGAGATTCATAAATCCATTGATTGCGAATTAGCCTCCTAACGAGTTATATCTCCTGTCGATCGAATGCACAGAGGTTCCACAACGTTTCCAAGCTCGCTCGCCAATTGCTCATCGATCAATGTCAAGCTCGAACCATCGTCAAAAAACGCATGCGTCGAGATTGTCTTGGATTTACCATGTATAATTATGGGCACAATTCGAAAGAAGAAATTGTTCTCCTTGGAAACGCTTCGATGATTGTTGAGCGTACTAGCGACGTTCGTATCTGGTGCTAATTGAGGATTTGTCCCTTGTTTATGCAGATGTTTATGATGCTTAGCTGTGCAACCATTGATTCCACATGGTCTGACGATCAGCATCGCCGTTTATGTGTACCCAGGCAATGCCGACATAGGTTTTTTGTTTTAACTTTGTTCCACCTTTCAACTATAGGTGCTGCTTCAAATTTTGCACATTTCATGACTTTGTGCATTTCACCACAAACTGGACACTCTGCAGCTCTTTCAGACGAGTTGCCTGTTGCTTGTGAGTGCGCGTTAAATCGCGCTTCCTTCTGAAGAGGTTTTTTAATTAGAGCGGTACCTAATACTGGTATCGTTACTTGACATGCTGCTTCCGCTATATCGTACAGCCAGTCTGAAAATTCTTGAAGACCTGGATTACCATATGCTCTTGAATGGAGTGCCCAAGAGAGTTTCATATCTGGATTCAACTTATCTAATAATTCTTTAATTAAAGTTGGACTATTCATATAGCTTGAAAGATTGCTCGCGCGAATAGTTGCGCAGATGTTTTTTTATTAGAAATGCATATTCGATAAGTGATTCTAGTTTGTCTCTTGGCACTGAAAACTTACGTGTGGTCTCTATCAGAGTATTAAGTATGTACTCAGGACGTCCAAAATACATTTTCAGCGTTCTGATGACATCTGGAACCATATCCGGTAAATAAAGGTAACTTCGAACTGTATCCCCTAGTTCCTGTCGTAGGCACAAAACGTTGACGACTTTCACCTGGAATTTGGTGCACAGCGGCCGGGCGACTTTTTCTTGCAGTTGAGAGGGCGCACACTGGCGCGTCACCTGTTGGAACGTATGTCGGTTGCATTCTAGCCGTTTCGATTACGTCGCAAGATTCCTCCTAGTCTTCTTGTACGCCACCAGATAATATTGCGTACATACTTCCTACGTAAGAACTCGCTTAGAGGTCAATCTCTTTTTTCATGATTGGCTACTGTTGGAATGGTTGACAGAGGGATCGGAAGGGAAAGGGAACTTTTCGCATTCTACTAATTCGACTCAGGTAAGTGTTGCGAAGCAAAGCTTTCTAAGAACAGCTATTTTGCTTTACTATTGCAAACACTGACGGAGTCAACGAATGGTTCTTATTTTCACTAGGCGAGGCCTTAAGTACGCATTAGAATTTGAGACGTCACGACAAGAACAGTTAACAACCATGCGCAAGGCGGGACTCGAACCCGCGTCCCCGGAAGTCGATGGCTAGCGTGCCACACACTACACCACCGAGCCACCGAGAACCGCAAAGCGAAAGTTTGGTTTTTGACAGCGAAAGTAATGTTTTTTGATGACTATTCGAAATTCAATTAGAAAAAGCAATGGAAATGTGTGTTATATCTTTAACTAATGTCGACCAACAATAGGAATTTCATAATCAACACCACTTGTTGCAGCGGGATGCCTTGCAAGGCAATTGAATTTAACTATTTCGTTTTCTTGTTTTTTTTACTATCCTTGCATGTTCGGTCATATAGTTTTGTGTATTTTATTGTTGTCTTTTTTTCCGCATGTTCGGTCCGGTCTTAGTGCACCTCTACAGTGTAAAACGAATCACCATGTAAAATTTCACGTTCTTAAGCCTTGCATAATAGTTTTCAAATTACGGCTATTTGACTTGCAACGCCCACTTCAACTACTTAGGGGCGGCGTTGTCCAAAATCCATTCTACTAATAACCTTCCACAGATCATAAGGGACATTTAAAAAAATTATTATAATCTGTTACGTAGTTTGCGAGTTCATGCAGGACATACGAACAGGTATTAATTTTTATATATATGGATAAATAAAATATCTATCTATCTATTCTATTTCTATTCTTTTATCTATCTTCTTATTTTATTTTTTTATTTGTAACCATTTTATTTTTTTTATTGTAACCATCTAGGAATTCTAAGACTCGAAATATCATTAATATTTTCTCGATATTTAGTCCATTGTTGGTAAAGATTTAGTGACAGCGGCTCATCCCAATTAATGCCTTTCAACCACAATCTCTGCATAAAGATTTTCATGTGAATCACAACTGGTGCAATCCACCCCATTGGATCGTAAATCCTTACTATTTCTGACAGAACCTCATGCTTCGTAATCTGACATAGCGCTATTGATGGTAACGAAATACTATATTTGAACTCATCTCTATTTGTATCCCAGAGTAAGCCTAAAGTGCTTACTCATTGTTACAACTGTTTGTTCCATAATTGTTTCAGCTGATGTAGCTCTATCTTCAGATTGCACTGTATTTAACAATTCCAGTGAATTGGATGACCATTTTCGCAAATCAATTCCTGATTGACTCAATAATTTACAAAGTTCTTGCTTCAGTTGTAACGCTTGTTATATACTTGGCATGCAACAAATAAAATCATCCATATAGAAATGTTGCCTGATAGCCTTAGCTCCCGATGGATATAATTTGCTATTGTCAATGGCAACTTGTTGCAGTGTGCGTGTTGCCAAAAATGGTGCTGCAGATGTCTCATATGTAACAGTTTTGAGTTCATATTCCTTTACTGGTTCAGTGTTTGACGCTCTCCACACAATTCTTTGCAGTGGGCAATCGCTTGGGTGTACAAGCACTTGACGATACATATTTTCGATATCAGATGTAAAAGCGATCTGATATTTGCGAAATT
This sequence comes from Sicus ferrugineus, assembly GCA_922984085.1. Classification (NCBI taxonomy): domain Eukaryota; kingdom Metazoa; phylum Arthropoda; class Insecta; order Diptera; family Conopidae; genus Sicus; species Sicus ferrugineus. Next base: position 69,145,576 of record OV277348.1, read on the forward strand.
TGATGACGATGTCAAATAAGTCACTTTAAACAGTGGGTCCAACCATCAGATTGTCATTTAGAGAATAGCCATTAGTTGTTTTGCATGATGCGTCAAAAACGACACGCAACTTAGTAGTCGTACTCATTGGTTTAAATACCGCATGATGTGGAAGATAACAAATTCCTTGTTCCGCAACCTTTAATGTCGATTCCATGAGACCTAATTTCGCGTAATCTTCCATAAATTGAATTCAGTATGCAGCTCTTTATTAACGTTGAATCTGCTTTCCATAGCATATTACCGATTTATTGCATTTGATTTTGACTCACATGTGGCATTCTCACGACATAACGGCCTTTATGATTGCGAGATGTGTTATGTCGATAATGATTTTCTGCTGCCTCTTCCTCTGCAGTCAGATGATGTGCAGTTGAATGTAATTCTTCGACTTCCCAAAACCGTTGAAGTTGGCTATCAAGGTATATGCTTACGTGATACCCTGCGATCGCCGGCTTTGATATTATATTTATGTTTCCAATCAGAACCCATCCAAATACTGTATTTATAGCAGCTGGTGTACCGCTGGGATGCGTTATTTTTTGTGGCAGCAGGCATTCCGTGAATAGATCTGCAGCCAAAATAAGTTCAATTTGTCCAAGAATATACAGGGTCGGGTCTGCTAACTTTAGATCTTTGATAAAAATCAGTTTCTCACATGCTTTTCTGTCAGTTGGTAGATTTTGTGTTAATTTGGCTAAGCAGAAAGCTTCTGTATAAAATTCCGTTCTCTCGTTCGCCTGAGATTTGATGCACAGCTGGACCTTACCTCTTGTGTGACTGCCATTACCTGTACCAACACCGAACAACATTGTTTTATCGTATGTGCGTCTCAGACGCAAGCGCTGCATGCACGCTTCCGACACAAGAGTACTCTGTGACCCTGAGTCCAATAGTTGCTGTTGCGGGACAACTGTTGCGGAACAGCTGTGGAAGCAGCGTGCTTTTTTTACTTGGCATCTTTTTCGTTGTTAAAGATTAAATAGAATAATTACAATTATTAAGTGAATAATGTTTGCTCATAATAAGAAGCTTGCTGGCAATAATGCTGCTGGTTCTGCAAAAAGAGAGACACGAAGTACGACCCTCTCAGTTGTCAGCTCTCATAGTGTTGCTGCTAGTCCCGTTATGCCTGTAAACTCTGCACATCGAGTTGATGAGTCATCTATCATGTGTAACTTAGATCTAAAGCTGTCTGAATTAAGGGAGAGCATTATTGATCAGATTACTCTCGCAATGAAAGGAACTGAAGAGCGCATGATGTCCAGATTTGGTGAGTTATTGGCAGAGGTTTCCAACATTAAAATGGATTTGAAGAGAGCGTTTATTCGCATATCAAGTGTTGAAACTGACGTGCTTAAATCTGAAGTTGCTAATCTTAAGAGTGAAGTCATGAAACTTGAGAACGCGGCCGTTTCTTCAGATATGGTTATTTCTAGTACTAATACGATAATAATGAGAACCTAAATACGGTATTCTCTAATATATGCAATGCTGGTGGTCTTAATAATAATGATGCTCCTACTGTACGAGACATTTTTCGAATTACTAATATAAAAAACAAAAACAACAAAGAGAATGTCAATAATAGGCAAATTATAGTTAAACTGCAGTCTCCTTATGATCGCTCTAAGTTCCTGCGAAGCATTTCGTCACACTGCCGACATAAACATCGAGCACTTACTCTGAGTGAGTTGGGCTTGCATGGTGAAAGCAAGGTCTACATTCATGAAAGTCTGACTAAATCGATGAGAGAACTGCTGCGTTACGCTCTTCAAACAAAACAAAAACGCGAAAACAAACTGCATGCCTCCTTCACTATTCGGGGAAAAATATTTATTAAATTGGCGCCCGATGATAACCCGATTCCTGTTAATGATATTTCTAGTATCCAGTCCCTAGCCAGCACTAGCTGAAATTTATGAGTCTTTATTGGTTATGAATTATTGTTTCTTATTATTTACATTAATCAGTATATCGTATTCTCTTATAATCCACTGTTCTCTAAGTTCTCTTATGTTTTCTTATTCTTCTCTCATTATTCTTTGCACCACTAATATTATTCCTTCTCTATATGAATTTCTCGCTCTTTCTATTTTCGCTCTTTTATCTTCTCTGACTTCTGACTGTGTGTGTGTACATGTGCTCTGCTCAAATTTTGTTCCGCTTCACTTCTGCTCTATGCCAGCTGCTAATACATGCAGAGGCGGTGTTGACTGCAGGATGCTTCTTAACATTTTGTGCAATAGGCACAAAAATGCGATAAGTTTAAATGCTGACAAACTGGACTATATGAAATACACTTTTGAAGATTCCTCGGTTGATATTATTTGTGTGTCTGAAACTTGGTTTCATGGTGATGTTACAGACAGTGTTAGTGGACTGAACAATTATAACATTTACAGAAACGATAGATGTGGTCGAAAAGGGGGTGGAGTAGCTATTTATATTAAGACAAATTTAAACGCTAGGATCATTGGTAAGTCTTTGCCGTCGAGTAATGTTGAGTATGTAAATGTTTTTGTCTCTGACAACAACACACATATCTTTGTGTCTTGTGTTTATAACCCATACAGATTAAACCTTCTAGATGAGTATTTTGCCAATATATCAAATAGCATAATAGACTTCGCGTTTTTTATCGTCGGTGGTGACTTCAATGTGAATCTCCTGAATAATGATTCTTATGTAGACTCACTTACTGAACATGTTAGTTCTCTTGGCTTGAGATTTGTTAATGTAAGTTTTCCGACCAGATTTGCGCCTAATGATGTTCCTAACTTATTAGATTTCGTTGTTTCCTATATTAATCGCGTTTTGATCAATTATACTTTGTGTCAGATCATGACTTAATTTTTTGTAATTTTAACGTTCAATTGAGTCGCTGGACCATTGTAACCTCTATTTCGTACTATGACTTTAAGTCTATTGACCTCTGTCATCTTTTTCATGATTTGCAAACTTTGACACTAAGGGATATATGGACGTTACGAACTGTTAATGAAAAATTGAATTACTTTACTAATACTGTTCACGCGAAAACCCCACCGTCTCCGTCGCTTTTCCCTTTGCGACAAAACCCCACGAAAATCAATCAGCAACCCAGCTGAACACGGCTCGAGCGTACCCCATTCCGTCTCGTTCCGTTCTTCTCTTTTCTCTTTCACAGATAGATGGCGGTGGTTCCGGAAAAAAAATCCCTCTTGGACCCCAACTACAATTGATCGTCGACTCCAACCACGAAGCTCACCCCTCTACTTCCGGACGACGACTCCACTCCAAGTGATCGTTAAGTAAGTACATTTGCTTACTCTTTTTACCCCAACCTCTTGACTCTTCGAGCCATCCCACGCGGTCGAAGATCAGAGAAACATTTGGTCCCTTGAGCCGGATTACCACGAGCTCGGAGACCACCCCCACCTCTTGACTCTTCGAGCCATCCCACGTGCTCGAAGATTAGAGAAACAAATGCAATAAATGAACTGTTTCTGAATCATGTTCCGTTAAAGGTAATAGTAGTTAAAAGCAATTCATGCCCGTGGTTTACCGGTCAGGTTTTGGACTCAATTCGAACGAAACAGGTTACGTGGCTACTGGAGAAAGAACCCAATCCCTGAGCGATGGGAGAGCTATAGGTCCGCTAGGAATGAGTCTGTCCGTTTACTTAGGCTAGCTAAAATGAAATATTTTTCCAAAAACCTAAATTCGTCCACTCCAACTAGGACACTCTAGAAGAACCTGGGCTTAAGTACTTGTAAGATAAGACCATGTAAGATTCAACCGGACATTCTTAATGATCACTTTCTACGACTTAACGTTGATGTTGATGATGACATCATTCATAGTACTGTTGAAAAAATATCAGCTGCGCCTTCCTCTTTGACCAACTCCTTTCAGTTTACACATGTGGATGAGGATGATTTTATAAAAACGTTATATAAACTGAATTCTAAGTCGATTAGTGTGGATGGGGTGAGATTTCTCAAGATAGTGTTTCCGTTCGTTGCTGGTACGTTCACGCATTTATTGAATCATTGCTTCACAACTTCTATTTTTCCTTCGTTATGGAAAACTGCGATAGTACTACCTCTTGCCAAAAAGACAAATGCTTCTAGTGTTGAGGATTATAGACCGATTAGCATTCTTTCGCCTGAGCGATGGGAGAGCTATAGGTCCGCTAGGAATGAGTCTGTCCGTTTACTTAGGCTAGCTAAAATGAAATATTTTTCCAGAAACCTAAATTCGTCCACTCCAACTAGGACACTCTGGAAGAACCTGGGACGGTTTGTCTTAAGTACTTGTAAGATAAGACCATGTGAGATTCAACCGGACATTCTTAATGATCACTTTCTACGACTTAACGTTGATGTTGATGATGACATCATTCATAGTACTGTTGAAAAAAAATCAGCTGCGCCTTCCTCTTTGACTAACTCCTTTCAGTTTACACATGTGGATGAGGATGAGGTTATAAAAACGTTATATAAACTGAAGTCTAAGTCGATTAGTGTGGATGGGGTAAGCTTGAGATTTCTCAAGATAGTGTTTCCGTAAGTTGCTGGCACGTTCACGCATTCACTGAATCATTGCTTCACAACTTCTATTTTTCCTTCGTTGTGGAAAACTGCGATAGTACTACCTCTTGCCAAAAAGACAAATACTTCTGGTGTTGAGGATTATAGACCGATTAGCATTCTTTCGCCGTTGGCAAAAATTGCAGAATCGATCATGGCTGAACAAATATCAATCTTTTTAAAAAGGAACTGTCTCTTAAGTCCACTTCAGTGTGGCTTTCGCAAAGGACATAGCTGTGCTACTGCTACATTGAAAGTATTTGAAGACCTGAGACCATTTTATGATAAGGGTTTCTTTAGTCTCTTATGTTTGATAGACTTCTCGAAAGCATTTGATATTGTGAATCATGATTTACTATGTTGTAAGCTGAAGCATCTGTTTGACTTTGGGCATGGTGCTATCTACTTACTAAATAGCTACCTGACTGAAAGAATGCAGCGAGTTATGAGCAAAAATTATTACTCAGACTTTAGACCAGTCAGCAGGGGCGTTCCTTAGGGATCAGTTCTGGGGCCTCTTTTATTCTCATTGTTTATTAATGATATTTTTACCGTTTGTAAATATTCCTCAATGCATGGTTCTGCGGACGATATCCAAGTGTACATATCTGGCGAGAGCAATTTAAAGAATGACCTAGTCTATCGTCTCAATGAGGACCTAGCCAGTTTTAAATTATGGACAGATAACAATGGCCTTAAAATCAATGTTTCCAAAACACAAATAATCCCTGTTCTTAACAGTAAATTTACTTTTTCGGAAGTACTAATCGGCAATCAGCAATTAAATATAGTAACAACTGCAAAGAATCTGGGATATTATATTAATAACTCGCTTACTTGCACTGACCATATTAATGTTGTAATTCAATTGTAATAATTGAAAAATTTATTCGACTCTACGAAAGTTGAGGTATTTTTCTAAGTACACTCCGGTTGATACCAGACGTAAGTTCGCTATCCAACTCATTCTTCCTTTTATAACATATTTTGCTGAAGTTTAGAACAAGTTACATTCTCGTTCCTCTTTAAAATTATATATACCATATAATCACGTCACGAGGTATGTGTTTGGCATCCGAACTTATGACCACTTAGGGCAATATAGAAATGGGATTAGGCTATGATATCTTTTGCTATCAAAGGATAAGAACATGCTTATTTTTGCATTAACTGATACACTCAAAGACACCCTCCTATCTTTATCAAAAATTACTAATGTCGCGAAGAGGCTTATTGCTTATTACACCAGAATGTAGATTATTGAAATCAAGTAGATTCTTTTTTGTCAACGCCGCCAGACTATGGAACTCCTTACCTAATAACATCAAGTCTATCTCTGGTGTGGAAAAATTTTGGCAGGCTATTGTCACATACTTTGACGTCAGCTTTCCTCAATACTAATCTATTCTTCTTTCTTTCAGCTTTAACTTATTATTTACTCCTATTTCTTTCACTTTCACTTCTGTCTACTTAAACGCTGCAATTTCATTTGAGTTTTTTATAAATGTTATGTCAGGAACAAATTGAGTCGCACTTAATTTCTTCCTCACATAAATTTTCTACTTATATATATAATATATATATATACCCAGAATATATGGTAATTAAATTTCAAACTACCGTTTCTGTATATTAATATGTATGTAACGAACGTCAAAGTAGAAAAGAGAGATTTGACAAAAATTGAGAGTTGTTAGAAAGTAGCACCATCGCCTGAGTGGATCGGGAGAGCTCGACCACAGATGCGGCCACGCAGGCAAGAAAGAGACAACAATCGGCTTACAGTAAGCGCGTAGGAATACCATCGCCACTATAAAAGGCGCTTCACCACGAGGAATCGAGGCTTTTTGACGTGAACTCCCGGCCTGGACAGTAGTCTTCTGGGATCCCATCTTCGGTAAGTCATTTCAACGTCGACGCCAGCAGAGCCTCGATTGTGGCAGAGCCACAACGTCGACGCCAGCAGAGCCTCGACTTCGGCAGAGCCACAACGTCGACGCCAGCAGAGCCTCGACTTCGGCAGAGCCACAACGCCGACGACAGCAGAGCCTCGACTTCGGCAGAGCCACAACGTCGACGCCAGCAGAGCTACAACGGCGAGGCCAACACTCACATTAGATCGTCGCCTGTGGAGTTGTACTCCCGCGGCCAACAGCTCGCATCAGAGCGTCGCCTGTGGAGTTGTACTCCCGCGGCCCAACGATTCTCATCAGCAAGTCGCCTTGTGGAGTTGCACTCCCGCGGCCAACAACCGGTTCGCTCGCACCCCACTGGAGCGAGGACAGGTTCTTTCACCACAGCGTCCACCTGTGAAGGCTATCAGAGGCCATACATATATTTTGTACCCATTTATACATTATAAAACCATTTTCAAATATTTTATATAAGCTCAATTGTTGAATTAAAATTACGAATTATTTGAATTAATCTAGAAATTAATAAAAGAGAGAATGCATTGAAGGAAGCCTTGTGTCTCAATCAAATAAATAACAGGACAGATCCTGGACTCGGCTGAGTCACATACCCTGGCCAGAGAGGGAAAAGTTTCGTTACAGTTATATGTATCATATTGTTTATTTGTTATTTTTAATATTGTTTTTTAAATGTAAATGTAATTTATAAATTATTCTTAAATGGTCATTTATTGGTATTTGTGTAATATTCTAACTCATTTGCACTATAAAGATGTACATATATCTTAGTGTGCACCAAAGTTTTCTAAATTAATAAATAAATAAATAAATAGCGCTCGGCACTGTTCGAGCACTCCATCACAACCGCGCACTAATACAATTGCTGTTAGTAGCAGGACGTATGATCGTAGATAACGTTGAGCGACGTTGATGCTCACCCCAGTCGCTTGGTTACCTGACTGTTCAGCCTGAGTGTTTCCACTTAACGATGCTGGTGACTATTGATGAAGGTGTCTGAACTGCGCGTTCTGTTGTTGATCCTTACCCCATGCTTGTGATGCTAATGTAGCTGGATGAAGCAACGTATTGTGCCTTTTGCCACATTTTCTGCACGATAACTTTTTGCACTCTCTAGCCATGTGATTTCCTTGCAAACAATTGAAGCAAATTTTGTGTTGTTGAACGATGCTGCGTCGCATTTCAACATCCATTTGTTTAAATTTCTCGCATTGATACATGTGATGATCTTTAGCACAAACTGGGCATGTTTGAATTGTTGTTGCATGCGTACTGAATTGACTGCGTTGTTGTCCTTTGTTTCGAGTACTGACATTTGGAATATTTTTGTGAGTACTGTCAAGCTCATAGACTCGCCGTTCTAAGAATTCCAGGAACTGCTGGAATGAAGACTCATTTGCTTTTTTCCCTCTAAACCACAAAGAGGCTGAGTTGTCATCAAGCTTTTTCTCTACATTGAACAGCAATATTGAGTTCCATTGGATAACTCCTTCGTCTACAAATTTTAGAGCATTGTAGCTTTCCTTAAGGTTGTTGTAGAACCGTCTAACTTCTGCAACTGTGTCTGACATAATGGGAGGTTGATCGAGCAGCAGTTCCAAATAAGAATTTTTAATTTTGTCGGAATTGTCGTACTTCCTTTTGATAATTTGCCATGCCATCTCGAAATTGATGTTAGTCGGCTTCAAATGTTTTATTAACGACAAAGCTTCGCCTTTGAGCTTCCTCTGCAAATACTCAAACTTTTCCACGTTTGATATAGTTTCTTTTGAATCAACCATTGCTTCAAATAGATCTCTAACCCGTAGCCATTCCAGACAATTACCATCAAAATCTGGAATTTGAATTCTAGGTAGACGCAGCTCATGCTCTTGGTGCTGAGATCGCTGCATCGGTTGCTGTGTCTGCTCGTTAAGTTGTTGCTGCTGTTGTGGTGATGGTGTTGACGTGTACCCAATACCGTTGTTGGCAAACCTCTCGACCATTTGACTCATAGTGCTCTGGTGCTCCAGTAGCGTCCGCATTGCTGTTGTGATGTCGCGCGTGTTTTGTTGTGTTTCAACCACAGTTTGATCGCCTGCGCTATCTTCATTTAAACGATTAAATATTCTTTTGATCGCAAACTATTTGTTCTCTGTTTCAGCACGATACTTATCTTCATCTCCTAAATGCTCCTCTGCTGTCAATGTATCGATTTCGTCTTGCACTTGTTTATATCGCTTGAACACCTCTTCTAACTTTTCAGCTCGAACTCGCACTTCTTCGAGTTGAACATGTGCATCGTTGCAAAAAGTGAATATGCGTGTTAGGGTCGCTAACTGAGCCATTTTGCCAATTCTTGGTGATAACACGCTGCCTTGTGCTTATTTTATCCGTCCAACTTTATGTGTGAGCCACCGTGAACGTAAATCATTAAATGCTGTAAATTAACCCTTTTTCCGTTATTTCTCTCCAATCCTGCTCGAATAGACCAAAAATGTTACTGAATATTGCAATGATTTTAGACCTTTTTTTAGATTTTACGTTGACCCATTTATTCACTTAATATGCCAACGATACAAGATGGTGGACTGTAACTTTTTACATTGTATAGAGTTGCAATAAAAATAGCAATAATGCAATAAAATAGTATTAATTGTACATAGTACTAAAAGAGTACTTAAGGTCTAAACAATGACCATAGTTTGTTCTGTGAACTTTTGTGTAAAATGTGCAATATTCCCTTAGCGGCCGAGAAGGAATACGGAATGGAATCAGCGATAGAAGTTCGGGTGAACCGATCTTGCCATCAAGTATATCCTTGATGAAAAAAGCACTTGATATATGAAATCTCACCGAAAGCTTTTGTAAGTTTATCATGTGACATCTTACCTCGTACGAAGGCATGGTGTCGTACGAAAAAATCCGGCGGAGTGTGAATTTCGTAAATGACTCTCTCGATCCGATCAATATCGATTTGAAAAATGAGTTACCAAATAATACCAGCATATTCTAGAATTGTTCTAACCAGGGAAATATAGGTGGCTTTCAGCGTAAAGGTATCAGTGGATTCCCTAGCGTTTCGCTTGACAAAACCGATCATAGAATTAGCCTTGGAAAGAACATAACTTATGTGGGCTAAAAGTAAGTTTAGCGTTAAAATAGACCCCGAGGTCCTTAATACGGGACACTCTTGGGAATTCTTGAGTGTGATGATGGTAATAAAATAAAAACGGCGACAGACTTCGAGAAAATGTTAAAATCTTGCATTTGGATAAATTTAGTTTCATACCATTGGAGTCACACCAGGATGTGAAGGAGTTAATATCATCCTGAAACCTCATGCAGTCGGACAATTTCTTTATGGATGTGTACATCTTCAAACCGTCAGCATAGAGCAAAACACTCCAATATTTAAAGATATTGACGACATCATTAATGAAAATAATAAACAATAGGTGTCCCAGATGACTCTCTTGCGGAACACCTGATTTGGCATTAATAACACGCGAGAGGCACTCACCCACTTTGTCGATTAATTTCCTATCTGCAAGATACGACGATATCTATTTCAAGAGTACAGAATGAATTCCTAATTTTTCAAGTTTTACCAAGAGTATATCGTGCTGTAGGCAATCGAACGCTTTTACGAAATCAGTGTAAAGTGCGTCCTCTTGAAAACCGAGCTCAACCGCATTGATACAGAAATTAGAAAAAATTGATAAATTACTGCATGTAGACCGGCTGACAAAGAAGCCATGCTGACAACTCGAAAAGTAATTTTTTACTTCGTGAAAAGGACGCTTGTTGACAATGTCATCGAGCACCTTCGGTATGACTGATAACTTTGCGATTGGTCTGTAGTTTTCGACCATACCTTTTTGACCGGCTTTGAATATGGGTACGATGTAAGCGATATTCCATTCATGGGGGAATATTCTGCTTGACAGAGACATATTAAAAATTATAGTTAATGGGGTGCACAGAGAGGATACACAATTTTTTTTTTATAACAGATTTTTACAGTAGCTCTCTTAAGAGAAGCTTCTCTTTTCGTATGCATTTAGCACAAGCTACTGTTTGGTTGGTTGACAGAAGGAGGGTAGAGAAAGGGAATTACTTTTTATACCAATCGATTCCGGTACGTGTTGCTATACAAGGCTTTAGAAAAATTATGTATTTTGGAACGAATTTCCGTCATCCCTCGTCAAATTTGTTCTGTTGACAAACCGGTTTCGGCGTTGTGCCATCTTCAGTGTCGTTTTTCGTTGTAAGTGGTTCCGCTGTCCCGTTCGTACTTATATTTATGTATTTTCTTTTTTGGGCGCAGGTATCCTGTTGTTATCTCTGTGTTCCGGATATTTGAGCCCTTTGTTTTTTGTGGGCAGTTAGCCGGGTTAGCTTTTTTTTTATTATTATTACTGTGCTGTTGGGTTGGTTGATACTGTTTTTTCGCGTAGGTAGCTTATTGTTCTTAATTGTTTTTTAATTGGGTTATGCGGCCTTCCTTGTGGCTTACATTTAAAGGTAGGTAAAAGTCTGTGATTTTTCCTTTACCGATTTTTGTGGCTTGGTCATGTGTTTCTGTTCTTCTAATTGCTTATGTATTTATGTTCCTTTTTCTGTAGATTAGTTTTAGGGGTTCGAATATCACGTCGCACGCGGTGTTTATTTGTTCATTTATTATTCTGCCGTCAAAGTTTTCTGTTTGTATATTTCCATGTTTTCTAATATGTTTAAACGTTGTCCTTTATGTTGTACGTGTAGTAGCGTGATTGTCTTTTTCAGGTGTGTCGGTGTACACTTATTGTCAAACATATGGTTTGCGTAGTTTGATTCCGGTGTTGCGCTTGGTTTTTGTGCCTTTTTGTTGTAGTCTCTTATGTGTTCGCGGAATCTTGTTTTTATCTTACGTCCAGTTTGTCCTATGTAGCTGTATTGCCATGCGCAGGTTAGCTTACGCCCTGATTGTTTAGTGGGTCTTCTTCATTTGTGTTGGTTTGTAATATTCGTCCCAAGTTATTTCTTGTTCTAAATGCTGTGTGAATGTTATGTTTTTGAAAGAACTTAGCTAATTTGTATGTAGATCTGCCCGTGTAAGTTAATACTGTCCAAATCTTTTTGTCCTTCTCTTTTTTGTCTATTTTTGGTGTTCTATTGTCTCTTCTGATTTTGTCCACCTGGTCTTTCGTGTATCCATTGTTTGTCGCTATGGCATATATTGTGTTCAGATCTTTTTTGAACGCCACTTTTGCTAAAGGTGTTCGCTCAAGTCTAGTTATTAATTGTATAAGCGCAGCATTTTTGTGTTACTGAGGGTGGTTTGATGTATTGTGTATTATTGTGTGTGTGGCTGTAGGCTTCCTGTATATTTCGTACTCCAGTTTGTTGCCGATCTTGTTTATCTCTATTGTCACGTCCAAATAATTTATTTTTCTTTCTTTTTCGTTTCCATTGTAAATTTTATGTTTTTGTGTTGTTTGTTGAAAATAAATAAATAAATTATTTGGACGTGACAATAGGGACGCTGACGAGGAGCACGCACTACGCCACCGAGGACTGTGAGGTTGTGTCACAGGCAGAGATAGAGCTCGAAGGGCGCATGCAGGATTTGTCTACTAGTTCAACAGCAGCCTGATGATCTGCATTATCAGGCATTGCGCTTGCTGATTAGACTGTTGCTTGTCTTCATTACTGATTTTTACTCTTTCACCTCGCTGCTGGAGTACAAACGGTTGAGACTGTTGTTGCTGTGGTTTCGGCAATTGTTGATGCGATGAAACACCGAGAGTCATTTGGGTAAGAACAGGATGGCTAGTTGATGCAGCAGTTTTTTACGTCACTCCCAGGCTCGGATTACGGAAGGAGGAGAAGGAGAGCAGATGGAGTTGTTTTCTAGACGAGTTGTTGAATTTTATTAATAATAGATGCCAGAGCTACATGGAGGAGATAACGCATTGGAAGCGTCAATTTGGGCGACTGAAGGACCGCTACGATAACCATATGGCAGAAAAACAGTTTGAAGTGGACCAATTGGCAGAGTTGGAAGCTGAAAGGGACGAACTCAGGGAACGCCTGCGGAATATAGGATTTTCCACGTCGGCTGGGGATAGAACCTCTTGGACGGCGTAATAAATAGGATTTTGCGTCGTTAGAGCAGGCTCATCGTAGGCTACAGGAGCTGAAAGAAGAGAATAGACTTCTGGAAAAGGAGTTGGAGTCGGTTTACGACCAACTTTGTACCACAAGGAAGCTGTTGCGCTTGTGGTCGCTCCGAAACACAATAATTCATTTTCTCTTCCTTCCACCCGAAATATTATAAAAAGTAAGATCGGTATTGAAACCATCTCTAAAACTGTTAGTAGACTGGTACCTCTATTTTCAGGGACGAGGTCTCCCGATTTAAGAGGAGATGTCTACAAGTTTATAGAGGTTGCGAATTGGCTAAGAGAGGTATTAGCAATGCCGAATTGCAAGGCTTTATTGCCTGTGTCAAGCAAAGGTTTCACGGAAGTGCATATACCCTGCTGAGGGGCAAACAAATCACTTCGGTGGAAAATTTGTACGCTGCAATAAAGCAGGCATATCTGCTATTAAAATCTCTGAACACCGTGATGACAGAGATACAGAGTACCGTACAGACTCTAAGGGAAGGGATAGAGAGTTTGCAGAAAAACTGATCGATTTAAGAACCCAGGCCGAGGACTATATATCTGACCATTATAAGGGTTCAGGGGACCAGGCTCTGCGGGATGAGATAGCTGCCTCGATAACGAGGAGTTTCACCTTAGGTTTACAGGACCCTACCCTCAGGATGAGACTGGTAGGTTCTTTGGAAACAAATTTGGAGAAACTGCTAGATCTGGCATTCAATTTGTATGAAGTTGTTAGCAGATCACACTTCAGCCAGGGTGTTGACCAGGTACACAAGGAAATCGAGTAGTGGGAATGAATCCCGTATGGGAGAAAACAGATTCCACTTATGTACAACCCAGAAATAATTCCCCAATACAACCAAACGTGAAGAATGAATACAGTTAGAATAATCCAATGGAAGTGAATTCATCCGAGAAAGGGGGCTGTCCTATGCGTGCAGAACGCAGCGACAACTTCAAATTTAAAATTGTGTGTAGTTTCTGCAACAGGAAAGGTCACACCAGGGATGAATGCCTAGTATGAAAAAACACGCCCTCCTTAAACTGGAGGTGCGAGAGACCGCAGCGACAAAACCCGCAACCTGGATTTTTGTCCCGGGAAGCACCTCAGCAACAAATGAGGCAGAAAGTTAATAGGCATCAGCAGCATCGGCCAGATAATGATAACAACAGAAATAATAACCGCTGGAGCCCAATACAACAGAGTGGCCGGAGGAGGTTCGACAACCCTCCGAACAGCGATAAAGACAATTCATCACAGCAGAGGCGACAAACACAATGCCACTGGTGTAATAGGCTGGGGCATGCCATAAAAGATTGTGACGCCAATAAGCTGGGATCTCGAAAGTATAAGTAATTTAAGACCAATGGAGATGGTAACTGTAAATCAGACGTCTAATAAGACTGTTGATATGTTTACCACTCCATACTGTAGGGCATGGCCGTTGAGCCTGGAGCCTATGTTAGATCGAAATCCGAGGTTAGTAGAGGGGAGAACAGTAAGTCATACGTCCAAAGAGACTGATACGTTCGCCGCCCAACCACAGAATCCTGAAAATTTTCGTCACAAAGAGAATAGAAACGGTAATTTAGAAGAATCAAACAAGGGTTTGGGACTGGTGGGATTGGGTATAGTAAATCATACGTCAGAAGAGACTGTTGATGCGCAGCCCGACTCATTTTGGGAACGAAAAACTTACCGTTGCGAAGTATGATTAGTTCGGTAAAAGTGAATCCCGAGCAAAATCTTTGTGAGAGAGTTATAGAATTTAATTCGAGAACCACGGACAAAGTGGTTGAAACTACAGAAAGAAGCACTATTTCGTATCGAATTTCACAAATCTGAATGAATTGCATTTAACAAAACAAGCTACTGCGAATTACGTATTTAAGATACATGTGAAATATTACAGAAAAAAATTTCTAGAAGACAAGAATTTAAATAAAAACAAGTAAGAGTGTTGTCTTCGGCTTGGCCGAAATCTAAATACCCTACAATACCCAGTAACTGAAAAAATTATAATTTGGCCACTTAACAACTTTTGTATAAGTAGGCGGACCACGTCCATTTCGGGAAAAAGTTTTTGTAATGTCTCTATGTACTGCTAGATAGAATTACGAAGCTATTAATATTTTGAACCGTTTATGGGATATTGACAACTTTTATAAGTAGTATTGACAACCGTATAAGTGGACGGACCACGCCCATTTTTTGTATACAAATTGGTAATACGTGTAGATACCCCGTGATAAAATTTCGTATTAATATCTTATACCGTTTACAATATATTGATAACTTTTGTATGAGTGGGCGTGGCGTTCCTATTTTTGGCAAGCTTATTGGTACAATTTCCCTATATATCCTGATAAAATTACATATTAATATCTTGTATCATTCATTATATATTACCAACTTTGCTATCAGATGGACGGACAGGGCTAAATCAATTCATGAGGTGACGCTGAGAAAGAATATATATACTTTTCTATATCTATCTCGTCCTCTCTGCGTTACAAACGGAAGAACAAAGTGAATATAAAACAAGTAGAAGTGTTGTCTTCGGCCTAGCCGAAATCTAAATATCCTACACCCCCGTAACTGAAAAAATTATAATTTTGCCACTTAACAACTTTTGTGTAAGTAGGCGTACCACGCCCATTTCGGGCAAATGTTTTTGTAATGTCTCTAGGTACTGCTAGATAGAATTACGAACGTATTAATATTTCGACCCGTTTATGGGATATTGACAACTTCTGTATTAGTGGCCGGATCACGCCCATTTTGTACACAAATTGGTAATACTTGTAGATAACTCGTGATAAAATTTCGTTTTAATATCTTATACCGTTTACAAAATATTGACAACTTTTGTATGAGTGGGCGTGGCACGCCCATTTTTGTCTCTTGGTAAAACTTGAAAAATTAGGAATTCATTCTGTACTCTTGAAATAGATATCGTCGTATCTTGCAGATAGGAAATTAATCGACAAAGTGGGTGAGTGCCTCTCGCGTGTTATTAATGCCAAATCAGGTGTTCCGCAAGAGAGTCATCTGGGACACCTATTGTTTATTATTTTCATTAATGATGTCGTCAATATCTTTAAATATTGGAGTGTTTTGCTCTATGCTGACGGTTTGAAGATGTACACATCCATAAAGAAATTGTCCGACTGCATGAGGTTTCAGGATGATATTAACTCCTTCACATCCTGGTGTGACTCCAATGGTATGAAACTAAATTTATCCAAATGCAAGATTTTAACATTTTCTCGAAGTCTGTCGCCGTTTTTATTTTATTACCATCATCAGACTCAAGAATTCCCAAGAGTGTCCCGTATTAAGGACCTCGGGGTCTATTTTAACGCTAAACTTACTTTTAGCCCACATAAGTTATGTTCTTTCCAAGGCTAATTCTATGATCGGTTTTGTCAAGCGAAACGCTAGGGAATCCACTGATACCTTTACGCTGAAAGCCACCTATATTTCCCTGGTTAGAACAATTCTAGAATATGCTGGTATTATTTGGTAACTCATTTTTCAAATCGATATTGATCGGATCGAGAGAGTCATTTACGAAATTCACACTCCGCCGGATTTTTTCGTACGACACCATGCCTTCGTACGAGGTAAGATGTCACATGATAAACTTACAAAAGCTTTCGGTGAGATTTCATATATCAAGTGCTTTTTTCATCAAGGATATACTTGATGGCAAGATCGGTTCACCCGAACTTCTATCGCTGATTCCATTCCGTATTCCTTCTCGGCCGCTAAGGGAATATTGCACATTTTACACAAAAGTTCACAGAACAAACTATGGTCATTGTTTAGACCTTAAGTACTCTTTTAGTACTATGTACAATTAATACTATTTTATTGCATTATTGCTATTTTTATTGCAACTCTATACAATGTAAAAAGTTACAGTCCACCATCTTGTATCGTTGGCATATTAAGTGAATAAATGGGTCAACGTAAAATCTAAAAAAAGGTCTAAAATCATTGCAATATTCAGTAACATTTTTGGTCTATTCGAGCAGGATTGGAGAGAAATAACGGAAAAAGGGTTAATTTACAGCATTTAATGATTTACGTTCACGGTGGCTCACACATAAAGTTGGACGGATAAAATAAGCACAAGGCAGCGTGTTATCACCAAGAATTGGCAAAATGGCTCAGTTAGCGATCCTAACACGCATATTCACTTTTTGCAACGATGCACATGTTCAACTCGAAGAAGTGCGAGTTCGAGCTGAAAAGGTAGAAGAGGTGTTCAAGCGATATAAACAAGTGCAAGACGAAATCGATACATTGACAGCAGAGGAGCATTTAGGAGATGAGTATCGTGCTGAAACAGAGAACAAATAGTTTGCGATCAAAAGAATATTTAATCGTTTAAATGAAGATAGCGCAGGCGATCAAACTGTGGTTGAAACACAACAAAACACGCGCGACATCACAACAGCAATGCGGACGCTACTGGAGCACCAGAGCACTATGAGTCAAATGGTCGAGAGGTTTGCCAACAACGGTATTGGGTACACGTCAACACCATCACCACAACAGCAGCAACAACTTAACGAGCAGACACAGCAACCGATGCAGCGATCTCAGCACCAAGAGCATGAGCTGCGTCTACCTAGAATTCAAATTCCAGATTTTGATGGTAATTGTCTGGAATGGCTACGGGTTAGAGATCTATTTGAAGCAATGGTTGATTCAAAAGAAACTATATCAAACGTGGAAAAGTTTGAGTATTTGCAGAGGAAGCTCAAAGGCGAAGCTTTGTCGTTAATAAAACATTTGAAGCCGACTAACGTCAATTACGAGATGGCATGGCAAATTATCAAAAGGAAGTACGACAATTCCGACAAAATTAAAAATTCTTATTTGGAACTGCTGCTCGATCAACCTCCCATTATGTCAGACACAGTTGCAGAAGTTAGACGGTTCTACAACAACCTTAAGGAAAGCTACAATGCTCTAAAATTTGTAGACGAAGGAGTTATCCAATGGAACTCAATATTGCTGTTCAATGTAGAGAAAAAGCTTGATGACAACTCAGCCTCTTTGTGGTTTAGAGGGAAAAAAGCAAATGAGTCTTCATTCCAGCAGTTCCTGGAATTCTTAGAACGGCGAGTCTATGAGCTTGACAGTACTCACAAAAATATTCCAAATGTCAGTACTCGAAACAAAGGACAACAACGCAGTCAATTCAGTACGCATGCAACAACAATTCAAACATGCCCAGTTTGTTCTAAAGATCATCACATGTATCAATGCGAGAAATTTAAACAAATGGATGTTGAAATGCGACGCAGCATCGTTCAACAACACAAAATTTGCTTCAATTGTTTGCAAGGAAATCACATGGCTAGAGAGTGCAAAAAGTTATCGTGCAGAAAATGTGGCAAAAGGCACAATACGTTGCTTCATCCAGCTACATTAGCATCACAAGCATGGGGTAAGGATCAACAACAGAACGCGCAGTTCAGACACCTTCATCAATAGTCACCAGCATCGTTAAGTGGAAACACTCAGGCTGAACAGTCAGGTAACCAAGCGACTGGGGTGAGCATCAACGTCGCTCAACGTTATCTACGATCATACGTCCTGCTACTAACAGCAATTGTATTAGTGCGCGGTTGTGATGGAGTGCTCGAACAGTGCCGAGCGCTATTTATTTATTTATTTATTAATTTAGAAAACTTTGGTGCACACTAAGATATATGTACATCTTTAT
This sequence comes from Sicus ferrugineus, assembly GCA_922984085.1. NCBI lineage: Eukaryota > Metazoa > Arthropoda > Insecta > Diptera > Conopidae > Sicus > Sicus ferrugineus. Next base: position 69,163,998 of record OV277348.1, read on the forward strand.
AGTGCAAATGAGTTAGAATATTACACAAATACCAATAAATGACCATTTAAGAATAATTTATAAAATACATTTACATTTAAAAAACAATATTAAAAATAACAAATAAACAATATGATACATATAACTGTAACGAAACTTTTCCCTCTCTGGCCAGGGTATGTGACTCAGCCGAGTCCAGGATCCGTCCAGTTATTTATTTGATTGAGACACAAGGCTTCCTTCAATGAATTCTCTCTTTTATTAATTTCTAGATTAATTCAAATAATTCGTAATTTTAATTCAACAATTGAGCTTATATAAAATATTTGAAAATGGTTTTATAACGTATAAATGGGTACAAAATATATGTATGGCCTCTGATAGCCTTCACAGGTGGACGCTGTGGTGAAAGAACCTGTCCTCGCTCCAGTGGGGTGCGAGCGAACCGGTTGTTGGCCGCGGGAGTGCAACTCCACAAGGCGACTTGCTGATGAGAATCGTTGGGCCGCGGGAGTACAACTCCACAGGCGACGCTCTGATGCGAACTGTTGGCCGCGGGAGTACAACTCCACAGGCGACGATCTAATGTGAGTGTTGGCCTCGACGTTGTAGCTCTGCCGGCGTCGAGGCTCTGCTGGCGTCGACGTTGTGGCTCTGCCGAAGTCGAGGCTCTGCTGTCGTCGGCGTTGTGGCTCTGCCGAAGTCGAGGCTCTGCTGGCGTCGACGTTGTGACTCTGCCGAAGTCGAGCCACAACGAGATTTTTCGACCCCAGAGATCGACTTGATGTTATTAGGTAAGGAGTTCCATAGTCTGACGACGTTGACAAAAAAGAATCTACTTGATTTCAATAATCTACATTCTGGTGTAATAAGCAATAAGCCTCTTCGCGACGATTTCGGCCAAGCCGAAGACAACACTCAATAGTGCAATAGACAATAGTGCTTCTTTCTGTAGTTTCAACCACTTTGTCCGTGGTTCTCGAATTAAATTCTATACCTCTCTCACAAAGATTTTGCTCGGGATTCACTTTTACCGAACTAATCATACTTCGCAACGGTAAGTTTTTCGTTCCCAAAATGAGTCGGGCTGCGCATCAACAGTCTCTTCTGACGTATGATTTACTATACCCAATCCCACCAGTCCCAAACCCTTGTTTGATTCTTCTAAATTACCGTTTCTATTCTCTTTGTGACGAAAATTTTCAGGATTATGTGGTTGGGCGGCGAACGTATCAGTCTCTTTGGACGTATGACTTACTGTTCTCCCCTCTACTAACCTCGGATTTCGATCTAACATAGGCTCCAGGCTCATCGGCCATGCTTGAGCCCTACAGTATGGAGTGGTAAACATATCAACAGTCTTATTAGACGTCTGATTTACAGTTACCATCTCCATTGGTCTTAAATTACTTATACTTTCGAGATCCCAGCTTATTGGCCTTGACTTGGCCCCCTGAGGTTCCCATGAAACCTTTCCCAATTTCTTTTTGCGTCACGGTAGGCGTTATTATTTCTGTTGTTATCATTATCTGGCCGATGCTGCTGATGCCTATTAACTTTCTGCCTCATTTGTTGCTGAGGTAGTTCCCGCGACGAAAATCCAGTCTGCGGGTTTTGTCGCTGCGGTCTCTCGCACCTCCAGTTTAAGGAGGGCGTGTTTTTTCATACTAGGCATTCATCCCTGGTGTGACCTTTCCTGTTGCAAAAACTACACACAATTTTAAATTTGAAGTTGTCGCTGCGTTCTGCACGCATAGGACAGCCCCCTTTCTCGGATGAATTCACTTCCATTGGATTATTCTAACGGTATTCATTCTTCACGTTTGGTTGTATTGGGGAATTATTTCTGGGCTGTACATAAGTGGAATCTGTTTTTTCCCATACGGGATTCATTCACTACTCGATTTCCTTGTGTACCTGGTCAACACCCTGGCTGAAGTGTGATCTGCTAACAACTTCATACAAATTGAATGCCAGATCTAGCAGTTTCTCCAAATTTGTTTCCAAAGAACCTACCAGTCTCATCCTGAGGGTAGGGTCCTGTAAACCTAAACTGAGGGTGAAACTCCTCGTTATCGAGGCAGCTATCTCATCCCGCAGAGCCTGGTCCCCTGAACCCTTATAATGGTCAGATATATAGTCCTCGGCCTGGGTTCTTAAATCGATCAGTTTTTCTGCAAACTCTCTATCCCCTCCCTTGGAGTCTGTACGGTACTCTGTATCTCTGTCATCACGGTGTTCAGAGATTTTAATAGCAGATATGCCTGCTTTATTGCAGCGTACAAATTTTCCACCGAAGTGAATTGTTTGCCCCTCAGCAGGGTATATGCACTTCCGTGAAACCTTTGCTTGACACAGGCAATAAAGCCTTGCGATTCGGCATTGCTAATACCTCTCTTAGCCAATTCGCAACCTCTATAAACTTGTAGACATCTCCTCTTAAATCGGGAGACCTCGTCCCTGAAAATAGAGGTACCAGTCTACTAACAGTTTTAGAGATGGTTTCAATACCGATCTTACTTTTTATAATATTTCGGGTGGAAGGAAGAGAAAATGAATTATTGTGTTTCGGAGCGACCACAAGCGCAACAGCTTCCTTGTGGTACAAAGTTGGTCGTAAACCGACTCCAACTCCTTTTCCAGAAGTCTATTCTCTTCTTTCAGCTCCTATAGCCTACGATGAGCCTGCTCTAACGACGCAAAATCCTATTTATTACGCCGTCCAAGAGGTTCTATCCCCAGCCGACGTGGAAAATCCTATATTCCGCAGGCGTTCCCTGAGTTCGTCTCTTTCAGCTTCCAACTCTGCCAATTGGTCCACTTCAAACTGTTTTTCTGCCATATGGTTATCGTAGCGGTCCTTCAGTCGCCCAAATTGACGCTTCCAATGCGTTATCTCCTCCATGTAGCTCTGGCATCTATTATTAATAAAATTCAACAACTCGTCTAGAAAACAACTCCATCTGCTCTCCTTCTCCTCCTTCCGTAATCCGAGCCTGGGAGTGACGTAAAAAACTGCTGCATCAACTAGCCATCCTGTTCTTACCCAAATGACTCTCGGTGTTTCATCGCATCAACAATTGCGAAACCACAGCAACAACAGTCTCAACCGTTTGTACTCCAGCAGCGAGGTGAAAGAGTAAAAATCAGTAATGAAGACAAACAACAGACTAATCAGCAAGCGCAATGCCTGATAATGCAGATCATCAGGCTGCTGTTGAACTAGTAGACAAATCCTGCATGCGCCCTTCGAGCTCTATCTCTGCCTGTGACACAACCTCACGGTCCTCGGTGGCGTAGTGCGTGCTCCTCGTCAGCGTCCCTATTGTCACGTCCAAATAATTTATTTATTTATTTTCAACAAACAACACAAAAACATAAAATTTACAATGGAAACGGAAAAAGAAAGAAAAATAAATTATTTGGACGTGACAATAGAGATAAACAAGATCGGCAACAAACTGGAGTACGAAATATACAGGAAGCTACAGCCACAGACACAATAATACACAATACATCAAACCACCCTCAGTAACACAAAAATGCTGCGCTTAGACAATTAATAACTAGACTTGAGCGAACACCTTTAGCAAAAGTGGCGTTCAAAAAAGATCTGAACACAATATATGCCATAGCGACAAACAATGGATACACGAAAGACCAGGTGGACAAAATCAGAAGAGACAATAGAACACCAAAAATAGACAAAAAAGAGAAGGACAAAAAGATTTGGACAGTACTAACTTACACGGGAAGATCTACATACAAATTAGCTAAGTTCTTTCAAAAACATAACATTCACACAGCATTTAGAACAAGAAATAACTTGGGACGAATATTACAAACCAACACAAATTAAGAAGACCCACTAAACAATCAGGGCGTAAGCTAACCTGCGCATGGCAATACAGCTACATAGGACAAACTGGACGTAAGATAAAAACAAGATTCCGCGAACACATAAGAGACTACAACAAAAAGGCACAAAAACCAAGCGCAACACCGGAATCAAACTACGCAAACCATATGTTTGACAATAAGTGTACACCGACACACCTGAAAAAGACAATCACGCTCCTACACGTACAACATAAAGGACAACGTTTAAATATATTAGAAAACATGGAAATATACAAACAGAAAACTTTTGACGGCAGAACTGTAATCCAAATCAGTGTTTCTGCACTGAGATTTTATGTTTGTTTGAAAATATTTCTTAAATTTGTTTGGTTGTTTCCGCGAGCACACTAAACACTGCACTGCGGTGGGTAGCTGCATCCACCCTCGTCCTTGGTCACGACACTACTCCCAATTCCTAGTTTACAAGGGCCTTTGTTCAGGCCTTGGGTAACTCTAATGCTACCGGGCGGATAGCTGAGCATGGATGCGGTTAGCTTGACATACGCGGCGCTGTTTTGGTCCACCAGTCAAGTCGGACTCAGTCTAGGTGGTCTTCTAGGTATATATATATATATATAATATAATAAATAATATATTATATAAATATATAATATATATTTATACCTCTATATATATATACCTCTATATATATATATATATATATATATATATATATATATATATATATATATATATATATATATATATATATATATATATATATATATATATATATATATATATATATATATATACCTAGAAGACCACCTAGACTGAGTCCGACTTGACTGGTGGACCAAAACAGCGCCGCGTATGTCAAGCTAACCGCATCCATGCTCAGCTATCCGCCCGGTAGCATTAGAGTTACCCAAGGCCTGAACAAAGGCCCTTGTAAACTAGGAATTGGGAGTAGTGTCGTGACCAAGGACGAGGGTGGATGCAGCTACCCACCGCAGTGCAGTGTTTAGTGTGCTCGCGGAAACAACCAAACAAATTTAAGAAATATTTTCAAACAAACATAAAATCTCAGTGCAGAAACACTGATTTGGATTACAGTGCATTAAAACTTAACAATAGACATTAATAAATTCGCTAAAACTATAACACCAAAATAACATAACCAAATATCACAAATAGACAATTAAACGGAATGCAGAGAACCAAGCGAAGGGCTTATTTATGCCCTCCGCAGTAAAGCTCAGCATTTCGTTTCTTTCTTTTCCTCCTCCTTCTATCTGGTCCCGATAGGTGTGCAGGCGGCTGTGAGTGCACCGTGGGCTGAAGCGTGGCAAGATAAAGGCATAACACTTGTCTTGTCGCGTTTTGCTTTACCTGCGGTGTAGGCTTGACCGCTTGTGCAGCTGACTTTATACCTCTTTACAGTGGGTGGCGATGACAAAATTTCGTATAGACTCCACAAATGTGCGTGGCTTAAGGGGGAGTTTCTTTGCGGTCTATGCGTATGTTTGTACACACCAACCGCATATAATGGCACTAGGTGAGACCCAGGTGTCTGAGGGTGCAGATCCACTGGATTTTCACTTGCCTGGGTACCACTTACTGCCATTATTTTCATCACAGTCTCTCTGATTCGTTATCTAAAATTCTGGAATCGTATCCGAACAGTGAAATTGTTGTTGCGGGTAATTTAAATTTTCATAATTCCAACTGGCTACGTCATTCGAGTCACACGACAACTGAAGGTTTGTGTGTTGAGTTATTTGCTGAGTCTAATAATTTGAATCAATTAGTGAAGGAACCAACGCACTTTCCCTGCGTTGATGGGCAAAACCAAAATATTCTGGACCTTTTTCTAACTTCACATTACAGCAAGTATGATGTGAATGTTCTTGCACCTCTTGGTAATTTGGACCACGCTACAATTTCTGCTACCTTCCCATATAATAGTCTTCAATCCGCTCACCAACCAGCTCCGAAGCGGACAGTGTGGCTTTATGAGAAGGCTAATTGGGATGCGCTGAACTCCTTTTTTAGCCGTTTCAATTGGCAATTGTGTTTCAGGGATAGAAACATAAATTTTGCAGCAAAATTGGTAGAAAATTTAATTTTATTTGGTATGAGGTCTTTCATACCCCATAAAAGAATTTCCATTAAACCAAAAGACCATTCCTGGTTTAATGCGACTTGCAGACAAGCAGTCAGGTCTAAAGAGGAAGCATTTAGGAATTGGCGTTTAAACAAAACTGCTGATACTAAATTGCTGCGCAATCAGTCCAGAAATAGGTGAAATGCCACTCTAAAGCGCGAAAAAGTTCTCTACGAACAGCGCCTTAGACGCAGAGTTCTTGAATACCATAAGGGTAGTAAGAACTTTTGGTCATTCGTGGGGAAAGTGAAGAATCAGACGCGATCGTCTATTTCAACTCTCCTCACGGATGATCAGATCTTCACTCACTCGGTTGATAAGGCAAACTTACTAGCCAAAATGCTTGCTGAAAACTGCTCTCCACCTGAGAGTAGCCAACTACTACCCGTGATCGATGGTGTGCCCGTGAACGCGGGCTGTTAAAAGCTGGCTTTTCAGATGCCAGCTAAAATGATGGCATTTCAGCCCATGTGTTGAGAAAGTGTGCCTCAACACTGGCTCGCCCATTGCGCAATCTCTTTAATTTATCGTTTACTTCAGGAGTTTTTCGTACTTCCTGGAAGATTGCCAATGTGCAGCCAGTTCCCAAAGAAGGTGAGGCTACGAATCCTGCAAATTACCGGCCCATAGCAATCTGCTCAGTGCTCTCCAAAGTCATGGAGAGCATTGTAAATTTTAACTTGATGAGGTATATAGAGCGCATTTGATCAGCGATCGCCAGTATGGATTCCGTGCACACCGCTCCACCGGCGATGTGATGGTGTTTCTCACTGAGCGATGGAACAGCTGTATTCACCAGTTCGGTGAGAGCAAAGTTGTTGCTCTGGATATCTCCAAGCCATTTGACATAAAGCACTCGTGTCTAAATTGACTGCTTAAGGTGTCGGTAATACTTTCACTCGATGGATATCGAGTTTCCTCAGCGGCCGTTCTATTCGGATTGTGATAGGCGGCTTTGCTTCCGAAGAGCACTCCATTAATGCTGGAGTTCTGCAGGGTTCGGTCCTCTCTCCAACTCTTGTTCTCATTTTTGTCAATGAACCACGCTGTTGCCGACTTCTGGCAACCCTGAAAGCTTGACGTCTAATGAATTTGACAGGTGTGAAGACATTCGGTGACTTCCGGTCTTTTGTTCTGAGATAAGCGGCAGGTGAACACTAACTAGCGAAACCAATTTGTTTTAAAGCTCTCTCTCTCTCTCTCTCTCTCTCTCTCTCTCTCTCTCTCTCTCTCTCTCTTTATCACTTCTTTGTATTTTGAGTTGAATTCGAGAAATAAAGTAGTCGGAGAACTCATAATGTTTGGTGTCGTTTAATTTGATAACAGTTTCTTTAAAAGAAATTGTGATTAACTTGATAATGGCAGAAGCGAGTTCCAGCGAAGTCCCAAATTGCAACAAGCGCAATTCGTGCGAGACCATGTGCGCAGAAAAGTCGGTGGAGTGCGTCACATGCGAGTGTTTCTAGCGTAGCCCACCGCCGTCTTTACAACTACACAATCAAGCAATTCCACTACCGATGGCAATGGAACATAACCTCAATACAATTTGGTTATGTAGGGCAGTTTGGAACTGAAAATGGGCGTAATTAGGTTAACAACCACGCCTACTTTACATACAGAATGTAAAGGCACATCGTTTCAAAAATTGCTATAATGTCAATCTCATAAACCGTGCGAGATATTAAGTTATAATTTTATTCCGGAACATACAGCGCCATTACTAAACTTTTTGCAAAAAATGGACCTTCGGCGCCAATTCACAACAAATTTGGCAATATTTCATGAACGGTGTAAGATATTGAGATGTAGTTTTATCACGATTCCGAAAGCATTAGAAATAAGCTGCCAAAAATAGGCGTGCCACGCCCACGTATACAAAAGTTGTCCATACTCCATAAACAGTTTCTTAACATTAATACGTGATTCTATACAGCAGTATCTATAGACATTACAAATGTATTTGCCCAAAAGGGTCGTAGTCCGCTTTCTTATTCTAAGTTTGTTAAGTGGCGAAATTTTAAGTTTTTCAGTTACTGGTGTGTAGGGTATTTAGATTTCGGCTAGGTCGAAGACAACACTTGTTTCCATTCTTTTTAAATATTTAATGTTAGTTTTTAAATAAGATTTTTGAATCGTTGGACATTGTTTTGGGTCATCTTTGCCAATGTCATATCTGTCGAAGTGGTGAGGTCTGCCTTTCTCTCGGACCAATTTCCATAGTATCAGTTGAAGTTTATTCTGACTATCCTAAATTATCTAAGAGTCAACTAGGAAATATTTAATATATAGTAGGATGAATTAAATAGTCTAAAATGGAACGGGATTACTTTTAACTTGCCTCCAATATGTCTCACATATTGATTTGAGTCTTTGAGTAATGTCTTCTTTTAAATATATATTCTCATATTAGCCTGATCTATTTTTCCTATTTTCCTATTAGCCTGATCTATTTTCCTATTTTTCCCATTGTTTCGTCTAAATTGATATAGCCGAAAAAAGCGTTTAGACTTCTGCTGACAAATTCTGATACACAATATTTAATTAACATTATTAACTTTATTATTATAATTAGTTTTACTAAATTTTTCATTATTAACTTTACTAACTTAAGACCAATAATATTTACAATTTTTATTCATCAAGGTTTTTGTTTTTTATACCCTACACCGAAGGGAGTAGGGTATATTCACTTTGTTCTTCAGTTTGTAACGCAGAGAAGGAGACGAGATAGATATAGAAAAGTATATATATATATTCTTTCTCGGCGTCACCTCCTGAATCGACTTAGCTCTGTTCGTCCGTCTGTCTGTCTGTCTGTCTGTCTGTTGAAATCACGATTACGAGAGAACGAAAAGAGAATATCGCCATGCAATTTGGCACAAATATTCTTTGTTATGTAGGGCTGTTTGGGATTGGGGTGAGATCGGTAAACAGCCACGCCTACTTTACATACGGAATGTAAAGGCACCTCGTTTCAAAAAAATGTTATAACCTGAATATTTCATAAACCGTGTGAGATATTAAGGTATAATTTTATTCCATAACATATAGCGTCATTACTAAAACGTTTGAAAAAAGTGGGCGTGCCACGCCCACTGATAACAAAGTTGGCAATATCTCATGAACGGTATGAGATATTGATATGTAGTTTTATCGGGATATACAGGCAAGCATATTAAACCAGGAATGGTCTTTTGGTTTAATGGAAATTCTTTTATGGGGTATGAAAGACCTCATACCAAATAAAATTATATTTTCTACCAATTTTGCTGCAAAATTTATGTTTCTATCCCTGAAACACAATTGCCAATTGAAACGGCTGAAAAAGGAGTTCAGCGCATCCCAATTAGCCTTCTCATAAAGCCACACTGTCCGCTTCGGAGCTGGTTGGTGAGCGGATTGAAGACTATTATATGGGAAGGTAGCAGAAATTGTAGCGTGGTCCAAATTACCAAGAGGTGCAAGAACATTCACATCATACTTGCTGTAATGTGAAGTTAGAAAAAGGTCCAGAATATTTTGGTTTTGCCCATCAACGCAGGGAAAGTGCGTTGGTTCCTTCACTAATTGATTCAAATTATTAGACTCAGCAAATAACTCAACACACAAACCTTCAGTTGTCGTGTGACTCGAATGACGTAGCCAGTTGGAATTATGAACATTTAAATTACCCGCAACAACAATTTCACTGTTCGGATACGATTCCAGAATTTTAGATAACGAATCAGAGAGACTGTGATGAAAATAATGGCAGTAAGTGGTACCCAGGCAAGTGAAAATCCAGTGGATCTGCACCCTCAGACACCTGGGTCTCACCTAGTGCCATTATATGCGGTTGGTGTGTACAAACATACGCATAGACCGCAAAGAAACTCCCCCTTAAGCCACGCACATTTGTGGAGTCTATACGAAATTTTGTCATCGCCACCCACTGTAAAGAGGTATAAAGTCAGCTGCACAAGCGGTCAAGCTTACACCGCAGGTAAAGCAAAACGCGACAAGACAAGTGTTATGCCTTTATCTTGCCACGCTTCAGCCCACGGTGCACTCACAGCCGCCTGCACACCTATCGGGACCAGATAGAAGGAGGAGGAAAAGAAAGAAACGAAATGCTGAGCTTTACTGCGGAGAGCATAAATAAGCCCTTCGCTTGGTTCTCTGCATTCCGTTTAATTGTCTATTTGTGATATTTGGTTATGTTATTTTGGTGTTATAGTTTTAGCGAATTTATTAATGTCTATTGTTAAGTTTTAATGTTTGATATTTTCTGTAGATTAGTTTTAGGGGTTCGAATATCACGTCGCACGCGGTGTTTATTTGTTCATTTATTATTCTGCCGTCAAAAGTTTTCTGTTTGTATATTTCCATGTTTTCTAATATATTTAAACGTTGTCCTTTATGTTGTACGTGTAGGAGCGTGATTGTCTTTTTCAGGTGTGTCGGTGTACACTTATTGTCAAACATATGGTTTGCGTAGTTTGATTCCGGTGTTGCGCTTGGTTTTTGTGCCTTTTTGTTGTAGTCTCTTATGTGTTCGCGGAATCTTGTTTTTATCTTACGTCCAGTTTGTCCTATGTAGCTGTATTGCCATGCGCAGGTTAGCTTACGCCCTGATTGTTTAGTGGGTCTTCTTCATTTGTGTTGGTTTGTAATATTCGTCCCAAGTTATTTCTTGTTCTAAATGCTGTGTGAATGTTATGTTTTTTGAAAGAACTTAGCTAATTTGTATGTAGATCTTCCCGTGTAAGTTAGTACTGTCCAAATCTTTTTGTCCTTCTCTTTTTTGTCTATTTTTGGTGTTCTATTGTCTCTTCTGATTTTGTCCACCTGGTCTTTCGTGTATCCATTGTTTGTCGCTATGGCATATATTGTGTTCAGATCTTTTTTGAACGCCACTTTTGCTAAAGGTGTTCGCTCAAGTCTAGTTATTAATTGTCTAAGCGCAGCATTTTTGTGTTACTGAGGGTGGTTTGATGTATTGTGTATTATTGTGTCTGTGGCTGTAGCTTCCTGTATATTTCGTACTCCAGTTTGTTGCCGATCTTGTTTATCTCTATTGTCACGTCCAAATAATTTATTTTTCTTTCTTTTTCCGTTTCCATTGTAAATTTTATGTTTTTGTGTTGTTTGTTGAAAATAAATAAATAAATTATTTGGACGTGACAATAGGGACGCTGACGAGGAGCACGCACTACGCCACCGAGGACCGTGAGGTTGTGTCACAGGCAGAGATAGAGCTCGAAGGGCGCATGCAGGATTTGTCTACTAGTTCAACAGCAGCCTGATGATCTGCATTATCAGGCATTGCGCTTGCTGATTAGACTGTTGTTTGTCTTCATTACTGATTTTTACTCTTTCATCTCGCTGCTGGAGTACAAACGGTTGAGACTGTTGTTGCTGTGGTTTCGGCAATTGTTGATGCGATGAAACACCGAGAGTCATTTGGGTAAGAACAGGATGGCTAGTTGAAGCAGCAGTTTTTTACGTCACTCCCAGTCCCGGATTACGGAAGGAGGAGAAGGAGAGCAGATGGAGTTGTTTTCTAGACGAGTTGTTGAATTTTATTAATAATAGATGCCAGAGCTACATGGAGGAGATAACGCATTGGAAGCGTCAATTTGGGCGACTGAAGGACCGCTACGATAACCATATGGCAGAGAAACAGTTTGAAGTGGACCAATTGGCAGAGTTGGAAGCTGAAAGGGACGAACTCAGGGAACGCCTGCGGAATATAGGATTTTCCACGTCGGCTGGGGATAGAACCTCTTGGACGGCGTAATAAATAGGATTTTGCGTCGTTAGAGCAGACTCATCGTAGGCTACAGGAGCTGAAAGAAGAGAATAGACTTCTGGAAAATGAGTTGGAGTCGGTTTACGACCAAACTTTGTACCACAAGGAAGCTGTTGAACTTGTGGTCGCTCCGAAACACAATAATTCAGTTTCTCTTCCTTCCACCCGAAATATTATAAAAAGTAAAATGGGTATTGAAACCATCTCTAAAACTGTTAGTAGACTGGTACCTCTATTTTCAGGGACGAGGTCTCCCGATTTAAGAGGGGAAGTCTACAAGTTTATAAAGGTTGCGAATTGGCTAAGAGAGGTATTAGCAATGCCGAATTGCAAGACTTTATTGCCTGTATCAAGCAAAGGCTTCACGGAAGTGCATATACCCTGCTGAGGGGCAAACAAATCACTTCGGTGGAAAATTTGTACGCTGCAATAAAGCAGGTATATCTGCTATTAAAATCTCTGAACACCGTGATGACAGAGATACAGAGTACCGTACAGATTCCAGGCTCTGCGGGATGAGATAGCTGCCACGATAACGAGGACTTTCACCTTAGGATTACACGACCCTACCCTCAGGATGAGACTGGTATGTTCTTTGGGAACAAATTTGGAGAAACTGCTAGATCTGGCAATTTGTATGAAGTTGTTAGCAGATCACACTTCAGCCAGGGTGTTGACCAGGTACACAAGGAAATCGAGTAGCGGGAATGAATGGGAGAAAACAGATTCCACTTATGTACAGCCCAGAAATAATTCCCCAATACAACCAAACGTGAGGAATGAATACCGTTCGAATAATCCAATGGAAGTGAATTCATCCGAGAAAGGAGGCTGTCCTATGCGTGCAGAACGCACGACAACCTCAAATTTAAAATTGTGTGTAGTTTCTGCAACAGGAAAGGTCACACCAGGGATGAATGCCTAGTATGAAAAAACACGCCCTATTGCCAGAAATGCTCAGCCTACGGTCTTGAGAGAAACTGGAGGTGCGAGAGACCGCAGCGACAAAACGCGCAGATTGGGTATTCGTCGCGGGAAGCACCTCAGCACAAAGTTGTTAGATCGAAATCCGAGGTTAGTAGAGGGGAGAACAGTAAGTCATACGTCCAAAGAGACTGATACGTTCGCCGCCCAACCACATAATCCTGAAAATTTTCGTCACAAAGAGAATAGAAACGGTAATTTAGAAGAATCAAACAAGGGTTTGGGACTGGTGGGATTGGGTATAGTAAATCATACGTCAGAAGAGACTGTTGATGCGCAGCCCGACTCACTTTGGGAACGAAAAACTTACCGTTGCGAAGTATGATTAGTTCGGTAAAAGTGAATCCCGAGCAAAATCTTTGTGAGAGAGGTATAGAATAATTCGAGAACCACGGACAAAGTGGTTGAAACTACAGAAAGAAGCACTATTTCGAATCGAATTTCACAGATCTTCATGAATTGCATTTAACAAAACAACCTACTGCGAATTACGTATTTAAGATACATGTGAAATATTACAGAAAAAAAATTTCTAGAAGACAAGAATTTAAATAAAAACAAGTAAGAGTGTTGTCTTCGGCCTGGCCGAAATCTAAATACCCTACACCCGAGTAACTGAAAAAATTATAATTTCGCCACTTAACAACTTTTGTATAAGTAGGCGGACCACGCCCATTTCGGGAAAAAGTTTTTGTAATGTCTCTAGGTACTGCTAGATAGAATTACGAAGGTATTAATATTTTGAACCGTTTATGGGATATTGACAACTTTTGTATAAGTGGAAGGACCAAGCCATTTTTTGTATACAAATTGGTAATACGTGTAGATACCTCGTGATAAAATTTCGTATTTATATCTTATACCGTTTACAACATATTGATAACTCTTGTATGAGTGGGCGTGGCGTTCCTATTTTTGGCAAGCTTATTGGTACTGTTTCCCTATATATCCTGCTAAAATTACATATTAATATCTTGTATCGTTCATTATATATTGCCAACTTTGTTATAAGTGGGCGTGGCACTCCCATTTTTTTCAAACGTTTTAGCAATAATGCTATATGTTCCGGAATAAAATTATACCTTAATATCTCGCACAGTTTATGAAATATTCAGAGTATAACATTTTTTGAAACGAGGTGCCTTTACATTCCGTATGTAAAGTAGACGTGACTGATTACCGATCTCGGCCATTTTCAATCCCAAACAGCCCTACATAACAAAGAATATTTGTGCCAAATTTCATGCTGATATCTCTTTCCGTTCTCTCGTAATCGTGATTTCAACAGACAGACAGACAGACAGACAGACAGACAGATAGGCAGACAGAGAGACAAACAGACAGACAGACAGACGGACGGACAGGGCTAAATCGATTCAGGAGGTGACGCTGAGAAAGAATATATATACTTTTCCATATCTATCTCGTCTCCTTCTCTGCGTTACAAACGGAAGAACAAAGTGAATATAAAACAAGTAGAAGTGTTGTCTTCGGCCTAGCCGAAATCTAAATACCCTACACCCCAGTAACTGAAAAAATTATAATTTCACCACTTAACAACTTTTCTGTAAGTAGGCGTACCACGCCCATTTCCGGCAAATGTTTTTGTAATGTCTCTAGGTACTGCTATATAGAATTACGAACGTATTAATATTTCCACCCGTTTATGGGATATTGACAACTTTTGTATAAGTGGCCGGATCACGCCCATTTTGTACACAAATTGGTAATACTTGTAGATACCTCGTGATAAAATTTCGTTTTAATATCTTATACCGTTTACAAAATATTGACAACTTTTGTATGAGTGGGCGTGGCACGCCCATTTTTGTCAAGCTTATTGGTAATACTTGCCTGTATATCCCGATAAAACTACATATCAATATCGTATACCGTTCATGAGATATTGCCATCTTTGTTATCAGTGGGCGTAGCACGCCCACTTTTTTCAAACGTTTTAGTAATGACGCTATATGTTATGGAATAAAATTATACCTTAATATCTCACACGGTTTATGAAATATTCAGATTATAACATTTTTTTGAAACGAGGTGCCTTTACATTCCGTATGTAAAGTAGGAGTGGCTGTTTACCGATCTCACCCATTTTCAATCCCAAACAGCCCTACATAACAAAGAATATTTGTGCCAAATTGCATGGCGATATTCTCTTTTCGTTCTCTCGTAATCGTGATTTCAACAGACAGACAGACAGACAGACGGACGGACAAGGTTAATTCGATTCAGGAGGTGACGCCGAGAAAGAATATATATATACTTTTCTGTATCTATCTCGTCTCCTTCTCTGCGTTACAAACGGAAGAACAAAACGAATATACCCTACTCCCTTCGGGTGTAGGATATAAAAAACAAAAACCTTGATGAATAAAAATTGTAAATATTATTGGTCTTAAGTTAGTACAGTTAATAATAAAAAATTTAGTAAAACTAATTATAATAATAAAGTTAATAATGTTAATTAAATATTGTGTATCAGAATTTGTCAGCAGAAGTCTAAACGCATTTTTCGGCTATATCAATTTAGGCGAAACAATGGGGAAATAGGAAAAATAGATCAGGCTAATATGAGAATATATATTTAAACGAAGACATTACTCAAAGACTCAAATCAATATGTGAGACATATTGGAGGCAAGTTAAAAGTAATCCCGTTCCATTTTAGACTATTTAATTCATCCTACTATATATTAAGTATTTCCTAGTTGACTCTTAGGTAATTTAGGATAGTCAGAATAAACTTCAACTGATACGATGGAAATTGGTCCGAGAGAAAGGCAGACCTCACCACTTCGACAGATATGACATTGGCAAATATGACCCAAAGCAATGTCTAACGATTCAAAAACATTATTTAAGAACTAACATTAAATATATAAAAAGAATGGAAACAAGTGTTGTCTTCGACCTAGCCAAAATCTAAATACCCTACACACCAGTAACTGAAAAAATTAAAATTTCGCCACTTAACAAACTTAGAATAAGAAAGCGGACTACGCCCCTTTTGGGCAAATACCTTTGTAATGTCTATAGATACTGCTGTATAGAATCACGTATTAATATTAAGAACCGTATATGGAGTATGGACAACTTTTGTATACGTGGGCGTGGCACGCCCATTTTTGGCAAGCTTATTTCTATGCTTTCGGAATCGTGATAAAACTACATCTCAATATCTTACACCGTTCATGAAATATTGCCAAATTTGTTATGAATTGGCGCCGAAGGTCCATTTTTTGCAAAAAGTTTAGTAATGGCGCTGTATGTTCCGGAATAAAATTATAACTTAATATCTCGCACGGTTTATGAGATTCACATTATAAAAAATTTTGAAACGATGTGCCTTCACATTCCGTATATAAAGTAGGCGTGGTTGTTAACCGAATTACGCCCATTTTTAGTCCCAAACTGCCCTACATAACCAAATTGTATTAAAGTTATGTTCCATTGCCATCGGTAGTGGAATTGCTTGATTGTGTAGTTGTAAAGACGGCGGTTGGCTACGGTAGAAACACTCGCATGTGACGCACTCCACCGAACTTTCTGCGCACATGGTCTCGCACGAATAGCACTTGTTGCAATTTGGGACTTCGCTGGAACTCGCTTCTGCCATTATCAAGTTAATCACAATTTCTTTTAAAGAAACTGTTATCAAATTAAACGACACCAAACATTATGAGTTCTCCGACTACTTTATTTCTCGAATTCAACTCAAAATACAAAGAAGTGATAAAGAGAGAGAGAGAGAGAGAGAGAGAGAGAGAGAGAGCTTTAAAACAAATTGGTTTCGCTAGTTAGTCTTCACCTGCCGCTTATCTCAGAACAAAAGACCGGAAGTCACCGAATGTCAAATGTCAAATGTCACCTGTCAAATTCATCAGACGTCAAGCTTTCAGGGTTGCCAGAAGTCGACAACAGCGTGGTTCATTGATAAAAATGAGAAAAATAGTTGGAGACAGGACCGAACCCTGCGGAACTCCAGCATTAATGGAGTGCTCTTCGGAAGCAAAGCCGTCTATCACAATCCGAATATAACGGCCGCTGAGGAAACTCAATATCCATCGAGTGAAAGTATTACCGACACTTTAAGCAGTAAATTTAGACACAAGTGCTTTATGTCAAATGGCTTTTAGATATCCAGAGCAACAACTTTGCTCTCACCGAACTGGTGAATACAGCTGTTCCATCGCTCAGTGAGAAACACCATCAGATCGCCGGTGGAACGGTGTGCACGGAATCCTCGATCAACTCGTTGCGCTCTAGATACCTCATCAAGTTAAAATTTACAATGCTCTCCATGACTTTGGAGAGCACTGAGCAGATTGCTATGGTCCGATAATTTTTTTTTTTTATGGCAGATAGAACCAAACTCAGGGGATCCCCCCTATCCATGCATAGCTTTCGTTGAGAGACTATTCCACAATTTAGCTGCGCGACCGAAAAACGAATTCTCGCGGTAGTGGGTAGTGCGTTGGAACGGGATCGAGACGTAAAAGGGGTGCACCGCTCTGGAAAGCCGAGTAGATCTGTTGAATACCTGAACCGAAGGGATCAGGCTGGCTACTTCGGAGGAACAATTACCATTAAAGTATCGGTAGAATAAGGTTACACACCCCACATCCCGACGACATCCCAAGGTTTCAATAGAGCTGGATACCCTACTGTCCCCTATAAGTTTTATCGCACGACCTTGTATACGGTCCAGAAGCTGAAGATATGTTTTCGTTGCTCCAGACCAAATATGCGAGTTGTACTCCATTTTCGGACGGATATAAGTGGTGTAGATACAACGAAGGTCGGTTGGAGTGAAGTATTTCTTACACCGCTTTAAAACGCCTAAGCACTTGGCTGCTTCTTTCGACACATCAAAAATGTGATCTTTCCAACGAAGATCGCATTATATTGACATGCCCAGAACATCAAAGCCACCGACTCATTTATATCCACACCACCCATACTTAAAGGTGGGAAGTTGTCGCCCGCCAGACGCTTGTGGGTCAACAAACAGCATTGGGTCTTCCGCGCATTAAAATCGACCCGATTCGCTTGACCCCACTCCTGGATTTTGTTAAGGTCAGATTGGAGTGTGTCATTCATAATACTGCGTTTTCTACTAATCTCCAGAATAGAGGGACGCCTGGAGAATGAATATGAATGACAAATGCTGCTGTCATCAGCAAACGAGTAGACGGGGTTTGATGTCAATGACAGAAGGTCATTGATAAAAATGAGAAAAAGTGTAGAAGACAGGACCGAACCCTGCGGAACTCCAGCATTAATGGAGTGCTCTTCGGAAGCAAAGCCGTCTATCACAACACGAATAGAACGGCCGCTGAGGAAACTCGATATCCATCGAGTGAAAGTATTACCGACACCATAAGCAGCCAGTTTAGACACAAGTGCTTTATGCCACACTCGGTCAAATGCCTTGAAGATATCCAAAGCAACAACCTCATTCTCACCGAATTGGTGAACACAACTTTTCCACCGCTCGGTGAGGAACGCCATCAAATCGCCTGTGGAGCGGTGAGCACGGAAACCGTACTGGCGATCGCTGACCAATTGGTTGCCCTCTAGATACCTCAGTTAAAGTTAAAATTTACAACGCTCTCCATAACTTTGGAGAGCATTGAACAGATTGCTATGGGCCGGTAATTAGCAGGATTCGTAGCCTCACCTTTTTTTAGGAACTGGCTGCACATTGGCAATCTTCCAGGAAGAAGATTAGATACGCATTAGAATTTGAGACGTCACGATAAGAAAAGTTAACAACCATGCGCAAGGCGTGACTCGAACCCGCGTCCCCGGAACTCAATGGCTAGTGTGCCACACACTACACCACCGAGAACCGCAACCGCATCTTACTACCCTTATGGTATTCAGGAACTCTACGTCTAAGGCACTGTTCGTAGAGAACTTTTTCGCGCTTTCGAGTGGCATTGCACCTATTTCTGGCCTAATTGCGAAGCAGTTTAATATCAGCAGTTTTGTATAAACGCCAATTCCTAAATGCTTCCTCTTTAGACCTGACTGCTTGTCTGCAAGTCGCATTAAACCAGGAATGGTCTTTTGGTTTAATGGAAATTCTTTTATTGGGTATGAAAGACCTCATACCAAATAAAATTATATTTTCTACCAATTTTGCTGCAGCATTTATGTTTCTATCTCTGAAACACAATTGCCAATTGAAGCGGCTGAAAAAGCAGTTCATCGCATCCCAATTAGCCTTCTCATAAAGCCACACTTTCCGCTTCGGAGCTGGCTGGTGAGCGGATTGAGGACTAGAGTATGGGAAGGTAGCAGAAATTGTAGCGTGGTCCGAATTACCAAGAGGTGCAAGAACATTCACATCATACTTGCTGTGATGTGAAGTTAGAAAAAGGTTCAGAATATTTTGGTTTTGCCCATAAACGCAGGAAAGTGCGTTGGTTCTTTCACTAATTAAGTCAAATTATTAGACTCAGCAAATAACTCAACATAAAAACTCGCGGGTGTCGTGTGACGCAAATGACGTAGCAAATTGGAATTATGAACATTGAAATCAGCAGCCACTGTTCGGTTACGATTCCAGAATTTTAGAGATTGAATCAGAGAGACTGTCCAGTTTATCAAAAGTTGGCAGCCTCTCCAGATCAGGGCTTCTATAAATGAAGTAGAAGTGCAGGGTGTGCGACTGGATTTTGAACTTAACCCAATTTTTTTTTTTTTTTTTTTTTTTTTATGGCAGATAGAACCAAGCTCAGGGGATGCCCCCTATCCATGCAAAGCATTCGTTGGAAGCTAAACATGGAGCTAAATATGCATCCGTCGTGCAAAGATGTTGCTGACATTGGTACGCAACATCACTGCAAATGTATAAGGCGAGGCCTCTGTGTGGTAAAAACAATGGCAGTAAATGGTACCCCAGCATGTGAAAATCCAGTGGATCTGCACCCTCAGACACCTGGGTCTCACTTAGTGCCATTATATGCGGTTGGTGGGTACAAATATGCGCATAGACCGCGAAAAAATTCGCCCTCAAGCCACGTGCATTAGTGGAGTCTATGCGGAATTTTGTCATCGCCACCCACTGTAAGGAAGTGTAAGGTCAGCTGTACAACTAACAAGCGGCCACGCGTACATCGCAAGCAAAGCACAATGCGACAAGACAAGCGTTATGCCTATATTGCCGCCCTCCAGCCCATGGTGCACTCACAGCCGCGTGCTAATGGGACCAGGAAAAAGGAGGAGGAGTGAAAGCATAAAAAAGAGAGCAAAAAAAAGGCCCTCGCATGGTTCTCTGCGTCCCGTTTGATTGTCTATTTATTTGTTGTAATTTGATCAAATTTAATTTATTTGTTATTAAGTTAAGATGTTATTAAGTAGTGCACTATTGTTTGTTTGTTAAAACGTGTTTGGTGAAGTTTTTTTCTTGTGCGGTAAAGTGTTATTGTTGTGTTAAAGGTATTTCGCGGCATGAGTAATTGTTTTCACTATTATTTTAGATTTTATTTGCCCGAACACTGATTAGAAAAAAGTATTGGCGGGCGCATCATCCTCCTCCGTCCGCGTTCACATCACAACTGAGATATTGTTAATGAGATATTGCCAACTTTGTTATGAGTGGGCGTGATACGCCCGTTTTTTGTAAAAATTTTAGAAATGGCGCTATATGTTCCGGAATAAAATTATACCTTAATATCTTAAAAGCACGGTTTATGAGATATTCAGAACATTTTTTTAAACGAGGTGCCTTTACATTCCGTATGTAATCTCGCCCAATTTCAATCCCAAACAGCCCTATATAACAAGGAATATTTGTGCCAAATTTCATTGCGATATCTCTTTTCGTTCTCTCGTAATCGTGATTTCAA
Organism: Sicus ferrugineus; assembly: GCA_922984085.1. Lineage (NCBI taxonomy): Eukaryota > Metazoa > Arthropoda > Insecta > Diptera > Conopidae > Sicus > Sicus ferrugineus. Next base: position 69,184,630 of record OV277348.1, read on the forward strand.
CAGACAGACAGACGGACGCACAGGGCCAAATCGATTCAGGAGGTGACGCTGAGCAAGAATATATACTTTTCTATATCTATATTGTCTCCTTCTCTGCGTTACAAACGGAAGAACAAAGTAAATATACCTTACTCCTTTCGGGTGTAGGTTATAAAGAAAGAAATAACACAATTTTATAAAAATGTCTTTTTATTTATATAATCTGGTATAAAATTATGTCAATTTATTTATTCTGCAAACAATTAAATTGATATTACAGCAAACACAAGTGTCTGGTCCGTCCACAGTTTCACTTAAAGACCAGCAACACGTAGTATAATGTCATCCATTTCGTGATTTAATCGCATTCTTACTCTGATTTAATTTTATATAGTTGGTTAAAATTTAATCAAAATGCTCCTCCAGGATATTTTCCCTGTAAGTTACTAAAAAATCATGAACTCGAATTAAAAATATCAGCATATTTACGGGATTCATGTTGTTTAGTTAGTATTTAATTGTTGACTGACTTCTATATGTTCTATCACATAATTTTATAAAGTGAAAAAACTCGCACATTACTTGCGGTTGTATACTTTTTTCCAAGAATTAATTAAGCTAATTCCAAAAATTAAGAATATAATAAGATATAAAATTTATGTGTGCACACTCATGCAATCCTAAATTGTGTACGATTTCATCATATTCTTTGAAGTGTTTACATTGATTTAATGAAATTTTGAAAATGTTTCCAATTCCTGGCAAATTCGAGTCAAGCCACAGTTCGATGCCAAGTAATAAGAAACAACAAGCTCACCTTCAAATTTCTGTAAATATAATCATGGATGCAAAGCCACAATTCGAAGCGAAATTTAAATAATAAAGAAATCCGTACTTTAACTTTTGTTTTTCCCTTCTAATGATTCAACTTCAGACAATAAACAACAACAACAACAAGGACAATAAACAACAAAAATAGCTTCTTATTTGAATCCCAACAATAAGCAATAACAACAAGAACAACAAGGCGAACTTCATATTACTTAAAATAAGAACTCCGCGCTTCAGACCGTGGATGCGAAGTCACAGTTCGATCCGTTCACTTTATGTTTACATTAAATTTCACTACACTACTGGAGCAACGTCTAAAAAGCGAAGCAATTAAATAAACAACAACTATAATATTACCTCTGCTTAGGCAGCCTCTGTTTAGGCAGCCATTGTTTACGCAGTCGCTACCAGCGCCGGTGCTTGTTCCCACAGCTCTGTATCCTATATACAAACATTAAAACTACAACAGCATACTTCCCAAATTTCCTAAAAATAAATCCACTAACCAACCCTATGTGTGACACTAGCCACATTTACACTCATTCTTGCCACTTATGGTCTCCCAATACTCACACACCACTTGCCTCCTCTCTACCCGAACGATCGGCTGATCGTCTGTGCGTCCGCCAGTCGCCAGGGTTGCCACCATATAAAATCCTATTAAATATCCCAAAATCCCCAGAAAAAATTCATGAAAAATCCATCGATATGGCAACTCTGTTTTCCCACTCATGTCTTCTGCCTCACTCTTATACACGCTACGCCCACTATCTCACACTTACACACCCAAGGCCCTTTGGAGGAGTCTTCTCCGAAATACACAGGAGGAGCCATTGGGTTAGAAGGTACATATACAAGGATCGCCGATGTTTGTCCTTTCTTATGATCCATGCTTCCCGGACTAGCTTGCTGATTTTTTGTTGAAGCTCGTCGTTGAAAGGATGTCCGTCTCCGCCGATCAATGGTCCCTCAGGGGCATTGTCTCGAACCATGGCTTCATCAGGCTTAGCCTTTGGTTCTTCTCTGCATGGTTGTATTGCCTTTTCCTCTCGGATCGAGGTGCCACTGCGCTCAAGTTGTTGGTTCCATCGCCCTCCGTGTCTAGGGACAGTCGGGGCAGGATATCACGGTTTTTTGCCAGCGTATATATCCTCCGGTGGTTTTGTGGTCGTTGTCGCTCTCGCTATCGCTGCTACTAGTGCTGTCGCCAGCACTGCTGCTACTGCTGCTGCTGATCCTTTTGCGGCGACTGTCCTTATCGTTGTCGTTGTCGCTGTCGTTGTCGATGCTACTAGTTGCGATATCCGGTAGGTTAATAGGGAGGAGACGTTGAGTTATGCCTGCCTTCATCTGCAGGGTTTCAAATAGGTGTGCTAACCACCGTCTTTGTCGGTCGATAGTTCTGACATTTCCCCACCGGTCGGTTGTTATGGTGCTCAGGTCTCTGTCGTCATGATTGATTATTACCTCTGCTAACCTCAGGAGGTAGACCTCACAATCGGTGGTGTTGGTTTATCATGGCACTGTCACTATTCGACACGGCAGGGCCTCTTCCCAAAACATTTTTTTGACATCCTTCCCTCCTTTGCGGCTTTCATATTCGTATGTTAAAAAGTCTCTCAGCCGCTGGACGGTGTTCGCGTGGGTGGGTAGTGGCAGTGTGTCCAAGATGTCAATGCTGGCCTGACCTCCGCAATTGATGGTGTTCATGTGACAGATGTCCGCGAGGTACCAGTGGTGGCTCTCGTTCACCGGAATTAGCACCTGTTCCTTTTGGAAGAGGTCGACCTTCTTCGTCCAGCGTTCCATCTGACCGTGGCGTTCTTTTGGCGTTGCCTTGGGGTCCAAGGACCGGAGTTACGAAGAACGACTTTAAGACGTGGTCCTTCCCTTCGTGCTGTTTTACAACACGTTCAGTGGCCAGCCAATTCAGTGTCACATCGATAATCAAGTCGTTCAACCATTGCTGTTGTGCCAGCCTCCTGTAGTCCGCTATGGTGACATGTAACCCCTCTCTTGGGGATAGGAGAACATCACCTTTGTCTCATTGTGGCGGTCGTCCATTTTTTCGGGCCAAGCCTTTGTTACTACGACCGCTGTTGGCGATGTTCTTGTCGGTGAGGCGTCGGCGTTAATGCGGACTGGCGTCTCCATCAACTTGCCGCATGTGTTCTGACCGGTGCTGGCCTGGACGGCTGGAGCGACGTGGGGCTCAACCAGGTGTGCTGTTGTTGACGTGGCTGAACGGCTTGCTTTCGGTTGAGAGAAGTCCACGCGTTGGAAGTTTGGTTTGCCGGCTCTTGGATATGGCGGAAAGTCCTCTATAAACTTCACTCGATGAACTTTTTAGTTTTCCTCTGCCATACGACGTCGGAATTGGACCAGTGACTGGGCAAAACGTTGTTTTCGGCTTCTTTATTCATTTTGTCTAGGAAAAGAGGACGCGTTAGTGGTTTATCGGATGGAGTTGTATTGTCGTATGCTGTATGGTAAGTTTTTAGTTCACTGACGTATACCGAGCGTGTCTTTGTGTTTGTCTTTTGTCTTAGTTGGGCGATCAGTGGTGAAATGAAACGAATAACCGTATATGGCCCAGAGTATTTCGGTCCCAGTTTTGCATTGAAGGCGTCGGCCGACTTTGAAGCCTGATGTTGTTTGATTAGGACCTGTTGTCCAATGTATGGTATCCAACTTCGTCTGCGTAAATTATAATGCCGTGATTGCTCCTTGGCTGCCCGTGTTAAGTTATGCCGTAATATTTTGATAATCTGCTGTAGTTATTTTGCTGTCGCTGTTGGTTCTTGATGTACGGTACCGGTACCCAACGTCACCTCATCGAATAAAGTTCCCGGTAGCCTCGGCTCCCTGCCCTGAGTTAAAAACGCAGGGCTATAACCCGTCGACTTGGAAACACTTGTGTTGATCGCACGTGATATCTCTGGTAGAATATCATCCCAGTTCTGGTGTTGATCCTTGACTAATTGTGGTATCATGGTTTTTACCGTTCGATTGGCTCTTTCCGTCGCAATCTCCTGGGGTGTGTACAGGGAAGTAAATTGCTGTTTGGTTCCAATGTCACCCAGGTATCGTGAAAGCTGCGACTGGTAAACTGCGTCCCGTTGTAACTGACGAACACTTTAGGAACACCGTATCTGGCCAGGATTCGTTCTCGGAACGCCTTAATCAGTGTCTCAGTAGTTGCTTTACGTAAAGGCACCATCTCTGTCCATTTGGAGAATCTGTCGAAAAAGACGACCAGATTGGTAACTACTAATCAAACCAATCCCCCAATTACTGATCACAACTACGCTTCGAAACCAAGAGAATTGAACTCCACTGCAACATCATTCAAACCACTCAGGACATACTCAAGAGTACCGAAAATAGGCAAAAAAAGCGTTAGCTTTAAATCTAACATAAATATTATAAGACTTTAACCTTTTTTACCTTTATTATGACATTTTTTATAATTTTGTGGGGTACATAATTTAACATCAAAATAATTCAAAAATTTCATAACTTAGAAGGGGTACTGTGGGGAAATTTACCACAAATGACATTTCATGTACACACACATAAATCTTATGTATACATCAATGTCTTCTAGTAAGAGAAAGTACACACACATAAATCTTATGTATACATCAATGTCTTCTACGAAGAGAAATATATTCAGTCGTTGTTGTGTTGTTAACCGAGCGACAGTGTTTAATATTTGGTTGCTCCGCATCGTAACGGAACCATACCGTTGCCTGCATTTCATATATTGATAGAAATACATAATATATTTCTACACTAGTGCGTAGCTTGACGTGTGGATGGTTAACTCGAAGGATTTATTAAAGTCTAAATAAACAAGCATAACATCATTAGAAACTAGTGATCTTTTCATTTTGTCTATTGCTTCTTAGCATCAGGAGTTAAGTGAATAATTGTTCTGTTTGATTCTGATTTGGATAAACGTCCGTCTCTTCCTTTTAAAAGAGCTGTTAGGGGTTTTGCGATATCGGCCTAGCCTTTCACAAATCGTCCGTAATATCCTTAGACTTAGGGCCTTATTTTGTATCTGCGGAACGGTAGCGACGGTTAAGCTTCTGCTTCTGTTCCCGTTGCTGTTAAAACCGTATTTTGTAACTCTTACGTTGAGCCCCGTTGAGCGCACTGGGCTTTACGTCTTTTGCGTTCCAGTCAGCTGGTATGGAAATGTTGTGTATTTGGTGTACACAAGGACGACATTCACACGTCTCTTTCCTTATGATTAGATGCACGCAATGAATTTGTTCTTATACCTGTTTTCTTTTGCCTCGATCAACTTTTGTTTATCAAAGCCAGCTGGCAGGCAGTGTGTTTGAAAACGGGGAACAAATCGCAAATCGATGCTTAGAGCATTTTTTGAATAATAATGCAAAATTTTTATTTTGTGCTGTACTTTTATAAAGTAAAAATAAAAATGTTATGCGATTTGTTATGAAGTGGCTCAGACCAGGAAAATGACGAGGAAACAAACATTCCAGCCAGGGTACGCAACCCAGCATTGAAAAGCAATGCATGGATTTTAGAGATCACTTCAAAGAAAATTGCAGTTACACTTTCTTCGAAATTTCCTTTATATTATTTTATAATAATTATTTAAATTATTTTATTTCATTTTTTTATTAAAAAAAATACGTTAAATAAAAATGAAATGAAAAAATAAAAGCAAATAAAAAATAACTGAACAAAAAACTCCCTCACTCGTCGAGCTCTACACACAAGCTGTGCGAACGGAAGCATTTTAGCTTCCGCTTCTCTACAATGGCCACCACGAGCGCTTCTGTTGTTACAAAATACCATTTTCCAACGTAAGTACGTAAGAAGTATGCAATTGTTGTTGTAAACCCAGCTGTACAGTAGCGCCAACAGTAGCGTCAGCGGTGTGTATTTTGTGCACACATTTTGATCAGCTGTTTTACGAATATAACAAAGAGGAACGTAGAAGAGCCATACCGTTCGCAGATACAAAATAAGGCCCTTAGTCTATTAGAAAATAGACCTTTTCTGGATTTGTGCGAATACTGTTAGGGGTTACTAAGAATCCTAGAAAAACGAATTGGTTTTTAAAGAATTTACATGTATCTAATTGCACCTTCGTATTCGCTGCGCTCAAAGTTGAAAAGATGTCCTCTAAGTGTTTTACATGCGTTTCCTCTGTTTTGCTACATACTATGATGTCGTCAATGTAAACAAAGCAGGATTTCCCTATGTGGTTGTGGAGATTGATGGTGCTTTTTTCAATTCAAAAGGAAGTCCAGTATACTCAAATTTACTTACTAATATTCTTATGGATCTTTTTTGCAGGTCTGTCATGTGACATGTCTCCAAAGGATTTATTGCAGAAGAAGATCTTTGTTTTATTTTAATCCGTACATGATTTCTTGTTGTCATGTAACTGTCTTTTGTGTGGATTACAGCGTTAAGTTCTTTTGGGGTATCATTGCCTATAATTCCGTGAAATGAATTTAGATTGGGAAGAAGAAAAAATTTTAGTTTGTTTTGTTGGCCGAAAAGGTTTATTAAAGTTTAGTGTTTATTAAAGTTTTAGTAATTTTTCCTGTGTCTATTAGGAATGTCAAACATTTTCCGCTCTTCATTTTAGCCTCAAAATACGGCAAGATCTGTTTAGGCTAAAAAATGTATATTGGTGTAATCGGGTTGATCTTCGTATACTGTAGTGGAAAATTTGTCGTCCTTCTCCGTATCTTCATGGGATTTAGTTTGATTGTACGTGTATATATCAAAATTTCTGTGAAGTTTTGTGTGTTATGTGTTTTGTTTTGCGGGGCTCTCCAATAAAGTCATTCCTATGTTGTCTGTTAATGTAGTTTACATTACGCGTCTGTAGGGTTCCATCGATGTCCATAGGTTTTGGTCTGTTCTGAGGTTTAAAAGCGAAAGGTCGCGTAGGCGGATTATTTTGATATTGAAATTGGTTTTGATCTAAGGGATTTCTTGGTATGGTGTGCTGCCCTAAGGGCTGATTTCGATTGGTAAAGTGTTGGGTTGGCCTACTATATAAGAATTTTAAAAATTCTGACGCGGTTGCGGAAAATATGCTAATTCGGAATTCCCTAATCTGTCACGGTGGCAATTGTTTTCTTGGTGGTGGCATAGGTACATTATTATTTCCTCTGTTTGTATTATCATTACTCAGGGCGTAACTTTACCGGAAGTTTTGGTTTTCCAATTTTAGGTATATGTAAAGCGCCTGTGGAAGATCGGCTGGCTCTTTCATTCCTAACAATCTTGGCAAGTCACCTCTAAGTCCTCTAACAAAAGTGTCGAGAGCTTTGTCACGATATGTTTTCGTTAATATGAGTAGCTGAATGGATTCCGATCCGCCGTCCATGCATTCTATTTTATTTAGTTTGCGTGAAAGGTGCGGTAAACTTTCTGGTAAAATTCCTGAACTGTCTCACCTTGAACGAGTGAGGTCATTTGGTACTCGAGGGTACCTATGTCGCGTTTGTCGGCATAGTGAATTGTTAGACATTTAGAAATTGCTTCCCAGTTCAGTCGTGTGTTATACGATTCAAGCGCAATGTCGGCATTACCTACTATTTTGTTGCGTACGACGCTTAGTATCCCATAATATTTGGGAGTGTATCGTATATGTGCATGATGCGGTCTACACTCTACTTCCAGGAGTTAAATTCTCCAGGATTACCAGAAAATTCTCTACGACAGCGAACGACGTCTGGTATAAATTTTTTTATGGCAGATAGAACCAAGCTCAGGGGAAGCCCCCTATCCATGCAAAGCATTCGTTGGATTAGAAGGGAAAAGGTTAGTGGGAAGGGGAAAAGTGGGAGTAGTGTAAATTTAAACCTCTTAACAGCTTCGATGTTATAAGTGAGTGGGAAAATATGCGCAGTGAGATGGATAGTGCGTTGAAACGTGATCGAGACGTTAAAGGGGTGCACCACTTGGGAAAGCCGAGTAAATCTCTTGAATACCTGAACCGAAGGAATCAGATCGCTTGGAGTGATCGTTCCAGTGCATTGGATTGACAGGCCCAGAACGTCAAGAGCCTCCGGCTCATTAATATCTACACCACCCATATTCAGAGGTGGAAAGTTATCACCCGCCCGATGTTTGTGGGTCAACATTGGGTCTTCCGCACATTGAAATCGACTGGATTCGCTCGACCCCATTCCTGAATTTTTTGGGGTCAGATTGGCGTGTGTTATTCATAATTCTGCGTTTTCTATTGATCTCCAGAATAGAAGGACGCCTGAAGAATGAATATGAATGACAAATGATGCTGTCATCAGCAGGGGTTTGATATCAATGACAGGAGGTTCTTGATAAAAATTAGAAAAAGAGTTAGAGACAGGACCGAACCCTGCGGAACTCCAGCATTAATGGAGTGCTCTTCGGAAGCAAAGCCGTCTATCACAACCCGAATAGAACCTACGCTGAGGTAACTCGATATCCATCGAGTGAAAGTATTACCGACACCATAAGCAGTCAATTTAGACACGAGTGCTTTATGCAACACCCGGTCAAATGCCTTGGAGTTATCCAGAGCAACAACCTTAGTCTCACCGAACTGGTGAATAGAACTGTTCCACCGCTAAGTGAGAAAAGCAATCAGATTTTGTCCAGCTCTGATAAATTTGTTGAGTGGGATACGTCTATAGTTACGTCGGTTGCGTTTAGAGAGATTGCATTTGGATTTAGCGCGGTCGGCGTGCCGCCTGGCCGGCATCATTGGCGCGCGTCGTGGAGCCGGACGACCTGGAGGCGCATGTCGTGGGGCCGGCGGTGTTGGTGGTACGAACCTGAATGAGGCATTGAATTATGATATTTATTACATCAATCAGGCTGCTATACATTACTACCTATCTTACAGGTCACTCTGCGGCCGTTTTAAGCGCGGTAAATCCGACGTCAGCAATACCAGCGGACTCTACATCAGCAATACTTCCGGCAACACATCTGGCAGTATTGAAACCGTCTCACAGTCAGGAGAACTCGTTGCATATTTCACCGCAGTTCCAGACAACCCATCGACATACCAAGAGCATCCATGTGCAGCTCCAGCAGCAGCAGCGACATACAACCTCGAGCGGACAGCCGATACAACAGATTCGCTATCACCTCGGCACGTTCCTGCTCCTTCCCATCCAACGAGCGATTGCCACCAAGGGAAAGGGCTGCGATGAGCAAACTTTAAACTGAAAGCATTACTAAAGATAAATAAATGATTTGTAGAAAACAAATTGAAGCTTACCCACAGACGATTTCAGGAACTCGATAACTGGCACGAACAGCTGTATAAATGACAGATGAAGTAGGAACAGTTAAGATACCCACTTAGAAGAGAAATTTTTAACAAAACTACGAGGAAACCGAGAGAGAGGGAAAGTAAATATAACAAAGTATATAGGTCAAGCCGGGATGCAGCTTTGAGCTTGCCGATACTTTCATTTCCAAGTTTTCATCGATCAGTTGACATTGAAATTAATAGTAATTTTTTTTGTTATAGGAAATAATTCGAAAGTAAAATTTGAAAATTGAACCAAGAGATGCCAACCTACGTGATCTCAGATTCGGAGGAGGAGCTGACTACCGAGCCGCCAAGGTAGACGGCCGATGAGGAAACTGTGCCCAGACCGCAGGGGTTCGTAGAATTTTATGCCACACAGAAGGAGGTTCGACGCCCAGGGCGATTACGTCGATTGTGCAGGTCATCAGGGTGGAAACACTGCTCACCCGAATTAACATCGCCCTGGAGGAGGTCCTGGACCATCAAAGGGACATCGTCGACTGAGCTGGCGTAAAATTCGTCGACCAAGAATTTCGCCAACGGGACGCTGCCGTCCAGACGCTGACAAAGGCGTCCATACGGAGATGAAGAATTTGACCGGAGCAAGAGAGGTCGACCCGGATACAGCCCCTGGTGAGGTGCAAATGGCAGTGAGGGCGCTGCTACGCGGGAACAGGAATGGTCGAGCCATCAACAGCATCCGGACGGTGGATGGAGTCCATTTTCGGATAAAAATCGGCAGATCAAGTCAGATGCACTCGTGCAAGCCATATATGTAGCTGAAATTGAATTTTAACACGAAAATTTTATACAATGATAAATAGTAAGAGAAGTTTAAGTAGAAAATTTGAAAATTGAGATTAAACAAAAAAATTAAATATGAATTATAGACATAAGGAAGTAGAAGAATTTAAAAAAGGAAAAAAAACTAAAATTTTAGAAATCTGCGGAGGGAAAATGACTGAACACGAGCAAAGAACACACATTTCGGCGAATTACGGTGCGTACTGATAGCTAGATTCGAACACTACACAACAAAATAGAGTGCAGCGAATACATAAGATCAGCAAGAAAGTGTCCCACTTTTGCACAGCTTATGTACAACAACAAACAGCATATGTACGGAGGCGCGGGAGTTTACTGACCGAAAAACTCAATAACCTTGAAAAAGGTTTTAAAAAAATATATATTTATGCGAGATTAAATAAGGAAAACGGCTTAGAGGAATACGAGCTACTGTATTCCGTTAAAATGGAACCTTACAGAAGAAAAGCCGGAAGAGTATAAAACCAGCTGCAAAGCAGAACTCGGGGTTCAGTCAGTTTGGCAGATCAGTTAGAGTGTTTCGTAAATCTTTATATTTAGCCTTTTTTCATTATTCTTCAACGACAAAGTCCGGTGAAAAGTGACAAAGTGCTCAATTCAAATTTCAAAGTGTTTTCAGAGTCTCAGAGTCTTGGTTATTCTTTCATGCCCGTGTCGACAATGTGCACCACATTACCGTCAGGAAGGTCTAGCAATACCAAGCCATAAGGCAAGGTACTGTACTTTATTTAATACAGGTTTATACAAACACCACAAATTCACAGTCGTAGTGGCTTGTATGCCCTCCTGTTGCCAAAGGTAAAGCGCCAGAATTCACAGTCGTAGTGGCTTGTATGCCCTCCTTTTGCCAAAGGTAAAGCGCCAGAAATTCACAGTCGTAGTTTCTTGTATACCCTCCTGTTGCCAAAGTTGCGGTCCTCGGTGGTTCGGTGTCGTAGTGCGTGGCACACTCGTCAGCGGGCTCCGGGGATGTGGGTTCGAGTCCCACCTGCGCATGGTTGTCAACTTCTAAAAAAAGTTTGTGTTGTTTAAATCTTTCTGAACGAATTTAAGGCCTCGCCTAGCGCAATTATTGTATAAGAACGAATAAAATTTTGACTTCGGCAGTGTTTGCAATATATAAGGAAAAGTTTTTCTAAAGCTTGTATAGCAACACATGCCGGAGTCGATTGGTATAAATAATAATTACCCTTCCTTCCCCTCCCTCTATCCACCAACCAAACAGTAGCTCGTGCTAAATGCATAAAAAAGAGCACCTTCTCTTAAGATAGCTACTGTAAAATATGTTATTAAAAAAAAAAATTTAAAGAGTCAGAAATTCACAGTCGTAGTGGCTTGTATTCCACTCCTGTTGATAAAGTTAAAGGGCCAGAAATTCACAGTCATAATAGCTTGTATGCCCTCTTGTTGCCAAACTTAAATCGCCAGAATTTCACAGTCGTAGTGGTTTGATGCCCTCCTGTTGCCAAAAGTAAAGCGTCAGAAATACACAGTCATAGTGGCTTGTATGCTCTCCTACTCCCTGGCAAACGCGAGTAAACTAGAAACAGAGAAGTTTTAGTTGCAGTGGCTGGTGTGCTCTCCTACGGAAAGCTTCAAGGAGTAAACTCACCAGATATACTAGAGAACGGTCGCAGTAGCTTGTAGGCCCTTCCGGGCGTTCAATCATCGGGACATCAAGCGACTCAGTTAAGATACCACCCTCTCAGTGAACTAACAGCGATCTCGAAAACTCGGCGAGATATCATCAGTTCAGTAAAACCTAAGTGATTTCAAAAACACAGTGAGATACTAACGACTCATTAAAATGATCAGTGATCTTGACTTCTCGGAAATATCACCGTGGCAGTGAATTATTAACGATCTCGAAAGCTCAGTGAAATATCTTCAGTTCAATAAATCATCAGACATCTCGACACGTCAGAGATATCAACGTTTTAGTGAATTAACAGCGATCTTGAAAACTCGTAGAGATAAAATCAGTTCAATAAATCATCAGTGATCTCAAAACGCAGGAAGATACCAATGACTCAGTAAACCATCAGTGATCTCGACACGTTAGAGATATCAACGTCTCAGTGAATAACAACAGCGATCTCGACAACTCCGCGAGATATCAGTTCAGTAAATCATTAGTGATCTCAAAACACAGTGAGATACCAACGACTCAGTAAAACCTTCTGTGATGATACCGTGCTCTGTACAGTAAAATTACTTTTGTGTAAGACAAACTTGTAATCGAACGCCGGAATACCGGCGACCTAATCCAAGCCTTTAGAAGGAGACAAGAAGGTTTGTTACAAGTGGCGCCCGAACAGGGACAATATCATATTCACCAATAGCTTAAGAGAACAGAAATCGAAAGGTAATCATGGATCAAACTGGGACTAAAACGTACAGAACGGGATGGTTATACCGACTAAATAAAGAAGCGCTTGCTCAGTGCTTGACTGAGTTAGGACTTGTCGCCGAAGGAACTTTTAATGTCACTAGGAAAATACTCATCGAGTTCATCAACGAAGGAAACCACGCAGAGTGTGGAGCGAAGGTTGAGGGCGTATGAAGCGGAGGACGGTCGCTCTACACCGGATCCGAGCGACCTGCCGAAGCACTGACGATGGATGTTCTAACGAGGGAACCCATCCCGATATAGCCTTGACTGCATCCTGTTGCCACGCGCGATACCGGAGTTGCTGGAAGGGAAAGCCTTGCTCTGGTATCGAAATAATAATAGCCATTGGCGGTCCAGGGAAACCTTCAAACGTGACTTTTTGGCGGGACGATTTTCGAGAGACTAGATGACAAGATTCGTAGCAGAAGGCAGCGGGACAACGAGAACTTTAGGGACTACGTTATCAGCATCCAAAATCTGATGAGACACACAAGATACACGGAGTCAGAAAAGCTGGAACGAATCTACAAGAATTCGGCGTTCGAGTACTAGTTCTATATTAAAAGACAAGATTTTCACGAATTGAAGGAGTTGTTCTCGTTGGCCGGGGATTTCGAGTGCCTGTGGTTTACCAAGACAGACGAGTCATCAGAGGAATACCAGACACGGACCGTAGATTCAAAACAGTGGTCGAGAGAACGTAACCGTGCGGTGATGCATCCGCTGCGCAAGCCTTTCAATCCAAGGACAGTGTGTAGACGATGCAGACAAGAGGGGCATATGCGCCGGGTTTGCAAAAATTCCATCGTTTTTTTCTGCTGGGTATGTGGTCGCGAAGGAAAGAGAACGATTGATTGTTGCAGAGCAAAGCAGGGAAATTACCTGGGACCCCGTCTGAAGCGAGGGTAGGTGGCTCCCAGCTCGAAAAACTGTCAAACAAGGTATACAAACAGATCCAGATAAGATCTCTGCGATAAAGAGTGTGAAACCACACACCACCACCCGAGAGCTGTGGAGATGCCTAGGCATTGCTTCTTGGTACCGCAGATTTGTACCGGATTTCGCGAAGACAGTTCAGCCTATGACTTCATTACTGCGTAAAGGGAAACATTGGAAGTGGAGCGAAGCCCAAGAAGGAGCGCTTGAGACGGTCAAACGAAAACTCACAGAGGCACCCATACTGGCGTGCCCGGATTTCAACGAGGAATTTCAATTGCAGACAGATGCAAGCGACTATGGTCTTGGAGCCGTGCTTACTCAACAACTCGAGGTCCAAGAACGTGTGATGATTATGCCAGCCGGCATCTCAACAAGGCCGAAAAGAATTACTCGGAGACGGAGAAGGAATGTCTGGCTATAGTTTAGGGTCAGTTGCGCCAGTTGCGCGCTTATCTCGAAGGCTACGGATTCACAGCCACTTAGATGTAAAGTGGTTAAATTCAATTGAGAGTCCCTCCGGAAGAATCGAAAGATGGGCCCTGGAACTTCAACAGGTCTCTTTCGACATTCAGTACCGAAAGGGGAAGCTGAATGTGATTGCGGATGTCCCGACAATCGCAAGAGGCAGCGAGTAGGATAATAACGGAGAAGACGAAAGAGAAAGAAGAGAGAGGCGAAAATGCGAGAAGTAAAAGAAAATCCAGAGAAGTTACCGGATTACACACTGTTAAATGGGAACTTATATCACCACATTCCAAGCCGCAAAATGCTCACTCAATTGCCAGAAGAACTATGGGCGATTCTTTGTGCAGATTTTGTGGGCCCATTACCACGTTCCAAGCACGGAAACACCACTCTTCTTGTATTCTTTGATAAATGCAGCAAATGGACTGAAATGGTCTCTGCGCAAAGCTTACACGGAGCAGCTGCTGCGTGCATTTCCGGAGCGTATTCTAGCTCGGTTCGGAGTGCCCAAAGTGCTGTTAACGGACAATGGGACCCAGTTCACAAGTCAAAGTTTTCGTCGATTCCTTCAAGACATGGGTGTGAAACAACAGTTTACTGCGCAGTATACGCCGCAGGAGAATCCCACAGAGAGGATAAATAGGACGCTGTAAACGATATTTGCGCAACTTTCGGATAACAACCACCGAAACTGGGATGAACTGCTTCCGCAAATTACGCTGGAAGTCAACAGCAGCGCATCAGAGACCACGGAGTACAGTCCAGCGTATCTCATACAAGGCCGAAAACCGCGGCTGCCAGGAACTTTCTACGACGAGCAAACAGCTGGCACCGAACAGGAACCAATGAAACCCGCAGAAAAGTCGGAGAATCTGAGGGAAGTCTATAAGTGGGTGTTGAGAAACCTGGAAAAGGCAACGTAGGAACAGGCGCATCATTGCAACGTGCGACAACGATAATGAAAACCGGAAGTTGGGCAAGCGGTGCTCGTTCGACAGCATCCGCTGTCAAAGGATCGTCAGCTTCGCGGCGAAATTGTCCCCGAAATTTGATGGACTGTATCGTGTAACCAGTTTCGTCTCTCCAGTGATCGTTCAACTAAGGAAAAGTGGCGAATCTAAAACGCGGACAGCTCATGTGAGCAAGCTCAATACGTATCAACAGGAGGCAGCGCAAAGCGACTCTACGTCCGAAGAAGTTTCAGGCAACGAACGTCATGCTCAGCGTATAGGGAGACAACAGCAGTAGCGGCCAGCCTGCAAACCCGGCGAAAACATTCTAACATGTGAAGAAAAGATGGCGGCGTAAGTCGGAATTTACCAGAACCGACATAAAACTCACGCTGGCAAGTATAATCAGCGCTAATGAATAATGCGATAACGACCGGCAAACCAAACCTAGGCGAAATTCCTAAATGCAGCGACCAAGCAACGGCTATATCACGGAGAACTCCACGCCCAACCATCGACATCGCGAGCCGAATATGCCAAAGATTCCTTTTGCGCACACAGAAATATGTAAACACAAGGTGCCCACCTTGTGTTCGAAATGAAGATCTAAGAATTCCGCAATCATAATTTCCTGAACAAGCAACAACAACATCAGCAACAACAATTACAACGCGGTTGCGGAAAATATGCTAATTCGGAATTCCCTAATCTGTCACGGTGGCAATTGTTTTCTTGGTGGTGGCATAGGTACATTATTATTTCCTCTGTTTGTATTATCATTACTCAGGGCGTAACTTTACCGGAAGTTTTGGTTTTCCAATTTTAGGTATATGTAAAGCGCCTGTGGAAGATCGGCTGGCTCTTTCATTCCTAACAATCTTGGCAAGTCACCTCTAAGTCCTCTAACAAAAGTGTCGAGAGCTTTGTCACGATATGTTTTCGTTAATATGAGTAGCTGAATGGATTCCGATCCGCCGTCCATGCATTCTATTTTATTTAGTTTGCGTGAAAGGTGCGGTAAACTTTCTGGTAAAATTCCTGAACTGTCTCACCTTGAACGAGTGAGGTCATTTGGTACTCGAGGGTACCTATGTCGCGTTTGTCGGCATAGTGAATTGTTAGACATTTAGAAATTGCTTCCCAGTTCAGTCGTGTGTTATACGATTCAAGCGCAATGTCGGCATTACCTACTATTTTGTTGCGTACGACGCTTAGTATCCCATAATATTTGGGAGTGTATCGTATATGTGCATGATGCGGTCTACACTCTACTTCCAGGAGTTAAATTCTCCAGGATTACCAGAAAATTCTCTACGACAGCGAACGACGTCTGGTATAAATTTTTTTATGGCAGATAGAACCAAGCTCAGGGGAAGCCCCCTATCCATGCAAAGCATTCGTTGGATTAGAAGGGAAAAGGTTAGTGGGAAGGGGAAAAGTGGGAGTAGTGTAAATTTAAACCTCTTAACAGCTTCGATGTTATAAGTGAGTGGGAAAATATGCGCAGTGAGATGGATAGTGCGTTGAAACGTGATCGAGACGTTAAAGGGGTGCACCACTTGGGAAAGCCGAGTAAATCTCTTGAATACCTGAACCGAAGGAATCAGATCGCTTGGAGTGATCGTTCCAGTGCATTGGATTGACAGGCCCAGAACGTCAAGAGCCTCCGGCTCATTAATATCTACACCACCCATATTCAGAGGTGGAAAGTTATCACCCGCCCGATGTTTGTGGGTCAACATTGGGTCTTCCGCACATTGAAATCGACTCGATTCGCTCGACCCCATTCCTGAATTTTTTGGGGTCAGATTGGCGTGTGTTATTCATAATTCTGCGTTTTCTATTGATCTCCAGAATAGAAGGACGCCTGAAGAATGAATATGAATGACAAATGATGCTGTCATCAGCAGGGGTTTGATATCAATGACAGGAGGTTCTTGATAAAAATTAGAAAAAGAGTTAGAGACAGGACCGAACCCTGCGGAACTCCAGCATTAATGGAGTGCTCTTCGGAAGCAAAGCCGTCTATCACAACCCGAATAGAACGGACGCTGAGGTAACTCGATATCCATCGAGTGAAAGTATTACCGACACCATAAGCAGTCAATTTAGACACGAGTGCTTTATGCAACACCCAGTCAAATGCCTTGGAGTTATCCAGAGCAACAACCTTACTCTCACCGAACTGGTGAATACAACTGTTCCACCGCTAAGTGAGAAAAGCAATCAGATTTTGTCCAGCTCTGATAAATTTGTTGAGTGGGATACGTCTATAGTTACGTCGGTTGCGTTTAGAGAGATTGCATTTGGATTTAGCGCGGTCGGCGTGCCGCCTGGCCGGCATCATTGGCGCGCGTCGTGGAGCCGGACGACCTGGAGGCGCATGTCGTGGGGCCGGCGGTGTTGGTGGTACGAACCTGAATGAGGCATTGAATTATGATATTTATTACATCAATCAGGCTGCTATACATTACTACCTATCTTACAGGTCACTCTGCGGCCGTTTTAAGCGCGGTAAATCCGACGTCAGCAATACCAGCGGACTCTACATCAGCAATACTTCCGGCAACACATCTGGCAGTATTGAAACCGTCTCACAGTCAGGAGAACTCGTTGCATATTTCACCGCAGCAGTTCCAGACAACCCATCGACATACCAAGAGCATCCATGTGCAGCTCCAGCAGCAGCAGCGACATACAACCTCGAGCGGACAGCCGATACAACAGATTCGCTATCACCTCGGCACGTTCCTGCTCCTTCCCATCCAACGAGCGATTGCCACCAAGGGAAAGGGCTGCGATGAGCAAACTTTAAACTGAAAGCATTACTAAAGATAAATAAATGATTTGTAGAAAACAAATTGAAGCTTACCCACAGACGATTTCAGGAACTCGATAACTGGCACGAACAGCTGTATAAATGACAGATGAAGTAGGAACAGTTAAGATACCCACTTAGAAGAGAAATTTTTAACAAAACTACGAGGAAACCGAGAGAGAGGGAAAGTAAATATAACAAAGTATATAGGTCAAGCCGGGATGCAGCTTTGAGCTTGCCGATACTTTCATTTCCAAGTTTTCATCGATCAGTTGACATTGAAATTAATAGTAATTTTTTTTGTTATAGGAAATAATTCGAAAGTAAAATTTGAAAATTGAACCAAGAGATGCCAACCTACGTGATCTCAGATTCGGAGGAGGAGCTGACTACCGAGCCGCCAAGGTAGACGGCCGATGAGGAAACTGTGCCCAGACCGCAGGGGTTCGTAGAATTTTATGCCACACAGAAGGAGGTTCGACGCCCAGGGCGATTACGTCGATTGTGCAGGTCATCAGGGTGGAAACACTGCTCACCCGAATTAACATCGCCCTGGAGGTGGTCCTGGACCATCAAAGGGACATCGTCGACTGAGCTGGCGTAAAATTCGTCGACCAAGAATTTCGCCAACGGGACGCTGCCGTCCAGACGCTGACAAAGGCGTCCATACGGAGATGAAGAATTTGACCGGAGCAAGAGAGGTCGACCCGGATACAGCCCCTGGTGAGGTGCAAATGGCAGTGAGGGCGCTGCTACGCGGGAACAGGAATGGTCGAGCCATCAACAGCATCCGGACGGTGGATGGAGTCCATTTTCGGATAAAAATCGGCAGATCAAGTCAGATGCACTCGTGCAAGCCATATATGTAGCTGAAATTGAATTTTAACACGAAAATTTTATACAATGATAAATAGTAAGAGAAGTTTAAGTAGAAAATTTGAAAATTGAGATTAAACAAAAAAATTAAATATGAATTATAGACATAAGGAAGTAGAAGAATTTAAAAAAGGAAAAAAAACTAAAATTTTAGAAATCTGCGGAGGGAAAATGACTGAACACGAGCAAAGAACACACATTTCGGCGAATTACGGTGCGTACTGATAGCTAGATTCGAACACTACACAACAAAATAGAGTGCAGCGAATACATAAGATCAGCAAGAAAGTGTCCCACTTTTGCACAGCTTATGTACAACAACAAACAGCATATGTACGGAGGCGCGGGAGTTTACTGACCGAAAAACTCAATAACCTTGAAAAAGGTTTTAAAAAAATATATATTTATGCGAGATTAAATAAGGAAAACGGCTTAGAGGAATACGAGCTACTGTATTCCGTTAAAATGGAACCTTACAGAAGAAAAGCCGGAAGAGTATAAAACCAGCTGCAAAGCAGAACTCGGGGTTCAGTCAGTTTGGCAGATCAGTTAGAGTGTTTCGTAAATCTTTATATTTAGCCTTTTTTCATTATTCTTCAACGACAAAGTCCGGTGAAAAGTGACAAAGTGCTCAATTCAAATTTCAAAGTGTTTTCAGAGTCTCAGAGTCTTGGTTATTCTTTCATGCCCGTGTCGACAATGTGCACCACATTACCGTCAGGAAGGTCTAGCAATACCAAGCCATAAGGCAAGGTACTGTACTTTATTTAATACAGGTTTATACAAACACCACAAATTCACAGTCGTAGTGGCTTGTATGCCCTCCTGTTGCCAAAGGTAAAGCGCCAGAATTCACAGTCGTAGTGGCTTGTATGCCCTCCTTTTGCCAAAGGTAAAGCGCCAGAAATTCACAGTCGTAGTTTCTTGTATACCCTCCTGTTGCCAAAGTTGCGGTCCTCGGTGGTTCGGTGTCGTAGTGCGTGGCACACTCGTCAGCGGGCTCCGGGGATGTGGGTTCGAGTCCCACCTGCGCATGGTTGTCAACTTCTAAAAAAAGTTTGTGTTGTTTAAATCTTTCTGAACGAATTTAAGGCCTCGCCTAGCGCAATTATTGTATAAGAACGAATAAAATTTTGACTTCGGCAGTGTTTGCAATATATAAGGAAAAGTTTTTCTAAAGCTTGTATAGCAACACATGCCGGAGTCGATTGGTATAAATAATAATTACCCTTCCTTCCCCTCCCTCTATCCACCAACCAAACAGTAGCTCGTGCTAAATGCATAAAAAAGAGCACCTTCTCTTAAGATAGCTACTGTAAAATATGTTATTAAAAAAAAAAATTTAAAGAGTCAGAAATTCACAGTCGTAGTGGCTTGTATTCCACTCCTGTTGATAAAGTTAAAGGGCCAGAAATTCACAGTCATAATAGCTTGTATGCCCTCTTGTTGCCAAACTTAAATCGCCAGAATTTCACAGTCGTAGTGGTTTGATGCCCTCCTGTTGCCAAAAGTAAAGCGTCAGAAATACACAGTCATAGTGGCTTGTATGCTCTCCTACTCCCTGGCAAACGCGAGTAAACTAGAAACAGAGAAGTTTTAGTTGCAGTGGCTGGTGTGCTCTCCTACGGAAAGCTTCAAGGAGTAAACTCACCAGATATACTAGAGAACGGTCGCAGTAGCTTGTAGGCCCTTCCGGGCGTTCAATCATCGGGACATCAAGCGACTCAGTTAAGATACCACCCTCTCAGTGAACTAACAGCGATCTCGAAAACTCGGCGAGATATCATCAGTTCAGTAAAACCTAAGTGATTTCAAAAACACAGTGAGATACTAACGACTCATTAAAATGATCAGTGATCTTGACTTCTCGGAAATATCACCGTGGCAGTGAATTATTAACGATCTCGAAAGCTCAGTGAAATATCTTCAGTTCAATAAATCATCAGACATCTCGACACGTCAGAGATATCAACGTTTTAGTGAATTAACAGCGATCTTGAAAACTCGTAGAGATAAAATCAGTTCAATAAATCATCAGTGATCTCAAAACGCAGGAAGATACCAATGACTCAGTAAACCATCAGTGATCTCGACACGTTAGAGATATCAACGTCTCAGTGAATAACAACAGCGATCTCGACAACTCCGCGAGATATCAGTTCAGTAAATCATTAGTGATCTCAAAACACAGTGAGATACCAACGACTCAGTAAAACCTTCTGTGATGATACCGTGCTCTGTACAGTAAAATTACTTTTGTGTAAGACAAACTTGTAATCGAACGCCGGAATACCGGCGACCTAATCCAAGCCTTTAGAAGGAGACAAGAAGGTTTGTTACAAGTGGCGCCCGAACAGGGACAATATCATATTCACCAATAGCTTAAGAGAACAGAAATCGAAAGGTAATCATGGATCAAACTGGGACTAAAACGTACAGAACGGGATGGTTATACCGACTAAATAAAGAAGCGCTTGCTCAGTGCTTGACTGAGTTAGGACTTGTCGCCGAAGGAACTTTTAATGTCACTAGGAAAATACTCATCGAGTTCATCAACGAAGGAAACCACGCAGAGTGTGGAGCGAAGGTTGAGGGCGTATGAAGCGGAGGACGGTCGCTCTACACCGGATCCGAGCGACCTGCCGAAGCACTGACGATGGATGTTCTAACGAGGGAACCCATCCCGATATAGCCTTGACTGCATCCTGTTGCCACGCGCGATACCGGAGTTGCTGGAAGGGAAAGCCTTGCTCTGGTATCGAAATAATAATAGCCATTGGCGGTCCAGGGAAACCTTCAAACGTGACTTTTTGGCGGGACGATTTTCGAGAGACTAGATGACAAGATTCGTAGCAGAAGGCAGCGGGACAACGAGAACTTTAGGGACTACGTTATCAGCATCCAAAATCTGATGAGACACACAAGATACACGGAGTCAGAAAAGCTGGAACGAATCTACAAGAATTCGGCGTTCGAGTACTAGTTCTATATTAAAAGACAAGATTTTCACGAATTGAAGGAGTTGTTCTCGTTGGCCGGGGATTTCGAGTGCCTGTGGTTTACCAAGACAGACGAGTCATCAGAGGAATACCAGACACGGACCGTAGATTCAAAACAGTGGTCGAGAGAACGTAACCGTGCGGTGATGCATCCGCTGCGCAAGCCTTTCAATCCAAGGACAGTGTGTAGACGATGCAGACAAGAGGGGCATATGCGCCGGGTTTGCAAAAATTCCATCGTTTTTTTCTGCTGGGTATGTGGTCGCGAAGGAAAGAGAACGATTGATTGTTGCAGAGCAAAGCAGGGAAATTACCTGGGACCCCGTCTGAAGCGAGGGTAGGTGGCTCCCAGCTCGAAAAACTGTCAAACAAGGTATACAAACAGATCCAGATAAGATCTCTGCGATAAAGAGTGTGAAACCACACACCACCACCCGAGAGCTGTGGAGATGCCTAGGCATTGCTTCTTGGTACCGCAGATTTGTACCGGATTTCGCGAAGACAGTTCAGCCTATGACTTCATTACTGCGTAAAGGGAAACATTGGAAGTGGAGCGAAGCCCAAGAAGGAGCGCTTGAGACGGTCAAACGAAAACTCACAGAGGCACCCATACTGGCGTGCCCGGATTTCAACGAGGAATTTCAATTGCAGACAGATGCAAGCGACTATGGTCTTGGAGCCGTGCTTACTCAACAACTCGAGGTCCAAGAACGTGTGATGATTATGCCAGCCGGCATCTCAACAAGGCCGAAAAGAATTACTCGGAGACGGAGAAGGAATGTCTGGCTATAGTATAGGGTCAGTTGCGCCAGTTGCGCGCTTATCTCGAAGGCTACGGATTCACAGCCACTTAGATGTAAAGTGGTTAAATTCAATTGAGAGTCCCTCCGGAAGAATCGAAAGATGGGCCCTGGAACTTCAACAGGTCTCTTTCGACATTCAGTACCGAAAGGGGAAGCTGAATGTGATTGCGGATGTCCCGACAATCGCAAGAGGCAGCGAGTAGGATAATAACGGAGAAGACGAAAGAGAAAGAAGAGAGAGGCGAAAATGCGAGAAGTAAAAGAAAATCCAGAGAAGTTACCGGATTACACACTGTTAAATGGGAACTTATATCACCACATTCCAAGCCGCAAAATGCTCACTCAATTGCCAGAAGAACTATGGGCGATTCTTTGTGCAGATTTTGTGGGCCCATTACCACGTTCCAAGCACGGAAACACCACTCTTCTTGTATTCTTTGATAAATGCAGCAAATGGACTGAAATGGTCTCTGCGCAAAGCTTACACGGAGCAGCTGCTGCGTGCATTTCCGGAGCGTATTCTAGCTCGGTTCGGAGTGCCCAAAGTGCTGTTAACGGACAATGGGACCCAGTTCACAAGTCAAAGTTTTCGTCGATTCCTTCAAGACATGGGTGTGAAACAACAGTTTACTGCGCAGTATACGCCGCAGGAGAATCCCACAGAGAGGATAAATAGGACGCTGTAAACGATATTTGCGCAACTTTCGGATAACAACCACCGAAACTGGGATGAACTGCTTCCGCAAATTACGCTGGAAGTCAACAGCAGCGCATCAGAGACCACGGAGTACAGTCCAGCGTATCTCATACAAGGCCGAAAACCGCGGCTGCCAGGAACTTTCTACGACGAGCAAACAGCTGGCACCGAACAGGAACCAATGAAACCCGCAGAAAAGTCGGAGAATCTGAGGGAAGTCTATAAGTGGGTGTTGAGAAACCTGGAAAAGGCAACGTAGGAACAGGCGCATCATTGCAACGTGCGACAACGATAATGAAAACCGGAAGTTGGGCAAGCGGTGCTCGTTCGACAGCATCCGCTGTCAAAGGATCGTCAGCTTCGCGGCGAAATTGTCCCCGAAATTTGATGGACTGTATCGTGTAACCAGTTTCGTCTCTCCAGTGATCGTTCAACTAAGGAAAAGTGGCGAATCTAAAACGCGGACAGCTCATGTGAGCAAGCTCAATACGTATCAACAGGAGGCAGCGCAAAGCGACTCTACGTCCGAAGAAGTTTCAGGCAACGAACGTCATGCTCAGCGTATAGGGAGACAACAGCAGTAGCGGCCAGCCTGCAAACCCGGCGAAAACATTCTAACATGTGAAGAAAAGATGGCGGCGTAAGTCGGAATTTACCAGAACCGACATAAAACTCACGCTGGCAAGTATAATCAGCGCTAATGAATAATGCGATAACGACCGGCAAACCAAACCTAGGCGAAATTCCTAAATGCAGCGACCAAGCAACGGCTATATCACGGAGAACTCCACGCCCAACCATCGACATCGCGAGCCGAATATGCCAAAGATTCCTTTTGCGCACACAGAAATATGTAAACACAAGGTGCCCACCTTGTGTTCGAAATGAAGATCTAAGAATTCCGCAATCATAATTTCCTGAACAAGCAACAACAACATCAGCAACAACAATTACAACGCGGTTGCGGAAAATATGCTAATTCGGAATTCCCTAATCTGTCACGGTGGCAATTGTTTTCTTGGTGGTGGCATAGGTACATTATTATTTCCTCTGTTTGTATTATCATTACTCAGGGCGTAACTTTACCGGAAGTTTTGGTTTTCCAATTTTAGGTATATGTAAAGCGCCTGTGGAAGATCGGCTGGCTCTTTCATTCCTAACAATCTTGGCAAGTCACCTCTAAGTCCTCTAACAAAAGTGTCGAGAGCTTTGTCACGATATGTTTTCGTTAATATGAGTAGCTGAATGGATTCCGATCCGCCGTCCATGCATTCTATTTTATTTAGTTTGCGTGAAAGGTGCGGTAAACTTTCTGGTAAAATTCCTGAACTGTCTCACC
Source organism: Sicus ferrugineus (assembly GCA_922984085.1). NCBI lineage: Eukaryota > Metazoa > Arthropoda > Insecta > Diptera > Conopidae > Sicus > Sicus ferrugineus. Next base: position 69,208,851 of record OV277348.1, read on the forward strand.
TTGAACGAGTGAGGTCATTTGGTACTCGAGGGTACCTATGTCGCGTTTGTCGGCATAGTGAATTGTTAGACATTTAGAAATTGCTTCCCAGTTCAGTCGTGTGTTATACGATTCAAGCGCAATGTCGGCATTACCTACTATTTTGTTGCGTACGACGCTTAGTATCCCATAATATTTGGGAGTGTATCGTATATGTGCATGATGCGGTCTACACTCTACTTCCAGGAGTTAAATTCTCCAGGATTACCAGAAAATTCTCTACGACAGCGAACGACGTCTGGTATAAATTTTTTTATGGCAGATAGAACCAAGCTCAGGGGAAGCCCCCTATCCATGCAAAGCATTCGTTGGATTAGAAGGGAAAAGGTTAGTGGGAAGGGGAAAAGTGGGAGTAGTGTAAATTTAAACCTCTTAACAGCTTCGATGTTATAAGTGAGTGGGAAAATATGCGCAGTGAGATGGATAGTGCGTTGAAACGTGATCGAGACGTTAAAGGGGTGCACCACTTGGGAAAGCCGAGTAAATCTCTTGAATACCTGAACCGAAGGAATCAGATCGCTTGGAGTGATCGTTCCAGTGCATTGGATTGACAGGCCCAGAACGTCAAGAGCCTCCGGCTCATTAATATCTACACCACCCATATTCAGAGGTGGAAAGTTATCACCCGCCCGATGTTTGTGGGTCAACATTGGGTCTTCCGCACATTGAAATCGACTCGATTCGCTCGACCCCATTCCTGAATTTTTTGGGGTCAGATTGGCGTGTGTTATTCATAATTCTGCGTTTTCTATTGATCTCCAGAATAGAAGGACGCCTGAAGAATGAATATGAATGACAAATGATGCTGTCATCAGCAGGGGTTTGATATCAATGACAGGAGGTTCTTGATAAAAATTAGAAAAAGAGTTAGAGACAGGACCGAACCCTGCGGAACTCCAGCATTAATGGAGTGCTCTTCGGAAGCAAAGCCGTCTATCACAACCCGAATAGAACGGACGCTGAGGTAACTCGATATCCATCGAGTGAAAGTATTACCGACACCATAAGCAGTCAATTTAGACACGAGTGCTTTATGCAACACCCAGTCAAATGCCTTGGAGTTATCCAGAGCAACAACCTTACTCTCACCGAACTGGTGAATACAACTGTTCCACCGCTAAGTGAGAAAAGCAATCAGATTTTGTCCAGCTCTGATAAATTTGTTGAGTGGGATACGTCTATAGTTACGTCGGTTGCGTTTAGAGAGATTGCATTTGGATTTAGCGCGGTCGGCGTGCCGCCTGGCCGGCATCATTGGCGCGCGTCGTGGAGCCGGACGACCTGGAGGCGCATGTCGTGGGGCCGGCGGTGTTGGTGGTACGAACCTGAATGAGGCATTGAATTATGATATTTATTACATCAATCAGGCTGCTATACATTACTACCTATCTTACAGGTCACTCTGCGGCCGTTTTAAGCGCGGTAAATCCGACGTCAGCAATACCAGCGGACTCTACATCAGCAATACTTCCGGCAACACATCTGGCAGTATTGAAACCGTCTCACAGTCAGGAGAACTCGTTGCATATTTCACCGCAGCAGTTCCAGACAACCCATCGACATACCAAGAGCATCCATGTGCAGCTCCAGCAGCAGCAGCGACATACAACCTCGAGCGGACAGCCGATACAACAGATTCGCTATCACCTCGGCACGTTCCTGCTCCTTCCCATCCAACGAGCGATTGCCACCAAGGGAAAGGGCTGCGATGAGCAAACTTTAAACTGAAAGCATTACTAAAGATAAATAAATGATTTGTAGAAAACAAATTGAAGCTTACCCACAGACGATTTCAGGAACTCGATAACTGGCACGAACAGCTGTATAAATGACAGATGAAGTAGGAACAGTTAAGATACCCACTTAGAAGAGAAATTTTTAACAAAACTACGAGGAAACCGAGAGAGAGGGAAAGTAAATATAACAAAGTATATAGGTCAAGCCGGGATGCAGCTTTGAGCTTGCCGATACTTTCATTTCCAAGTTTTCATCGATCAGTTGACACTGAAATTAATAGTAATTTTTTTTGTTATAGGAAATAATTCGAAAGTAAAATTTGAAAATTGAACCAAGAGATGCCAACCTACGTGATCTCAGATTCGGAGGAGGAGCTGACTACCGAGCCGCCAAGGTAGACGGCCGATGAGGAAACTGTGCCCAGACCGCAGGGGTTCGTAGAATTTTATGCCACACAGAAGGAGGTTCGACGCCCAGGGCGATTACGTCGATTGTGCAGGTCATCAGGGTGGAAACACTGCTCACCCGAATTAACATCGCCCTGGAGGAGGTCCTGGACCATCAAAGGGACATCGTCGACTGAGCTGGCGTAAAATTCGTCGACCAAGAATTTCGCCAACGGGACGCTGCCGTCCAGACGCTGACAAAGGCGTCCATACGGAGATGAAGAATTTGACCGGAGCAAGAGAGGTCGACCCGGATACAGCCCCTGGTGAGGTGCAAATGGCAGTGAGGGCGCTGCTACGCGGGAACAGGAATGGTCGAGCCATCAACAGCATCCGGACGGTGGATGGAGTCCATTTTCGGATAAAAATCGGCAGATCAAGTCAGGTGCACTCGTGCAAGCCATATATGTAGCTGAAATTGAATTTTAACACGAAAATTTTATACAATGATAAATAGTAAGAGAAGTTTAAGTAGAAAATTTGAAAATTGAGATTAAACAAAAAAATTAAATATGAATTATAGACATAAGGAAGTAGAAGAATTTAAAAAAGGAAAAAAAACTAAAATTTTAGAAATCTGCGGAGGGAAAATGACTGAACACGAGCAAAGAACACACATTTCGGCGAATTACGGTGCGTACTGATAGCTAGATTCGAACACTACACAACATAATAGAGTGCAGCGAATACATAAGATCAGCAAGAAAGTGTCCCACTTTTGCACAGCTTATGTACAACAACAAACAGCATATGTACGGAGGCGCGGGAGTTTACTGACCGAAAAACTCAATAACCTTGAAAAAGGTTTCAAAAAAATATATATTTATGCGAGATTAAATAAGGAAAACGGCTTAGAGGAATACGAGCTACTGTATTCCGTTAAAATGGAACCTTACAGAAGAAAAGCCGGAAGAGTATAAAACCAGCTGCAAAGCAGAACTCGGGGTTCAGTCAGTTTGGCAGATCAGTTAGAGTGTTTCGTAAATCTTTATATTTAGCCTTTTTTCATTATTCTTCAACGACAAAGTCCGGTGAAAAGTGACAAAGTGCTCAATTCAAATTTCAAAGTGTTTTCAGAGTCTCAGAGTCTTGGTTATTCTTTCATGCCCGTGTCGACAATGTGCACCACCTTACCGTCAGGAAGGTCTAGCAATACCAAGCCATAAGGCAAGGTACTGTACTTTATTTAATACAGGTTTATACAAACACCACAAATTCACAGTCGTAGTGGCTTGTATGCCCTCCTGTTGCCAAAGGTAAAGCGCCAGAATTCACAGTCGTAGTGGCTTGTATGCCCTCCTTTTGCCAAAGGTAAAGCGCCAGAAATTCACAGTCGTAGTTTCTTGTATACCCTCCTGTTGCCAAAGTTGCGGTCCTCGGTGGTTCGGTGTCGTAGTGCGTGGCACACTCGTCAGCGGGCTCCGGGGATGTGGGTTCGAGTCCCACCTGCGCATGGTTGTCAACTTCTAAAAAAAGTTTGTGTTGTTTAAATCTTTCTGAGCGAATTTAAGGCCTCGCCTAGCGCAATTATTGTATAAGAACGAATCAAATTTTGACTTCGGCAGTGTTTGCAATATATAAGGAAAAGTTTTTCTAAAGCTTGTATAGCAACACATGCCGGAGTCGATTGGTATAAATAATAATTACCCTTCCTTCCCCTCCCTCTATCCACCAACCAAACAGTAGCTCGTGCTAAATGCATAAAAAAGAGCACCTTCTCTTAAGATAGCTACTGTAAAATATGTTATTAAAAAAAAAAATTTAAAGAGTCAGAAATTCACAGTCGTAGTGGCTTGTATTCCACTCCTGTTGATAAAGTTAAAGCGCCAGAAATTCACAGTCATAATAGCTTGTATGCCCTCTTGTTACCAAACTTAAATCGCCAGAATTTCACAGTCGTAGTGGTTTGATGCCCTCCTGTTGCCAAAAGTAAAGCGTCAGAAATACACAGTCATAGTGGCTTGTATGCTCTCCTACTCCCTGGCAAACGCGAGTAAACTAGAAACAGAGAAGTTTTAGTTGCAGTGGCTGGTGTGCTCTCCTACGGAAAGCTTCAAGGAGTAAACTCACCAGATATACTAGAGAACGGTCGCAGTAGCTTGTAGGCCCTTCCGGGCGTTCAATCATCGGGACATCAAGCGACTCAGTTAAGATACCACCCTCTCAGTGAACTAACAGCGATCTCGAAAACTCGGCGAGATATCATCAGTTCAGTAAAACCTAAGTGATTTCAAAAACACAGTGAGATACTAACGACTCATTAAAATGATCAGTGATCTTGACTTCTCGGAAATATCACCGTGGCAGTGAATTATTAACGATCTCGAAAGCTCAGTGAAATATCTTCAGTTCAATAAATCATCAGACATCTCGACACGTCAGAGATATCAACGTTTTAGTGAATTAACAGCGATCTTGAAAACTCGTAGAGATAAAATCAGTTCAATAAATCATCAGTGATCTCAAAACGCAGGAAGATACCAATGACTCAGTAAACCATCAGTGATCTCGACACGTTAGAGATATCAACGTCTCAGTGAATAACAACAGCGATCTCGACAACTCCGCGAGATATCAGTTCAGTAAATCATTAGTGATCTCAAAACACAGTGAGATACCAACGACTCAGTAAAACCTTCTGTGATGATACCGTGCTCTGTACAGTAAAATTACTTTTGTGTAAGACAAACTTGTAATCGAACGCCGGAATACCGGCGACCTAATCCAAGCCTTTAGAAGGAGACAAGAAGGTTTGTTACAAGTGGCGCCCGAACAGGGACAATATCATATTCACCAATAGCTTAAGAGAACAGAAATCGAAAGGTAATCATGGATCAAACTGGGACTAAAACGTACAGAACGGGATGGTTATACCGACTAAATAAAGAAGCGCTTGCTCAGTGCTTGACTGAGTTAGGACTTGTCGCCGAAGGAACTTTTAATGTCACTAGGAAAATACTCATCGAGTTCATCAACGAAGGAAACCACGCAGAGTGTGGAGCGAAGGTTGAGGGCGTATGAAGCGGAGGACGGTCGCTCTACACCGGATCCGAGCGACCTGCCGAAGCACTGACGATGGATGTTCTAACGAGGGAACCCATCCCGATATAGCCTTGACTGCATCCTGTTGCCACGCGCGATACCGGAGTTGCTGGAAGGGAAAGCCTTGCTCTGGTATCGAAATAATAATAGCCATTGGCGGTCCAGGGAAACCTTCAAACGTGACTTTTTGGCGGGACGATTTTCGAGAGACTAGATGACAAGATTCGTAGCAGAAGGCAGCGGGACAACGAGAACTTTAGGGACTACGTTATCAGCATCCAAAATCTGATGAGACACACAAGATACACGGAGTCAGAAAAGCTGGAACGAATCTACAAGAATTCGGCGTTCGAGTACTAGTTCTATATTAAAAGACAAGATTTTCACGAATTGAAGGAGTTGTTCTCGTTGGCCGGGGATTTCGAGTGCCTGTGGTTTACCAAGACAGACGAGTCATCAGAGGAATACCAGACACGGACCGTAGATTCAAAACAGTGGTCGAGAGAACGTAACCGTGCGGTGATGCATCCGCTGCGCAAGCCTTTCAATCCAAGGACAGTGTGTAGACGATGCAGACAAGAGGGGCATATGCGCCGGGTTTGCAAAAATTCCATCGTTTTTTTCTGCTGGGTATGTGGTCGCGAAGGAAAGAGAACGATTGATTGTTGCAGAGCAAAGCAGGGAAATTACCTGGGACCCCGTCTGAAGCGAGGGTAGGCGGCTCCCAGCTCGAAAAACTGTCAAACAAGGTATACAAACAGATCCAGATAAGATCTCTGCGATAAAGAGTGTGAAACCACACACCACCACCCGAGAGCTGTGGAGATGCCTAGGCATTGCTTCTTGGTACCGCAGATTTGTACCGGATTTCGCGAAGACAGTTCAGCCTATGACTTCATTACTGCGTAAAGGGAAACATTGGAAGTGGAGCGAAGCCCAAGAAGGAGCACTTGAGACGGTCAAACGAAAACTCACAGAGGCACCCATACTGGCGTGCCCGGATTTCAACGAGGAATTTCAATTGCAGACAGATGCAAGCGACTATGGTCTTGGAGCCGTGCTTACTCAACAACTCGAGGTCCAAGAACGTGTGATGATTATGCCAGCCGGCATCTCAACAAGGCCGAAAAGAATTACTCGGAGACGGAGAAGGAATGTCTGGCTATAGTTTAGGGTCAGTTGCGCCAGTTGCGCGCTTATCTCGAAGGCTACGGATTCACAGCCACTTAGATGTAAAGTGGTTAAATTCAATTGAGAGTCCCTCCGGAAGAATCGAAAGATGGGCCCTGGAACTTCAACAGGTCTCTTTCGACATTCAGTACCGAAAGGGGAAGCTGAATGTGATTGCGGATGTCCCGACAATCGCAAGAGGCAGCGAGTAGGATAATAACGGAGAAGACGAAAGAGAAAGAAGAGAGAGGCGAAAATGCGAGAAGTAAAAGAAAATCCAGAGAAGTTACCGGATTACACACTGTTAAATGGGAACTTATATCACCACATTCCAAGCCGCAAAATGCTCACTCAATTGCCAGAAGAACTATGGGCGATTCTTTGTGCAGATTTTGTGGGCCCATTACCACGTTCCAAGCACGGAAACACCACTCTTCTTGTATTCTTTGATAAATGCAGCAAATGGACTGAAATGGTCTCTGTGCAAAGCTTACACGGAGCAGCTGCTGCGTGCATTTCCGGAGCGTATTCTAGCTCGGTTCGGAGTGCCCAAAGTGCTGTTAACGGACAATGGGACCCAGTTCACAAGTCAAAGTTTTCGTCGATTCCTTCAAGACATGGGTGTGAAACAACAGTTTACTGCGCAGTATACGCCGCAGGAGAATCCCACAGAGAGGATAAATAGGACGCTGTAAACGATATTTGCGCAACTTTCGGATAACAACCACCGAAACTGGGATGAACTGCTTCCGCAAATTACGCTGGAAGTCAACAGCAGCGCATCAGAGACCACGGAGTACAGTCCAGCGTATCTCATACAAGGCCGAAAACCGCGGCTGCCAGGAACTTTCTACGACGAGCAAACAGCTGGCACCGAACAGGAACCAATGAAACCCGCAGAAAAGTCGGAGAATCTGAGGGAAGTCTATAAGTGGGTGTTGAGAAACCTGGAAAAGGCAACGTAGGAACAGGCGCATCATTGCAACGTGCGACAACGATAATGGAAACCGGAAGTTGGGCAAGCGGTGCTCGTTCGACAGCATCCGCTGTCAAAGGATCGTCAGCTTCGCGGCGAAATTGTCCCCGAAATTTGATGGACTGTATCGTGTAACCAGTTTCGTCTCTCCAGTGATCGTTCAACTAAGGAAAAGTGGGGAATCTAAAACGCGGACAGCTCATGTGAGCAAGCTCAATACGTATCAACAGGAGGCAGCGCAAAGCGACTCTACGTCCGAAGAAGTTTCAGGCAACGAACGTCATGCTCAGCGTATAGGGAGACAACAGCAGTAGCGGCCAGCCTGCAAACCCGGCGAAAACATTCTAACATGTGAAGAAAAGATGGCGGCGTAAGTCGGAATTTACCAGAACCGACATAAAACTCACGCTGGCAAGTATAATCAGCGCTAATGAATAATGCGATAACGACCAGCAAACCAAACCTAGGCGAAATTCCTAAATGCAGCGACCAAGCAACGGCTATATCACGGAGAACTCCACGCCCAACCATCGACATCGCGAGCCGAATATGCCAAAGATTCCTTTTGCGCACACAGAAATATGTAAACACAAGGTGCCCACCTTGTGTTCGAAATGAAGATCTAAGAATTCCGCAATCATAATTTCCTGAACAAGCAACAACAACATCAGCAACAACAATTACAACAATATTCGCATCAAGAAATCACTGGTGCGACTGTTATGGAAATCGACCCAAATCAAGGTGGCGAGGAATACGTGCCGAGGCCTGAGTGGTGCAGAGAATTAAAAAATTTACTCTGATCTGATTCTCTATCGGAGCTCTGCAGGAGCCGACCAACCCCTTCGCTAACACTCGTGGGAACAAAAATTAATGAATTAAATACAGCCCAAACGTTACAAACTTCATCGGGCATCTAGCACGTGAAATACTGCTGTATACGGAACTAAAGCATACTTTTATTCCGAACTCAAGGCATCATGGTTTGAGAATATTACGAATGATAAAATGTGCATCTCAGCGTTGAACGATTTACAAACTGCACTGGAAGCTACAAATGTTCGGGGAAAATTTACCTGAAAGTCCATTGAAATATTATGTCAGTTTTCACAACCTATTGGCTTAAAGTTTGGCCTGCAATTCTGAATTGGATAATGGGTTTGGGTCACGCACAAATTGTGCGACGGCAGTTGGCCTTTGAGTTACATAGAAGTAGTACATTCAACTGGGAAAAAATCTTAAATCATGGTTGGAAATCTTAAACAGAGGTCTTCGTAATGAACTGCGGGCGTGCACTTCAGATCCACAGAAAACGACAAAACCTAGCAATGGCTTGCTTTTAGAAGTTGATGAGTATTTATTCTTACGGGTGATTATGACCTACTGGAGCAAACCCTTGTAATTTTTTTTTATGGCAGATGAAACCAAGCTCAGGAGATGCCCCCTATCCATGCAAAGCATTTGTTGGTTCCGAAGGAATGACAGGTTAGTGGTAAGGGGAAAAGAGGGAGTAGTGACGGTTTACACCTCGCTTAAAGGTTTCGACGCTGTAATTGGGCGGGAAGACATGCGTAGGGAGAATATTCCACAATTTAATGACGCGACCGAGAAACGAATTCCCACGGTAATGCGTGGTTCGTTGGAACGGAATCGCGACATAAAAAGGGTGCACCCCTCTGGAAAGCCGAGTTGTTCTGCTAAATACCTGAACCGGAGGAATCGGGCTGGCTACTTCAGAGGAACATTTACCATGAAAGTAACGGTAAAATAATGATACACACCCTACATCACGACGACGCTCCAAGGTTTCAATAGAGCTAGATACCCGACTGTCCCCTATAAGTTTTAACGCACGACACTGGACACGGTCTAGGAGCTGAAGATATGCCCGCGAAGCTCCGGACCATATATGCGTATTGTACTCCATTTTCGGACGGATATAGGTGATGTAGATACAACGAAGATCGGTTGGAGTGAAGTGTTTCTTACACCGCTTAAGAAAGCACTCTGCTGCTTCTTTCGACACGTCAAAGATGTGATCGTTCCAGCGAAGATCGCATTGGATTGACATGCCCAGAACACCAAGAGCCTCCGAATCATTAATATCTACACCTCCCATATTTAAAGGTGGCAAGGTGTCACCCGCCAGACGCTTGTGGGTCAACCAACAGCATTGGGTCTTCCGCGCATTAAAATCGACCCGATTCGCTCGACCCCACTCATGGATTTTGTTAAGGTCGGATTGGAGTGTGTCATTCATATTTCTGCGTTTTGAAGTGATCTCCAGAATAGAGGGACGCCTGGAGAATGAATATGAATGACAAATGCTGCTGTCATCAGCAAACGAGTAGACGGGGTTTGATGTCAATGACAGAAGGTCATTGATAAAAATGAGAAAAAGAGTTGGAGACCGGACCGAACCCTGCGGAACTCCAGCATTAATGGAGTGCTCTTCGGAAGCAAAGCCGTCTATCACAACCCGAATAGAACGGCCGCTGAGGAAACTCGATATCCATCGAGTGAAAGTTTTACCGACACCATAAGCAGTCAGTTTAGACGCGAGTGCTTTATGCCACACCCGGTCAAATGCCTTGGAGATATCCAGCGCAACAACCGTGCTCTCGCCGAGCTGGTGAATACAACTGTTCCACCGCTCAGTGAGAAACGCCATCAGATCGCCGGTGGAACGGTGAGCACGGAAGCCGTACTGGCGCTCGCTGATCAACTCGTTGCTCTCCAAATAACTCATCAGGTTAAAATTTACAATGCTCTCCATGACTTTGGAGAGCACTGAGCAGATTGCTATTTGCCGGTAATTCGCAGGATTCGTAGCCTCACCTTTTTTGGGAACTAGCTGCACATTGGCAATCTTCCAGGAAATGGGAAAAACTCCTGAAGTAAACGATAAGTTAAAGAAATTGCGCAAAGGGCGAGCCAGTGTTGAGGCGCACTTTCTCAACACATGGGCTGAAATGCCATCCGGTCCCGAGGATCTGTTGACATTGAGGTCTGCAAGCACTCTTTTAACAGCTCGCGTTCGAAAATGCATCTCAGGCATAGCATGAGATACACCATCGACCGCGGGCAGTGGGTGGCTACTCTCAGGAAGAGAGCAGTTTTCAACATTTGGGCTAATAAGTTTGCCTTATCAATCGAGTGAGTTAAGATCCGATCATTCTTGAGGAGAGTTGGAATAGACGATCACGTCTGATTCTTTACTCTCCCGACGAACGACCATAAGTTCTTACTACCCTTATAGTATTCAAGAACTCTGCGTCTAAGGCGCTGTTCGTAAATAACTTTTTCGCGCTTTCGAGTGGCATTGCACCTGTTTCTGGCCTGATTGCGCAGCAGTTTAATATCAGCAGTTTTGTATAAACGCCAATTCCTAAATGCTTCCTCTTTAGACCTGACTGCTTGTCTGCAAGTCGCATTAAACCAGGAATGGTCTTTTGGTTTAATGGAAATTCTTTTATTGGGTATGAAAGACCTCATACCAAATAAAATTATATTTTCTACCAATTTTGCTGCAGCATTTATGTTTCTATCTCTGAAACACAATTGCCAATTGAAGCGGCTGAAAAAGCAGTTCATCGCATCCCAATTAGCCTTCTCATAAAGCCACACTTTCCGCTTCGGAGCTGGCTGGTGAGCGGATTGAGGACTAGAGTATGGGAAGGTAGCAGAAATTGTAGCGTGGTCCGAATTACCAAGAGGTGCAAGAACATTCACATCATACTTGCTGTGATGTGAAGTTAGAAAAAGGTACAGAATATTTTGGTTTTGCCCTTCAACGCAGGGAAAGTGCGTTGGTTCCTTCACTAATTGAGTCAAATTATTAGACTAAGCAAATAACTCAACATACAAACCCTCAGGTGTCGTGTGACTCGAATGACGTAGCCAATTGGAATTATGAACATTGAAATCACCAGCAACAACAATTTCACTGTTCGGATACGATTCCAGAATTTTAGAAATCGAATCAGAGAGACAGTAAAAGTTGGCAGCCTCGTTAGACCCGGGCTTCTATAAATGAAGCAGAAGTGCAGGATGTGCGACTGGATTTTGAACTTAACCCACATGGAGCTAAATACGGCATCCGACGTGCAAAGGTGTTGGTGACACTGGTACGCAACATCACTCTATAAAGCGAGGCCTCTGTGTGGTAAAAACAATGGCAGTAAATGGTACCCCGGCATGTGAAAGTCCAGTGGATCTGCACCCTCAGACACCTGGGTCTCACTTAGTGCCATTATATGCGGTTGGTGAGTACAAATATGCGTTTAGACCGCGAAGAAATTCGCCCTCAAGCCACGTACATTAGTGGAGTCTATGCGGAATTTTGTCATCGCCACCCACTGTGGCGAAGTGTAAGGTCAGCTGTACAAGCGGCCACGCGTACGTCGCAAGCAAAGCAAAACGCGACAAGACAAGTGTTATGCCTTTATCTTGCCGCGCTTCAGCCCACGGTGCACTCACAGCCGCCTGCACACCTAACGGGACCAGGAAGAAGGAGGAAGAGTGAAAACCAACGAAATGCTGAGCTTTACTGCGGAGAGCATAAAAAAGCCCCTCGTATGGTTCTCTGCGTTCCGTTTGATTGTCTATTTATTTATTGTAATTTCAGCAAGTTTTATTTATTTGTTATTAAGTATTAAGTTATTAAGTAGTACACCACTGTTTGTTTGTTAAAAAGTGTTGTTTGGTGAAGCGTTATTGTTGTGTTTTAACGGCGTGGGTTTTCGCTATTGTTTTAGACTATTGTTTTGGATTTTATTTTCGCGAACACTGATTAAAAAACGTAATGGCGGGCGCACCGTCCGCCTCCGTCCGCGGTCACATCACAACTGATCATCAGTGGAAATTGGCACAATATTGCCTTGTTTTCATTCTTATTCACAATTGACTATACATTACTACCTATCTTACAGTTCACTCCGCGGCCGTTTTAAGCGCGGTAAATCCGACGTCAGCAATAACACCGGACTCTCCATCAGCAATACTTCCGGCAACACATCTGGTATTGAAACCGTCTCGCAGTCAGGATAACTCGTTACACATTTCACCACAGCAGTTCCAGACAACCCATCGACGTACCAACAGCATCCAGGTGCAGATCCAGCAGCAGCAGCGACATACAACCTCGAGCGGACAGCCGATACAACAGATTCGCTATCACCTCCGCACGTTCCTGCTCCTTCCCATCCAACGAGCCATGTCCACCAAGGGAAAAGGCTGCGATGAGTAAACTTTAAACTGAAAGCATTACTAAAGATAAATAAATGATTTGTAGAAAACAAATTGAACCTTACCCATAGACGATTTCAGGAACTCGATAACTGGCACGAACAGCTGTATAAATGACAGATGAAGTAGGAACAGTTAAGACACCCAGAGCAGACAGTGTAAATCCAGCAAAACACCAATGTGTAATCTTCTCAGAGGGTTCACACACACGGAAATTAAACCGAGGAGAAATTCACGCATACTGAGCAGTGTGTACAGCCCCACTTAGAAGAGAAATTTCTAACAAAACTACGAGGAAACCGAGCCGACACTTCCATTTCCAAGTTTTCATCGATCAGTTGACATTGAAATTAATAGTAAGTTTTTTTTTGTAATAGGAAATAATTCGAAAGTAAAATTTGAAAATTGAACCAAGAGATGCCAACATACGTGATCTCAGATTCGGAGGAGGAGCTGACTAAACACTGCTCACTCGAAATAATACCGCCGTGGAGGAGATCCTGAACGACCACAGGGACATCGTCGACCGAGCTGGCGTAAACTTCGTCGACCAAGAATTTCGCCAACGGGACGCTGCCGTCCAGACGCTGAGAAAGGCGTCCATACGGAGATGAAGAATTTGACCTGAGCACTCCTGGGAAGAAGAGAGGTCGACCCGGATACAGCCCCTGGTGAGGTGCAAATGGCAGTGAGGGCGCTGCTACGCGGGCAAAGGAATGGTCGAGCCATCAACAGCATCCGGACGGTGGATGGAGTCCATTTTCGGATAAAAATCGGCAGATCAGGTCAGATGAGGGTGCGCCGGGAGTAAAACCCACTCAATGCACTCGCGCAAGCCATATATGTAGCTGAAATTGAATTTTAACAGGAAAATTGTATACAATGATAAATAGTAAGAGAAGTTTAAGTAGAAAAATTGAAAATTGAGATTAAACAAAAAAATTAAATATGAATTGTAGACATAAGGAAATAGAAGAATTAAAAAAAGGAAAAAAAACTAAAATTTTAGAAATCTGCGGAGGGAAAATGACTAAACACGAGCAAAGAACACACCTTTCGGCGACGTTTCTCTTTTCTCCACCCCTAAGTAGAGGGGGAGTGTGACGACCCACAACAAAATCGAAGCTGGATAGACGAACACACTTCGAAAAGAATTATCAAGGAGAATACTGGGAACAGTTCCCTGCATAAAAGTGTTTGAAACTCACACAAGAATGTGAAACTAAATTGGATCATTAGAAACGCTAAAACACCGACGGACAGCTGAGAAATGTGCAGAAAGTGAAAGTGGCGTAGTGTGCATAACACATGTAAGACAAACTGAGCGGCACAGCGGGATGGCTGCTGACAACATGCATGTATACCGGCGATCAAGGCGATCAGAGCGAGAAAACGAATCACGGTGCGTACTGATAGCTAGAGTCGAACTCTACACAACATAATCGAGTGCAGTGAACACATAAGATCAGCGCTCAGCTGATCCAAGAAAGTGTCCCACTTTTGCACAGCTTATTTTCAACAACAAACAGCATATGTACGGTGGCGCGGGGAGTTCACTGACCGAAAAACTGTATTCCGTTAAATTAGAACCTTACAGAAGAAAAGTCGGAAAAGTATAAAATCGGCTGCAAAGCAGAACTCGGGGTTCAGTCAGTTTGGCAGATCGGTTAGAGTGTTTCGTAAAACTTTATATTTAGCCGTTTTTCATTATTCTTCAACGACAAAGTCCGGTGAAAAGTGACAAAGTGCTCAATTCAAATTTCAAATTTTTTTCAGTGTCTCAGAGTCTTGGTTATTCTTAAAAAAGTTCGGCGATCATCATCATTCAAACCCGTGTCGACAATGTGCACCACCTTACCGTCAGACACAAGGACAAATCGGTCTAGCAGTACCCAGCCATAAGGCAAGGTACTGTACTTTATTTAATACGTGTTTATACAAACAGCAGAAATTCACAGTCGTAGTGGCTTGTATGCCCTCCTGTTGCCAAACTTAAAGCTCCAGAAATTTACAGTCGTAGTGGCTTATATGGCCTCCTGTTCCCAACGGTAAAGCGCCAGAAATTCACAGTCGTAGTGGCTTGTGTGCCCAAAAGGTATGCACAAAGTTGCCTGTTGGCAAAGTTGCGGTCCTCGGTGGCTCGGTGTCGTAGTGTGTGGCACATTCGTCAGCGGGCTCCGGGGATGTGGGTTCGAGTCCCACCTGCGCATGGTTGTCAACTTCTAAAAAAATTTTGTGTTGTTTAAATCTTTCTGAGTGAAAAGTTTTTCTAAAGCTTGTATAGCAACACTTGCCGGAGTCGATTGGTATAAACAATAATTACCCTTCCTTCCCCTCCCTCTGTTAACCAACCAAACAGTAGCTCGTGCTAAATGCATAAAAAAGAGTACCTTCTCTTAAGCTACTGTAAAATCTGTTACATGTAATGGCTTGTATGCCCTCCTGTTGCCAAACTTAAATCGCCAGAAATTCACAGTCGTAGTGGCTTGTATGCCCTCCTGTTGCCAAAGGTAAAGCGTCAGAAATACACAGTCGTAGTGGATTGTATGCCCTCCTGTTGCCAGAGGGCATACAAGCCACTATGACTTGTAGGTAAAGGTAAAGCGCCAAAATTCACAGTCATAGCGGCTTGTATGCCCTCCTATGGTTGCGTATTTCTTTAAGTAATAAATAGTACTAAAGGTAAAAGCGTATGGTAAGCATGAAAGCAACCCTGGAGGGTGCAAGTATCAAACAGCTGTGCGATCAGCTGTTCGATCAGAATGAACAACCCTGGCAGGATGCGGTATAAATACGGCCGCACAACCAAAAAGAGTTGAGTTGAGTGTAAGCAGTCAGCGGAGTGGGAGCAATCGTCTTGGTGAGTGAAAATCAACTGAGGACTCTGATGAAGGCCTATCGGTCTTCAGACAGAATTGATTGACAAGAGGCAATCCGGACAAGTAAGTCAACGGTGCGCCAGACCGACCGACGGTGAGCCGAGACTATCGGTTGGCGGTACACCTCGACAGACCGACCGACGGTGAGCCTATCGGTTGGCGGTAAACCTCGACAGACCGACCGACGGTGAGCCGAGCCTATCGGTTGGCGGTACACCTCGACAGACCGACCGACGGTGAGTTGCCGGTACAAAAAGCGAGCACCGCGGATATAAATAACGGGAACGACAAGTCACGAATAGCGAGCACCGCGGATATAAATAACGGGAACGACGAGTTACGAGTTGCGAGCACCGCGGATATAAATAACGGGAACGACGAGTCACGAGTTGCGAGCGCCCCGGACATAAATAACGGAAACGACGAGCCAGGATTTGGTGATTTAAAAAAGTGAATTATAAATCTGTAATTTAGTGTAGTTGGTTTAATTGATAAGAGTGAAATAAAGAACTAAAAAAATCAAGTATTGTTCGAATTGACACCCTCCCGCTTTCCCGAATTATAAATTTTCTTTGAGTTAAGAACTTTGGAATCCGGGCGGGCATACCCGGAGCAAAAGTTTCGTCACAGTGGCGCCCAAGCAGGGACCGGTGAACAGGAGTAGAAAATTGTTAACTACAGTGAAACATAAACAATGGGAAGACAGTGAAAAGAAAACAATAAACTACAGTGAAAGAAAAAACAACAAACAAGGGAAAACAGTGAAAAGAAAAAATATAGTAATAAATTTTATTACTATAATATCAATAACAGAGTAGTATATAAAAGACAAACACCAAAACTAGTGAAGAAACATTTTTTCCATAAAATATATATACTCAGTTTGACTAAAGCCATAACATGCCAACCACCTCTTGGGTATACCAATTGAAAAAGGAAGACCTCGCTGCTTATTCCAGTGAGTTCGGCTTAGACCCTACCGGAACGGTCAGCGAACTTCGGAAACGGTTTGTGGCATTTCTTAACGACCGAGATGGACGAATTAGAGAAGAAACATCAGAAGGAATCATCACCAGGTCACCAGGAAGAAGCAGCGCTAGAACACACAGCACGAGCAACCAGTGAGGAGAATCTGAACTTTTCTGTGCGTCCACCAGAGCACTCTACTTGTTCACGCCATAACCAACCACGTTGCCAGAGTAATCCGCCGATGATGATAATCGATCAGGTTCGAAAATGGTCAACCAAGTACGAAGGGACGAAGGACCTGATACCCTTTGTGGAAAGAATTAAGGAGTTAGCAGATGCCTACAACATCGATATGAATCTACTACCACGTACCATGCCGGAACTCCTAAAGGACAACGCCCTGACCTGGTTCCGAAATAACAATCGACACTGGACCTCCTGTAAAGAATTCCGGAACGATTTTCTACAATTTTTCCTACCGGCACGATTTTAAGGTCGATTGGACGACGACATTCGGGATCGACTTCAAAAATCTAAAGAGCCATTTAAATCATACCTGCTCGAAATCCAGAAGTTGATGCGACATGCCGGCTACAACGAGGAACAGAAACTCGAGAGAATCTACCAGAACTTACATCCAAATTTTCAATGGTATGTCCGCCGGAAAGACTTTGCTTGCTTAGAAGAACTGATCACCAAGGCCGATGACCTAGAACGGATTAAGGAACGATAACCCGAACCAACGCGACAAGAACAATATCGACTGGTCACACAAAAGGCAACCGTTCAAGCAGTACAGTCACCGGCCAGGGGCCAAGAGAGAAAATTAGTGACAAGGACTGCCTGCAGAAAGTCCGAGATGGCCATGATGGCCATGTCTCCCGCATTTGCCGAAACTCGCCAGTACTCTTTTGCTGGGTTTGCGATCGACGAGGACTTCGCACCATCCAATGCTGTCGAAGACAGGAAAACACCGTAGGAGATGGTCCAAAACCAGGGTAGATTATCTCCAGCGAAACAAACCCTCGATCAGCATCCTGCAAAACAAGGACAACCGAATTCGTGCGTCAATAACACTAAACACCACGCGTACCATAGCCACCATCTACACACGAGCCTCAGCCAGTTTCATGAGCCACAAATTCGCCAACCAAGTAAGAAACCGGTGCGAACTCATACCAATGGAAGCCGACGTAACACTAGCTGACGGCTCGACCCAAAAAGTCCACCTAGCAGTAGCCAGAGACATAGAATTAGGAAACTTCTAAGGCCGAATCTACTTTATGATAATGCCCAATACCACAGACAGCGTAGTCCTCGGAGTGGACTTCTTAAGAAAAGCCGGCGTATCCTTAAAGTGTGTGGGAGAAAAACTAGATTTGGGAACGTTATCAGGCAGTGATACCTCCCAAAGCTGTATGATCATTACCAAAGATAACACGGTACAGAAGGCCGAAACTGACGAATTTCTAAGAAATGAACTACAAGTTCAAGAACATGACTGGGGTAACCAATATCACGGAACATCGCATGGTAATGAGTGACACGAGCCCAATTAAAGAGGTATAGATGTATCCCGCGGAACCCGGCAATGCAGGCCGTGATAAACGAAGAAATTGGCAAACTATTGGAACATTGGGGTATACAAACAGGGGTACATTGAAACCTTTCATAGTCCATACAGCGCTCCAATCGTGTTGGTAAGAAAGAAAACGGGCGCATGGCGCCTCTGTATCGACTACCGGCATTAAATAGCCGCTCAATACATCGATTTAAAGGACGGAAGTCTTCCGCCGATTAAGAGCAGCAAACCTTCGTATCCACCCCGAGAAATGCGAATTTTTCAAAACCAAAGTCAGGTACCTCGGCCACGTCACCAGCGAAGAGGGTATCCATACGGATCCAGACAAGGTAGCAGCCATACGTGAACTTGAGCCCCCATCTTCGTATCAACCCCGAGAAATGCGAATTTTTCAAGACCAAAGTCAGGTACCTCGGCCACGTCACCAGCGAAGAGGGTATCCATACGGATCCAGACAAGGTAGCAGCCATACGAGAACTTGAGCCGCCACGGAATGTACGAGAAGTTCGCCGATTCTTGGGCATTGCATCGTGGTACCGACGTTTTGTGCCGGACTTTGCAACGATCGTCCAACCCTCAACAGCGTAACTCAAGAAAGGAAGGCATTGGAAATGGGACGAAGACCAACAGCGGGCCTTCGAAGGACTCAAAAAGAAGCTGACCGAGGCTCCGGTATTAACCTGTCCCAATTTTTCAAACCTCGAAGGATATGCATTTGTAGTCGTCACCGACCATCTGTCTTTGAAGTGGCTTAACTCTATCGAAAGCCCAAAAGGTCGTATAGCTAGTTGGGCTCTCGAATTACAACAATATCAATTTACGGTACAATACAGAAAAGGCAAAAATATCGTAGTGGCAGATGCGTTGTCACGTCAACCAAGGCAAACTTTGCAACGAGTAACCGTAAACGAGGACGTGGCACAGAATTGCACATGTCTAAAGAAGAGAAAGCGGGAGAAGGCACCAGACAAGTACCCGGACTATACGGTCGTCGATGGACAGTTATATCGGCACTTTCCACGTAACGCAAACGACGGAGACTGTGCTCCCTGGAAGCTCTGCGTGGCCACTTCATCGAGAAACCGGGTTTTAAAGGAAAACCACGACAGCCCTTGTGCCGGCCATCTAGGGATCCGTAAAACCATCAACAGAATTGCAAATCGAAACTACTGGGCGGGAATGTTCCGCGACACCAGTCGTTACGTCAGAAATTGCGACTCATGCCAACGATATAAGGCAAGTCAACAATCACCCTCGGGAGGAATGCTCACAAGCATTCCGGAGGAACCACGGGCCACGCTATGCGCGGATTTTATTGGGCCACTGCCGCGCTCTAAACATGGGAATTCAATGCTGGTCGTCTTTTTCGACAGATTCTCCAAATGGACAGAGATGGTGCCTTTACGTAAAGCAACTACTGAGACACTGATTAAGGCGTTCCGAGAACGAATCCTGGCCAGATACGGTGTTCCTAAAGTGTTCGTCAGTTACAACGGGACGCAGTTTATGCCAGCGTTCGATGACACCGTTAGAAGCAGGACGGTACGCTGTCGTGCGTAACCGTTGGCAGCCAGACAGTATAATTAATGCCGAAAATAGAGCCGATTCGAATTGCGAACCTTGGTCGGTAGTGATAAGCTTTGGTGAACCAAATCTGCATACCCAAGATGCATAAAAGTTCCTCGCTACTGTGTTTGCGGTTAGGTCCTTAAGAGGAATTGCTTCAGGCCACCTGGAAAAATGATCAATAAAAGTTACACAATACCTGTATCCTTTGCTTTCAGGAAGTGGACCATTAATGTCGATGTGTATCGAAACGACCGTCTGGAGGCAGAATTTTGTTTGGAATTTTCTGTACATGCCGGCTAAGTTTTGATTGTTGACAGTCAAGACATACCCGTGCCATTTGTGGGATTTCGCGATTCATGTTTTGCCAGAAAAAACGTTTCTGAATGATACGAAGTGTAGCTTTACCACTTGGATGAGAAAGACGATGGAAAGTATTGAAAACTTGTTGCCGTAAAGATAATGGAATGAACGGACGTCCGACTGAAGTAGAAGTTTCCAAGACGATTGGTGTTTTTTCTGAGCCCCAAAACATTTGCGAAAATTTGCAAGACGTAAAAGTTGATTTCAGCAATTCTTTAAGCTGTTCATCCTCTTCTTGTTTTTTTGCCAAATCGAATGCGGTTGGCATGTGAAATGCATCTATGCGTGACAAGGCATCTGAGACTGGATTGTGCGCTACAGAAACATGAATAATATTTGCTGAGAATTCCGAGATAAATTCCAGTTGTCGCTGCTGTCGGGCAGAAGATTTGTCTGAACGTTGCTTGAACGCGAAAGTTATAGGCTTATGGTCCATATAAATTGAAAAATCGCAACCTTCGAGTAAGTATCGGAAATATTTAATGCTCTCGTATATAGCCGTGAGCTCGCGGTCCTATGTGCAATATCGCGTTTGTGCTGATGTAAACTTTCTTGAAAAAAATGCGAGAAGTTTCCAGGGTAAGTCGCCAGTTTTTTGTTCTATTGCTGCACCCATTGCCATCTCCGAAGCATCCGTAATTAATCGCAAGTTCGCTTCCGGAGAAGGTGTGTAAGTAAAGCGGCGTTTTCTAGCTCGTACTTACATTTTTCAAATGCGCTTTCAGCTTCTGGATTCCATCTTATTGGTGCCTTATCGTTCTTCTTAGAATTATTTAAAAATTTGTTGAGTGGCGCCTGCGTCGAAGCGGCTTGTGGCAAACTCCGGCTATAAAAATTTATCATGCCCAAAAATCGTCATAATTCGGCCACCGTTGAGGGTTTTGGGTAGTCGCGAACGGTTTTCACTTTTTCTGGTAGTGGTGGGATGCCATCCTGAGTTACATGATATGCCAAGAAATTTATTGTAGTAGCTCCAAAGACGTATTTTGATAAGTTGATTTTTAAACCGTTTTCGTCCAGTATTTTAAATACTATGTCTAAATATTTTTTATGTTCTTCTCTAGTAGACGAAGCACTAAGCACATCATCGATGTATGATTTAACAAACGTAATGCCTCGAAAGATGTCATCGAGATATCGTTGAAACGTTTGTGCGGCTCCTCGAAGGCCAAATTGCATTACGAGACACTCAAAAAATCCAAAAAGCGTTGTAAGTGCTGTTTTGGGGATGTCTTCCTCCGCCAGCGGAATCTGCTGATAAGCCCGAACCAAGCCCAGTTTAGAAAAAATGTTGTTCCATGAAGATTAGCGAAATCTTGTCCATGAGGAATTGAATACCGGTCTGGAGTGGTGACAGCGTTTAGACGCCTGTCGTCGCCACAGACGCGCCACTCGCCGGACTTCTTTTTAACTAAATGAATGGGACTGCTCCAAGGGCTGTTGGATGGCCGAATATATCCAAGTTTCATTAAATACTCGAATTCCTTTTTGGCTGCTTTAAATTTTTCAGGATTCAGTCTCCGTGGTCTCTCGAAAACCGGTGGACCGGTGTTCGGAATAAAATGTTGCACATTACGTTTCAGCTTTGTCTGTAAATGATTTATGTGACTAATATTTGGAAATCCGTTAAGTATTGCAAAATACTCATTATCAGATTCCTTAATTGTTGATATTTTAAATATTGGAAACATGTTGACTTCGAGTTGTTAATTTGGTATTTTTGTCAATTAGGCCTTGACATTTCAAATCTACAACCAAACCGTAATGTGCGAGTAGATCAGCGCCTATAATTGCATGCGGTACGTCTGCAATGCAGAATGTCCATTCAAATGCACGTCGAAGGCCAAAATCAAGTGTAAGACGTCTGTCACCGTAAGTAGAAATTGTTGTGTTGTTTGCTGCATAAAGTTTGAGTTCGTGTGGAATACGATTTGCGCAATGTTGAGCTGGCAGTAACGATAGTTCTGCTCCAATGTCGATAAGAAACTTTGTGTTCGTATGCTTGTCGGTGATAACTAGGCGGTTTTGTAATTTGGGTGGATCATCATGTACTCAAGATGGTCTTTGGGTGGACCATCATGTACACAAGATGGACCACCTGTACACAAGATGGTCTGTCTAGTTTTCCTGATTATTAGTGGAGTTCACCTCCATGAGGCACGGCGGTATACATCTTCTTGCTTTACTACCATATTTATTATGGTAGAAGCAGATGGATGAGTTTGAACCAGCAGATATTTGTCTATGGTCGTTTTGGTTTTTATTACCGGCTCTACCTCTAGATTGAGATCGGCCACGCCCATCATGCAGCTTCCTGATCGAAACCGTAAGCTTTTAGATTTTTTCGTTTAAAGCAGCTATATCTGTGCTTAATTTTTCATATGAGTGTACAGGTCCAGCTTTAAAATTGTTTTCTCTAGAAATAAAGATTTCAACACTGTGTTATTGCAGCTGCCGGACGCTGCATTTCTCAAGACCATTAGAAAATGCGTTGGCTTGCAGTTGCCCAACATTTGGCCTTTGATAAATAATCGCAGTTTGGCCTCTTCTGACGTAGAGAATGCTTGCGTTACTCTTTCCCTCAAAATTAAATATTTTGTTTTTCCGGCAGGAATAATTTCTTTATTGATGCTGGTAACGAAGGGTGCTACCTCAGGAGGTGCGGAACTAAAAACGTAGTGGAATTTAGTTGTTTAGCTTCGAATTCCGTTCACAAAAAATATAGATTCCAATCTTTCGAAACATGTTTCAGGATCTTCTGTAGAAAACTCAGGAAGCTTGTGAATTCGCATCGTCAAACCGAAGTTTCTGCTTCATTCGACGATGCTGGAATTTCGTTAGGCGGTCCGTTATTTGCCATTGAAAAAAAAAATTCCTTGAATACTGAAATAACTGTATTTTGTTGCTGTGTAAAACTTCGTGGAGCGTTGTGTCTCAATGACGATTCAATTTTAATGCGTTGTATATAATTGATGTTTACACAATGCGTCTTATCTAAAGTAAAATAATTAGTGTGTTTTTATTCACAGGGGTCACCAGTTGTATAAATATTGGGTCCTTGAATAAGTTCTCGCTGTTTCTTCAAAGATGGCAGTAGCAGTATCCCGTTTGTGGAATTTCGAATGGTAACACACATGCAAGACAGTAGTCTATCTAACCTTAAATTTCAGTGTATGGTAGTTCACTTTAGTGTAAAGAAAGTAAATTTTTCTTATTTCTGAAAATGTCTACTTTTGTGCCAAATAAAGTGCATTTGCGGGGAATTTTATTGCAGTACTTTCTTCAAGAGAAATCTGAGACTTATGGTGACAATACTTTGTCGGATACGACATGCAGAGACTGGTTTCGACGCTTCAAACATAATGATTTTGAACTTGAGGATAAAGAACGTTCTGGCACCGAAAAAATTTGAAGACGAAAAGTTGGGGGAATTACTCGATCAAAACCGATGTCAGACGCTGGCAGAACTTGAAAAAACATTACAAGTAGATAAGTCAACTGTTTCAAAACGTTTAAAAGTTTTAGGAATGATCCAGAAGCAAGGACATTGGGTAACGTATGAATTGAGACGAACGGTGTTTTCTCACGTGTGAACTACTGCTTCAACGACAGAAAAGAAAAGGTTTTTTTGCACCGCATCGTGACTGGCGATGAAAGTGGATACAGTACAATAATCCAAAGCGCAGAAAATCGTATGATAAGCCTGGCCATGCATCAACATCGTCTGCAAAACCAAATATCCATGGTTCGAAGGTTATTCCCTGTATTTGGTGGGATCAGCAGGGTGTAATTTATTATGAGATGCTCAAACAGAATGAGACTATCACGGGGAAGCGCCATCGACTTCAATTGAAGCGTTTAAGTCGAGCCTTAAAAGAAAAACGGCCGCTATACGAGCAGAGACACGAAAAAGTAATTTTGCTACATTCGGACTCATGTTGCAAAACCAGTGAAAACCTCTGCTTCATTTATAGAAGCCCGGGTCTAGGGAGGCTGCCAACTTTTGATAAACTGGACATTCTCTCTGATTCGATTTCTAAAATTTTGGAATCCTATCCGGACAGTGAAATTGTTGTTGCTGGTGATTTTAATGTTCATAATTTCAACTGGCTACGTCATTCGAGTCACACGACACCTGAGGGTTTGTATGTTGAGTTATTTGCTTAGTCTAATAATTTGACTCAATTAGTGAAGGAACCAACGCACTTTCCCTGCGTTGAAGGGCAAAACCAAAATATTTCAGACCTTTTTCTAACTTCACATCACAGTAAGTATGATGTGAATGTTCTTGCACCTCTTGGTAATTCAGACCACGCTACAATTTCTGCTACCTTTCCATATTCTAGTCTTCAATGCGCTCACCAGCCAGCTCCGAAGCGAACAGTGTGGCTTTATGAGAAGGCTAATTGGGATGTGCTGAACTCACTTTTCAGCCGTTTCAATTGGGAATTATGTTTCAGGGATAGAAACATTAATGCTGCAGCAAAATTGGTGGAAAATATAATTTTATTTGGTATGAGGTCTTTCATACCCCATAAAAGAATTTCTATTAAACCAAAAGACCATTCCTGATTTAATGCGACTTGCAGACAAGTAGTCAGGTCTAAAGAGGAAGCATTTAGGAATTGGCGTTTAAACAAAACCGCTGATACTAAATTGCTGCGCAATCGGGCCAGAAATATAGTAGGTGCAACGCCACTCTAAAGCGCGAAAAAGTTCTCTACGAAAAGCGCCTTAGACGAAGAGTTCTTGAATACCATAAGGGTAGTAAGAACTTTTGGTCGTTCGTGGGGAGAGTGAAGAATCAGACGCGATCGTCTATTCCAACTCTCCTCAAGGATGATCAGATCTTCACTCACTCGGTTGATAAGGAAAACTTATTAACCAAAATGTTTGCTGAATACTGCTCTCTTTCTGAGAGTAGCCAACCACTACCCGTGATCGATGGTGTGTCTCATATTATGCCTGAGATGCACTTTCGAACGTGGGCTGTTAAAAGAGTGCTTGTAAACCTCAACGTAAATAAATCCTCTGGACAGGATGGCATTTCAGCCCATGTGTTGAGAAAGTGCGCCTCAACACTGGCTCGCCCATTGTGCAATCTCTTTAATTTATCGTTTACTTCAGGAGTTTTTCCTACTTCCTGGAAGATTGCCAATGTGCAGCCAGTTCCCAAAAAAGGTGTGGCTACGAATCCTACCAATTACCGACCCATAGCAATCTGTTTAATGCTTTCCAAAGTTTTGGAGAGCATTATAACACTTTTTCTTATTTTCATCAATCAATCAATCACCCCGTCTACTCGTTTGCTGATGACAGCAGCATTTGTCATTCATATTCATTCTCCAGGCGTCCTTCTTTCTGGAGATCATTGAAAAACGCAGAATTATGAATGACACACTCCAATCTGACCTCAATAAAATCCAAGAGTGGGGTCGAGCGAATCGGGTCGATTTTAATGCGCGTAAAACCCAATGCTGTCTGTTGACATACAAGCGTTTAGCGGGTGACAATTTTCCACCTCTAAATGTGGGTGGTGTGGATATTAATGAGTCGGAGGCTCTTGATGTTCTGGGCATGTCAATCCAATGCGATCTTCGTTGGAACGATCACATTTTTGACGTGTCGAAAGGAGCAGCCAAGTGCTTAGGCTTTCTTAAGCGGTGTGAGAAATTCTCCAGTACAATTCGCATATTTGGTCGGGAGCTTCGAAAACACATCTTCAGCTTCTGGACCGTATACAAGGTCGTGCGATAAAACTTATAGGGGACAGTAGGGTATCCAGCTCTATTGAAACCTTGAAGCGTCGTCGTGATGGTGTGTATCACTAACCGTTACTTTCATGGTAAATGTTCCTATGAAGTAGCCGGCCTGATTCCTCCGGTTCAGGTATTTCGCAGAACTACTCGGCTTTCCAGAAGGGTGCACCCATTTTATGTCGCGATTCCGTTCCAGCGAACCGCGCATCACCGTGGGAATTCGTTTTTCGGTCGCGTCATTAGATTGTGGAATAGTCTCCCTGCGAATGTCTTCCCGCCCACTTACAGCATCGAAACCTTTAAGCGAGGTGTAAACCGTCACTACTCCCTCTTTCCCTTTTCCCACTAACCTGTCATCCCTTCGGAACCAAGAAATGCTGTGCATGGATAGGGGGCATCCCCTGAGCTTGGTTTCATCTGCCGTAGAAAAAAAAACCTACCTGGAAACACTTCAATGTGATGTTCTACCCCACCCGCTGTATTCACCTGACAAAGACCCTTCTGATTTTCACCTAATCCGTTCTATGGCACATGGCCTAGCTGACCAGCGCTTTCATTCTTATGAAGAAGCTAAAAAATTGATAGATTCTTGGATAGCCTCAAAAAAAAAATGTCGTTTTTCCGACGCGAATTCATATACTGCCAGAAAGATGGGAGAAAGTGATCGCTAGTGATGGGCAATACTTTGAATGAAATGTTTTAGTTCCTTATAATTTAAATAAAGCTTTTATTTTGTAAAAAAAACAGCGAGAACTTATTCAAGGACCCAATACCTTTTTTCCCATTAAGAGATTTTGTTTTTTGCGCGAATTTAAGTAAGTGAGTTTTAAGTGAGTATAAGTTTGATTAGTTTAAGTTTATAATTGCAGTTGATTTCATTCTTTAAATTTGGATTATTTATGGAAAGGTAAGTCATTGCCACACCAAACCCGTTAAAATGTTTAAATGTTTCTTTAGAAGATGAAATTAAACAAATTTTACATTAGCAGAATGTCTTTTGAGGAGGAAATACTTCTGCTTATCGCTGTCAGAGGGACCGTGAAGCAGAGATAACGAGATGCGAAACTCTCAACTACCACATGCACATTTCTTCAGATTTCTTTGATGATGTTAGTGAAATCAGGCAAAATTAGTCTGAATTCTGTACTCGATTCTTGGAAATCTGTACTTTTCTTTTGCCCATGGTAGCAGTCAATTTCGTATATAGGAGGGTTGTTAATTCTAAATGTCAAACGTATACATCCTACATTATTGTAATGATAATTAAAATAATTAAAAAACTAAGGACGGAAATAGACACTGAAGATGGCACAACGCCGAAATTGGTTTGTCTGCAAACCAAATTTGATGACAAACAAATTTTGGACAAATTTGTAGACGAACAATTATAAGAAATCAATTATTAAATTTCCAAAAAAAGGAATTTATAAATTAACTACTTAAAGAATTGTCGTTCTTAATTAACTACTTAAAGAATTTATAAATTTTTTTTAAATCATTTGAAAATAATGTTTTTAGGTAAACCGTGGGAATAAATTCTCTTCTGCACCTCTTGTTATAGACCAGAAAAGTTTTCACCACCTTTGTTTACATGTGGTGAAATTTAAAAATTCATAATGTGATCGCGAGTTTTTTTACTCAGATTGGTTCTTGAACAATTTGTTAATAAAATTATATTTGCAGATAGGAAAATGGTATATGGATGGGTGCATTAGGCCTACTGGGGAACCGAATATCCGAAAAATTCGGTACCGCGCTGAAATGCATACCTCTTGGGTGGCGTGGAAATGCAAAATAATGCAACTATTTGTTAACAATGTTAATAATACAATTATTTATCTATCATATTAAGTTTTTGTTTTAATTGGTTTAGAAACCAGAAAGCAGAAATTAATTATTTATTTTATATGCGTAGAGAATGCTCTTCAATATTCACTAATTTTTAAATAAATCTGCTGAAATGTTAATATTTGTATTTATTTGCTCTGGCAGTGGTTTCACCTCAGGATATGAACCTGAGGTGAAATATTCACTGAAGTTTAGGGCAAGCTCACCTGACGGTCAATTGACCAACGAAAATCTAAAATTTTACTCTTTTTTTCGCCCATCGTGATAATGACTGAAACATTTTTGCGATAAATTGTGTTCATTTTGCCTCTCGCAAATCGTTAATTTTTTTTAACATGTCAAAGTAACAAATTTGATTCTTGATGGTCAAATGACCGTGAGGTGAGCTTGCCCTTACTTTTTCACCATAATTTTTCACGTACAGTGTACGTGAATTCAACAGTGTATAAAAAATAGACGTCAGAGCGATTTTTATCAGCTGTGAAAGCAGAGTTTCGCATCTCGTTATCTCTGCCGTGAAGCGCAAGCCGGCTTGGATAAGTACCACCAATTGGCAACGGGCAACGGCTATCCACGATGAAAAATAAAACTTTCAACAAACACCATGTCGTTCTCGGCGAATCGTCGAAAACGCTTTTGGCTTATTGGCCCAAAGTGGAAGATTTTCCGTCGTCCTGTTGAGTGCGACGTTAACACAACGGGACACATTGTGAAGGCGGCATGAGTTCTTCACAACGTTACAAAAATCATCATTGCGGCCAAAGATGCTGATACTGGCAGAGTGTGCATCTCAGCTTTAACGCCATCACAGCCCACAAATAGAACAAGATCAAATAAGGCTTTTTTAAGATCGCACACTACTTCTATAACGTTTAAAGTAATTTCACTTGTATTAATAATAAGCGCTTTATTAAATCTTTATTTTCATTTTTCTCTTTTCTTTTTAGAATTCTATTCAATCTTATGACTAAGCAAAAATAAACAAATTAAAGCAATTAAAAGTTTTTTCTTTAACTAGAATAAATTATAATAAGTTTAATATTTAAACTAGTTTATTTGCTTTATTTTGAAAACCAAAACGATTTGTTTGCTTTGATTTTGAACATGTAAATTGCCTTACTTTTTAAAAGAATTCATTCCTTTCTTTGGAGTTGTGCACTGACGGTGAGTTTTAATACTAATTAATAATACATTAATATTATGTTATAAATATTATCTTTTTAGCTGAAGCAGCCAAGGGACACCTACATTCGCTTCAAAAAGCAACAGAAAGCAACTCCTGCATCTCCATTTCCGTAAAAAGTTTTGCCATTTGTAATTTTATTTTTATTTGGCTTCTTGCTGAAAACTTTTTGAATGTTTCAGCATAACTCTGAAACAGGTAGTGTGTGCTGTCCATCTTAGTTTTAGCTTGGTCAACTCCATCCTGAACTGGCGTATTGTTTTCTGGCGTATTGCATGCAATTGAGTATACTGAGACCCGCAGTTGTAAACAGACATTCCTATGGAAGTGATTGCCATTGTATATTTTCCCTTGCAATTTCCTCCGGAAATATACTACTTCTGCTTTCCCGCGGCACCAAAGTTGAATCCAGAAACTGCATTTGGTGTGCCCAACTCCATTTAAGGTGCTTGCTTCCTGATTGCCCTGTCGTACCTTTTTGTTGCTTCATGAAGCGAACTTAGGTGTCCATCAGGTTCATCCACTTATTCTTGACTGTTTCAGTTAGAACGAAATTATTAATAATGTAATATTAATATATTATTGCAATTAATCTATATATATATAAAAATGAAATGCCACATGTATGTAACGCCATCACTTGAGAACGGCGGGACTGATTTGACTGATTGTTATTTTGTTGTGTTCGTAATTCTCAGGACAAGGTTTGTAATTTTGAAAAAATCGATAGGAAAAGTCGTAAATTGGTATTTTTAATTTGTATGAAACTAACACTTTAGTAAAAAAATATTAGACAAAAACAGTTTACATCAGTTGTTTGCTGTCACATCAAAGTTTAGAAAAATAAAAACAAGTAAAAGTGTTGTCTTCGGCCTGGCCAAAATCTAAATACCCTACACCTGAGTAACTGAAAAAATTATAATTTCGCCACTTAGCACTTTTTGTATAAGTAGGCGGACCACGCCCACTTCGGCAAAATGTTTTTATAATGTCTCTAGATACTGGTAGATAGAATTACGTATCAATATTTTGAACCGTTTATGGGATATTGACAACTTTTGTATAAGTGGGAGGACCACGCCCACTTTTTTGTATATAGATTGATAATACGTGTAGATACTTCGTGATAAGATTTCGTATTAATATCTTATACTGTTTATAAGATATTGACAACTTTTTTACGAGTGGGCGTGGCACGCTCATTTGTGGCAAGCTTATTGGTAATGCTTCCCTATATATCCTGATGAAATTACATGTCCATATCTTATACCGTTCATTATATATTGCCAACTTTGTTATCAGTGGGCGTGGCACTCCCATTTTTTTCAAACATTTTTGTAATGATGCTATATGTTCCGGAATAAAATGATACCTTAATATCTCACACGGTTTATGAAATATTCAGATTTTAACATTTTTTGAAACGAGGTGCCTTTACATTTCGTACGTAAAGTAGGCGTGGCTGTTTACCGATCTAGCCCATTTTCAATCCCAAACAGCCCTACATAGAAAAAAAGAATATTTGTGCCAAATTTCATCGCGATATCTCTTTTCGTTCTCTCGTAATCGTGATTTCAACAGACAGACAGACAGACAGACAGACGGACGGACAGGGCTAAATAGATTCAGGAGGTAATGCTGAGCATGAATATATATACTTTTCTATATCTATCTCGTCTCCTTCTCTGTGTTATAAACGGAAGAACAAAGTGAATATATATATTTTTTTGTTTTTGTTTCCTGTGGTCATATAAGTTCGTGATAATATTTTTAATATTTTGCTTCGTGGTTTGCGGTTTACGATTTAAAATGCCACCAATTAGACGTCGAAATATCGGTCGACATAAGCGTAACTCAGCTCGAACAAGTAACCATCGTGTGAATAAGACAGTTGAAGAACGCAGACACAACAGCAACAACGACAGACGGAACAACGTATTCAATCAAGTTCGACTGGCTCAGTAAAAGCTATAGGCATTGCCAACTTTGACCCGCTGAGAGCGATCTGTAAGATAACTCTTTATTAATTTAGTAGCACTTACTGAAAAAAAGATTAGGCTGAGGAACTTTCGACAAAGTAGTGCATGATTTACATTGTCGAATGCTTGAAAATCCAGAAGACAAAGTAAAGTCACTTGCTGCTTATCAAAAGCTTTTCGAATATCATCTGTGATTTTAAGCATTGCAGTGACACAGCTATGTTCAGGCCGAAATACCGACTGGAGAGGATGCATTCGATGTGTTTCACCAAGATAAAGGTTTATTTGTTCTGCTAAAAGGCCTTCACATACCTTAGAGAGCGCAGCCAAGATACTAATTGGACGAAAATCAGATAGTTCAACGGGTGCAGATTTCTTAGCAATTGGAAGAACAATAGCAAGCTTCCATAGAGAAGGAAATGTAGAGGTAGTAATTATCTGATTAATAAGATCAGTAAGTGGCAAAACGATAAACGGCAAAATTAATTTAATAAATTGAATCGGGATACCATCCTCACCGATAGCAGATGACTTAACCGTCATAACGCGCTTTGCAACATCAGATACAGAGACACAACGGAATTGGAAGAGATTCAGTCTATATTCTTCAGCCGAACTGTGAACATAAGATCCATCATCACATGAATTCGTCAGAAAATACTCATTCAGATCATTAGGGCAAAGTTTACATTCTGCTGCGTTTATCGATGCTACTCCAATATTCATTAACTGCCGCCACAGCTGCTTAGGGGGTTGATTGGGATCAAGCTTTGAAGAAAAATATAGTTATTTTTACTTCCTAATTATTAAAGTAGCCAAGTTCCGCGCTCTTGTATATATATGCCAATTCGATGAAGTGCGATTCCTTTTCCATTTAGTGTGCAATTTATTCCGCAAACACATAGCAGATCTAACTCGTGGAGTATACTACGGACAAGAGGGGTTGATAATTTTAAAAGATCGCACTGGAACAAAAGAATCAAAAAGGTTACGCACAATGTACCCAAATATTAATGTCTTATGATCCACAGAAGGGATGCATCTAAAGTTTGACCAATCAACGCTAGCAGCCGCAGTGAATAAGAGATCACGATTAATATAATCACGAAAATAAAATGAAGAAGGAACTGTACTTGAACACAACCTTAGATCTAGAAAAACAGAAAAGAAGATCATGGTCAGACACAAAGGTATTTTGTGTAAACAATATCACAATTGAAGAGTCTGAAACAAGAAAATAGTCAAATAAACTTTGACTTACATTGTGGCCAAATCGTGTAGGCACAGAGCCATTTACAATGGAGAGACCACATAAAGAGACTAGATCACAAAAATTTGTAGAACTACTATCATCACATAGCAAATTGAAATTAAGATCACCACATACTATTATTGAATCATATGAGATAGAGATCGACGAAATATACGCAAAAAAGGGCTCGAGGTCGCAACACTTGTGCGGACTATACACGCACGAAATCGGGAACCAGTGCTGGTCCTGATTCACCGGGATCAGGATGTGGTCCTTCATGAACAAATCAACGCCTCGAGTCCAGCGTTTGACTGTCGCGTGCCGCTCTCTTGGGGTACCGACTCGGATGCCGATCTTCCCGTAAAAATGGGTGTTAAAAATTTACACCGTTTTCCTCGGGGTCTCAGCCAGCTTCTCATATGCAACGAATTGCAACCAGACCTCCACCAGGGTGTCATTCAGAAATATTCCGGGTGCCAGACGCCGGCAGTCTTCCGCGTAGATATTTATGCCGCTACGTCTACGTGGATACTGGACGAGAGGCCCCTCCTCGTCGATGCCATCGGACCCCCTATAGGACGAGGGTAACACCGACTCCTCCTGTTGAGCGTCCATAGAAACTCGACCTAATAGGTCAACGCCTGCCCGACTGGACTGGTTGGGTCCATCTGCGGCGAGCTCAACCTCTATCCGGTCAAAATATTCTTTCATGTTGACTGCCATCGTTCACGGTTACGTTTGTTGAATGTGGTAAAATCTGGTGACGAAGGGTAATTAGTAATGTCGACACCATTATATATTGGACAACACAAGCTATGACTGTCACGACACATACTAGTTACTTTATTGCGTCAGTCGTGTCTGTCAGTTCTGTACTTCGGTCGAATGGTGGTATTCTTTGAGCTCCCCAATGTGAGCTGTGCGAGTTTTCGTATTTCCCTGGGAGTTGAGCTCGACGATAACTGGTGATGTGTATCTCTGGTTCTGGTATGGACCGTCGTATTTCGGAGCCAGCTTGGCGGTAAACTTGTCCACTGCTTTCGATAGGGGATGGCTTCTCAATAATACCCACGTTCCTACTGCCGGGTTCCATTGTCTTCGCCGAAGGTCATAGTGTCGGGCTTGGTCCTTGGATGCACGTTCGATTTTCCTCCTCACGATGTTGAATATCTCCTGCAGCCGGTTACCCTTGTGTTCGGGACTCTGTGGTGCTGACCCTGTACCTATGTTAACCTCATCGAAAAGTGATCCTGGAAGCTGCAGTTATCGTCCCTGTGTGAGGAAAACGGGGCTGAAACTTGTCGTCTCCGATTCAATGCTGTTAATGGCCACAGAAATTCTGGGATCAACTCATCCCATTGGGTTTGTCTATTGTCGGCCACTTGTGCAAGAATTCTTTTCACGTTTCGGTTGGCTCTTTCTGTTGGGTTCTCCTGGGGGGTATAAGGTGCTATAAACTGTTGTCGGATTGCTAAATCTTGAAGATATCGCTGCAATGTCCTACTGTTGAATTGAACGCCGTTGTCCGTGACGAGAACTTTTGGAACTCCATACCTCGCTAGAATCCCTTCTCGAAACGCCTTCTTCACACTGTTCGCGGTTGCTTGTCTCAGTGGTACGACTTCGGTCCACTTGGAGAATTTGTCAAAGAAAACTAGAATCATCGTGTTGCCGTGCTTTCTTCGGGGTAATGGTCCAATGAAGTCGGCACAGACGACTGACCAAGGCTCCTCTGGTAACTGTGTCAGAATTTTCCCGGCGGCTTTGCTCTGCAATGGTTTATATCGCTGACATGTTTCACAGCAGCGCACGTGTTTTCTTATGTCCCTGAACATGCCTGGCCAGTAGTATCTGTTGGCTATCCTGGTGACGGTTTTTCTAATGCCTGGATGTCCAGCGCTGGGGTAATCGTGGTTTTCCTTAAGGACTCGGAAGATACCACGGAACACAGACCTTCCATGCGGTGCATTCCTCGTCGTTTACCTGCCCTGGGATATGTCGATACAGTTGACCGTTTTCCATAGTATAATTCGCAAACTTCTCTGGATTCCTCTTAATTTCTGCCATCTTGGTTTCTATCCAGTTGCACTTTTCTCCGTTGGTCGTAACCGTGCTCAGTTTTTCTACTGGCTGTCTGGAAAGTGCGTTTGCGACCACGTTCCAATTGCCCTTGAGTTATTTCACGTCGAAGATGTACTGTTGTAACTAGAGCACCCATCTTGCTATACGCCCTGAAGGATTTTCCAACGAGTTCAACCACTTCAGTGAGAGGTGGTCTGTGACGACACAGAACTTGTAGCCTTCTAAGTACGGTCGCATTTTCCTGATTCCCCAAACTATCGCGAGGCACTCCTTCTCTGTCGCTGAGTAGTTAATTTCGGCCTCGTTTAAATGTCAAATTGCGTAGGCGATGACCTTCTCTCCCTCATCGGTTCCTTGCGTGAGAACAGCTCCTAACCCGTGGTTGCTCGCGTCAGTCTGCATCGTAAACGGTTTGGAAAAATCTAGGCACGCCAGTACTGGTGCCTTCGTGAGCTTTTCCTTGAGGTTCTCGAACGCCTGCTGTTGCTCGTCGGTCCATTGCCAGCGTTTACCCTTCTAAAGAAGGCTGGTGAGTGGGACTACCAATTTGGCGAAGTCCGGTACGAACCGCCGGTACCAGGATGCTATCCCGAAGAATCGCCTAACGCTTCTGATATTTGTTGGGGCCGCCAGTTCCTGAATAGCCGCTACCTTGTCTGGATCTGTGTGAATTCCTCTGCGGCTCACGACGTGACCTAAATATTTCAAATATTGCTGGAAAAACTCGCACTTCTCCTTATTGATTTTCAAATTAGCCGCCCTTAAACGTCGAAATACTTACTGTAAATTGTTAATGTGTTGTTCCTGCGTCTTTCCTATTACGATGATGTCGTCCAGGTAAGCAAACGCGTGTGGTTCAATCTTCGGTCCAATGACGTGGTCCAATGCCCTTTGGAACATCGCGGGTGCCGAATGTAGGCCGAACGGTATAACTTTCCATTGAAAGAGTTCCTTCCTGGTACTGTGAACGCGGTGTATTGCTAGCTTTCTGGACTCATGGGTATTTGCCAGTAACCGTTCTTGAGATCAAGTGTACTAATATATTGCGCGTCGCGGAGTCGATCTAGAATATGTTGTATCCTCGGAAGTGGGTATACGTCAGGCACTGATCTTGCATTTAGCTGATGATAATCCACGCAAAGTCGCCATTGCCCATTATTTTTTTTAACAAGAAAAATTGGCGCACTGTAAGGGCTATGTGAGGGCTCGATACAGCCTTTTTCCAGCAGCTCGTCTATCTCCTTGTTAATTATCGCATGCATTGCAGGGTTCTTGTGGTAATACCTCTGCTTTATTGGCCTATCATCTCTCATGAAGATTTTATGGGTCGTTATGTTGGAAGGTCCTTCCAGCATCTCGAATTTCTCATGCTCTGTTTTTAGGAATTCGTTGATCATGTGTTGGTCTTCTTTTGGCGAGTTGTTGGTTTCTGCGCCTGGTTCAGAGTGTTGTTCGTCCTCCACGTCAGTCTTCTCCAACGGTTTTTCCTCAGGAACTTGGGCGCAATTCGTGTAAACTGTCGAGCAAGTCGCTCGTTCGGCTTTCGAGTCTCCCAGCGTAATCGTTTCACCACCACAGCTAATAGAAGCTCCTATGCTTGTCAGGAAATCCAAACCCAGGATCACATGATCT
The DNA here is from genome assembly GCA_922984085.1 of Sicus ferrugineus. Classification (NCBI taxonomy): domain Eukaryota; kingdom Metazoa; phylum Arthropoda; class Insecta; order Diptera; family Conopidae; genus Sicus; species Sicus ferrugineus. Next base: position 69,244,602 of record OV277348.1, read on the forward strand.
GTCACATCCTGTAGAATTAGAAGTGGGAGCTTACACTCTGAGGTCCCCAAACGCACGCAGACTTCGACGGCTTCCCTCACGGTACGCACGGTGCCGTCGGCCATTTTGACCCGTACGTCCACCTCCATCAGCTTTACGTCTGTCATCACAGCCGCCGCGTTACTAATGAAGCTCCGCGAGGCTCCTGTGTCTAGAGTAGTGGTGACGAGTTCCCTTCCTAAGGCTACCTTGACGTAAATTCGGTCTCGATTGTAGTTTAAGTACTTCATGGGGTACGAGGAGAGTCTATCTTGTTCGGTTCCAGCAGCCCTCGTCCCTGGTGGACACCCTGCACATTTCCCGAAGGTTTCTTGCAGCATTCAATCGTCCGGACCCCCTCCTTTCCACAAGTCCAACAGAAAAGTTTCCTTGAGTTTCGGCATTCTCGTTGAAAATATCCACTTTCGCCACATCTTCTACAGGCTGTTCGAAGGTCTCGCTGTTTTCCTGTGTTTTCTATGGTCATCATCCTGTGCGTCCCTGGTAATTGTCGGTGCTGATTATGAATTTCTCGTGGAGGTTCGGGTTCCCTTCGTATGCCCTCAAAATCTTCAGCCAATTCAATGAGATCCTCCAACGCAGAGAAATCAGACCTCCTTATGTAAAGAAGATAATCCCTATGGCAATTCTTGTAAATCCTCCGTAGTTTTTGCTCCTCTGTATAGTTCACATGTCGCATTAATGTCTGCATGGCCAGTACATAGTCCTTGAATTTCTCGCGAAGCCCTTGGATCCTTTTCCTAATGTTGTCCTCCAGTTCTTCGAAATATCTCGATGGCAAGAAGAATTTCAGGAAATCGGTTTTAAACAATTCCCATCTTGACCAGCTCCTATTGTTATTCCTGTACCAACAAAGAGCTTTGTCCTTCAGCAACTCCGGCATGGTTCGTGGCAGCATATGCTTAGGCAATTCATATGAATCTGTGAGCTCCTCGACTCTCTCGATGAAGCCTATTGGGTCCCTACCACCGTCGTACCTACAAGACCATTTACGTACCTTGTCAATTACCTCAGAGTAGCACATCCTACTATAGGCCACACTCTCTGGCTCGCACCTCGCTGCTATGCAACCACCTGTTAACATGGAAACTTGATTGCCGGGGTTCATGTTAAGCACTTCTGTTGCATTTGCCCTCTGTTCGCTGTGTTTCGGAACCGCACCTTGCAATGATGGCGTCGCCGGTCGCGCACTTGGAGAAACACCGCGATTCCACTGCACTTCAAGTTCGCGTAACCTGTCGATCACCTCGTCGGTCAGATCAGGCGACATCATAAACCCGGAGAGCACTTTACGAAGTTCGTCGATCGTGCCTTTTGATTCCACACCGAATTCACGTAAAATCTCTTGCAGATTTTCTTTCGGAACATTATAAATCCACCGTTTACCCATTTCGATTTTCCGTTTATTTCGCGTAACTGTTTCCGCGTTATTTCTTTGCACGATGTTTTTCTATTTTGTTCCGTTTATTTCGCGTAACTGTTCCTTTGAAATACCGTGTTATTTTTTTTTGCACAATGTTTTTTTTTTATTTGAATTCGCCGTTAGCACAGTTTAGCGTTCAATTATTTGTTCGGTTTACCGTTCGCTTCGTGTAATGTTTATAATACCGTTTTTTCTAGAGTACCGTTTTTTTCGCGATTCAGCACTGCACTATAGTTTTTGATTTTTCTCGGAAACTATTGTCCCTGCTCGGGCGCCATTTTGTAACGAAGTTTCTTGCCGGGGTATACTCAGTCTCGCCAGAGTCCCGTACCGAACACTTAAATAAAAAGCTTTCGGTTTTCTTTTGACAGTTTTTCGACTATTTATTCACCGTAATTCAAAGTTTTATTTTTCGGTATTTTATTGCTAACAGTATTTCTTAAAACTAGTTCCTTTAGTTCTAACGTCCGCTGAATAGCACTCAGTCCGTAAAAATACAAAATCTATATACACAGAGTTCTAGAATACGAGGTTTTATGATTGTCGGCGTCAGCCACTACGAGATACTAGCATTTACTTTGATTCAGGATTGGCGTCCGCTTAAAAGCACTCAGCCACGACGAGGTACTAAAAATTTACTTGGAATTGGGATTGGCGTTCGCTTAAGAGCACTCAGCCAGGACGAGGTACTACGATTTACTTGGAATTGGGATTGGCGTCCGCTTAAGAGCACTCAGCCAGGACGAGGTACTAAAATTTACCTGGAATTGGGATTGGCGTCCGCTTAAGAGCACTCAGCCAGGACGAGGTACTAAAATTTGCTTGGAATTGGGATTGGCGTCCGCTTAAGAGCACTCATCCAGGACTAGGTACTAAAATTTACTTGGAATCGGGATTGGCGTCCGCTTAAGAGCACTCAGCCAGGACAAGGTACTAAAATTTACTTGGAATTGGGATTGGCGTCCGCTTAAGAGCACTCAGCCACTACGAGGTACTAGAGGTTCAAGGTTCGACGACTTACCACTTGGAGCACGAGATTCCAAAGAGATCGAATTCAGCGTGGTGGGCCCTTTTATCAAAACAACTCCGCTGCAATCGTTGTTCTTGTGCACATTCTGGAATTTTCTAATGTGCATAGCGGCACACAATGTACTTGTTGTTGTTGTGCTTATTTCTAGAAATAAATTCTTGTGATTTTGTTGGTAGCTTCCCACGCTCTAATTTAATTTTTGCTTGCTTGTTTCGTGTCTCAGTTTGTGCTGTAGTTGTTGTAAACAGTATTCCACCTGATTTTATTGCTAATTTCCCAAGGCTCTATTTTAATTTTTGCTTGCTGGTTTCGCGTCTCGGTCTGTGTTGTAATTGTTGTAAAAAGTATGTGGTTCATGTATTCTGTGTGACTGTGGTTTTTTAATCCCTTTGTTAGCAAGCGAGTTAATGTGGTTGTTGTTGTTATTGTTAGCTTTGTATATTTTCGCCTTTACTACGTTGCCTATTTTCTTTTTATTGTTGTTGATAGAATTAATTCCACCTGAAGCTGGGTCCGCACAACCCAGGTCACCGCGTTTTCAGATTACGTTTACTAAAAACGGGCTCTGTTGGGATGCTGGCCAGGTTCTACACCCGGAGTTGTAAGAAAAAAAAATATTTTTTTCCTTACATTGGTCAACAGATAGTCATGTGAACTTGCCATGTAAGCAAAAGTGGTGAAAAGTTTTCTGGTTTAGATCAAGAGGTGCCGAAGGGAATGTATGCTTCCGGTGTAACTAAAAACATTATTTTCAAATGCTTTTAGAAAAGAGTTGTAAATCTACCTTCGCATTTCGGCGGTATAAACTCCAACGGAATATATTTAATTTTAAATTCCAGTTTTGGAAATTTAATAAATAATTTCTTATTATGTATTCTTATGTATTGGAATGAATTTCCGTTATCTCTCGTCAAATTTGGTTTGTAGACAGAAATGAATTTGATAAATCCATCGCGACGAAAGTAAATAACGTATTTTCTCTGTTGGACTTCATGCAAAATCTGTCAATTCCTGTGTTGAAACGTAACCAAAGGAATAGCAAAAGAAGAAGAAGAGAACTTTGTGTGTGTCAAATTAGAAATAGATCTAACACGAAGATACTTGTTTTTTTACCTATGGACAATTGTTCTCAGATAAATCATCTGTTTTACTCAGATAAATGATTCCCATAAGAACCTGTGTAATTTTAACATATGATTTTGTGTTTAGTTTTTAATCCTTCCAATTGTGTTTAAATCTTCAAGGGTGAAAATTTTGGTGAATTCGCACACATTGGTGTGAGTTCAACCAATGGTGAGCTAACATACTGGCAAAGATTTGGACGGACATTTGGAAGTTTCGTATCTCTTTATCTCTGGGCTCTGTTTTTACTATGGCAGTTGGCGTACAAATGCTAGGATTCTCTTTAGATGGGAAACTATTTGCATTAATAAATGATCAAGGAATACTTCAAATTTGGGATACAGCGACTAACGAACTCCGACAGGAGTTCATACCGAATTTCCACTTGGTTGGCCCATGCTCAGCGCTCGTATGGATCGGGGTACCACGTGAAAAGGTTTTCTTTGTGTGTTGTGTTCTTATGTGCGACTAAAGTAATGCCGTTAAAATATATATTTATAGTCGGTGAAAGAATTTCAGCCAGTGCTTAACATCACAGATTCTCCTTATATTGCCCTAGGAACAAGCAAAGGACAGGTTACATTATACTCGTATGCACTTGGAAAGGTAAAATTTGCAAATGCGTTACTGGCGAAGGCAGCCAAATCTTTTTTAGTTTGTTGCAAAATTTTTCATGCGATTCATGGAAATTATGAATACAACGTTGCTTAAAGCTTAAAACACAATTGGAAGCACCAAACACTAAGGCCAGATTCTGTAAAGTCACTTTCGTCTACTTTCGTCCTAAAAGCAGCTGATTTTCGTCTTTTGGTATTCTGAAAGACGAGACTAACGTCTCTGCAAAAAGCTTTCGTCGTTTTGCTCATTTTGTCGTAAGAAATGTGTATTCTGAAAGCCGAAAGCTGGCGTTCCCAGCTGATAAATGAGGCGCTAAAGAAAAGGCTGCCATCAGGGGGATTTTTGTGCGGTAACTGAAACGAAATTCATGTGTGGTAACTAAAATGAATCTGCGACGTAGGCTTGGCCAAATTTTAACCAAGTGCTTGTGGTTTTTTCAGCTAGTTTTCGCTCTCTCGATTCATTAATTCCGCCTGGCGACATTAAGGGCCTTATTTTGTATCTGCGGAACGGTAGTGATGGCTAAGCTCCTGCTCCCGTTCCTGTTAAAACCGTATTTTGTAACTCTTACGTTGAGCCCCGTTGAGCGCACTGGGCTTTACGTCTTTTGCGTTCCAGTCAGCTGGTATGGAAAAATTGTGTATTTGGTGAACACAAAGACGAGATTCACACGTCTCTTTCCTTCTTATGATTATAAGCATGCAATGAATTTGTTATTATACCTGTTTTCTTTTGCCTCGATCAACTTTTGTTTACCAAAGCCAGATGGCAGGCAGTGTGTTTAAAAACGGGGAACAAATCGCAAATCGGTGCCTAGAGCATTTTTTTTAATAATAATACAAAATTTTTATTTTTATAAAGTGAAATAAAAATGTTCTTCGAGTTAGCTCAGACGAGGAAAATGGCTGCACGAACATTTTAGCCAGGGTACGCAACACAGTTTCTTCGAAGTGTCCATTATATTACTTTATAATAATTATTTAAAATTTATTTAATTTTTTTTATTTAAAAAAAACACGTTAAATAAAAATGAAATGAAAAATGAAAAAATAAAAACAAATAAAAAATCACTGAACAAAAGACTCCCGCACTCGTCGAGCTCTACGCACAATCTGTACGAACGGCAGCATTTTAGCTTCCGCTTCTCTACAATGGCCACCACGAGCGCTTCTGTTGTTACAAAATACCATTTTCCAACGTAAGCACGTAAGAAGTATGCAATTGTTGTTGTAAACCCAGCTGTACAGTAGCGCCAGCGGTGTGTATTCTGTGCACACATTTTGATCAGCTGTTTTACGAATATAACAAAGAGTAACGTAGAAGAGCGATACCGTTCGCAGATACAAAATAAGGCCCTAAGGCTTTCTTCAAAAGTTTCCTGAAAGGAGAGGGGGATGTGAGGAGAGAAAGGTCTCCACACATTCTTCAAGTGGAGAGTTTTTTTTAAGCCCAAATTCTGTTGGATTCTCGGTTCTTCTTACGCACACAATTAAACAGTCGCCAGAACGAGTTCCGAAGAGGTTTCCCGATGATTTGTTTACATTTTTATACTGCGCTTTGGAAGTGAAAATAAAGTGTTAAATAAAGTGAATTGAAAAATATGATTAAAAAACAATAAATAAAATAAAATAAATATATTTAAAATCATAAAGTGTTGATATAAAATAAACACAAGTTTGTATAAAACCGAAGAACAAAAGAACAACAAACGAAGTGTCCGCCATTATGAAATTGTGTGATTGCCATACCGAAGTTTTTTGTAAAAATTGTCTTTTTAGAAGTTTAATTTATTTATCATATTTTGGCCACCAATACGGTCGTATTTTGCAACTATGCGATTCATTTTAATTTAAAAGAATTTATACACACATCGAAATTCTTTTTTTTTACGTGTTAATCGTCATGCAATATAATTATGGCAACTCTGGCGAGCATTCGGAAATTCAGTAAATTTCACTCACACACATTTAGAAATCACACGTATATGAATTTTAACATCAAAGAAGAAAGTAAGTGTCGCCACGCGTTCTTCTCGAAGCCGGCTTCAAGAAGCCGCTTCAAGAAGACAGATCTCGCCATCGCCATTAGCCTCACAAGCACGTGAAGTCACGGACAGTGACAGTCATTCTGTAAAGTCACGGTGAGTGAGACGAAACTTTCGTCTCAAGTCACTACGTCATAGTCACGGCATTCTGAAAAACGAACATTTCGTTTCTTCAGGGCTTTACGTCGCACCACGCTGTCGTTAAACAGTTACCGCTTGTCGGCAATAGATCTCAAATTTTCAGTGTTGTTAAAAGCATTTTTGTATATTGCAACTACCGTGAATTAAGAATATTTACGTGGAAATTTTTAATCCCAATAAAATTGTGTTTTTTTGCAAATATCTAACGTAGGAGCAAAGCTAAACTGAAAAATTATCAAAACAAAAATTTTAAGATATAAATATACCCGATATCTTATTTTATTTTGCTCAGTTTGAATTATCTATATTTTTAGATTCTACCTTCTCCAACACTGAAAACAGCTGTTTTTTCTGTATGCTTACGGTTCTAGCTTCCGATATATAGAATTTTTCTGCCGATGTCTCTGCTAAAAGTTCATAAAATGCTTCCTCCACCATTTCCGATTGCAGTGCTACTGAACTTGGTGGTGTAAGTGGTGGTCGTTTCGCCGCTAGTATCTTCCTGCCTTCTAATTGCTTTCCCTCCTACATCGTAGGAGAAACCATTGGCGAAGCCGATGCTCGTAAAAGCAAAATGCTTGCAACGGTTTGCTCCAAAGTGGTTGAAGGGCCGCCACCCACCTCAGCCTTTTTAACAAAATTTCTTCAACAAATATATTTTTCTACTGCTCACAAATACCTTCTCCTTCCTTGCATACAGCAAAATGAAACTGATAACGAATGGCGACATAATGGCTTTTCTAATTACATATCCATATGCAGACAGAAAGGGTGCTTGTGAGGCTAATGAATGATTCGAGAGAGCGAAAATTAACCGAAAAAACCACAAGCACTTGGTTAAAATTTGATCAAGCCTGCGTCGCAGATTCATTTTAGTTACCACACATGAATTTCGTTTCAGTTACCACACATTCAAAACAAGAAAACCTCCTGACGGCCGCCTTTTCTTTTTCTTTACCATCTCATTTATCAGCTGGGAACGCCAGCTTTCGTCGTTCGGAATACACATTTCTTACGACAAAATGAGCAAAACGACGTAAGCTCTTTGCAGAGACGTTAGGCTCGTCTTCCAGAACACCAAAAGACGAAAATCAGCTGTTTTTAGGATGAAAGTAGACGAAATCAGATGAAAGTGACTACAGAATCTGGCCCTATGTTAACTTCACTTGGTAAGGCGAATTGACTTGAGAGAGAAATTCAACTTTCACCTTATGGAATCGTGTGTATGTGATCATAGTGGCGAGAGGGCGAATTGACTTGGCAAAAATATCAAATCCATTTTAATATTTTACAAAGTCGAGCCAAAGTGAGAGAGAGCAAACATTGCCACCACAATTTTCCACTCAATTAGTTTGCAGACACTTTTGCCCTGTATGAAATGTATGCGGGAAATTGCATGGAATTTTTGAACAATGCAAGAATTAACTTTCATTCAACAAAAACATCATGGTTATTAATCTAAGGCCTGAAATACATGTGCAGAGTTCTGCATGCAGCGAATTTTCATTACATTAGTTTTTATGACGTAAGTTATATGCAAATGCAGCGCAGCGCTGTAGGTTTTCGCAAATTGGAATTTCACTGCGCAGCGAAAATGCGGCAACGGCAGTATCTGATTTTTTACATCTAAACTGTGTACCGCCTGCTTCGTCTATGATTGAATTCATATTATTTATAGCTAAATACGTTACAGAAACCACGAGCTTAGATGGCGAAAGAGAGAATATTCAAACGCAGCACTGCGTGAAGTGCTGCATGCATAAAGTCTGCATATGTATTTCGCGCATAATTAGTAACAACACGAAAATAATGATTGTTTTTGACAGTCAGTAACAATTTAGCTGAATTCCTATATAAATCAGCAGAAATTATTAAATTAAAGAATTTATAAATTAAATAAACGAAAACCTTGTTCTGCAAACCTGCAAAAGATACGTACAACTTGTCGTCCTATTACAAAAATAAAAGCTTTAATTAAAAACCCCCCACAACTTAAATTACCCAATTGAAATTAGTTTCAGCAAAAGTGGCAACATTAAAAGGCAAACATTTTCTGATGTTTTTTGGAACGAATTTCCGTCATCCCTCGTCAAATTTGTTCTGTTGACAAACCGGTTTCGGCGTTGTGCTATCTTCAGTATCGTCTTTCGTTCTCGAAAAGAAAAAAGAAATCGAACACCAAGAAACAAACATTTTCTCTTTCTTTTGTTTTCGGAGAGGATTTTGCATTGATCCCCCCGCAACCGCAACACACATGTGTGTGTGTGTGTGTGTGTGTGTGTGTGTGTGTGTGTGTGTCAACATCAACAGAAAATCAAAACATTTAAATATCTTTTGGAAAATAAAAAATTTTTATATTTTAAGCTATTACATTACTGTTTTTTTACACAGCCGCTTACAATGGACAACTTTATACTCAAAAGTATGGGAACGAATGTCTAAAGGGCTAATTATGCTAACTTGATAAAGCGAATTGACTTGCATTTGCGGGTTGCGGGGGGATCAATGCAAAATCCTCACTTTGGCTCGACTGTAAAATATTAAAATGGATTTGATATTTTTGCCAAGTCAATTCGCCCTCTCGCCACTATGATCACATACACACGATTCCAGTTGAATTTCTCTCTCAAGTCAATTCGCCTTACCAAGTGAAGTTAACATAGGGCCAGATTCTGTAGTCACTTTCGTCTGATTTCGTCTACTTTCGTCCTAAAAACAGCTGATTTTCGTCTTTTGGTGTTCTGGAAGACGAGCCTAACGTCTCTGCAAAGAGCTTACGTCGTTTTGCTCATTTTGTCGTAAGAAATGTGTATTCCGAACGACGAAAGCTGGCGTTCCCAGCTGATAAATGAGATGGTAAAGAAAAAGAAAAGGCGGCCGTCAGGAGGTTTTCTTGTTTTGAATGTGTGGTAACTGAAACGAAATTCGTGTGTGGTAACTAAAATGAATCTGCGTCGCAGGCTTGATCAAATTTTAACCAAGTGCTTGTGGTTTTTTCGGTTAATTTTCGCTCTCTCGAATCATTCATTAGCCTCACAAGCACCCTTTCTGTCTGCATATGGATATGTAATTAGAAAAGCCATTATGTCGCCATTCGTTATCAGTTTCATTTTGCTGTATGCAAGGAAGGAGAAGGTATTTGTGAGCAGTAGAAAAATATATTTGTTGAAGAAATTTTGTTAAAAAGGCTGAGGTGGGTGGCGGCCCTTCAACCACTTTGGAGCAAACCGTTGCAAGCATTTTGCTTTTACGAGCATCGGCTTCGCCAATGGTTTCTCCTACGATGTAGGAGGGAAAGCAATTAGAAGGCAGGAAGATACTAGCGGCGAAACGACCACCACTTACACCACCAAGTTCAGTAGCACTGCAATCGGAAATGGTGGAGGAAGCATTTTATGAACTTTTAGCAGAGACATCGGCAGAAAAATTCTATATATCGGAAGCTAGAACCGTAAGCATACAGAAAAAACAGCTGTTTTCAGTGTTGGAGAAGGTAGAATCTAAAAATATAGATAATTCAAACTGAGCAAAATAAAATAAGATATCGGGTATATTTATATCTTAAAATTTTTGTTTTGATAATTTTTCAGTTTAGCTTTGCTCCTACGTTAGATATTTGCAAAAAAACACAATTTTATTGGGATTAAAAATTTCCACGTAAATATTCTTAATTCACGGTAGTTGCAATATACAAAAATGCTTTTAACAACACTGAAAATTTGAGATCTATTGCCGACAAGCGGTAACTGTTTAACGACAGCGTGGTGCGACGTAAAGCCCTGGAGAAACGAAATGTTCGTTTTTCAGAATGCCGTGACTATGACGTAGTGACTTGAGACGAAAGTTTCGTCTCACTCACCGTGACTTTACAGAATGACTGTCACTGTCCGTGACTTCACGTGCTTGTGAGGCTAATGGCGATGGCGAGATCTGTCTTGAAGCGGCTTCTTGAAGCCGGCTTCGAGAAGAACGCGTGGCGACACTTACTTTCTTCTTTAATGTTAAAATTCATATACGTGTGATTTTTAAATGTGTGTGAGTGAAATTTACTGAATTTCCGAATGCTCGCCAGAGTTGCCATAATTATATTGCATGACGATTAACACGTAAAAAAAAAGAATTTCGATGTGTGTATAAATTCTTTTAAATTAAAATGAATCGCATAGTTGCAAAATACGACCGTATTGGTGGCCAAAATATGATAAATAAATTAAACTTCTAAAAAGACAATTTTTACAAAAAACTTCGGTATGGCAATCACACAATTTCATAATGGCGGACACTTCGTTTGTTGTTCTTTTGTTCTTCGGTTTTATACAAACTTGTGTTTATTTTATATCAACACTTTATGATTTTAAATATATTTATTTTATTTTATTTATTGTTTTCTAATCATATTTTTCAATTTTCACTTTATTTAACACTTTATTTTCACTTCCAAAGCGCAGTATAAAAATGTAAACAAATCATCGGGAAACCTCTTCGGAACTCGTTCTGGCGACTGTTTAATTGTGTGCGTAAGAAGAACCGAGAATCCAACAGAATTTGGGCTTCAAAAAAACTCTCCACTTGAAGAATGTGTGGAGACCTTTCTCTCCTCACATCCCCCTCTCCTTTCAGGAAACTTTTGAAGAAAGAAGCCTTAGGGCCTTATTTTGTATCTGCGAACGGTATCGCTCTTCTACGTTACTCTTTGTTATATTCGTAAAACAGCTGATCAAAATGTGTGCACAGAATACACACCGCTGGCGCTACTGTACAGCTGGGTTTACAACAACAATTGCATACTTCTTACGTGCTTACGTTGGAAAATGGTATTTTGTAACAACAGAAGCGCTCGTGGTGGCCATTGTAGAGAAGCGGAAGCTAAAATGCTGCCGTTCGTACAGATTGTGCGTAGAGCTCGACGAGTGCGGGAGTCTTTTGTTCAGTGATTTTTTATTTGTTTTTATTTTTTCATTTTTCATTTCATTTTTATTTAACGTATTTTTTTTAAATAAAAAAAATTAAATAAATTTTAAATAATTATTATAAAGTAATATAATGGACACTTCGAAGAAACTGTGTTGCGTACCCTGGCTAAAATGTTCGTGCAGCCATTTTCCTCGTCTGAGCTAACTCGAAGAACATTTTTATTTTCACTTTATAAAAATACAGTACAAAATAAAAATTTTGTATTATTATTAAAAAAAATGCAATATATATATATATATATATATGTGTGTGTGTGTGTGTGTGTGTGTGTGTACATACAATATATATATATAACAAAATATTAAATAGGAAAACAGAAAATCAAAACATTTAAATATTTTTTGGAAAATAAAAGAATTTGTATATTTTAAACTATTACATTATGTTATATTTATATCAAATTTTTTACTGTTTTTTTACACAGTTACAACTTATTCCTTCTCCGGCATCTCTAAAATATATGAAGAGTTTCTTAATTCACTGTTGTGAAGTTTCGCTGGAACATTGTGATATTTTTCTTCTTCACTTGAAATATTAAAAAAATTCCGCCGCAAACATTTCAGTTAAATATATTCTGCACAAATAACAAATTATGTTAACAAATAGCAAAATGCTTTATTTTTCACACAACTCGAAATTTTACAAACGCTATAATTTTTACATCAGCACTGTTGATAGTTGACGCTAAGAAGAAAAGAGAAATCATAATAAAATCATAGAAGCCATTGATCATGTGAAGAAAAGAGAAACATATAGCCGCGCATAGAGCAGAACTAATGTCACTACGGTCGCCAGTAGCGACTATTTTCGGTAGCATTCGCGCTAATGGTGCATGGCGGCCCGATGCTTTCTTACAGTTGTTCTCTATATGATGTCGGAAGCAGAGGCGATCATCCACCATTACGCCGAGGTATTTGATTTGATTTGATTGATATCGCTAACGTTCAAATGTACGGTTTCGACCTTTTTTTGCTGCTACTGATAAGAACTGCTTCCGTCTTGTGCTCTGCGAGCTCTAAGCCAACTGATCTCAACCACTATCTAATGCTTGCAATGGCTGTATTTGCGTTATGTTGAATTTGCTCCATATGTTTAGCTACCACCACGACTGCAATATCGTCAGCAAAACCGATGACATGCACTCCTTCTGGAGCAGGAAGCCTTAGCACACCATCATACATAATATTCCACAGGAGAGGACTAAGGGCATAGCCTTGAGGAACGCCGGCAGTTATGCTGTATTTGAGCCCATCATCGCTGTCATATAGCAGTGTTCTCGCGCTAAGGTAGCTATTAATTATCCGTTGTAGATACACGGGTACCGCTTTTTCTCTCAAGGCCTACTCGATCTGCTACCAGGATGCCGTGTTAAAAGCGTTTCTTACATCTAGGATGATCACAACACAATACTCCTTAATTCCACCTTTCCTCCTCGTACCCTGGATTGCATTCTGTGCTATTGAGATGACTGCGCTGAGAGCATCTGCAGTGGAATGCCCTCTTCTGACCCCGTGCTGGTTTTCGTTGATCCCCAATGGACCCTCAGTGAACGGCAGTAGCCTCGTATATTATTCTCTCGAGCACTTTGCCAACGGTGTCGATGAGACAAATAGGTCTGAATGAAGACGGTTCACCAGGTTGTTTGCCGGGCTTTGGCAACATAACCACATTTTGGGTCTTCCAGACTGACGCGAAAACTCCTTGCCTTCACTTCTGCAAAGCAACTCGGCTGGTTAAGCATAAGTTCCTTTAAAGCTGCATTTGGGACAGCGTCGGGTCCTGGAGCTTTTTTTATTGCAATTTTCCTTGCCGCCACATTGATTTCTTCAGGCGTTATGACCAACTCATTCTGCTCTTGCATCTGTGGGAAAAGAATTCTACGCTCTGAGTGCTGCGGAAATAAGTGTGTTATCCGCAGAATTGGGGTGCGATGATGGATTTTCTTCATCACAACCTTATACGCGTCACCCCACGGATTCGCATTTGCCTCTTTACATAGGATCTGGAGGGCTCTCGTCTTTGCTCCGGATGGAATCACGGAGTGCCCTTCTTTCTCTCGAGAATTCGGCATTAAATAGAGTTTTAACTGTTGCCAGTCTACAGCGCTGAAAGCGTCGATTTGTTTTTAAGCAATAGCTGCGAAGAATTGCAATCTCCTCATTCCACCAGTAGACTGGCTACCCTCGTGTTACTGCTCTCCGTCTAGGCATCGCTGCGTCGCATGCCCTTATCAACTGCAGGGATATTTGTATGGCTTTCTCCTCGGCTCTTGGAGTGAGCACTGCAGTCTCTCTCTTGTCAGCCTGCCGGTCATGAGATGCGCCTCCCTCATGAGAGTAAGCTCGGCTGCGGTCTCTCCCCGCGGCAACTGGCGCAAATTGACCGGCCTCCAGCGATCGTCGCTGGACCCACACCACCCTCTTCCTTCTCAGCAACGGACGCGACTAGAGGTGAATGCAGCGAGTGCCTTCAGTGAATAAAATAATATATATTTTCTTCTAAATTTTGTGCTACTGAATTTTAATTCGAAAATATAGACAATTGTTAAGTTTAGTAAATAAAATAAAGTTTTACTTTGCGAAAGAAACATTTGGTGCTTCGAGCCGGATCGGAGAAAAGCTCGGAGACCAACCCAACCGTTCCACACAAACATTTGATCCGAGCCACCAAGCCGTGTACGAAACGGTGAGTTCACATATTCTTAGACGTTGCCTAATAATTAGCCCCGAGCCCTTCCGGCCATATTTATATATATACGTTTATATATATATATACCCTTCATTTGACCGTCAAACCTTCCAGAATCTTCGATTCGTGGGTAACGGTCCCCAAGAATAACGGTAGCACCAAGGCTTAAAGTTTTTGCTGGTTGGTTTACGCAGAGTGCACACAGAACACAAAAACCTGTTTTTTCTGTCTGCACTCTCCCAAGTGATAGCAGCGTGAAATTCACTATTCAACGGTCACCCAACGCGAAATCGAAAAACGAAACACCCAGTAGGCAGAAGTGTTCGCAGCAACTAGTCTCTGTAACTTTAGAGACAACACGTGGTTAATTTTCGGTAGCAAGCTCCTCGAGCCCCAACGCAATATCGTAGCAACGCGAAAGCACTTTTTTCGACTTTTTTTTATAAAAAAAAAAGTTTTTGTTTTCGAAACAAGTTTTCGGTGTGTTTTCTTGCGGTTTTTCGACTTCCTGCGCCGCACCTAAGCGAACCCAAAGAATATAATGGCGTCGCTCGACAAATTTATACGCGCCTCCGACGCGATCGTCGAATTCGAGTCCGACTTCGTGACCATCCCTGAACAGGAGCACTCGGACTTTCTGTTGCAGAGTTCTCTCTCCACTTCGTTCTGTGCTCCTTTGATTTCCACGGAGAGGTTTCCGCATTCCATTCCTTGTTCCAATACGAGCTAGGCAGTCAAACCCTAAGATGAGTCCGTCCACTACCTCTGGAAGGATAAACAACGTGGCCGTGCAGCTTTTGTTTCCCATGTAGACCCGAGAGTTTAGCGCCTCTGTTATCATTTGTAGCTTACCGTTGGCCATACGTATTAGCGATTGAACGTTGGTAATTGAGTGAACACTTTCTAGTTTATGCGCAAAGTATCTGCTTATGCTCCAGTGTCTAGAGTGGCGTTCATGAGCTCGTCTCCTAAGGCGACGGTGGCTACGATGCGTCGGTCTTCTGTGCGTAAGTTGTCTATTGGGTTCGAGGATTTCTGGCCGTTTGTGCATCCCTCGAGGTAGATGCTGACCCTGGCCGTTTCCCTTTTGTTGTGGATATTGTTGTTGTTGTTGATGTTATTGTTGTAGTCGATATTGCTGTTGTTGTTTTCGACAACATTCTATGGTTCGTGTTCCTTTCCTTCCGCATGTCCAACAGAAATTCAACCGTTCAGCTCGACAGCTTCGCGAATAATGCCCCTCTTGTCCGCAGCGGCGACATGCAACTCTCACGGTAATGCGTGGTTCGTTGGAACGGAATCGCGACATAAAAGGGGTGCACCGCTCTGGAAAGCCGAGTAGTTCTGCTAAATACCTGAACCGGAGGAATCAGGCTGGCTACTTCAGAGGAACATTTACCGTGAAAGTAGCGGTAAAATAGTGCTACACACCCTACATCACGACGACGCTCCAAGGTTTCAATAGAGCTGGATACCCTACTGTCCCCTATAAGTTTTAACGCACGACATTGGACACGGTCGAGAAGCTGAAGATATGCCCGCGAAGCTCCCGACCATATATGCGAATTGTACTCCATTTTCGGACGGATATAAGTGGTGTAGATACAACGAAGATCGGTTGGAGTGAAGTACTTCTTACACCGCTTAAGAAAGCCTAAGCACTTGGCTGCTTCTTTCGACACGTCAAAGATGTGATCGTTCCAGCGAAGATCGCATTGGATTGACATGCCCAGAACATCAAGAACAAACAGCATTGGGTCTTCCGCGCATTAAAATCGACCCGATTCGCACGACCCCACTCCTGGATTTTATTGAGGTCGGATTGGAGTGTGTCATTCATAATTCTGCGTCTTCCAGTGATCTCCAGAATGGAAGGACGCCTGGAAAATGAATATGAATGACAAATGCTGCTGTCATCAGCAAACGAGTAGACGGGGTTTGATGTCAATGACAGAAGGTCATTGATGAAAATAAGAAAAAGTGCCGGAGACAGGACCGAACCCTGCGGAACTCCAGCATTAATGGAGTGCTCTTCGGAAGCAAAGCCGTCTATCACAACCCGAATAGAACGGCCGCTGAGGAAACTCGATACCCATCGAGTGAAAGTATTACCGACACCATAAGCAGCCAGTTTAGACACGAGTGCTTTATGCCACACCCGGTCAAATGCCTTGGAGATATCCAGAGCAACAACCTTGCTCTCACCGAACCGGTGAATGCAACTGCTCCACCGTTCAGTGAGAAACGCCATCAGGTCGCCGGTGGAACGGTGAGCACGGAAGCCGTACTGGCGATCGCTGATCAACTCGTTGCTCTCTAGATACCTCATCAATTTAAAATTTACAATGCTCTCCATGACTTTAGAGAGCACTGAGCAGATTGCTATGGGCCGGTAATTTGCAGGATTCGTAGCCTCACCTTTTTTGGGAACTGGCTGCACATTGGCAATCTTCCAGGAAGCGGGAAAAACTCCTGAAGTAAAAGATAAATTAAAGAGATTGCGCAATGGGCGAGCCAGTGTTGAGGCGCACTTTCTCAATACATGGGCTGAAATGCCATCCGGTCCCGAGGACTTATTGACATTGAGGTATGCAAGCACTCTTTTAACAGCTCGCGTTCGAAAATGCATCTGTGGCATAGCATGAGATACATCATCGACCGCGGGCAGTGGTTGACTACTCTCAGGAAGAGAGCAGTTTTCAGCAAACATTTTGGCTAATAAGTTTGCCTTATCAACCGAGTGAGTGAAGATCTGATCGTCCTTAAGGAAAGTTGGAATAGACGATTTCGTCTGATTTTTCACCCTCCCCACAAACGACCAAAAGTTCTTGCTACCCTTATGGTATTCAAGAACTCTGCGTCTAAGGCGCTGCTCGTAAAGAACTTTTTCGCGCCTTAGAGTGGCATTGCACCTATTTCTGGCCTGATTGCGCAGCAGTTTAGTATCAGCAGTTTTATTTAAACGCCAATTCCTAAATGCTTCCTCTTTAGACCTAACTGCTTGTCTGCAAGTCGCATTAAACCAGGAATGGTCTTTTGGTTTAATGGAAATTCTTTTATAGGGTATGAAAGACCTCATACCAAATAAAATTATATTTTCTACCAATTTTGCTGCAGCATTTATGTTTCTATCTCTGAAACACAATTGCCAATTGAAACGGCTTAAAAAACAATTCAGTGCATCCCAATTAGCCTTCTCATAAAGCCACACTTTCCGCTTCGGAGCTGTCTGGTGAGCGGATTGAAGAATATGGGAAGGTAGCAGAAATTGTAGCGTGGTCCGAATTACCAAGAGGTGCAAGAACATTCACATCATACTTGCTGTGATGAGAAGTTAGAAAGAGGTCCAGAATATTTTGGTTTTGCCCATCAACGCAGGGAAAGTGCGTTGGTTCCTTCACTAATTGCGTCAAATTATTAGACTCAGCAAACAACTCAACATACAAACCCTCAGGTGTTGTGTGACTCGAATGACGTAGCCAATTGGAATTATGAACATTGAAATCACCAGCAACAACAATTTCACTGTTCGGATACGATTCCAGAATTTTAGAAATGGAATCAGAGAGACTGTCCAATTTATCAAAAGTTGGAAGCCTCCCTAGACCCGGGCTTCTATAAATGAAGCAGAAGTGCAGGATGTGCGACTGGATTTTGAATTTAACCCACATAGTGCTAAATACCGCGATAATTCGTTTTTCGGTCGCGCAGTTAAATTGTGGAATAGTCTCCCTGCGCATGTTTTCCCACCCACTTATAACGTCGATGCTTTTAAAAGAGGTGTAAATCGACACTACTCCCACTCTTCTCCTTCCCACTAACCTTTACCCTTCTAAACCAACGAATGCTTTGCATGGATAGGGGGCATCCCCTGAGCTTGGTTCTATCTGCCATAAAAAAAAAAAAAAAAAAAAAATAAATTCGGCATCCGACGTGCAAAGGTGTTGCTGACACTGGTACGCAACATCACTGCGAATGTATAAGGCGAGGCCTCTGTGTGGTAAAAACAATGGCAGTAAATGGTACCCCTGCATGTGAAAGTCCAGTGGATCTGCACCCTCAGACACCTGGGTCTCACCTAGTGCCATTATATGCGGTTGGTTAGTACAAATATGCGCATAGACCGCGAAGAAATTCGCCCTCAAGCCACGTACATTAGTGGAGTCTATGCGGAATTTTGTCATCGCCGCCCACTGTAGCGAAGTGTAAGGTCAGCCGTACAAGCAACCACGCGTACGTCGCAAGCAAAGCAAAACGCGACAAGACAAGTGTTATGCCTTTATCTTGCCGCGCTTCAGCCCACGGTGCACTCACAGCCGCCTGCACACCTAACGGGACCAGGAAGAAGGAGGAGGAGTGAAAGCAAACGAAATGCTGAGCTTTACTACGGAGAGCATAAAAAAGCCCCTCGCATGGTTCTCTGCGTTCCGTTTGATTGTGTATTATTTGTTGTAATTGATAGAATTTTTATTTATTTTGTTGTTAAGTTGAGTTGCTAATAAGTGCATTATTGTTTGTTTATGGAAAACTGTTGTTTGGTGAAGTTTATTATTGTGTTAAAAGTGTTTCGCGGCGTGGGTAATTGTTTGCACTATTGTTTTCGGTTTTATTTGCGCGAACACTGATTAACAACAAGTACTGGCGGGCACACCATCCGCCTCCGTCCGCGGTCACATCACCATCCGCCTCCGTCCGCGGTCCTCTTAATTGTTGCTGTTGCGTTGTGATTTCCACATCCGCCTTTAAGTTTTCCCAGTCGCCGGCCAAAGTAATCAGTTCTTTCAAAGTGTCTAACTTGCGGCGTTTGACGTAGTGTTGTAATTCATTGCTACTGTTTCGGTAGATTCGTTCTATGCGCTGAGATTCCTGTAGATCTGTGTGACGCATTAAATTTGGAGCGACACGTCGTATTCTTTAAACCTCTCGCCAGGTCTCTGCAGTCGTTTGCGTATGTCGTTTGCGTATTGCGTATCCAACCGTTCAAAAAATCTGAATGGTAGGTAAAATTCCAAAAAGTCGTGCTTGAATGCTCCCCACAACTCCCACCTTTTGTTGTTATTTCTATACCAATGCAATGCTTGGTTCTGTAGGATCTCAGGCATTGCTTTTGGCAACACGTCTATGTTGATGTTGTTGACTTCCGCTAGTTCTTCAACCCTCTCAACAAAAGTTAGTGGGTCGTGAACACCATCGTAGTTCACTGCCCACTTTTTCACCCGGTCTAAAATGGTACAGTAGCTTGTCGGGTGACTACCCGGTGCGTGAAACGTGTGATTCCACATATAGGTCTCTGGTGGTGGACCGGGATATTGCTCTGTATCTCTGTAGTTGTAGTTGGGCTCATGTAATCTGTGTGCGCCGTCGACGTATTTGAGTGGGCTGGTCGCAGTGTATGTTCGTTGCGGCCAACTTTGAGCGATCGGTTTTGTTGGGGCTTCTAGCAAACCACCTGCGCCTGCGGTTCCTGGTGTTGGTGAACGTGAATTTCGTTCATGAATTTCTATATGTCGGCTTATACGTTGTTTATTTTCGGGCGATAATTGGCATCGTTTATAAACTCCGCGAGCCGCTTTCAAAGCTCCTCCACTGCCTCGTCTGTGTCTAATCCAAATTCCTTGGCGCCAAATTCTAATTCAAATTCCTTGGTGAAGTAGTCAGCCTGATTCCTTCGGTTCGGTGGAATAGTCTTCCTGCGCATGTTTTCCCACCCACTTATAACGTCGAAGATTTAAAAGAGGTGTAAATCGACACTACTCCCACTTTTCCCCTTCCCACTAACCTTTTCCCTTGTAAACCAACGAATGCTTTGCATGGATAGGTAGCATCCCCTGAGTTTGGTTCTATCTGCAATAAAAAAAAAGTAACGTTTGGCGTCCATTGCGCTCCATATCTGGCCATACGGACATTAAATAAACTGGCGAATGATGTTGAGAAAGAATACCCCCTTGCTGCTCACATTTTGAAGAACTCCATGTAGGTTGACGACGCGTTGCGTGGCGCTCACGACATTGCTGTCGCGCTTCGTACTAGTTGTCGGAACCGGAGGGGTTCTGAGAGGGCTGAATCGTTCAAAGGCAGCAAGAAATGTCGGGGTTGACAAGTCGCTGGCAGCTTCGAGGTGTATGGCCTTCGTCGCAAAACACACGAAGACGCAGACATAGCCTTTGGTGATGAGGCAAGCTCTTCCAGTGTAGTTCTTGATGTCGAACGGTCCAGCGAAGTCCAAACCGGCGGCAGCAAAGGGTGCGCTCAGGGGGTAGAGCGGCCATAAGTTGGGTGCGTACTAATTTTTTAATAAGTTTTTGAGAGCGTACCCGCTCTTCCAATTGGGATCCCACCACCAGATCTCCTAAACAAAGAGCTGGGTGATTTGCTGTCCATTTTCGTAGCGTGAAGCCGGCAGAGTGAAGTGCGGCGGACAGTTGATGTCGGGTACGAAGCGCGACCTCAATGTCATGAGCGCCACATAACGCGTCGTCCACGTACATGGAGTTCATAAGAATGGTAGCAGCAAGAGGGTATTTTTTCTCGACATCCTTCGCCAATTGATGTAGAGTACGTATGGCCAGATATGGAGCACAATTGACGCCAAACGTGACCGTTTGGAGTTCGAAATCTTGCACATCGTCGTGTAAAGAGTTTCGGAAGAGAATTCGCTGATAGTGCGAATGCTGGGGATTTATGCGGATTTGGCGATACATTTTTTCAATGTCGCCATTGAAAACGTATTTACAGAGTCGCCATTGGATAATTAGGAAGGTTAAATCCGATTGAAGCGCCGGCCCAGGATAGAGGACATCGTTCAGGCTAAGACCGTTGGAGGAGGGGCAGCAGGCATTGAACACAACACGCACCTTGGTTGTGCTGCTGTCGGGTTTGAGAACAGCCTGATGGGGTAGGTAGTAGTTGTCGGAACCGGAAGGGTTCTGAGAGGGGTGGATCGGTGGTGCAGATCCGAGTACTCGCGAATCACGGAGTCATATGTTTCTTTAAAACTGGGGGTCTTCGACAATCTGGTTTCGTTTCGGAGAAACTGTTTGAGAGCAATCTCTCTGGATTTCCCGATCTTTAGTAAAGAAGGGAAACCTTCTTTGAAGGGCAGCGAAACAATATATCGGCCATCGGGGCGCAGATGGTCTCTTGAGCGACCAGAGAGTCGACGATGTTGCGTTTAATTCCATCGCGCAAGATGAGGGGGTAGATATCGGCTCCAATAAGCACATCAATGTGATCACTGCGGTAGAAGTGATCATCAGGTAATGTTAGATCGCGAAGAGGCTCGCAAACCGGGAGATTGCCGGTTAGCTTGGGAAGCACAAGCGCGCAAGCTTGAAGGTGAGTCCCAGGAGCTCGAGGTGAGCCAATCTGGAAAGTGCAAAGTTTAGAAACCTGGGCGGTAATCGTTTGATTAACACTCGCCACTTGGGTCTCGATGGCCTTCACCGGGAGTTTCAATCGCTTCTGGATGCGTTCGGATAAGAAAGTGGCTTCAGAGCCGGGGTCGATGAGCGCACGCGCTGAGGATGGCTCACCGCGATGGTAAATATGAATCATCGCAGTGGCGAGCAACACCTGCTTCGGTCGCGAGGTGAAGCACGTCAATACGTTTGATGTTGAGGGGGCTTCAGTGGACTGTATATTAGGGGTAGAGGTAGAGGGGGTCGTTCGAGAGTGCGAGGGAAGGTTCGACAAGCGATTACGCGTATGAGCATTTGGACCGTGATGAAGGGGGTTTTTACGAAGCGAGGTGGTATGGATAGTCCGAATGAGAGTTCGGTTGGGGGGTCGAGGCCTCCTCGCAGTGTAATAGTGTGTGATGTCGCTGGTTGCACGACATACACGTGCACTCTTTTACTTGATGTGAGTGCGCCAAGCAGTTGGAACAAAAATGAATTCGTTTAACTGTGGCCCAACGAGAGTCCAAATTCATTGCCAGAAACCGTGGGCATTTGCGGAGCGAGTGCGCTTGATCAGTGCATAATCTGCAGCTGGCCGAAACCATATTAGCCTGGAACGTATTCACAGGCTTCGGGTTGGGGGGAGCGTGCGTAGAGATATGCGACCCTTTTTTTAAGGGGGTTGACGGACTTCCGGATATCGTCAACAGTGTCCAATGTTTGGAAATGGGAGGTGAGAAAAGCGTCCATTTCGCGCCATTTGGGAATTTCTCGTTTGAGGGTAATCGATTGTTCCCATAAAGAGAGTGTATGTTCGGGGAGGCGAGTTGAGCAGAGATGTACAATAATTGCGTCCCAGCTGGCCACATCGACATCATGCAAAGTGCGAGCTGAGAGGCAGTTATTAATCTCTCGTTGGAGACGTTTAATTGCCACTCCCGATTCCTTGGTAATTGAGGTGAGATTGAATAACGTTCGGAGTTGAACGTTAACAAGAATTCGCTTATTCTCGAAGCGGTCGGTGAGGTTTTGCCAAGCTTGCTCGAAACCGGCGTCGGTGAGGGGGATTTCTGAACTATTTCTTTTGCTTCACCTCGTGTCTTTTGATTGAGGTGAAACAACTTTTCGATGGAGGATAACCGATTGTTGCGGATATAAAGCGCTGAAAACATATCGCGAAAAGTCGGCCATGATTCATAATCGCCGTTAACAATCGCGGTATCACATGGCGGTAAACTTATATTATGTCCGGAGAGATTCGTGTGGACTGTTGGCTCCAGTGCAGAAGCATGAGATAGCGGAGACTGCGAAGTTGGGGAGGGTAGGGGGGCAGCGAGATGCTGCAGCTCGCTAATCATGGTGGAGAATCGAACATAAATCTGGTAACTGCGTCGATATTGGGTTTTCACGACAATTAACTCAGCGGTTTTGGGATCGCCGACTGCTAGTGGATTCGCTGCCATGATGGTGAATTCCAAGTGGATTCGCTGCCATGATGGTGAATTCCGCCTTCAGTTCCTCTCGATGGGTGTCCAAGCGGGATGCCGAATGTTCACGTTCAGGAATGTCATTGAGTTCCTTCTAGAACTCCTCCAGTGTTTCCATGATAGCAGAATCAATCGTGGAGAAATTTTATTTATATAAAAAATTTATTATTTATTTAGTATTGGGGGGGGGGGGGTATTAATAATACCGGTTTAATAAAAAATAATTTAACCAATTTGAGAATAAATTAGTCAAAGTAGTTTAAATTTAAACCACTTCGACTACTTCCTTACGAGTTATTTGGAAACAACTATTCGTGAGGATGTAAGATCGTGGGGAGGGGGTATGCCGAACAAAAAACTCAAAAAAATTTTGCCAAATGAGTGGGCACAGACATAAAAAAAAATAAAAATGAGAAAAACCACTAATTAATAATAATTAGAGGCTCTTTAATTTATTTTATTTCGGGGTAACAATTTTTGGGGGTAATTTTATATAAATATAAATAAAGTAATTTAATTTATACTAGTCAAAATAGTTTAAAATTAACTACTTCAACTACTTCCGCAAAGGCTGCTTTCAACCGGGTCGCCGCTGCTTGTGCGCTGCCCGTATGTTGTCAACGACGCTGGCAGCGGACGCCGCACAAAACACATGCTGAAAGCAAGAAAGCTGCTGCTTTACCTGTACGCGGTGGTGATTTCTCTGCGAATTCCCACGCTGGTGCTAAAGTTTTGTTCACTTGAAAGGGGGCAACGGTAACTGTCGATACCGTTATGACCGTTGCAAATTACTCAAAGAATATTAAATTTTTGATTTTGAGAATATTGAATTGATGTACAACACGGGATGGTTGCATACAATTTAATATAAAAGAACGATATTTTTTTTGGGGGGGGATCACAAATGAATGCTGCGCGACGCCGAACCGAAAAAAGGGGCTTACACTTAGTATTATAATTATAATTATTAATATTAATTAATCAATAGGGGGAAGATGGGGGTTTTGCGGGCGTAATATCCGGTTCGAATGGACCAAATGTTTGTGTGACCTTCGAGCGCGTGGGATGGCTCGAAGGGTTGAGACAGGGGGAGATTAAAAATATATTTATTTTGAGTTTTGAGAAAAAAGGGGGATTTGGAAGTTCAAAAGGGACTTACCAAGAGAATGTATTCGCGAGTGGTATTTAAATCTTCCTTCCTGGCGGGTGTTCAGATGAGCGCTGATCGTCTCCGGAGAAGGAGTCTTTGCTCACCGGCAGAAGGCTGCATGAGCTTGCAGAAACTTTTCGTTAAATGCGCATGCTGTTGTGAACACAGTAAGAATCATATGCAGCGTCTGCGCGACGGAAAAATATGTAGACGAACTGGATGTCTGATTCTATTTCTACAACAGCGGCAGCGAAGGTGCAAAGAGAAAGAGAAAACGAAAATAAGCTGGTCGCACAATTCTATTTTTAGAATTGGCGCTGTTGTTGTTTTTTTTAGGTATTCTTATTTGTGTATTCCTAAATGCAAACTTATGTTTATCTTAATGTTCTTTTTCTCTAATTCGAACGCTTATTATTATGTATTAAATCTTATTTTGATTTAAATGCCTATAAATGTTCTATCAATGGGATTACTTATTAATTTTTAGATTAAAATATATATAAAATTTGTAGCAACCAGTCGGCTCGCTACATTGTACCCTAAAAACGGGGTAAAACAAAGAAGAAGTGTATAGACACCAATTCGGTTATATTTTTAATATACCAATCCTTTAATCAGCGGTTGTAATTCAAATGTTTCGCGAAATTTCAAAAGAAAACAAATATTCCAGTTCATTTAAAATATTTTAACATTACTCTGGATCCAATAATATCGGCAGGCGGATCTGGCGTATGGTTGTTGGTGGTGGTCATCACCTTCTTATGTGCTCCCAATTCGATTGGGATATTTGGCCCAGTCATTCTCCACTACCTCTTCAAGGCCCCCATTTCTTCTGCATGCGGAGCTGTGTGTGTGTTTTCTTCCTTTGGTCACGCTGGGTGGGTACTAGGATACCCTTAGAGGGGCCTGTAATGTCGACTTTGTTTCCGGGTGGTGGTTGAGCCCGCCTGGTGTATTCTCGCGGTCTCTCCCCCTTTGGGATTGTTGTTGATGGTTGGCTCGGTGTGCCCTAGCCACGGTGTGTGTCGGGAGTGGAACTGTTCGCTGGACCGTTGAGGATGTCCTCTTCTGTATTCGACGTCTCCTTGGTGTTACTTTAGACGGTGATCGATCTGGCGGCGGTTGGGTGGCCAGATTAGTCCAGACAATTAGTGATCTCTCTAACTTTCTTACCGATTTCACTTATTTTGTTATATATGGAGACTTTAACGTTGATTTGTTGTGTGACGATAGATGTACTGATACTGTACGCGATAATATAACATCACAAGTCTTAACGCTTGTTAACACTCTTGTTAACGCCTTCCCCACTCGCTTTTCTGCCAATGATCGTCCCAGCTTACTTGATTATTTTATCGTTTCAGATCATTCTTTCGTCCGCTTATTTGATCAAATTTACTTTATGCCTGATCATGATTTGTTATTTTGCACTCTGGGCATTTCCCTGTGTCGCAACTTAGCTGGAACTTCTTTCACTTATCATGATTTTAAATCGATTAATCTCCAGGAGTTACATTATCAGTCCAGTATGGCTCCTTGAGTTGATATTCCCCGAAATTGCGTCACTGTCGACGAAAAAATTGAGCAGCTTACAAAATTTGTAAATAACTAGTTCGTTAAGTACGTGCCTGTTAAGTCTTTTTTTTCTTATTTATGGCAGATGAAACTAAGCTCAGGGGATGTCCCCTATCCATACAAAGCATTTGTTGTTTCGGAAGGGACGAGAGGTTAGTGGGAAAGGGGAAAGAGGGAGTAGTGACTATATGTTTTAACGCACGACATTGGACACAGTCCAGAAGCTGAAGATACGTTCGTGAAGCTCCCGACCATATATATGCGAATTGTACTCCATTTTCGGACGGATATAGGTGGTGTAGATACAACGAAGATCGGTTGGAGTGAAGTATTTCTTACACCGCTTAAGAAAGCCTAAACACTTGGCTGCTTCTTTCGACACGTCAAAAATGATCGTTCCAACGAAGATCGCATTGGATTGACATGTCCAGAACATCAAGAGCTACCGACTCATTAACATTCACACCACCCATATTTAGAGGTGGTATATTGTCACCC
Source organism: Sicus ferrugineus (assembly GCA_922984085.1). NCBI lineage: Eukaryota > Metazoa > Arthropoda > Insecta > Diptera > Conopidae > Sicus > Sicus ferrugineus. Next base: position 69,270,788 of record OV277348.1, read on the forward strand.
GCTAAACGCTTGTGTGTCAACAGGCAGCATTTGGTTTTACGCGTATTAAAATCGACCCGATTCGCTCGACCCCACTCTTGGGTTTTATTGAGGTCAGATTGGAGTGTGTCATTCATAATTCTGCGTTTTTCAATGATTTCCAGAATAGAAGGACGCCTGGAGAATGAATATGAAGGACAAATGCTGCTTTCATTAGCAAACAGGTAGTCGGGGTTTAATGTCAATGACAGGTCATTGATGAAAATAAGAAAACGTGTCGGAGACAGGATTGAACCCTGTGGAATTCCAGCATTAATGGTGTGCTCTTCAGATGCAAAGCCGTCTATCAGAACCCGAAGAGAACGGCCGCTGAGGAAACTCGATATCCATCGAGTGAATGTATTACCGACACCATAAGCAGCCAGTTTAGACGATTGCTTTATGCCACACCCGGTCAAATGCTTTGGAGGTATTCAAAGCAACAACCTTACTCTCACCGAATTGGTGAACACAACTGTTCCACCACTCTGTGAGGAACGCCATCAAATCGCCTGTGGAGCGGTGAGCACGGAAACCGTACTGGCGATCACTGACCAATTGGTTGCTCTCCATATACCTCATCAAGTTAAAATGTATAATGCTCTCCATAACGTTGGAGAGCATTGAATAGAGTGCTATGGGGCGGTAATTGGCAGGATTCGTAGCCTCACCTTTTTTGGGAACGGGCTGCACATTGGTAATCTTCCAGAAAATAGGAAAAACTCCTGAATTGTTGAGTGAATGAAGATCTAGTTATCCTTGAGGAGAGTTGGAATAGACGAACGCGTCTGATTTTCACTCTCCCCACGAACGACCAAAAGTTCTTACTACACTTATGGCATACGTCAAAGACGCTGTTCGTAGATAACTTTCTCGTGCTTTAGAGTGGCATTGTACCTATTTCTGGCCTGATTGCGCAGCAGTTTAGTATCAGCAGTTTTATTTAAACGTCAATTCCTAAATGCTTCCTCTTTGGACCTGTCTGCTTGTCTGCAAGTCGCATTAAACCAGGAATGGTCTTTTGGTTTAATAAAAATTCTTTTATTGGGTATGAAAGACCTCATAGCAAATAAAATTATTTTTTCTACCAATGTTGCCGTAGGATTTATGTTTCTATCCCTGAAAAACAATTGCCAATTGAAACTGCTGAAAAAGGAGTTTAGCGCCTCCCAATTTGCCTTCTCATAAAGCCACACTGTCCGCTTCGGAGCGGATTAAAGACTAGAATATGGGAAGGTAGCAGAAATTGTAGTATGGTCCGAATTAACAAGAGGTGCAAGAACATTCACATCATACTTTCTGGGATGTGCAGTTAGAAAAAGGTCCAGAATATTGTGGTTTTGCCCATCAACGCAGGTAAAGTGCGTTGCTTCCTTCACTAATTGAGTCAGATTATTAGACTTAGTAAATAACTCAACATACAAACCCTCAGGTGTTGTGAACATTGAAATCACCAGCAACAACAATTTCACTGTTCGGATACGATTCTAGAATTTTAGAAATCGAATCAGAGAGACTTTCCAGTTTATCAAAAGTTGGCAGCCTCTCTAGAACTGATGCTTGAAGGCCTCAAAGTGCAGCAGCATCAGTGAAGAAAAGAGGTAATTCGATCTCGCACTTCATTTTAAGGCTAACCTATTGTCGAACGGAGGACCTGCACCGGTAAATTGCAGAATTTGAGTCAAAATAATTGCTGCTGCATTCATTTCAAAAGCTTTCCTATCGAGTCCCTTGATTAGCTATCGAAGAAGTCCTACCCGCTTTGCATGCGTGTCTCCATGAACAACTACGCGCTGTACAACACCTCAAACAATTTGTTCGCATGCAGTACGGTCTCTATTTGAAGGACATCGGCGTGACTGCTCCGTGAAGTAAATTAATGTAACCGAAATATAAATACGGGCGTCTATTTCCAAACCAGCTCTACTTTCCAACCCAGAATACTTGCCCCTGGTTTCAAATTCTAATTTGAAATGTAGAGAAACACTTATACAGTTGAACCTCGATTATCCGGGTTGCTCGGGACCGTCATTACGGATGTAATGAGCCCGTCATACACGGAAAATCGAAAATCCCGGTTATAAGAGGTTTTATATAAACATTTATAAATTTTGTTAAATTAATTTTTTTTTTACAAGAAAGTTTGAATTTACATCTACAAACATACATATGTATATAGATATCTTATTTTATCAAATACATTTATTTAAAATAGTCTATTAAAATAGACTGTCTATTATTCGTGATTTTCCTCCCAAATCCCGGATAATAGAGAGAGATAAACCTAATAGAGATATAAAATTTTCCACTCAGCATCCCGGTTAACAGATGTTCCCGGTTGATGCAGGTCCGGATAATCGAGGTTGAACTGTATTTTGTTTGCTTTGCATTATTTATTTTACACAACAGTAAAACCACACAACAGTATATACATACATACGTTCAGAGAATAAAACATACACACAAGCAGGGTAGCGGCGATTCTAAAAATAGAATTGTGCGACCAGATTATTTTCGTTTTCTCGTTCTCTTTGCACTTTCGCTGCCGCTGTTCTAAACATAGACTCAGGAATCCAGTTCGCCTACATATTTTTCCGTCGCGCACATGCTGCATATGATTCTTACTGTGTTCACAACAGCATGTGCATTTAACGAAAAGTTTGTGCAACCTCAGGCAGCCTTCTGCGGTAGCTCAAACTTTTGAGGGTTACGAGATCCCCAAAATGGACCCTGGGGCGACTGACGCTACCCCAGATGGAAACCAAAGCTCGTTACAATAGAAAGAGTAAGATAAAGTAGCATAAAGAGCAGTATTAAGAGAGGTGAAAGAGGAGGAAAGTGTTGGTAAAGAGAGCAAGAATTATAACTGAGAGATGGAAATTCGTAGCATACATTATAATTAATATGAAAGCAATAAGAGATTTCACATAGAGAAAAGAAAGAAAAAAATAAATTTTGTATTTACTGCTAGTAAGAGAGTCCACGTCATTGACAGCATGCACTCAAATAGGGTTACCATCAGCACATAATTTCACAAAGACCTTGCCACCATAAGTATATGCAGCACACAGCTTCATCTTACGGCGCAAATGTAATGCGAAAGATTTTTCCAAACTTTCATGCACATGAACCTTCTCACATCCTCCAAGCCCAAGATCATTTAAAGTAATAGCACGATGATTCAGCTTACAAAACGCCGATATTGAGTGATGGAGATTAGAACGGTGGTAGGAAGAACACAATCTCATAATGATGGGCCCATTCGTGGAATGATTCTTTCTTATGTGGAAGACGTCACGCAAGGTTTCAACTCTACGGTTGAAGCCCACCACATTACAAATTTTGTTAAACACAGCAGGCAGATTCTCATTTTAGGAGTACGGTATTTCAGTTATAATAAAATCAGTTGAGACTGCATCTTTTTCGAGAACTAGAAACCTCTCTTTAAACATGCTAACTTCTGCTTTGAGTGCTGCAGTCTGAAACAGCAGTCTCAACTATCAAAAGACGATCCAGCAAAGTACCCATCTCTTTTTTTACAGTAGAGAACTCTGCAGAAACCTCATTAACCTCACAGCGTTTCACAAATATTTGAAGTTGTTCAGTAATGCTCTCCCGCAAAGCCGGAAACTTTCGATCAAGGTCACCCAATGAAGAACATTCAACGGGACTCAAAGAGCCAACGCGCGAACCACTCAAGAGCACTGCTTCTGGTTGAACGCTTAACAGCATTGTTTTTGTTCTCATTAATCAAGACATATGGAGAGGGAATTTTTAAATTAAATTATACACCTTTAATTGTATTTAGCCTTAGCTCCAGAGAATCAGCTTACGTAAATCAAAGAACTAAAGCAAGATAAATAATTCTGACAAACAGTACTTTAACATAGTAAATCAATACAATTTGCATAGTAAATCAATACTAAATCCACAATAAATTTTTCTTTCAAAAAAATCAATTCTCTACAGTACAAAAAATTCTTGTCAAATAATATTTTAACCCTTTTTTGGTTCGTGATGGAAGTTTATATAAAACAATTTAAAACAGAAAAATTCATAAAATAAGTTATGGTGTTGATTTTTTGCGCCTGACAATTTTGAAAAAAAATTAATAAACTTCATGCAATTAAGAGTTAAGCTTAAAAAATATTTGTGTTTCCAAAATACCATTGGGCTAAATAAAATACCAGTGGGGGAATTTTGTGTGAATTCCAATGCTGAACTGCGTCGATATTGGGTTTTCACGACAATTAACTCAGCGGTTTTGGGATCGCCGACTGCTAGTGGATTCGCTGCCATGATGGTGAATTCCAAGCATGAGTTGTATGCTTTCTTCAAATCGGACCAGACCGCCTTCAGTTCCTCCCGATGGGTGTCCAAGCGGGATGCCGAATGTTCACGTTCAGGAATGTCATTGAGTTCCTTCTAGAACTCCTCCAGTGTTTCAGTCACGCTGATAAATTTCGTAAGGGGGTCCATGATAGCAGAATCAATCGTGGAGAAATTTTATTTATATAAAAAATTTATTATTTATTTAAAATTGGGTGGGGGGGGGGGGTATTAATAGTACCGGTTTAATAAAAAATAATTTAACCAATTTGAGAATAAATTAGTCAAAGTAGTTTAAATTTAAACCACTTCGACTACTTCCTTACGAGTTATTTGGAAACAACTATTCGTGAGGATGTAAGATCGTGGGGAGGGGGTATGCCGAACAAAAAACTCAAAAAAATGTTGCCAAATGAGTGGGCACAGACATAAAAAAAAATAAAAATGAGAAAAACCACTAATTAATAATAATTAGAGGCTCTTTAATTTATTTTATTTCGGGGGTAACAATTTTTGGGGGTAATTTTATATAAATATAAATAAAGTAATTTAATTTATACTAGTCAAAATAGTTTAAAATTAACTACTTCAACTACTTCCGCAAAGGCTGCTTTCAACCGGGTCGCCGCTGCTTGTGCGCTGCCCGTATGTTGTCAACGACGCTGGCAGCGGACGCCGCACAAAACACACGCTGAAAGCAAGAAAGCTGCTGCTTTACCTGTACGCGGTGGTGATTTCTCTGCGAATTCCCACGCTGGTGCTAAAGTTTTGTTCACTTGAAAGGGGGCAACGGTAACTGTCGATACCGTTATGACCGTTGCAAATTACTCAAAGAATATTAAATTTTTGATTTTGAGCATATTGAATTGATGTACAACACGGGATGGTTGCATACAATTTAATATAAAAGAACTATATTTTTTTTTGGGGGGATCACAAATGAATGCTGCGCGACGCCGAACCGAAAAAAGGGGCTTACACTTAGTATTATAATTATAATTATTAATATTAATTAATTAATAGGGGGAAGATGGGGGTTTTGCGGGCGTAATATCCGGTTCGAATGGACCACATGTTTGTGTGACCTTCGAGCGCGTGGGATGGCTCGAAGGGTTGAGACAGGGGGAGATTAAAAATATATTTATTTTGAGTTTTGAGAAAAAAGGGGGATTTGGAAGTTCAAAAGGGACTTACCAAGAGAATGTATTCGCGAGTGGTATTTAAATCTTCCTTCCTGGCGGGTGTTCAGATGAGCGCTGATCGTCTCCGGAGAAGGAGTCTTTGCTCACCGGCAGAAGGCTGCATGAGCTTGCAGAAACTTTTCGTTAAATGCGCATGCTGTTGTGAACACAGTAAGAATCATATGCAGCGTGTGCGCGACGGAAAAATATGTAGACGAACTGGATGTCTGATTCTATTTCTACAACAGCGGCAGCGAAGGTGCAAAGAGAAAGAGAAAACGAAAATAAGCTGGTCGCACAATTCTATTTTTAGAATTGGCGCTGTTGTTGTTTTTTTTAGGTATTCTTATTTGTGTATTCCTAAATGCAAACTTATGTTTATCTTAATGTTCTTTTTCTCTAATTCGAACGCTTATTATTATGTATTAAATCTTATTTTGATTTAAATGCCTATAAATGTTCTATCAATGGGATTAATTATTAATTTTTAGATTAAAATATATATAAAATTTGTAGCAACCAGTCGGCTCGCTACATTGTACCCTAAAAACGGGGTAAAACAAAGAAGAAGTGTATAGACACCAATTCGGTTATATTTTTAATATACCAAACCTTTAATCAGCGGTTGTAATTCAAATGTTTCGCGAAATTTCAAAAGAAAACAAATATTCCAGTTCATTTAAAATATTTTAACATTACTCTGGATCCAATAATATCGGCAGGCGGATCTGGCGTATGGTTGTTGGTGGTGGTCATCACCTTCTTATGTGCTCCTAATTCGATTGGGATATTTGGCCCAGTCATTCTCTACTACCTCTTCAAGGCCCCCATTTCTTCTGCATGCGGAGCTGTGTGTGTGTTTTCTTCCTTTGGTCACGCTGGGTGGGTACTAGGATACCCTTAGAGGGGCCTGTAATGTCGACTTTGTTTCCGGGTGGTGGTTGAGCCCGCCTGGTGTATTCTCGCGGTCTCTCCCCCTTTGGGATTGTTGTTGATGGTTGGCTCGGTGTGCCCTAGCCACGGTGTGTGTCGGGAGTGGAACTGTTCGCTGGACCGTTGAGGATGTCCTCTTCTGTATTCGACGTCTCCTTGGTGTTACTTTAGACGGTGATCGATCTGGCGGCGGTTGGGTGGCCAGATTAGTCCAGACAATTAGTGATCTCTCTAACTTTCTTACCGATTTCACTTATTTTGTTATATGTGGAGACTTTAACGTTGATTTGTTGTGTGACGATAGATGTACTGATACTGTACGCGATAATATAACATCACAAGTCTTAACGCTTGTTAACACTCTTGTTAACGCCTTCCCCACTCGCTTTTCTGCCAATGATCGTCCCAGCTTACTTGATTATTTTATCGTTTCAGATCATTCTTTCGTCCGCTTATTTGATAAAATTTACCTTATGCCTGATCATGATTTGTTATTTTGCACTCTGGGCATTTCCCTGTGTCGCAACTTAGCTGGAACTTCTTTCACTTATCATGATTTTAAATCGATTAATCTCCAGGAGTTACATTATCAGTCCAGTATGGCTCCTTGAGTTGATATTCCCCGAAATTGCGTCACTGTCGACGAAAAAATTGAGCAGCTTACAAAATTTTTAAATAACTAGTTCGTTAAGTAGGGAGTAGTGACTATATGTTTTAACGCACGACATTGGACACAGTCCAGAAGCTGAAGATACGTTCGTGAAGCTCCCGACCATATATATGCGAATTGTACTCCATTTTCGGACGGATATAGGTGGTGTAGATACAACGAAGATCGGTTGGAGTGAAGTATTTCTTACACCGCTTAAGAAAGCCTAAACACTTGGCTGCTTCTTTCGACACGTCAAAAATGATCGTTCCAACGAAGATCGCATTGGATTGACATGTCCAGAACATCAAGAGCTACCGACTCATTAACATTCACACCACCCATATTTAGAGGTGGTATATTGTCACCCGCTAAACGCTTGTGTGTCAACAGGCAGCATTTGGTTTTACGCGTATTAAAATCGACCCGATTCGCTCGACCCCACTCTTGGGTTTTATTGAGGTCAGATTGGAGTGTGTCATTCATAATTCTGCGTTTTTCAATGATTTCCAGAATAGAAGGACGCCTGGAGAATGAATATGAAGGACAAATGCTGCTTTCATTAGCAAACAGGTAGTCGGGGTTTAATGTCAATGACAGGTCATTGATGAAAATAAGAAAACGTGTCGGAGACAGGATTGAACCCTGTGGAATTCCAGCATTAATGGTGTGCTCTTCAGATGCAAAGCCGTCTATCAGAACCCGAAGAGAACGGCCGCTGAGGAAACTCGATATCCATCGAGTGAATGTATTACCGACACCATAAGCAGCCAGTTTAGACGATTGCTTTATGCCACACCCGGTCAAATGCTTTGGAGGTATTCAAAGCAACAACCTTACTCTCACCGAATTGGTGAACACAACTGTTCCACCACTCTGTGAGGAACGCCATCAAATCGCCTGTGGAGCGGTGAGCACGGAAACCGTACTGGCGATCACTGACCAATTGGTTGCTCTCCATATACCTCATCAAGTTAAAATGTATAATGCTCTCCATAACGTTGGAGAGCATTGAATAGAGTGCTATGGGGCGGTAATTGGCAGGATTCGTAGCCTCACCTTTTTTGGGAACGGGCTGCACATTGGTAATCTTCCAGAAAATAGGAAAAACTCTTGAATTGTTGAGTGAATGAAGATCTAGTTATCCTTGAGGAGAGTTGGAATAGACGAACGCGTCTGATCGTGGGGATCACTCTCCCCACGAACGACCAAAAGTTCTTACTACACTTATGGCATACGTCAAAGACGCTGTTCGTAGATAACTTTCTCGTGCTTTAGAGTGGCATTGTACCTATTTCTGGCCTGATTGCGCAGCAGTTTAGTATCAGCAGTTTTATTTAAACGTCAATTCCTAAATGCTTCCTCTTTGGACCTGTCTGCTTGTCTGCAAGTCGCATTAAACCAGGAATGGTCTTTTGGTTTAATAAAAATTCTTTTATTGGGTATGAAAGACCTCATAGCAAATAAAATTATTTTTTCTACCAATGTTGCCGTAGGATTTATGTTTCTATCCCTGAAAAACAATTGCCAATTGAAACTGCTGAAAAAGGAGTTTAGCGCCTCCCAATTTGCCTTCTCATAAAGCCACACTGTCCGCTTCGGAGCGGATTAAAGACTAGAATATGGGAAGGTAGCAGAAATTGTAGTATGGTCCGAATTACCAAGAGGTGCAAGAACATTCACATCATACTTTCTGGGATGTGCAGTTAGAAAAAGGTCCAGAATATTGTGGTTTTGCCCATCAACGCAGGTAAAGTGCGTTGCTTCCTTCACTAATTGAGTCAGATTATTAGACTTAGTAAATAACTCAACATACAAACCCTCAGGTGTTGTGAACATTGAAATCACCAGCAACAACAATTTCACTGTTCGGATACGATTCTAGAATTTTAGAAATCGAATCAGAGAGACTTTCCAGTTTATCAAAAGTTGGCAGCCTCTCTAGAACTGATGCTTGAAGGCCTCAAAGTGCAGCAGCATCAGTGAAGAAAAGAGGTAATTCGATCTCGCACTTCATTTTAAGGCTAACCTATTGTCGAACGGAGGACCTGCACCGGTAAATTGCTGAATTTGAGTCACAATAATTGCTGCTGCATTCATTTCAAAAGCTTTCCTATCGAGTCCCTTGATTAGCTATCGAAGAAGTCCTACCCGCTTTGCATGCGTGTCTCTATGAACAACTACGCGCTGTACAACACCTCAAACAATTTGTTCGCATGCAGTACGGTCTCTATTTGAAGGACATCGGCGTGACTGCTCCGTGAAGTAAATTAATGTAACCGAAATATAAATACGGGCGTCTATTTCCAAACCAGCTCTACTTTCCAACCCAGAATACTTGCCCCTGGTTTCAAATTCTAATTTGAAATGTAGAGAAACACTTATACAGTTGAACCTCGATTATCCGGGTTGCTCGGGACCGTCATTACGGATGTAATGAGCCCGTCATACACGGAAAATCGAAAATCCCGGTTATAAGAGGTTTTATATAAACATTTATAAATTTTGTTAAATTAATTTTTTTTTTACAAGAAAGTTTGAATTTACATCTACAAACATACATATGTATATAGATATCTTATTTTATCAAATACATTTATTTAAAATAGTCTATTAAAATAGACTGTCTATTATTCGTGATTTTCCTCCCAAATCCCGGATAATAGAGAGAGATAAACCTAATAGAGATATAAAATTATCCACTCAGCATCCCGGTTAACAGATGTTCCCGGTTGATGCAGGTCCGGATAATCGAGGTTGAACTGTATTTTGTTTGCTTTGCATTATTTATTTTACACAACAGTAAAACCACACAACAGTATATACATACATACGTTCAGAGAATAAAACATACACACAAGCAGGGTAACGGCGATTCTAAAAATAGAATTGTGCGACCAGATTATTTTCGTTTTCTCGTTCTCTTTGCACTTTCGCTGCCGCTGTTCTAAACATAGACTCAGGAATCCAGTTCGCCTACATATTTTTCCGTCGCGCACATGCTGCATATGATTCTTACTGTGTTCACAACAGCATGTGCATTTAACGAAAAGTTTGTGCAACCTCAGGCAGCCTTCTGCGGTAGCTCGAACTTTTGAGGGTTACGAGATCCCCAAAATGGACCCTGGGGCGACTGACGCTACCCCAGATGGAAACCAAAGCTCGTTACAATAGAAAGAGTAAGATAAAGTAGCATAAAGAGCAGTATTAAGAGAGGTGAAAGAGGAGGAAAGTGTTGGTAAAGAGAGCAAGAATTATAACTGAGAGATGGAAATTCGTAGCATACATTATAATTAATATGAAAGCAGTAAGAGATTTCACATAGAGAAAAGAAAGAAAAAAATAAATTTTGTATTTACTGCTAGTAAGAGAGTCCACGTCATTGACAGCATGCACTCAAATAGGGTTACCATCAGCACATAATTTCACAAAGACCTTGCCACCATAAGTATATGCAGCACACAGCTTCATCTTACGGCGCAAATGTAATGCGAAAGATTTTTCCAAACTTTCATGCACATGAACCTTCTCACATCCTCCAAGCCCAAGATCATTTAAAGTAATAGCACGATGATTCAGCTTACAAAACGCCGATATTGAGTGATGGAGATTAGAACGGTGGTAGGAAGAACACAATCTCATAATGATGGGCCCATTCGTGGAATGATTCTTTCTTATGTGGAAGACGTCACGCAAGGTTTCAACTCTACGGTTGAAGCCCACCACATTACAAATTTTGTTAAACACAGCAGGCAGATTCTCATTTTAGGAGTACGGTATTTCAGTTATAATAAAATCAGTTGAGACTGCATCTTTTTCGAGAACTAGAAACCTCTCTTTAAACATGCTAACTTCTGCTTTGAGTGCTGCAGTCTGAAACAGCAGTCTCAACTATCAAAAGACGATCCAGCAAAGTACCCATCTCTTTTTTTACAGTAGAGAACTCTGCAGAAACCTCATTAACCTCACAGCGTTTCACAAATATTTGAAGTTGTTCAGTAATGCTCTCCCGCAAAGCCGGAAACTTTCGATCAAGGTCACCCAATGAAGAACATTCAACGGGACTCAAAGAGCCAACGCGCGAACCACTCAAGAGCACTGCTTCTGGTTGAACGCTTAACAGCATTGTTTTTGTTCTCATTAATCAAGACATATGGAGAGGGAATTTTTAAATTAAATTATACACCTTTAATTGTATTTAGCCTTAGCTCCAGAGAATCAGCTTACGTAAATCAAAGAACTAAAGCAAGATAAATAATTCTGACAAACAGTACTTTAACATAGTAAATCAATACAATTTGCATAGTAAATCAATACTAAATCCACAATAAATTTTTCTTTCAAAAAAATCAATTCTCTACCGTACAAAAAATTCTTGTCAAATAATATTTTAACCCTTTTTTGGTTCGTGATGGAAGTTTATATAAAACAATTTAAAACAGAAAAATTCATAAAATAAGTTATGGTGTTGATTTTTTGAGCCTGACAATTTTGAAAAAAAAATTAATAAACTTCATGCAATTAAGAGTTAAGCTTAAAAAATATTTGTGTTTCCAAAATACCATTGGGCTAAATAAAATACCAGTGGGGGAATTTTGTGTGAATTCCAATGCTGAACTGCGTCGATATTGGGTTTTCACGACAATTAACTCAGCGGTTTTGGGATCGCCGACTGCTAGTGGATTCGCTGCCATGATGGTGAATTCCAAGCATGAGTTGTATGCTTTCTTCAAATCGGACCAGACCGCCTTCAGTTCCTCCCGATGGGTGTCCAAGCGGGATGCCGAATGTTCACGTTCAGGAATGTCATTGAGTTCCTTCTAGAACTCCTCCAGTGTTTCAGTCACGCTGATAAATTTCGTAAGGGGGTCCATGATAGCAGAATCAATCGTGGAGAAATTTTATTTATATAAAAAATTTATTATTTATTTAAAATTGGGTGGGGGGGGGGGGGTATTAATAGTACCGGTTTAATAAAAAATAATTTAACCAATTTGAGAATAAATTAGTCAAAGTAGTTTAAATTTAAACCACTTCGACTACTTCCTTACGAGTTATTTGGAAACAACTATTCGTGAGGATGTAAGATCGTGGGGAGGGGGTATGCCGAACAAAAAACTCAAAAAAATGTTGCCAAATGAGTGGGCACAGACATAAAAAAAAATAAAAATGAGAAAAACCACTAATTAATAATAATTAGAGGCTCTTTAATTTATTTTATTTCGGGGTAACAATTTTTGGGGGTAATTTTATATAAATATAAATAAAGTAATTTAATTTATACTAGTCAAAATAGTTTAAAATTAACTACTTCAACTACTTCCGCAAAGGCTGCTTTCAACCGGGTCGCCGCTGCTTGTGCGCTGCCCGTATGTTGTCAACGACGCTGGCAGCGGACGCCGCACAAAACACACGCTGAAAGCAAGAAAGCTGCTGCTTTACCTGTACGCGGTGGTGATTTCTCTGCGAATTCCCACGCTGGTGCTAAAGTTTTGTTCACTTGAAAGGGGGCAACGGTAACTGTCGATACCGTTATGACCGTTGCAAATTACTCAAAGAATATTAAATTTTTGATTTTGAGCATATTGAATTGATGTACAACACGGGATGGTTGCATACAATTTAATATAAAAGAACGATATTTTTTTTTGGGGGGATCACAAATGAATGCTGCGCGACGCCGAACCGAAAAAAGGGGCTTACACTTAGTATTATAATTATAATTATTAATATTAATTAATTAATAGGGGGAAGATGGGGGTTTTGCGGGCGTAATATCCGGTTCGAATGGACCAAATGTTTGTGTGACCTTCGAGCGCGTGGGATGGCTCGAAGGGTTGAGACAGGGGGAGATTAAAAATATATTTATTTTGAGTTTTGAGAAAAAAGGGGGATTTGGAAGTTCAAAAGGGACTTACCAAGAGAATGTATTCGCGAGTGGTATTTAAATCTTCCTTCCTGGCGGGTGTTCAGATGAGCGCTGATCGTCTCCGGAGAAGGAGTCTTTGCTCACCGGCAGAAGGCTGCATGAGCTTGCAGAAACTTTTCGTTAAATGCGCATGCTGTTGTGAACACAGTAAGAATCATATGCAGCGTGTGCGCGACGGAAAAATATGTAGACGAACTGGATGTCTGATTCTATTTCTACAACAGCGGCAGCGAAGGTGCAAAGAGAAAGAGAAAACGAAAATAAGCTGGTCGCACAATTCTATTTTTAGAATTGGCGCTGTTGTTGTTTTTTTTAGGTATTCTTATTTGTGTATTCCTAAATGCAAACTTATGTTTATCTTAATGTTCTTTTTCTCTAATTCGAACGCTTATTATTATGTATTAAATCTTATTTTGATTTAAATGCCTATAAATGTTCTATCAATGGGATTACTTATTAATTTTTAGATTAAAATATATATAAAATTTGTAGCAACCAGTCGGCTCGCTACATTGTACCCTAAAAACGGGGTAAAACAAAGAAGAAGTGTATAGACACCAATTCGGTTATATTTTTAATATACCAATCCTTTAATCAGCGGTTGTAATTCAAATGTTTCGCGAAATTTCAAAAGAAAACAAATATTCCAGTTCATTTAAAATATTTTAACATTACTCTGGATCCAATAATATCGGCAGGCGGATCTGGCGTATGGTTGTTGGTGGTGGTCATCACCTTCTTATGTGCTCCCAATTCGATTGGGATATTTGGCCCAGTCACTCTCCACTACCTCTTCAAGGCCCCCATTTCTTCTGCATGCGGAGCTGTGTGTGTGTGTTTTCTTCCTTTGGTCACGCTGGGTGGGTACTAGGATACCCTTAGAGGGGCCTGTAATGTCGACTGTTTCCGGGTGGTGGTTGAGCCCGCCTGGTGTATTCTCGCGGTCTCTCCCCCTTTGGGATTGTTGTTGATGGTTGGCTCGGTGTGCCCTAGCCACGGTGTGTGTCGGGAGTGGAACTGTTCGCTGGACCGTTGAGGATGTCCTCTTCTGTATTCGACGTCTCCTTGGTGTTACTTTAGACGGTGATCGATCTGGCTGCGGTTGGGTGGCCAGATTAGTCCAGACAATTAGTGATCTCTCTAACTTTCTTACCGATTTCACTTATTTTGTTATATATGGAGACTTTAACGTTGATTTGTTGTGTGACGATAGATGTACTGATACTGTACGCGATAATATAACATCACAAGTCTTAACGCTTGTTAACACTCTTGTTAACGCCTTCCCCACTCGCTTTTCTGCCAATGATCGTCCCAGCTTACTTGATTATTTTATCGTTTCAGATCATTCTTTCGTCCGCTTATTTGATCAAATTTACTTTATGCCTGATCATGATTTGTTATTTTGCACTCTGGGCATTTCCCTGTGTCGCAACTTAGCTGGAACTTCTTTCACTTATCATGATTTTAAATCGATTAATCTCCAGGAGTTACATTATCAGTCCAGTATGGCTCCTTGAGTTGATATTCCCCGAAATTGCGTCACTGTCGACGAAAAAATTGAGCAGCTTACAAAATTTGTAAATAACTAGTTCGTTAAGTACGTGCCTGTTAAGTCTTTTTTTTTCTTATTTATGGCAGATGAAACTAAGCTCACGGGATGTCCCCTATCCATACAAAGCATTTGTTGTTTCGGAAGGGACGAGAGGTTAGTGGGAAAGGGGAAAGAGGGAGTAGTGACTATATGTTTTAACGCACGACATTGGACACAGTCCAGAAGCTGAAGATACGTTCGTGAAGCTCCCGACCATATATATGCGAATTGTACTCCATTTTCGGACGGATATAGGTGGTGTAGATACAACGAAGATCGGTTGGAGTGAAGTATTTCTTACACCGCTTAAGAAAGCCTAAACACTTGGCTGCTTCTTTCGACACGTCAAAAATGATCATTCCAACGAAGATCGCATTGGATTAACATGTCCAGAACATCAAGAGCTACCGACTCATTAACATTCACACCACCCATATTTAGAGGTGGTATATTGTCACCCGCTAAACGCTTGTGTGTCAACAGGCAGCATTTGGTTTTACGCGAATTAAAAACGACCCGATTCGCTCGACCCCACTCTTGGGTTTTATTGAGGTCAGATTGGAGTGTGTCATTCATAATTCTGCGTTTTTCAATGATTTCCAGAATAGAAGGACGCCTGGAGAATGAATATGAAGGACAAATGCTGCTTTCATTAGCAAACAGGTAGTCGGGGTTTAATGTCAATGACAGGTCATTGATGAAAATAAGAAAACGTGTCGGAGACAGGATTGAACCCTGTGGAATTCCAGCATTAATGGTGTGCTCTTCAGATGCAAAGCCGTCTATCAGAACCCGAAGAGAACCCGCTGAGGAAACTCGATATCCATCGAGTGAATGTATTACACCATAAGCAGCCAGTTTAGACGATTGCTTTATGCCACACCCGGTCAAATGCTTTGGAGGTATTCAAAGCAACAACCTTACTCTCACCGAATTGGTGAACACAACTGTTCCACCACTCTGTGAGGAACGCCATCAAATCGCCTGTGGAGCGGTGAGCACGGAAACCGTACTGGCGATCACTGACCAATTGGTTGCTCTCCATATACCTCATCAAGTTAAAATGTATAATGCTCTCCATAACGTTGGAGAGCATTGAATAGAGTGCTATGGGGCGGTAATTGGCAGGATTCGTAGCCTCACCTTTTTTGGGAACGGGCTGCACATTGGTAATCTTCCAGAAAATAGGAAAAACTCCTGAATTGTTGAGTGAATGAAGATCTAGTTATCCTTGAGGAGAGTTGGAATAGACGAACGCGTCTGATTTTCACTCTCCCCACGAACGACCAAAAGTTCTTACTACACTTATGGCATACGTCAAAGACGCTGTTCGTAGATAACTTTCTCGTGCTTTAGAGTGGCATTGTACCTATTTCTGTATCAGCAGTTTTATTTAAACGTCAATTCCTAAATGCTTCCTCTTTGGACCTGTCTGCTTGTCTGCAAGTCGCATTAAACCAGGAATGGTCTTTTGGTTTAATAAAAATTCTTTTATTGGGTATGAAAGACCTCATAGCAAATAAAATTATTTTTTCTACCAATGTTGCCGTAGGATTTATGTTTCTATCCCTGAAAAACAATTGCCAATTGAAACTGCTGAAAAAGGAGTTTAGCGCCTCCCAATTTGCCTTCTCATAAAGCCACACTGTCCGCTTCGGAGCGGATTAAAGACTAGAATATGGGAAGGTAGCAGAAATTGTAGTATGGTCCGAATTACCAAGAGGTGCAAGAACATTCACATCATACTTTCTGGGATGTGCAGTTAGAAAAAGGTCCAGAATATTGTGGTTTTGCCCATCAACGCAGGTAAAGTGCGTTGCTTCCTTCACTAATTGAGTCAGATTATTAGACTTAGTAAATAACTCAACATACAAACCCTCAGGTGTTGTGAACATTGAAATCACCAGCAACAACAATTTCACTGTTCGGATACGATTCTAGAATTTTAGAAATCGAATCAGAGAGACTTTCCAGTTTATCAAAAGTTGGCAGCCTCTCTAGAACTGATGCTTGAAGGCCTCAAAGTGCAGCAGCATCAGTGAAGAAAAGAGGTAATTCGATCTCGCACTTCATTTTAAGGCTAACCTATTGTCGAACGGAGGACCTGCACCGGTAAATTGCAGAATTTGAGTCACAATAATTGCTGCTGCATTCATTTCAAAAGCTTTCCTATCGAGTCCCTTGATTAGCTATCGAAGAAGTCCTACCCGCTTTGCATGCGTGTCTCTATGAACAACTACGCGCTGTACAACACCTCAAACAATTTGTTCGCATGCAGTACGGTCTCTATTTGAAGGACATCGGCGTGACTGCTCCGTGAAGTAAATTAATGTAACCGAAATATAAATACGGGCGTCTATTTCCAAACCAGCTCTACTTTCCAACCCAGAATACTTGCCCCTGGTTTCAAATTCTAATTTGAAATGTAGAGAAACACTTATACAGTTGAACCTCGATTATCCGGGTTGCTCGGGACCGTCATTACGGATGTAATGAGCCCGTCATACACGGAAAATCGAAAATCCCGGTTATAAGAGGTTTTATATAAACATTTATAAATTTTGTTAATTTAATTTTTTTTTTACAAGAAAGTTTGAATTTACATCTACAAACATACATATGTATATAGATATCTTATTTTATCAAATACATTTATTTAAAATAGTCTATTAAAATAGTCTGTCTATTATTCGTGAATTTCCTCCCAAATCCCGGATAATAGAGAGAGAGATAAACCTAATAGAGATATAAAATTATCCACTCAGCATCCCGGTTAACAGATGTTCCCGGTTGATGCAGGTCCGGATAATCGAGGTTGAACTGTATTTTGTTTGCTTTGCATTATTTATTTTACACAACAGTAAAACCACACAACAGTATATACATACATACGTTCAGAGAATAAAACATACACACAAGCAGGGTAGCGGCGATTCTAAAAATAGAATTGTGCGACCAGATTATTTTCGTTTTCTCGTTCTCTTTGCACTTTCGCTGCCGCTGTTCTAAACATAGACTCAGGAATCCAGTTCGCCTACATATTTTTCCGTCGCGCACATGCTGCATATGATTCTTACTGTGTTCACAACAGCATGTGCATTTAACGAAAAGTTTGTGCAACCTCAGGCAGCCTTCTGCGGTAGCTCGAACTTTTGAGGGTTACGAGATCCCCAAAATGGACCCTGGGGCGACTGACGCTACCCCAGATGGAAACCAAAGCTCGTTACAATAGAAAGAGTAAGATAAAGTAGCATAAAGAGCAGTATTAAGAGAGGTGAAAGAGGAGGAAAGTGTTGGTAAAGAGAGCAAGAATTATAACTGAGAGATGGAAATTCGTAGCATACATTATAATTAATATGAAAGCAATAAGAGATTTCACATAGAGAAAAGAAAGAAAAAAATAAATTTTGTATTTACTGCTAGTAAGAGAGTCCACGTCATTGACAGCATGCACTCAAATAGGGTTACCATCAGCACATAATTTCACAAAGACCTTGCCACCATAAGTATATGCAGCACACAGCTTCATCTTACGGCGCAAATGTAATGCGAAAGATTTTTCCAAACTTTCATGCACATGAACCTTCTCACATCCTCCAAGCCCAAGATCATTTAAAGTAATAGCACGATGATTCAGCTTACAAAACGCCGATATTGAGTGATGGAGATTAGAACGGTGGTAGGAAGAACACAATCTCATAATGATGGGCCCATTCGTGGAATGATTCTTTCTTATGTGGAAGACGTCACGCAAGGTTTCAACTCTACGGTTGAAGCCCACCACATTACAAATTTTGTTAAACACAGCAGGCAGATTCTCATTTTAGGAGTACGGTATTTCAGTTATAATAAAATCAGTTGAGACTGCATCTTTTTCGAGAACTAGAAACCTCTCTTTAAACATGCTAACTTCTGCTTTGAGTGCTGCAGTCTGAAACAGCAGTCTCAACTATCAAAAGACGATCCAGCAAAGTACCCATCTCTTTTTTTACAGTAGAGAACTCTGCAGAAACCTCATTAACCTCACAGCGTTTCACAAATATTTGAAGTTGTTCAGTAATGCTCTCCCGCAAAGCCGGAAACTTTCGATCAAGGTCACCCAATGAAGAACATTCAACGGGACTCAAAGAGCCAACGCGCGAACCACCCAAGAGCACTGCTTCTGGTTGAACGCTTAACAGCATTGTTTTTGTTCTCATTAATCAAGACATATGGAGAGGGAATTTTTAAATTAAATTATACACCTTTAATTGTATTTAGCCTTAGCTCCAGAGAATCAGCTTACGTAAATCAAAGAACTAAAGCAAGATAAATAATTCTGACAAACAGTACTTTAACATAGTAAATCAATACAATTTGCATAGTAAATCAATACTAAATCCACAATAAATTTTTCTTTCAAAAAAATCAATTCTCTACCGTACAAAAAATTCTTGTCAAATAATATTTTAACCCTTTTTTGGTTCGTGATGGAAGTTTATATAAAACAATTTAAAACAGAAAAATTCATAAAATAAGTTATAGTGTTGATTTTTTGCGCCTGACAATTTTGAAAAAAAAATTAATAAACTTCATGCAATTAAGAGTTAAGCTTAAAAAATATTTGTGTTTCCAAAATACCATTGGGCTAAATAAAATACCAGTGGGGGAATTTTGTGTGAATTCCAATGCTGAACTGCGTCGATATTGGGTTTTCACGACAATTAACTCAGCGGTTTTGGGATCGCTGACTGCTAGTGGATTCGCTGCCATGATGGTGAATTCCAAGCATGAGTTGTATGCTTTCTTCAAATCGGACCAGACCGCCTTCAGTTCCTCCCGATGGGTGTCCAAGCGGGATGCCGAATGTTCACGTTCAGGAATGTCATTGAGTTCCTTCTAGAACTCCTCCAGTGTTTCAGTCACGCTGATAAATTTCGTAAGGGGGTCCATGATAGCAGAATCAATCGTGGAGAAATTTTATTTATATAAAAAATTTATTATTTATTTAAAATTGGGTGGGGGGGGGGGGTATTAATAGTACCGGTTTAATAAAAAATAATTTAACCAATTTAAGAATAAATTAGTCAAAGTAGTTTAAATTTAAACCACTTCGACTACTTCCTTACGAGTTATTTGGAAACAACTATTCGTGAGGATGTAAGATCGTGGGGAGGGGGTATGCCGAACAAAAAACTCAAAAAAATGTTGCCAAATGAGTGGGCACAGACATAAAAAAAAATAAAAATGAGAAAAACCACTAATTAATAATAATTAGAGGCTCTTTAATTTATTTTATTTCGGGGTAACAATTTTTGGGGGTAATTTTATATAAATATAAATAATTTAATTTATACTAGTCAAAATAGTTTAAAATTAACTACTTCAACTACTTCCGCAAAGGCTGCTTTCAACCGGGTCGCCGCTGCTTGTGCGCTGCCCGTATGTTGTCAACGACGCTGGCAGCGGACGCCGCACAAAACACACGCTGAAAGCAAGAAAGCTGCTGCTTTACCTGTACGCGGTGGTGATTTCTCTGCGAATTCCCACGCTGGTGCTAAAGTTTTGTTCACTTGAAAGGGGGCAACGGTAACTGTCGATACCGTTATGACCGTTGCAAATTACTCAAAGAATATTAAATTTTTGATTTTGAGCATATTGAATTGATGTACAACACGGGATGGTTGATTTAACTTTTCGTTAAATGCGCATGCTGTTGTGAACACAGTAAGAATCATATGCAGCGTGTGCGCGACGGAAAAATATGTAGACGAACTGGATGTCTGATTCTATTTCTACAACAGCGGCAGCGAAGGTGCAAAGAGAAAGAGAAAACGAAAATAAGCTGGTCGCACAATTCTATTTTTAGAATTGGCGCTGTTGTTGTTTTTTTTAGGTATTCTTATTTGTGTATTCCTAAATGCAAACTTATGTTTATCTTAATGTTCTTTTTCTCTAATTCGAACGCTTATTATTATGTATTAAATCTTATTTTGATTTAAATGCCTATAAATGTTCTATCAATGGGATTACTTATTAATTTTTAGATTAAAATATATATAAAATTTGTAGCAACCAGTCGGCTCGCTACATTGTACCCTAAAAACGGGGTAAAACAAAGAAGAAGTGTATAGACACCAATTCGGTTATATTTTTAATATACCAATCCTTTAATCAGCGGTTGTAATTCAAATGTTTCGCGAAATTTCAAAAGAAAACAAATATTCCAGTTCATTTAAAATATTTTAACATTACTCTGGATCCAATAATATCGGCAGGCGGATCTGGCGTATGGTTGTTGGTGGTGGTCATCACCTTCTTATGTGCTCCCAATTCGATTGGGATATTTGGCCCAGTCACTCTCCACTACCTCTTCAAGGCCCCCATTTCTTCTGCATGCGGAGCTGTGTGTGTGTGTTTTCTTCCTTTGGTCACGCTGGGTGGGTACTAGGATACCCTTAGAGGGGCCTGTAATGTCGACTGTTTCCGGGTGGTGGTTGAGCCCGCCTGGTGTATTCTCGCGGTCTCTCCCCCTTTGGGATTGTTGTTGATGGTTGGCTCGGTGTGCCCTAGCCACGGTGTGTGTCGGGAGTGGAACTGTTCGCTGGACCGTTGAGGATGTCCTCTTCTGTATTCGACGTCTCCTTGGTGTTACTTTAGACGGTGATCGATCTGGCTGCGGTTGGGTGGCCAGATTAGTCCAGACAATTAGTGATCTCTCTTTCTTACCGATTTCACTTATTTTGTTATATATGGAGACTTTAACGTTGATTTGTTGTGTGACGATAGATGTACTGATACTGTACGCGATAATATAACATCACAAGTCTTAACGCTTGTTAACACTCTTGTTAACGCCTTCCCCACTCGCTTTTCTGCCAATGATCGTCCCAGCTTACTTGATTATTTTATCGTTTCAGATCATTCTTTCGTCCGCTTATTTGATCAAATTTACTTTATGCCTGATCATGATTTGTTATTTTGCACTCTGGGCATTTCCCTGTGTCGCAACTTAGCTGGAACTTCTTTCACTTATCATGATTTTAAATCGATTAATCTCCAGGAGTTACATTATCAGTCCAGTATGGCTCCTTGAGTTGATATTCCCCGAAATTGCGTCACTGTCGACGAAAAAATTGAGCAGCTTACAAAATTTGTAAATAACTAGTTCGTTAAGTACGTGCCTGTTAAGTCTTTTTTTTTCTTATTTATGGCAGATGAAACTAAGCTCACGGGATGTCCCCTATCCATACAAAGCATTTGTTGTTTCGGAAGGGACGAGAGGTTAGTGGGAAAGGGGAAAGAGGGAGTAGTGACTATATGTTTTAACGCACGACATTGGACACAGTCCAGAAGCTGAAGATACGTTCGTGAAGCTCCCGACCATATATATGCGAATTGTACTCCATTTTCGGACGGATATAGGTGGTGTAGATACAACGAAGATCGGTTGGAGTGAAGTATTTCTTACACCGCTTAAGAAAGCCTAAACACTTGGCTGCTTCTTTCGACACGTCAAAAATGATCGTTCCAACGAAGATCGCATTGGATTGACATGTCCAGAACATCAAGAGCTACCGACTCATTAACATTCACACCACCCATATTTAGAGGTGGTATATTGTCACCCGCTAAACGCTTGTGTGTCAACAGGCAGCATTTGGTTTTACGCGAATTAAAAACGACCCGATTCGCTCGACCCCACTCTTGGGTTTTATTGAGGTCAGATTGGAGTGTGTCATTCATAATTCTGCGTTTTTCAATGATTTCCAGAATAGAAGGACGCCTGGAGAATGAATATGAAGGACAAATGCTGCTTTCATTAGCAAACAGGTAGTCGGGGTTTAATGTCAATGACAGGTCATTGATGAAAATAAGAAAACGTGTCGGAGACAGGATTGAACCCTGTGGAATTCCAGCATTAATGGTGTGCTCTTCAGATGCAAAGCCGTCTATCAGAACCCGAAGAGAACCCGCTGAGGAAACTCGATATCCATCGAGTGAATGTATTACACCATAAGCAGCCAGTGGCGATCACTGACCAATTGGTTGCTCTCCATATACCTCATCAAGTTAAAATGTATAATGCTCTCCATAACGTTGGAGAGCATTGAATAGAGTGCTATGGGGCGGTAATTGGCAGGATTCGTAGCCTCACCTTTTTTGGGAACGGGCTGCACATTGGTAATCTTCCAGAAAATAGGAAAAACTCCTGAATTGTTGAGTGAATGAAGATCTAGTTATCCTTGAGGAGAGTTGGAATAGACGAACGCGTCTGATTTTCACTCTCCCCACGAACGACCAAAAGTTCTTACTACACTTATGGCATACGTCAAAGACGCTGTTCGTAGATAACTTTCTCGTGCTTTAGAGTGGCATTGTACCTATTTCTGTATCAGCAGTTTTATTTAAACGTCAATTCCTAAATGCTTCCTCTTTGGACCTGTCTGCTTGTCTGCAAGTCGCATTAAACCAGGAATGGTCTTTTGGTTTAATAAAAATTCTTTTATTGGGTATGAAAGACCTCATAGCAAATAAAATTATTTTTTCTACCAATGTTGCCGTAGGATTTATGTTTCTATCCCTGAAAAACAATTGCCAATTGAAACTGCTGAAAAAGGAGTTTAGCGCCTCCCAATTTGCCTTCTCATAAAGCCACACTGTCCGCTTCGGAGCGGATTAAAGACTAGAATATGGGAAGGTAGCAGAAATTGTAGTATGGTCCGAATTACCAAGAGGTGCAGGAACATTCACATCATACTTTCTGGGATGTGCAGTTAGAAAAAGGTCCAGAATATTGTGGTTTTGCCCATCAACGCAGGTAAAGTGCGTTGCTTCCTTCACTAATTGAGTCAGATTATTAGACTTAGTAAATAACTCAACATACAAACCCTCAGGTGTTGTGAACATTGAAATCACCAGCAACAACAATTTCACTGTTCGGATACGATTCTAGAATTTTAGAAATCGAATCAGAGAGACTTTCCAGTTTATCAAAAGTTGGCAGCCTCTCTAGAACTGATGCTTGAAGGCCTCAAAGTGCAGCAGCATCAGTGAAGAAAAGAGGTAATTCGATCTCGCACTTCATTTTAAGGCTAACCTATTGTCGAACGGAGGACCTGCACCGGTAAATTGCAGAATTTGAGTCACAATAATTGCTGCTGCATTCATTTCAAAAGCTTTCCTATCGAGTCCCTTGATTAGCTATCGAAGAAGTCCTACCCGCTTTGCATGCGTGTCTCTATGAACAACTACGCGCTGTACAACACCTCAAACAATTTGTTCGCATGCAGTACGGTCTCTATTTGAAGGACATCGGCGTGACTGCTCCGTGAAGTAAATTAATGTAACCGAAATATAAATACGGGCGTCTATTTCCAAACCAGCTCTACTTTCCAACCCAGAATACTTGCCCCTGGTTTCAAATTCTAATTTGAAATGTAGAGAAACACTTATACAGTTGAACCTCGATTATCCGGGTTGCTCGGGACCGTCATTACGGATGTAATGAGCCCGTCATACACGGAAAATCGAAAATCCCGGTTATAAGAGGTTTTATATAAACATTTATAAATTTTGTTAAATTAATTTTTTTTTTACAAGAAAGTTTGAATTTACATCTACAAACATACATATGTATATAGATATCTTATTTTATCAAATACATTTATTTAAAATAGTCTATTAAAATAGTCTGTCTATTATTCGTGAATTTCCTCCCAAATCCCGGATAATAGAGAGAGAGATAAACCTAATAGAGATATAAAATTATCCACTCAGCATCCCGGTTAACAGATGTTCCCGGTTGATGCAGGTCCGGATAATCGAGGTTGAACTGTATTTTGTTTGCTTTGCATTATTTATTTTACACAACAGTAAAACCACACAACAGTATATACATACATACGTTCAGAGAATAAAACATACACACAAGCAGGGTAGCGGCGATTCTAAAAATAGAATTGTGCGACCAGATTATTTTCGTTTTCTCGTTCTCTTTGCACTTTCGCTGCCGCTGTTCTAAACATAGACTCAGGAATCCAGTTCGCCTACATATTTTCCCGTCGCGCACATGCTGCATATGATTCTTACTGTGATTCACAACAGCATGTGCATTTAACGAAAAGTTTGTGCAACCTCAGGCAGCCTTCTGCGGTAGCTCGAACTTTTGAGGGTTACGAGATCCCCAAAATGGACCCTGGGGCGACTGACGCTACCCCAGATGGAAACCAAAACTCGTTACAATAGAAAGAGTAAGATAAAGTAGCATAAAGAGCAGTATTAAGAGAGGTGAAAGAGGAGGAAAGTGTTGGTAAAGAGAGCAAGAATTATAACTGAGAGATGGAAATTCGTAGCATACATTATAATTAATATGAAAGCAATAAGAGATTTCACATAGAGAAAAGAAAGAAAAAAATAAATTTTGTATTTACTGCTAGTAAGAGAGTCCACGTCATTGACAGCATGCACTCAAATAGGGTTACCATCAGCACATAATTTCACAAAGACCTTGCCACCATAAGTATATGCAGCACACAGCTTCATCTTACGGCGCAAATGTAATGCGAAAGATTTTTCCAAACTTTCATGCACATGAACCTTCTCACATCCTCCAAGCCCAAGATCATTTAAAGTAATAGCACGATGATTCAGCTTACAAAACGCCGATATTGAGTGATGGAGATTAGAACGGTGGTAGGAAGAACACAATCTCATAATGATGGGCCCATTCGTGGAATGATTCTTTCTTATGTGGAAGACGTCACGCAAGGTTTCAACTCTACGGTTGAAGCCCACCACATTACAAATTTTGTTAAACACAGCAGGCAGATTCTCATTTTGGGAGTACGGTATTTCAGTTATAATAAAATCAGTTGAGACTGCATCTTTTTCGAGAACTAGAAACCTCTCTTTAAACATGCTAACTTCTGCTTTGAGTGCTGCAGTCTGAAACAGCAGTCTCAACTATCAAAAGACGATCCAGCAAAGTACCCATCTCTTTTTTTACAGTAGAGAACTCTGCAGAAACCTCATTAACCTCACAGCGTTTCACAAATATTTGAAGTTGTTCAGTAATGCTCTCCCGCAAAGCCGGAAACTTTCGATCAAGGTCACCCAATGAAGAACATTCAACGGGACTCAAAGAGCCAACGCGCGAACCACTCAAGAGCACTGCTTCTGGTTGAACGCTTAACAGCATTGTTTTTGTTCTCATTAATCAAGACATATGGAGAGGGAATTTTTAAATTAAATTATACACCTTTAATTGTATTTAGCCTTAGCTCCAGAGAATCAGCTTACGTAAATCAAAGAACTAAAGCAAGATAAATAATTCTGACAAACAGTACTTTAACGTAGTAAATCAATACAATTTGCATAGTAAATCAATACTAAATCCACAATAAATTTTTCTTTCAAAAAAATCAATTCTCTACCGTACAAAAAATTCTTGTCAAATAATATTTTAACCCTTTTTTGGTTCGTGATGGAAGTTTAAATAAAACAATTTAAAACAGAAAAATTCATAAAATAAGTTATGGTGTTGATTTTTTGCGCCTGACAATTTTGAAAAAAAATTAATAAACTTCATGCAATTAAGAGTTAAGCTTAAAAAATATTTGTGTTTCCAAAATACCATTGGGCTAAATAAAATACCAGTGGGGGAATTTTGTGTGAATTCCAATGCTGAACTGCGTCGATATTGGGTTTTCACGACAATTAACTCAGCGGTTTTGGGATCGCCGACTGCTAGTGGATTCGCTGCCATGATGGTGAATTCCAAGCATGAGTTGTATGCTTTCTTCAAATCGGACCAGACCGCCTTCAGTTCCTCCCGATGGGTGTCCAAGCGGGATGCCGAATGTTCACGTTCAGGAATGTCATTGAGTTCCTTCTAGAACTCCTCCAGTGTTTCAGTCATGCTGATAAATTTCGTAAGGGGGTCCATGATAGCAGAATCAATCGTGGAGAAATTTTATTTATATAAAAAATTTATTATTTATTTAAAATTGGGTGGGGGGGGGGTATTAATAGTACCGGTTTAATAAAAAATAATTTAACCAATTGGAGAATAAATTAGTCAAAGTAGTTTAAATTTAAACCACTTCGACTACTTCCTTACGAGTTATTTGGAAACAACTATTCGTGAGGATGTAAGATCGTGGGGAGGGGGTATGCCGAACAAAAAACTCAAAAAAATGTTGCCAAATGAGTGGGCACAGACATAAAAAAAATAAAAATGAGAAAAACCACTAATTAATAATAATTAGAGGCTCTTTAATTTATTTTATTTCGGGGTAACAATTTTTGGGGGTAATTTTATATAAATATAAATAAAGTAATTTAATTTATACTAGTCAAAATAGTTTAAAATTAACTACTTCAACTACTTCCGCAAAGGCTGCTTTCAACCGGGTCGCCGCTGCTTGTGCGCTGCCCGTATGTTGTCAACGACGCTGGCAGCGGACGCCGCACAAAACACACGCTGAAAGCAAGAAAGCTGCTGCTTTACCTGTACGCGGTGGTGGTTTTCTCTGCGAATTCCCACGCTGGTGCTAAAGTTTTGTTCACTTGAAAGGGGGCAACGGTAACTGTCGATACCGTTATGACCGTTGCAAATTACTCAAAGAATATTAAATTTTTGATTTTGAGAATATTGAATTGATGTACAACACGGGATGGTTGCATACAATTTAATATAAAAGAACGATATTTTTTTTTGGGGGGGATCACAAATGAATGCTGCGCGACGCCGAACCGAAAAAAGGGGCTTACACTTAGTATTATAATTATAATTATTAATATTAATTAATTAATAGGGGGAAGATGGGGGTTTTGCGGGCGTAATATCCGGTTCGAATGGACCAAATGTTTGTGTGACCTTCGAGCGCGTGGGATGGCTCGAAGGGTTGAGACAGGGGGAGATTAAAAATATATTTATTTTGAGTTTTGAGAAAAAAGGGGGATTTGGAAGTTCAAAAGGGACTTACCAAGAGAATGTATTCGCGAGTGGTATTTAAATCTTCCTTCCTGGCGGGTGTTCAGATGAGCGCTGATCGTCTCCGGAGAAGGAGTCTTTGCTCACCGGCAGAAGGCTGCATGAGCTTGCAGAAACTTTTCGTTAAATGCGCATGCTGTTGTGAACACAGTAAGAATCATATGCAGCGTGTGCGCGACGGAAAAATATGTAGACGAACTGGATGTCTGATTCTATTTCTACAACAGCGGCAGCGAAGGTGCAAAGAGAAAGAGAAAACGAAAATAAGCTGGTCGCACAATTCTATTTTTAGAATTGGCGCTGTTGTTGTTTTTTTTAGGTATTCTTATTTGTGTATTCCTAAATGCAAACTTATGTTTATCTTAATGTTCTTTTTCTCTAATTCGAACGCTTATTATTATGTATTAAATCTTATTTTGATTTAAATGCCTATAAATGTTCTATCAATGGGATTACTTATTAATTTTTAGATTAAAATATATATAAAATTTGTAGCAACCAGTCGGCTCGCTACATTGTACCCTAAAAACGGGGTAAAACAAAGAAGAAGTGTATAGACACCAATTCGGTTATATTTTTAATATACCAATCCTTCAATCAGCGGTTGTAATTCAAATGTTTCGCGAAATTTCAAAAGAAAACAAATATTCCAGTTTATTTAAAATATTTTAGCATTACTCTGGATCCAATAATATCGGCAGGCGGATCTGGCGTATGGTTGTTGGTGGTGGTCATCACCTTCTTATGTGCTCCCAATTCGATTGGGATATTTGGCCCAGTCACTCTCCACTACCTCTTCAAGGCCCCCATTTCTTCTGCATGCGGAGCTGTGTGTGTGTGTGTTTTCTTCCTTTGGTCACGCTGGGTGGGTACTAGGATACCCTTAGAGGGGCCTGTAATGTCGACTGTTTCCGGGTGGTGGTTGAGCCCGCCTGGTGTATTCTCGCGGTCTCTCCCCCTTTGGGATTGTTGTTGATGGTTGGCTCGGTGTGCCCTAGCCACGGTGTGTGTCGGGAGTGGAACTGTTCGCTGGACCGTTGAGGATGTCCTCTTCTGTATTCGACGTCTCCTTGGTGTTACTTTAGACGGTGATCGATCTGGCGGCGGTTGGGTGGCCAGATTAGTCCAAACAATTAGTGATCTCTCTAACTTTCTTACCGATTTCACTTATTTTGTTATATATGGAGACTTTAACGTTGATTTGTTGTGTGACGATAGATGTACTGATACTGTACGCGATAATATAACATCACAAGTCTTAACGCTTGTTAACACTCTTGTTAACGCCTTCCCCACTCGCTTTTCTGCCAATGATCGTCCCAGCTTACTTGATTATTTTATCGTTTCAGATCATTCTTTCGTCCGCTTATTTGATCAAATTTACCTTATGCCTGATCATGATTTGTTATTTTGCACTCTGGGCATTTCCCTGTGTCGCAACTTAGCTGGAACTTCTTTCACTTATCATGATTTTAAATCGATTAATCTCCAGGAGTTACATTATCAGTCCAGTATGGCTCCTTGAGTTGATATTCCCCGAAATTGCGTCACTGTCGACGAAAAAATTGAGCAGCTTACAAAATTTGTAAATAACTAGTTCGTTAAGTACGTGCCTGTTAAGTCTTTTTTTTTCTTATTTATGGCAGATGAAACTAAGCTCAGGGGATGTCCCCTATCCATACAAAGCATTTGTTGTTTCGGAAGGGACGAGAGGTTAGTGGGAAAGGGGAAAGAGGGAGTAGTGACTATATGTTTTAACGCACGACATTGGACACAGTCCAGAAGCTGAAGATACGTTCGTGAAGCTCCCGACCATATATATGCGAATTGTACTCCATTTTCGGACGGATATAGGTGGTGTAGATACAACGAAGATCGGTTGGAGTGAAGTATTTCTTACACCGCTTAAGAAAGCCTAAACACTTGGCTGCTTCTTTCGACACGTCAAAAATGATCGTTTTCAATCGATCAACGAAGATCACATTGGATCACATTGGATTGGATTGACATGTCCAGAACATCAAGAGCTACCGACTCATTAACATTCACACCACCCATATTTAGAGGTGGTATATTGTCACCCGCTAAACGCTTGTGTGTCAACAGGCAGCATTTGGTTTTACGCGTATTAAAATCGACCCGATTCGCTCGACCCCACTCTTGGGTTTTATTGAGGTCAGATTGGAGTGTGTCATTCATAATTCTGCGTTTTTCAATGATTTCCAGAATAGAAGGACGCCTGGAGAATGAATATGAAGGACAAATGCTGCTTTCATTAGCAAACAGGTAGTCGGGGTTTAATGTCAATGACAGGTCATTGATGAAAATAAGAAAACGTGTCGGAGACAGGATTGAACCCTGTGGAATTCCAGCATTAATGGTGTGCTCTTCAGATGCAAAGCCGTCTATCAGAACCCGAAGAGAACCCGCTGAGGAAACTCGATATCCATCGAGTGAATGTATTACACCATAAGCAGCCAGTTTAGACGATTGCTTTATGCCACACCCGGTCAAATGCTTTGGAGGTATTCAAAGCAACAACCTTACTCTCACCGAATTGGTGAACACAACTGTTCCACCACTCTGTGAGGAACGCCATCAAATCGCCTGTGGAGCGGTGAGCACGGAAACCGTACTGGCGATCACTGACCAATTGGTTGCTCTCCATATACCTCATCAAGTTAAAATGTATAATGCTCTCCATAACGTTGGAGAGCATTGAATAGAGTGCTATGGGGCGGTAATTGGCAGGATTCGTAGCCTCACCTTTTTTGGGAACGGGCTGCACATTGGTAATCTTCCAGAAAATAGGAAAAACTCCTGAATTGTTGAGTGAATGAAGATCTAGTTATCCTTGAGGAGAGTTGGAATAGACGAACGCGTCTGATTTTCACTCTCCCCACGAACGACCAAAAGTTCTTACTACACTTATGGCATACGTCAAAGACGCTGTTCGTAGATAACTTTCTCGTGCTTTAGAGTGGCATTGTACCTATTTCTGTATCAGCAGTTTTATTTAAACGTCAATTCCTAAATGCTTCCTCTTTGGACCTGTCTGCTTGTCTGCAAGTCGCATTAAACCAGGAATGGTCTTTTGGTTTAATAAAAATTCTTTTATTGGGTATGAAAGACCTCATAGAAAATAAAATTATTTTTTCTACCAATGTTGCCGTAGGATTTATGTTTCTATCCCTGAAAAACAATTGCCAATTGAAACTGCTGAAAAAGGAGTTTAGCGCCTCCCAATTTGCCTTCTCATAAAGCCACACTGTCCGCTTCGGAGCGGATTAAAGACTAGAATATGGGAAGGTAGCAGAAATTGTAGTATGGTCCGAATTACCAAGAGGTGCAAGAACATTCACATCATACTTTCTGGGATGTGCAGTTAGAAAAAGGTCCAGAATATTGTGGTTTTGCCCATCAACGCAGGTAAAGTGCGTTGCTTCCTTCACTAATTGAGTCAGATTATTAGACTTAGTAAATAACTCAACATACAAACCCTCAGGTGTTGTGAACATTGAAATCACCAGCAACAACAATTTCACTGTTCGGATACGATTCTAGAATTTTAGAAATCGAATCAGAGAGACTTTCCAGTTTATCAAAAGTTGGCAGCCTCTCTAGAACTGATGCTTGAAGGCCTCAAAGTGCAGCAGCATCAGTGAAGAAAAGAGGTAATTCGATCTCGCACTTCATTTTAAGGCTAACCTATTGTCGAACGGAGGACCTGCACCGGTAAATTGCAGAATTTGAGTCACAATAATTGCTGCTGCATTCATTTCAAAAGCTTTCCTATCGAGTCCCTTGATTAGCTATCGAAGAAGTCCTACCCGCTTTGCATGCGTGTCTCTATGAACAACTACGCGCTGTACAACACCTCAAACAATTTGTTCGCATGCAGTACGGTCTCTATTTGAAGGACATCGGCGTGACTGCTCCGTGAAGTAAATTAATGTAACCGAAATATAAATACGGGCGTCTATTTCCAAACCAGCTCTACTTTCCAACCCAGAATACTTGCCCCTGGTTTCAAATTCTAATTTGAAATGTAGAGAAACACTTATACAGTTGAACCTCGATTATCCGGGTTGCTCGGGACCGTCATTACGGATGTAATGAGCCCGTCATACACGGAAAATCGAAAATCCCGGTTATAAGAGGTTTTATATAAACATTTATAAATTTTGTTAAATTAATTTTTTTTTTACAAGAAAGTTTGAATTTACATCTACAAACATACATATGTATATAGATATCTTATTTTATCAAATACATTTATTTAAAATAGTCTATTAAAATAGTCTGTCTATTATTCGTGAATTTCCTCCCAAATCCCGGATAATAGAGAGAGAGATAAACCTAATAGAGATATAAAATTATCCACTCAGCATCCCGGTTAACAGATGTTCCCGGTTGATGCAGGTCCGGATAATCGAGGTTGAACTGTATTTTGTTTGCTTTGCATTATTTATTTTACACAACAGTAAAACCACACAACAGTATATACATACATACGTTCAGAGAATAAAACATACACACAAGCAGGGTAGCGGCGATTCTAAAAATAGAATTGTGCGACCAGATTATTTTCGTTTTCTCGTTCTCTTTGCACTTTCGCTGCCGCTGTTCTAAACATAGACTCAGGAATCCAGTTCGCCTACATATTTTCCCGTCGCGCACATGCTGCATATGATTCTTACTGTGATTCACAACAGCATGTGCATTTAACGAAAAGTTTGTGCAACCTCAGGCAGCCTTCTGCGGTAGCTCGAACTTTTGAGGGTTACGAGATCCCCAAAATAGACCCTGGGGCGACTGACGCTACCCCAGATGGAAACCAAAGCTCGTTACAATAGAAAGAGTAAGATAAAGTAGCATAAAGAGCAGTATTAAGAGAGGTGAAAGAGGAGGAAAGTGTTGGTAAAGAGAGCAAGAATTATAACTGAGAGATGGAAATTCGTAGCATACATTATAATTAATATGAAAGCAATAAGAGATTTCACATAGAGAAAAGAAAGAAAAAAATAAATTTTGTATTTACTGCTAGTAAGAGAGTCCACGTCATTGACAGCATGCACTCAAATAGGGTTACCATCAGCACATAATTTCACAAAGACCTTGCCACCATAAGTATATGCAGCACACAGCTTCATCTTACGGCGCAAATGTAATGCGAAAGATTTTTCCAAACTTTCATGCACATGAACCTTCTCACATCCTCCAAGCCCAAGATCATTTAAAGTAATAGCACGATGATTCAGCTTACAAAACGCCGATATTGAGTGATGGAGATTAGAACGGTGGTAGGAAGAACACAATCTCATAATGATGGGCCCATTCGTGGAATGATTCTTTCTTATGTGGAAGACGTCACGCAAGGTTTCAACTCTACGGTTGAAGCCCACCACATTACAAATTTTGTTAAACACAGCAGGCAGATTCTCATTTTAGGAGTACGGTATTTCAGTTATAATAAAATCAGTTGAGACTGCATCTTTTTCGAGAACTAGAAACCTCTCTTTAAACATGCTAACTTCTGCTTTGAGTGCTGCAGTCTGAAACAGCAGTCTCAACTATCAAAAGACGATCCAGCAAAGTACCCATCTCTTTTTTTACAGTAGAGAACTCTGCAGAAACCTCATTAACCTCACAGCGTTTCACAAATATTTGAAGTTGTTCAGTAATGCTCTCCCGCAAAGCCGGAAACTTTCGATCAAGGTCACCCAATGAAGAACATTCAACGGGACTCAAAGAGCCAACGCGCGAACCACTCAAGAGCACTGCTTCTGGTTGAACGCTTAACAGCATTGTTTTTGTTCTCATTAATCAAGACATATGGAGAGGGAATTTTTAAATTAAATTATACACCTTTAATTGTATTTAGCCTTAGCTCCAGAGAATCAGCTTACGTAAATCAAAGAACTAAAGCAAGATAAATAATTCTGACAAACAGTACTTTAACGTAGTAAATCAATACAATTTGCATAGTAAATCAATACTAAATCCACAATAAATTTTTCTTTCAAAAAAATCAATTCTCTACAGTACAAAAAATTCTTGTCAAATAATATTTTAACCCTTTTTTGGTTCGTGATGGAAGTTTATATAAAACAATTTAAAACAGAAAAATTCATAAAATAAGTTATGGTGTTGATTTTTTGCGCCTGACAATTTTGAAAAAAAATTAATAAACTTCATGCAATTAAGAGTTAAGCTTAAAAAATATTTGTGTTTCCAAAATACCATTGGGCTAAATAAAATACCAGTGGGGGAATTTTGTGTGAATTCCAATGCTGAACTGCGTCGATATTGGGTTTTCACGACAATTAACTCAGCGGTTTTGGGATCGCCGACTGCTAGTGGATTCGCTGCCATGATGGTGAATTCCAAGCATGAGTTGTATGCTTTCTTCAAATCGGACCAGACCGCCTTCAGTTCCTCCCGATGGGTGTCCAAGCGGGATGCCGAATGTTCACGTTCAGGAATGTCATTGAGTTCCTTCTAGAACTCCTCCAGTGTTTCAGTCACGCTGATAAATTTCGTAAGGGGGTCCATGATAGCAGAATCAATCGTGGAGAAATTTTATTTATATAAAAAATTTATTATTTATTTAGTATTGGGGGGGGGGGGGGTATTAATAGTACCGGTTTAATAAAAAATAATTTAACCAATTGGAGAATAAATTAGTCAAAGTAGTTTAAATTTAAACCACTTCGACTACTTCCTTACGAGTTATTTGGAAACAACTATTCGTGAGGATGTAAGATCGTGGGGAGGGGGTATGCCGAACAAAAAACTCAAAAAAATCTTGCCAAATGAGTGGGCACAGACATAAAAAAAAATAAAAATGAGAAAAACCACTAATTAATAATAATTAGAGGCTCTTTAATTTATTTTATTTCGGGGTAACAATTTTTGGGGGTAATTTTATATAAATATAAATAAAGTAATTTAATTTATACTAGTCAAAATAGTTTAAAATTAACTACTTCAACTACTTCCGCAAAGGCTGCTTTCAACCGGGTCGCCGCTGCTTGTGCGCTGCCCGTATGTTGTCAACGACGCTGGCAGCGGACGCCGCACAAAACACACGCTGAAAGCAAGAAAGCTGCTGCTTTACCTGTACGCGGTGGTGGTTTTCTCTGCGAATTCCCACGCTGGTGCTAAAGTTTTGTTCACTTGAAAGGGGGCAACGGTAACTGTCGATACCGTTATGACCGTTGCAAATTACTCAAAGAATATTAAATTTTTGATTTTGAGAATATTGAATTGATGTACAACACGGGATGGTTGCATACAATTTAATATAAAAGAACGATATTTTTTTTGGGGGGGGATCACAAATGAATGCTGCGCGACGCCGAACCGAAAAAAGGGGCTTACACTTAGTATTATAATTATAATTATTAATATTAATTAATTAATAGGGGGAAGATGGGGGTTTTGCGGGCGTAATATCCGGTTCGAATGGACCAAATGTTTGTGTGACCTTCGAGCGCGTGGGATGGCTCGAAGGGTTGAGACAGGGGGAGATTAAAAATATATTTATTTTGAGTTTTGAGAAAAAAGGGGGATTTGGAAGTTCAAAAGGGACTTACCAAGAGAATGTATTCGCGAGTGGTATTTAAATCTTCCTTCCTGGCGGGTGTTCAGATGAGCGCTGATCGTCTCCGGAGAAGGAGTCTTTGCTCACCGGCAGAAGGCTGCATGAGCTTGCAGAAACTTTTCGTTAAATGCGCATGCTGTTGTGAACACAGTAAGAATCATATGCAGCGTGTGCGCGACGGAAAAATATGTAGACGAACTGGATGTCTGATTCTATTTCTACAACAGCGGCAGCGAAGGTGCAAAGAGAAAGAGAAAACGAAAATAATCTGGTCGCACAATTCTATTTTTAGAATTGGCGCTGTTGTTGTTTTTTTTAGGTATTCTTATTTGTATATTCCTAAACGCAAACTTATGTTTATCTTAATGTTCTTTTTCTCTAATTCGAACGCTTATTATTATGTATTAAATCTTATTTTGATTTAAATGCCTATAAATGTTCTATCAATGGGATTACTTATTAATTTTTAGATTAAAATATATATAAAATTTGTAGCAACCAGTCGGCTCGCTACATTGTACCCTAAAAACGGGGTAAAACAAAGAAGAAGTGTATAGACACCAATTCGGTTATATTTTTAATATACCAATCCTTTAATCAGCGGTTGTAATTCAAATGTTTCGCGAAATTTCAAAAGAAAACAAATATTCCAGTTCATTTAAAATATTTTAACATTACTCTGGATCCAATAATATCGGCAGGCGGATCTGGCGTATGGTTGTTGGTGGTGGTCATCACCTTCTTATGTGCTCCCAATTCGATTGGGATATTTGGCCCAGTCACTCTCCACTACCTCTTCAAGGCCCCCATTTCTTCTGCATGCGGAGCTGTGTGTGTGTGTTTTCTTCCTTTGGTCACGCTGGGTGGGTACTAGGATACCCTTAGAGGGGCCTGTAATGTCGACTGTTTCCGGGTGGTGGTTGAGCCCGCCTGGTGTATTCTCGCGGTCTCTCCCCCTTTGGGATTGTTGTTGATGGTTGGCTCGGTGTGCCCTAGCCACGGTGTGTGTCGGGAGTGGAACTGTTCGCTGGACCGTTGAGGATGTCCTCTTCTGTATTCGACGTCTCCTTGGTGTTACTTTAGACGGTGATCGATCTGGCTGCGGTTGGGTGGCCAGATTAGTCCAGACAATTAGTGATCTCTCTAACTTTCTTACCGATTTCACTTATTTTGTTATATATGGAGACTTTAACGTTGATTTGTTGTGTGACGATAGATGTACTGATACTGTACGCGATAATATAACATCACAAGTCTTAACGCTTGTTAACACTCTTGTTAACGCCTTCCCCACTCGCTTTTCTGCCAATGATCGTCCCAGCTTACTTGATTATTTTATCGTTTCAGATCATTCTTTCGTCCGCTTATTTGATCAAATTTACCTTATGCCTGATTATGATTTGTTATTTTGCACTCTGGGCATTTCCCTGTGTCGCAACTTAGCTGGAACTTCTTTCACTTATCATGATTTTAAATCGATTAATCTCCAGGAGTTACATTATCAGTCCAGTATGGCTCCTTGAGTTGATATTCCCCGAAATTGCGTCACTGTCGACGAAAAAATTGAGCAGCTTACAAAATTTGTAAATAACTAGTTCGTTAAGTACGTGCCTGTTAAGTCTTTTTTTTTCTTATTTATGGCAGATGAAACTAAGCTCAGGGGATGTCCCCTATCCATACAAAGCATTTGTTGTTTCGGAAGGGACGAGAGGTTAGTGGGAAAGGGGAAAGAGGGAGTAGTGACTATATGTTTTAACGCACGACATTGGACACAGTCCAGAAGCTGAAGATACGTTCGTGAAGCTCCCGACCATATATATGCGAATTGTACTCCATTTTCAGACGGATATAGGTGGTGTAGATACAACGAAGATCGGTTGGAGTGAAGTATTTCTTACACCGCTTAAGAAAGCCTAAACACTTGGCTGCTTCTTTCGACACGTCAAAAATGATCGTTCCAACGAAGATCGCATTGGATTGACATGTCCAGAACATCAAGAGCTACCGACTCATTAACATTCACACCACCCATATTTAGAGGTGGTATATTGTCACCCGCTAAACGCTTGTGTGTCAACAGGCAGCATTTGGTTTTACGCGTATTAAAATCGACCCGATTCGCTCGACCCCACTCTTGGGTTTTATTGAGGTCAGATTGGAGTGTGTCATTCATAATTCTGCGTTTTTCAATGATTTCCAGAATAGAAGGACGCCTGGAGAATGAATATGAAGGACAAATGCTGCTTTCATTAGCAAACAGGTAGTCGGGGTTTAATGTCAATGACAGGTCATTGATGAAAATAAGAAAACGTGTCGGAGACAGGATTGAACCCTGTGGAATTCCAGCATTAATGGTGTGCTCTTCAGATGCAAAGCCGTCTATCAGAACCCGAAGAGAACCCGCTGAGGAAACTCGATATCCATCGAGTGAATGTATTACACCATAAGCAGCCAGTTTAGACGATTGCTTTATGCCACACCCGGTCAAATGCTTTGGAGGTATTCAAAGCAACAACCTTACTCTCACCGAATTGGTGAACACAACTGTTCCACCACTCTGTGAGGAACGCCATCAAATCGCCTGTGGAGCGGTGAGCACGGAAACCGTACTGGCGATCACTGACCAATTGGTTGCTCTCCATATACCTCATCAAGTTAAAATGTATAATGCTCTCCATAACGTTGGAGAGCATTGAATAGAGTGCTATGGGGCGGTAATTGGCAGGATTCGTAGCCTCACCTTTTTTGGGAACGGGCTGCACATTGGTAATCTTCCAGAAAATAGGAAAAACTCCTGAATTGTTGAGTGAATGAAGATCTAGTTATCCTTGAGGAGAGTTGGAATAGACGAACGCGTCTGATTTTCACTCTCCCCACGAACGACCAAAAGTTCTTACTACACTTATGGCATACGTCAAAGACGCTGTTCGTAGATAACTTTCTCGTGCTTTAGAGTGGCATTGTACCTATTTCTGGCCTGATTGCGCAGCAGTTTAGTATCAGCAGTTTTATTTAAACGTCAATTCCTAAATGCTTCCTCTTTGGACCTGTCTGCTTGTCTGCAAGTCGCATTAAACCAGGAATGGTCTTTTGGTTTAATAAAAATTCTTTTATTGGGTATGAAAGACCTCATAGCAAATAAAATTATTTTTTCTACCAATGTTGCCGTAGGATTTATGTTTCTATCCCTGAAAAACAATTGCCAATTGAAACTGCTGAAAAAGGAGTTTAGCGCCTCCCAATTTGCCTTCTCATAAAGCCACACTGTCCGCTTCGGAGCGGATTAAAGACTAGAATATGGGAAGGTAGCAGAAATTGTAGTATGGTCCGAATTACCAAGAGGTGCAAGAACATTCACATCATACTTTCTGGGATGTGCAGTTAGAAAAAGGTCCAGAATATTGTGGTTTTGCCCATCAACGCAGGTAAAGTGCGTTGCTTCCTTCACTAATTGAGTCAGATTATTAGACTTAGTAAATAACTCAACATACAAACCCTCAGGTGTTGTGAACATTGAAATCACCAGCAACAACAATTTCACTGTTCGGATACGATTCTAGAATTTTAGAAATCGAATCAGAGAGACTTTCCAGTTTATCAAAAGTTGGCAGCCTCTCTAGAACTGATGCTTGAAGGCCTCAAAGTGCAGCAGCATCAGTGAAGAAAAGAGGTAATTCGATCTCGCACTTCATTTTAAGGCTAACCTATTGTCGAACGGAGGACCTGCACCGGTAAATTGCAGAATTTGAGTCACAATAATTGCTGCTGCATTCATTTCAAAAGCTTTCCTATCGAGTCCCTTGATTAGCTATCGAAGAAGTCCTACCCGCTTTGCATGCGTGTCTCCATGAACAACTACGCGCTGTACAACACCTCAAACAATTTGTTCGCATGCAGTACGGTCTCTATTTGAAGGACATCGGCGTGACTGCTCCGTGAAGTAAATTAATGTAACCGAAATATAAATACGGGCGTCTATTTCCAAACCAGCTCTACTTTCCAACCCAGAATACTTGCCCCTGGTTTCAAATTCTAATTTGAAATGTAGAGAAACACTTATACAGTTGAACCTCGATTATCCGGGTTGCTCGGGACCGTCATTACGGATGTAATGAGCCCGTCATACACGGAAAATCGAAAATCCCGGTTATAAGAGGTTTTATATAAACATTTATAAATTTTGTTAAATTAATTTTTTTTTACAAGAAAGTTTGAATTTACATCTACAAACATACATATGTATATAGATATCTTATTTTATCAAATACATTTATTTAAAATAGTCTATTAAAATAGTCTGTCTATTATTCGTGAATTTCCTCCCAAATCCCGGATAATAGAGAGAGATAAACCTAATAGAGATATAAAATTATCCACTCAGCATCCCGGTTAACAGATGTTCCCGGTTGATGCAGGTCCGGATAATCGAGGTTGAACTGTATTTTGTTTGCTTTGCATTATTTATTTTACACAACAGTAAAACCACACAACAGTATATACATACATACGTTCAGAGAATAAAACATACACACAAGCAGGGTAGCGGCGATTCTAAAAATAGAATTGTGCGACCAGATTATTTTCGTTTTCTCGTTCTCTTTGCACTTTCGCTGCCGCTGTTCTAAACATAGACTCAGGAATCCAGTTCGCCTACATATTTTCCCGTCGCGCACATGCTGCATATGATTCTTACTGTGATTCACAACAGCATGTGCATTTAACGAAAAGTTTGTGCAACCTCAGGCAGCCTTCTGCGGTAGCTCGAACTTTTGAGGGTTACGAGATCCCCAAAATAGACCCTGGGGCGACTGACGCTACCCCAGATGGAAACCAAAGCTCGTTACAATAGAAAGAGTAAGATAAAGTAGCATAAAGAGCAGTATTAAGAGAGGTGAAAGAGGAGGAAAGTGTTGGTAAAGAGAGCAAGAATTATAACTGAGAGATGGAAATTCGTAGCATACATTATAATTAATATGAAAGCAATAAGAGATTTCACATAGAGAAAAGAAAGAAAAAAATAAATTTTGTATTTACTGCTAGTAAGAGAGTCCACGTCATTGACAGCATGCACTCAAATAGGGTTACCATCAGCACATAATTTCACAAAGACCTTGCCACCATAAGTATATGCAGCACACAGCTTCATCTTACGGCGCAAATGTAATGCGAAAGATTTTTCCAAACTTTCATGCACATGAACCTTCTCACATCCTCCAAGCCCAAGATCATTTAAAGTAATAGCACGATGATTCAGCTTACAAAACGCCGATATTGAGTGATGGAGATTAGAACGGTGGTAGGAAGAACACAATCTCATAATGATGGGCCCATTCGTGGAATGATTCTTTCTTATGTGGAAGACGTCACGCAAGGTTTCAACTCTACGGTTGAAGCCCACCACATTACAAATTTTGTTAAACACAGCAGGCAGATTCTCATTTTGGGAGTACGGTATTTCAGTTATAATAAAATCAGTTGAGACTGCATCTTTTTCGAGAACTAGAAACCTCTCTTTAAACATGCTAACTTCTGCTTTGAGTGCTGCAGTCTGAAACAGCAGTCTCAACTATCAAAAGACGATCCAGCAAAGTACCCATCTCTTTTTTTACAGTAGAGAACTCTGCAGAAACCTCATTAACCTCACAGCGTTTCACAAATATTTGAAGTTGTTCAGTAATGCTCTCCCGCAAAGCCGGAAACTTTCGATCAAGGTCACCCAATGAAGAACATTCAACGGGACTCAAAGAGCCAACGCGCGAACCACTCAAGAGCACTGCTTCTGGTTGAACGCTTAACAGCATTGTTTTTGTTCTCATTAATCAAGACATATGGAGAGGGAATTTTTAAATTAAATTATACACCTTTAATTGTATTTAGCCTTAGCTCCAGAGAATCAGCTTACGTAAATCAAAGAACTAAAGCAAGATAAATAATTCTGACAAACAGTACTTTAACGTAGTAAATCAATACAATTTGCATAGTAAATCAATACTAAATCCACAATAAATTTTTCTTTCAAAAAAATCAATTCTCTACAGTACAAAAAATTCTTGTCAAATAATATTTTAACCCTTTTTTGGTTCGTGATGGAAGTTTATATAAAACAATTTAAAACAGAAAAATTCATAAAATAAGTTATGGTGTTGATTT
This sequence comes from Sicus ferrugineus, assembly GCA_922984085.1. Taxonomy (NCBI): domain Eukaryota; kingdom Metazoa; phylum Arthropoda; class Insecta; order Diptera; family Conopidae; genus Sicus; species Sicus ferrugineus. The sequence goes on from OV277348.1 coordinate 69,312,153, forward strand.
TTTGCGCCTGACAATTTTGAAAAAAAATTAATAAACTTCATGCAATTAAGAGTTAAGCTTAAAAAATATTTGTGTTTCCAAAATACCATTGGGCTAAATAAAATACCAGTGGGGGAATTTTGTGTGAATTCCAATGCTGAACTGCGTCGATATTGGGTTTTCACGACAATTAACTCAGCGGTTTTGGGATCGCCGACTGCTAGTGGATTCGCTGCCATGATGGTGAATTCCAAGCATGAGTTGTATGCTTTCTTCAAATCGGACCAGACCGCCTTCAGTTCCTCCCGATGGGTGTCCAAGCGGGATGCCGAATGTTCACGTTCAGGAATGTCATTGAGTTCCTTCTAGAACTCCTCCAGTGTTTCAGTCACGCTGATAAATTTCGTAAGGGGGTCCATGATAGCAGAATCAATCGTGGAGAAATTTTATTTATATAAAAAATTTATTATTTATTTAGTATTGGGGGGGGGGGGGTATTAATAGTACCGGTTTAATAAAAAATAATTTAACCAATTGGAGAATAAATTAGTCAAAGTAGTTTAAATTTAAACCACTTCGACTACTTCCTTACGAGTTATTTGGAAACAACTATTCGTGAGGATGTAAGATCGTGGGGAGGGGGTATGCCGAACAAAAAACTCAAAAAAATCTTGCCAAATGAGTGGGCACAGACATAAAAAAAAATAAAAATGAGAAAAACCACTAATTAATAATAATTAGAGGCTCTTTAATTTATTTTATTTCGGGGTAACAATTTTTGGGGGTAATTTTATATAAATATAAATAAAGTAATTTAATTTATACTAGTCAAAATAGTTTAAAATTAACTACTTCAACTACTTCCGCAAAGGCTGCTTTCAACCGGGTCGCCGCTGCTTGTGCGCTGCCCGTATGTTGTCAACGACGCTGGCAGCGGACGCCGCACAAAACACACGCTGAAAGCAAGAAAGCTGCTGCTTTACCTGTACGCGGTGGTGGTTTTCTCTGCGAATTCCCACGCTGGTGCTAAAGTTTTGTTCACTTGAAAGGGGGCAACGGTAACTGTCGATACCGTTATGACCGTTGCAAATTACTCAAAGAATATTAAATTTTTGATTTTGAGAATATTGAATTGATGTACAACACGGGATGGTTGCATACAATTTAATATAAAAGAACGATATTTTTTTTTGGGGGGGATCACAAATGAATGCTGCGCGACGCCGAACCGAAAAAAGGGGCTTACACTTAGTATTATAATTATAATTATTAATATTAATTAATTAATAGGGGGAAGATGGGGGTTTTGCGGGCGTAATATCCGGTTCGAATGGACCAAATGTTTGTGTGACCTTCGAGCGCGTGGGATGGCTCGAAGGGTTGAGACAGGGGGAGATTAAAAATATATTTATTTTGAGTTTTGAGAAAAAAGGGGGATTTGGAAGTTCAAAAGGGACTTACCAAGAGAATGTATTCGCGAGTGGTATTTAAATCTTCCTTCCTGGCGGGTGTTCAGATGAGCGCTGATCGTCTCCGGAGAAGGAGTCTTTGCTCACCGGCAGAAGGCTGCATGAGCTTGCAGAAACTTTTCGTTAAATGCGCATGCTGTTGTGAACACAGTAAGAATCATATGCAGCGTGTGCGCGACGGAAAAATATGTAGACGAACTGGATGTCTGATTCTATTTCTACAACAGCGGCAGCGAAGGTGCAAAGAGAAAGAGAAAACGAAAATAATCTGGTCGCACAATTCTATTTTTAGAATTGGCGCTGTTGTTGTTTTTTTTAGGTATTCTTATTTGTGTATTCCTAAACGCAAACTTATGTTTATCTTAATGTTCTTTTTCTCTAATTCGAACGCTTATTATTATGTATTAAATCTTATTTTGATTTAAATGCCTATAAATGTTCTATCAATGGGATTACTTATTAATTTTTAGATTAAAATATATATAAAATTTGTAGCAACCAGTCGGCTCGCTACATTGTACCCTAAAAACGGGGTAAAACAAAGAAGAAGTGTATAGACACCAATTCGGTTATATTTTTAATATACCAATCCTTTAATCAGCGGTTGTAATTCAAATGTTTCGCGAAATTTCAAAAGAAAACAAATATTCCAGTTCATTTAAAATATTTTAACATTACTCTGGATCCAATAATATCGGCAGGCGGATCTGGCGTATGGTTGTTGGTGGTGGTCATCACCTTCTTATGTGCTCCCAATTCGATTGGGATATTTGGCCCAGTCACTCTCCACTACCTCTTCAAGGCCCCCATTTCTTCTGCATGCGGAGCTGTGTGTGTGTGTTTTCTTCCTTTGGTCACGCTGGGTGGGTACTAGGATACCCTTAGAGGGGCCTGTAATGTCGACTGTTTCCGGGTGGTGGTTGAGCCCGCCTGGTGTATTCTCGCGGTCTCTCCCCCTTTGGGATTGTTGTTGATGGTTGGCTCGGTGTGCCCTAGCCACGGTGTGTGTCGGGAGTGGAACTGTTCGCTGGACCGTTGAGGATGTCCTCTTCTGTATTCGACGTCTCCTTGGTGTTACTTTAGACGGTGATCGATCTGGCGGCGGTTGGGTGGCCAGATTAGTCCAGACAATTAGTGATCTCTCTAACTTTCTTACCGATTTCACTTATTTTGTTATATATGGAGACTTTAACGTTGATTTGTTGTGTGACGATAGATGTACTGATACTGTACGCGATAATATAACATCACAAGTCTTAACGCTTGTTAACACTCTTGTTAACGCCTTCCCCACTCGCTTTTCTGCCAATGATCGTCCCAGCTTACTTGATTATTTTATCGTTTCAGATCATTCTTTCGTCCGCTTATTTGATCAAATTTACCTTATGCCTGATTATGATTTGTTATTTTGCACTCTGGGCATTTCCCTGTGTCGCAACTTAGCTGGAACTTCTTTCACTTATCATGATTTTAAATCGATTAATCTCCAGGAGTTACATTATCAGTCCAGTATGGCTCCTTGAGTTGATATTCCCCGAAATTGCGTCACTGTCGACGAAAAAATTGAGCAGCTTACAAAATTTGTAAATAACTAGTTCGTTAAGTACGTGCCTGTTAAGTCTTTTTTTTTCTTATTTATGGCAGATGAAACTAAGCTCAGGGGATGTCCCCTATCCATACAAAGCATTTGTTGTTTCGGAAGGGACGAGAGGTTAGTGGGAAAGGGGAAAGAGGGAGTAGTGACTATATGTTTTAACGCACGACATTGGACACAGTCCAGAAGCTGAAGATACGTTCGTGAAGCTCCCGACCATATATATGCGAATTGTACTCCATTTTCAGACGGATATAGGTGGTGTAGATACAACGAAGATCGGTTGGAGTGAAGTATTTCTTACACCGCTTAAGAAAGCCTAAACACTTGGCTGCTTCTTTCGACACGTCAAAAATGATCGTTCCAACGAAGATCGCATTGGATTGACATGTCCAGAACATCAAGAGCTACCGACTCATTAACATTCACACCACCCATATTTAGAGGTGGTATATTGTCACCCGCTAAACGCTTGTGTGTCAACAGGCAGCATTTGGTTTTACGCGTATTAAAATCGACCCGATTCGCTCGACCCCACTCTTGGGTTTTATTGAGGTCAGATTGGAGTGTGTCATTCATAATTCTGCGTTTTTCAATGATTTCCAGAATAGAAGGACGCCTGGAGAATGAATATGAAGGACAAATGCTGCTTTCATTAGCAAACAGGTAGTCGGGGTTTAATGTCAATGACAGGTCATTGATGAAAATAAGAAAACGTGTCGGAGACAGGATTGAACCCTGTGGAATTCCAGCATTAATGGTGTGCTCTTCAGATGCAAAGCCGTCTATCAGAACCCGAAGAGAACCCGCTGAGGAAACTCGATATCCATCGAGTGAATGTATTACACCATAAGCAGCCAGTTTAGACGATTGCTTTATGCCACACCCGGTCAAATGCTTTGGAGGTATTCAAAGCAACAACCTTACTCTCACCGAATTGGTGAACACAACTGTTCCACCACTCTGTGAGGAACGCCATCAAATCGCCTGTGGAGCGGTGAGCACGGAAACCGTACTGGCGATCACTGACCAATTGGTTGCTCTCCATATACCTCATCAAGTTAAAATGTATAATGCTCTCCATAACGTTGGAGAGCATTGAATAGAGTGCTATGGGGCGGTAATTGGCAGGATTCGTAGCCTCACCTTTTTTGGGAACGGGCTGCACATTGGTAATCTTCCAGAAAATAGGAAAAACTCCTGAATTGTTGAGTGAATGAAGATCTAGTTATCCTTGAGGAGAGTTGGAATAGACGAACGCGTCTGATTTTCACTCTCCCCACGAACGACCAAAAGTTCTTACTACACTTATGGCATACGTCAAAGACGCTGTTCGTAGATAACTTTCTCGTGCTTTAGAGTGGCATTGTACCTATTTCTGGCCTGATTGCGCAGCAGTTTAGTATCAGCAGTTTTATTTAAACGTCAATTCCTAAATGCTTCCTCTTTGGACCTGTCTGCTTGTCTGCAAGTCGCATTAAACCAGGAATGGTCTTTTGGTTTAATAAAAATTCTTTTATTGGGTATGAAAGACCTCATAGCAAATAAAATTATTTTTTCTACCAATGTTGCCGTTGGATTTATGTTTCTATCCCTGAAAAACAATTGCCAATTGAAACTGCTGAAAAAGGAGTTTAGCGCCTCCCAATTTGCCTTCTCATAAAGCCACACTGTCCGCTTCGGAGCGGATTAAAGACTAGAATATGGGAAGGTAGCAGAAATTGTAGTATGGTCCGAATTACCAAGAGGTGCAAGAACATTCACATCATACTTTCTGGGATGTGCAGTTAGAAAAAGGTCCAGAATATTGTGGTTTTGCCCATCAACGCAGGTAAAGTGCGTTGCTTCCTTCACTAATTGAGTCAGATTATTAGACTTAGTAAATAACTCAACATACAAACCCTCAGGTGTTGTGAACATTGAAATCACCAGCAACAACAATTTCACTGTTCGGATACGATTCTAGAATTTTAGAAATCGAATCAGAGAGACTTTCCAGTTTATCAAAAGTTGGCAGCCTCTCTAGAACTGATGCTTGAAGGCCTCAAAGTGCAGCAGCATCAGTGAAGAAAAGAGGTAATTCGATCTCGCACTTCATTTTAAGGCTAACCTATTGTCGAACGGAGGACCTGCACCGGTAAATTGCAGAATTTGAGTCAAAATAATTGCTGCTGCATTCATTTCAAAAGCTTTCCTATCGAGTCCCTTGATTAGCTATCGAAGAAGTCCTACCCGCTTTGCATGCGTGTCTCCATGAACAACTACGCGCTGTACAACACCTCAAACAATTTGTTCGCATGCAGTACGGTCTCTATTTGAAGGACATCGGCGTGACTGCTCCGTGAAGTAAATTAATGTAACCGAAATATAAATACGGGCGTCTATTTCCAAACCAGCTCTACTTTCCAACCCAGAATACTTGCCCCTGGTTTCAAATTCTAATTTGAAATGTAGAGAAACACTTATACAGTTGAACCTCGATTATCCGGGTTGCTCGGGACCGTCATTACGGATGTAATGAGCCCGTCATACACGGAAAATCGAAAATCCCGGTTATAAGAGGTTTTATATAAACATTTATAAATTTTGTTAAATTAATTTTTTTTTACAAGAAAGTTTGAATTTACATCTACAAACATACATATGTATATAGATATCTTATTTTATCAAATACATTTATTTAAAATAGTCTATTAAAATAGTCTGTCTATTATTCGTGAATTTCCTCCCAAATCCCGGATAATAGAGAGAGAGATAAACCTAATAGAGATATAAAATTATCCACTCAGCATCCCGGTTAACAGATGTTCCCGGTTGATGCAGGTCCGGATAATCGAGGTTGAACTGTATTTTGTTTGCTTTGCATTATTTATTTTACACAACAGTAAAACCACACAACAGTATATACATACATACGTTCAGAGAATAAAACATACACACAAGCAGGGTAGCGGCGATTCTAAAAATAGAATTGTGCGACCAGATTATTTTCGTTTTCTCGTTCTCTTTGCACTTTCGCTGCCGCTGTTCTAAACATAGACTCAGGAATCCAGTTCGCCTACATATTTTCCCGTCGCGCACATGCTGCATATGATTCTTACTGTGTTCACAACAGCATGTGCATTTAACGAAAAGTTTGTGCAACCTCAGGCAGCCTTCTGCGGTAGCTCGAACTTTTGAGGGTTACGAGATCCCCAAAATGGACCCTGGGGCGACTGACGCTACCCCAGATGGAAACCAAAGCTCGTTACAATAGAAAGAGTAAGATAAAGTAGCATAAAGAGCAGTATTAAGAGAGGTGAAAGAGGAGGAAAGTGTTGGTAAAGAGAGCAAGAATTATAACTGAGAGATGGAAATTCGTAGCATACATTATAATTAATATGAAAGCAATAAGAGATTTCACATAGAGAAAAGAAAGAAAAAAATAAATTTTGTATTTACTGCTAGTAAGAGAGTCCACGTCATTGACAGCATGCACTCAAATAGGGTTACCATCAGCACATAATTTCACAAAGACCTTGCCACCATAAGTATATGCAGCACACAGCTTCATCTTATGGCGCAAATGTAATGCGAAAGATTTTTCCAAACTTTCATGCACATGAACCTTCTCACATCCTCCAAGCCCAAGATCATTTAAAGTAATAGCACGATGATTCAGCTTACAAAACGCCGATATTGAGTGATGGAGATTAGAACGGTGGTAGGAAGAACACAATCTCATAATGATGGGCCCATTCGTGGAATGATTCTTTCTTATGTGGAAGACGTCACGCAAGGTTTCAACTCTACGGTTGAAGCCCACCACATTACAAATTTTGTTAAACACAGCAGGCAGATTCTCATTTTGGGAGTACGGTATTTCAGTTATAATAAAATCAGTTGAGACTGCATCTTTTTCGAGAACTAGAAACCTCTCTTTAAACATGCTAACTTCTGCTTTGAGTGCTGCAGTCTGAAACAGCAGTCTCAACTATCAAAAGACGATCCAGCAAAGTACCCATCTCTTTTTTTACAGTAGAGAACTCTGCAGAAACCTCATTAACCTCACAGCGTTTCACAAATATTTGAAGTTGTTCAGTAATGCTCTCCCGCAAAGCCGGAAACTTTCGATCAAGGTCACCCAATGAAGAACATTCAACGGGACTCAAAGAGCCAACGCGCGAACCACTCAAGAGCACTGCTTCTGGTTGAACGCTTAACAGCATTGTTTTTGTTCTCATTAATCAAGACATATGGAGAGGGAATTTTTAAATTAAATTATACACCTTTAATTGTATTTAGCCTTAGCTCCAGAGAATCAGCTTACGTAAATCAAAGAACTAAAGCAAGATAAATAATTCTGACAAACAGTACTTTAACGTAGTAAATCAATACAATTTGCATAGTAAATCAATACTAAATCCACAATAAATTTTTCTTTCAAAAAAATCAATTCTCTACAGTACAAAAAATTCTTGTCAAATAATATTTTAACCCTTTTTTGGTTCGTGATGGAAGTTTATATAAAACAATTTAAAACAGAAAAATTCATAAAATAAGTTATGGTGTTGATTTTTTGCGCCTGACAATTTTGAAAAAAAATTAATAAACTTCATGCAATTAAGAGTTAAGCTTAAAAAATATTTGTGTTTCCAAAATACCATTGGGCTAAATAAAATACCAGTGGGGGAATTTTGTGTGAATTCCAATGCTGAACTGCGTCGATATTGGGTTTTCACGACAATTAACTCAGCGGTTTTGGGATCGCCGACTGCTAGTGGATTCGCTGCCATGATGGTGAATTCCAAGCATGAGTTGTATGCTTTCTTCAAATCGGACCAGACCGCCTTCAGTTCCTCCCGATGGGTGTCCAAGCGGGATGCCGAATGTTCACGTTCAGGAATGTCATTGAGTTCCTTCTAGAACTCCTCCAGTGTTTCAGTCACGCTGATAAATTTCGTAAGGGGGTCCATGATAGCAGAATCAATCGTGGAGAAATTTTATTTATATAAAAAATTAATTATTTATTTAAAATTGGGTGGGGGGGGGTTATTAATAGTACCGGTTTAATAAAAAATAATTTAACCAATTGGAGAATAAATTAGTCAAAGTAGTTTAAATTTAAACCACTTCGACTACTTCCTTACGAGTTATTTGGAAACAACTATTCGTGAGGATGTAAGATCGTGGGGAGGGGGTATGCCGAACAAAAAACTCAAAAAAATGTTGCCAAATGAGTGGGCACAGACATAAAAAAAAATAAAAATGAGAAAAACCACTAATTAATAATAATTAGAGGCTCTTTAATTTATTTTATTTCGGGGTAACAATTTTTGGGGGTAATTTTATATAAATATAAATAAAGTAATTTAATTTATACTAGTCAAAATAGTTTAAAATTAACTACTTCAACTACTTCCGCAAAGGCTGCTTTCAACCGGGTCGCCGCTGCTTGTGCGCTGCCCGTATGTTGTCAACGACGCTGGCAGCGGACGCCGCACAAAACACACGCTGAAAGCAAGAAAGCTGCTGCTTTACCTGTACGCGGTGGTGGTTTTCTCTGCGAATTCCCACGCTGGTGCTAAAGTTTTGTTCACTTGAAAGGGGGCAACAGTAACTGTCGTTATGACCGTTGCAAATTACTCAAAGAATATTAAATTTTTGATTTTGAGAATATTGAATTGATGTACAACACGGGATGGTTGCATACAATTTAATATAAAAGAACGATATTTTTTTTTGGGGGGGATCACAAATGAATGCTGCGCGACGCCGAACCGAAAAAAGGGGCTTACACTTAGTATTATAATTATAATTATTAATATTAATTAATTAATAGGGGGAAGATGGGGGTTTTGCGGGCGTAATATCCGGTTCGAATGGACCAAATGTTTGTGTGACCTTCGAGCGCGTGGGATGGCTCGAAGGGTTGAGACAGGGGGAGATTAAAAATATATTTATTTTGAGTTTTGAGAAAAAAGGGGGATTTGGAAGTTCAAAAGGGACTTACCAAGAGAATGTATTCGCGAGTGGTATTTAAATCTTCCTTCCTGGCGGGTGTTCAGATGAGCGCTGATCGTCTCCGGAGAAGGAGTCTTTGCTCACCGGCAGAAGGCTGCATGAGCTTGCAGAAACTTTTCGTTAAATGCGCATGCTGTTGTGAACACAGTAAGAATCATATGCAGCGTGTGCGCGACGGAAAAATATGTAGACGAACTGGATGTCTGATTCTATTTCTACAACAGCGGCAGCGAAGGTGCAAAGAGAAAGAGAAAACGAAAATAAGCTGGTCGCACAATTCTATTTTTAGAATTGGCGCTGTTGTTGTTTTTTTTAGGTATTCTTATTTGTGTATTCCTAAATGCAAACTTATGTTTATCTTAATGTTCTTTTTCTCTAATTCGAACGCTTATTATTATGTATTAAATCTTATTTTGATTTAAATGCCTATAAATGTTCTATCAATGGGATTACTTATTAATTTTTAGATTAAAATATATATAAAATTTGTAGCAACCAGTCGGCTCGCTACATTGTACCCTAAAAACGGGGTAAAACAAAGAAGAAGTGTATAGACACCAATTCGGTTATATTTTTAATATACCAATCCTTTAATCAGCGGTTGTAATTCAAATGTTTCGCGAAATTTCAAAAGAAAACAAATATTCCAGTTCATTTAAAATATTTTAACATTACTCTGGATCCAATAATATCGGCAGGCGGATCTGGCGTATGGTTGTTGGTGGTGGTCATCACCTTCTTATGTGCTCCCAATTCGATTGGGATATTTGGCCCAGTCATTCTCCACTACCTCTTCAAGGCCCCCATTTCTTCTGCATGCGGAGCTGTGTGTGTGTTTTCTTCCTTTGGTCACGCTGGGTGGGTACTAGGATACCCTTAGAGGGGCCTGTAATGTCGACTTTGTTTCCGGGTGGTGGTTGAGCCCGCCTGGTGCATTCTCGCGGTCTCTCCCCCTTTGGGATTGTTGTTGATGGTTGGCTCGGTGTGCCCTAGCCACGGTGTGTGTCGGGAGTGGAACTGTTCGCTGGACCGTTGAGGATGTCCTCTTTTGTATTCGACGTCTCCTTGGTGTTACTTTAGACGGTGATCGATCTGGCGGCGGTTGGGTGGCCAGATTAGTCCAGACAATTAGTGATCTCTCTAACTTTCTTACCGATTTCACTTATTTTGTTATATATGGAGACTTTAACGTTGATTTGTTGTGTGACGATAGATGTACTGATACTGTACGCGATAATATAACATCACAAGTCTTAACGCTTGTTAACACTCTTGTTAACGCCTTCCCCACTCGCTTTTCTGCCAATGATCGTCCCAGCTTACTTGATTATTTTATCGTTTCAGATCATTCTTTCGTCCGCTTATTTGATCAAATTTACTTTATGCCTGATCATGATTTGTTATTTTGCACTCTGGGCATTTCCCTGTGTCGCAACTTAGCTGGAACTTCTTTCACTTATCATGATTTTAAATCGATTAATCTCCAGGAGTTACATTATCAGTCCAGTATGGCTCCTTGAGTTGATATTCCCCGAAATTGCGTCACTGTCGACGAAAAAATTGAGCAGCTTACAAAATTTGTAAATAACTAGTTCGTTAAGTACGTGCCTGTTAAGTCTTTTTTTTCTTATTTATGGCAGATGAAACTAAGCTCAGGGGATGTCCCCTATCCATACAAAGCATTTGTTGTTTCGGAAGGGACGAGAGGTTAGTGGGAAAGGGGAAAGAGGGAGTAGTGACTATATGTTTTAACGCACGACATTGGACACAGTCCAGAAGCTGAAGATACGTTCGTGAAGCTCCCGACCATATATATGCGAATTGTACTCCATTTTCGGACGGATATAGGTGGTGTAGATACAACGAAGATCGGTTGGAGTGAAGTATTTCTTACACCGCTTAAGAAAGCCTAAACACTTGGCTGCTTCTTTCGACACGTCAAAAATGATCGTTCCAACGAAGATCGCATTGGATTGACATGTCCAGAACATCAAGAGCTACCGACTCATTAACATTCACACCACCCATATTTAGAGGTGGTATATTGTCACCCGCTAAACGCTTGTGTGTCAACAGGCAGCATTTGGTTTTACGCGTATTAAAATCGACCCGATTCGCTCGACCCCACTCTTGGGTTTTATTGAGGTCAGATTGGAGTGTGTCATTCATAATTCTGCGTTTTTCAATGATTTCCAGAATAGAAGGACGCCTGGAGAATGAATATGAAGGACAAATGCTGCTTTCATTAGCAAACAGGTAGTCGGGGTTTAATGTCAATGACAGGTCATTGATGAAAATAAGAAAACGTGTCGGAGACAGGATTGAACCCTGTGGAATTCCAGCATTAATGGTGTGCTCTTCAGATGCAAAGCCGTCTATCAGAACCCGAAGAGAACGGCCGCTGAGGAAACTCGATATCCATCGAGTGAATGTATTACACCATAAGCAGCCAGTTTAGACGATTGCTTTATGCCACACCCGGTCAAATGCTTTGGAGGTATTCAAAGCAACAACCTTACTCTCACCGAATTGGTGAACACAACTGTTCCACCACTCTGTGAGGAACGCCATCAAATCGCCTGTGGAGCGGTGAGCACGGAAACCGTACTGGCGATCACTGACCAATTGGTTGCTCTCCATATACCTCATCAAGTTAAAATGTATAATGCTCTCCATAACGTTGGAGAGCATTGAATAGAGTGCTATGGGGCGGTAATTGGCAGGATTCGTAGCCTCACCTTTTTTGGGAACGGGCTGCACATTGGTAATCTTCCAGAAAATAGGAAAAACTCCTGAATTGTTGAGTGAATGAAGATCTAGTTATCCTTGAGGAGAGTTGGAATAGACGAACGCGTCTGATTTTCACTCTCCCCACGAACGACCAAAAGTTCTTACTACACTTATGGCATACGTCAAAGACGCTGTTCGTAGATAACTTTCTCGTGCTTTAGAGTGGCATTGTACCTATTTCTGGCCTGATTGCGCAGCAGTTTAGTATCAGCAGTTTTATTTAAACGTCAATTCCTAAATGCTTCCTCTTTGGACCTGTCTGCTTGTCTGCAAGTCGCATTAAACCAGGAATGGTCTTTTGGTTTAATAAAAATTCTTTTATTGGGTATGAAAGACCTCATAGCAAATAAAATTATTTTTTCTACCAATGTTGCCGTAGGATTTATGTTTCTATCCCTGAAAAACAATTGCCAATTGAAACTGCTGAAAAAGGAGTTTAGCGCCTCCCAATTTGCCTTCTCATAAAGCCACACTGTCCGCTTCGGAGCGGATTAAAGACTAGAATATGGGAAGGTAGCAGAAATTGTAGTATGGTCCGAATTACCAAGAGGTGCAAGAACATTCACATCATACTTTCTGGGATGTGCAGTTAGAAAAAGGTCCAGAATATTGTGGTTTTGCCCATCAACGCAGGTAAAGTGCGTTGCTTCCTTCACTAATTGAGTCAGATTATTAGACTTAGTAAATAACTCAACATACAAACCCTCAGGTGTTGTGAACATTGAAATCACCAGCAACAACAATTTCACTGTTCGGATACGATTCTAGAATTTTAGAAATCGAATCAGAGAGACTTTCCAGTTTATCAAAAGTTGGCAGCCTCTCTAGAACTGATGCTTGAAGGCCTCAAAGTGCAGCAGCATCAGTGAAGAAAAGAGGTAATTCGATCTCGCACTTCATTTTAAGGCTAACCTATTGTCGAACGGAGGACCTGCACCGGTAAATTGCAGAATTTGAGTCACAATAATTGCTGCTGCATTCATTTCAAAAGCTTTCCTATCGAGTCCCTTGATTAGCTATCGAAGAAGTCCTACCCGCTTTGCATGCGTGTCTCCATGAACAACTACGCGCTGTACAACACCTCAAACAATTTGTTCGCATGCAGTACGGTCTCTATTTGAAGGACATCGGCGTGACTGCTCCGTGAAGTAAATTAATGTAACCGAAATATAAATACGGGCGTCTATTTCCAAACCAGCTCTACTTTCCAACCCAGAATACTTGCCCCTGGTTTCAAATTCTAATTTGAAATGTAGAGAAACACTTATACAGTTGAACCTCGATTATCCGGGTTGCTCGGGACCGTCATTACGGATGTAATGAGCCCGTCATACACGGAAAATCGAAAATCCCGGTTATAAGAGGTTTTATATAAACATTTATAAATTTTGTTAAATTAATTTTTTTTTACAAGAAAGTTTGAATTTACATCTACAAACATACATATGTATATAGATATCTTATTTTATCAAATACATTTATTTAAAATAGTCTATTAAAATAGTCTGTCTATTATTCGTGAATTTCCTCCCAAATCCCGGATAATAGAGAGAGATAAACCTAATAGAGATATAAAATTATCCACTCAGCATCCCGGTTAACAGATGTTCCCGGTTGATGCAGGTCCGGATAATCGAGGTTGAACTGTATTTTGTTTGCTTTGCATTATTTATTTTACACAACAGTAAAACCACACAACAGTATATACATACATACGTTCAGAGAATAAAACATACACACAAGCAGGGTAGCGGCGATTCTAAAAATAGAATTGTGCGACCAGATTATTTTCGTTTTCTCGTTCTCTTTGCACTTTCGCTGCCGCTGTTCTAAACATAGACTCAGGAATCCAGTTCGCCTACATATTTTTCCGTCGCGCACATGCTGCATATGATTCTTACTGTGTTCACAACAGCATGTGCATTTAACGAAAAGTTTGTGCAACCTCAGGCAGCCTTCTGCGGTAGCTCGAACTTTTGAGGGTTACGAGATCCCCAAAATGGACCCTGGGGCGACTGACGCTACCCCAGATGGAAACCAAAGCTCGTTACAATAGAAAGAGTAAAATAAAGTAGCATAAAGAGCAGTATTAAGAGAGGTGAAAGAGGAGGAAAGTGTTGGTAAAGAGAGCAAGAATTATAACTGAGAGATGGAAATTCGTAGCATACATTATAATTAATATGAAAGCAATAAGAGATTTCACATAGAGGAAAGAAAGAGAAAAATAAATTTTGTATTTACTGCTAGTAAGAGAGTCCACGTCATTGACAGCATGCACTCAAATAGGGTTACCATCAGCACATAATTTCACAAAGACCTTGCCACCATAAGTATATGCAGCACACAGCTTCATCTTACGGCGCAAATGTAATGCGAAAGATTTTTCCAAACTTTCATGCACATGAACCTTCTCACATCCTCCAAGCCCAAGATCATTTAAAGTAATAGCACGATGATTCAGCTTACAAAACGCCGATATTGAGTGATGGAGATTAGAACGGTGGTAGGAAGAACACAATCTCATAATGATGGGCCCATTCGTGGAATGATTCTTTCTTATGTGGAAGACGTCACGCAAGGTTTCAACTCTACGGTTGAAGCCCACCACATTACAAATTTTGTTAAACACAGCAGGCAGATTCTCATTTTGGGAGTACGGTATTTCAGTTATAATAAAATCAGTTGAGACTGCATCTTTTTCGAGAACTAGAAACCTCCCTTTAAACATGCTAACTTCTGCTTTGAGTGCTGCAGTCTGAAACAGCAGTCTCAACTATCAAAAGACGATCCAGCAAAGTACCCATCTCTTTTTTTACAGTAGAGAACTCTGCAGAAACCTCATTAACCTCACAGCGTTTCACAAATATTTGAAGTTGTTCAGTAATGCTCTCCCGCAAAGCCGGAAACTTTCGATCAAGGTCACCCAATGAAGAACATTCAACGGGACTCAAAGAGCCAACGCGCGAACCACCCAAGAGCACTGCTTCTGGTTGAACGCTTAACAGCATTGTTTTTGTTCTCATTAATCAAGACATATGGAGAGGGAATTTTTAAATTAAATTATACACCTTTAATTGTATTTAGCCTTAGCTCCAGAGAATCAGCTTACGTAAATCAAAGAACTAAAGCAAGATAAATAATTCTGACAAACAGTACTTTAACATAGTAAATCAATACAATTTGCATAGTAAATCAATACTAAATCCACAATAAATTTTTCTTTCAAAAAAATCAATTCTCTACCGTACAAAAAATTCTTGTCAAATAATATTTTAACCCTTTTTTGGTTCGTGATGGAAGTTTATATAAAACAATTTAAAACAGAAAAATTCATAAAATAAGTTATAGTGTTGATTTTTTGCGCCTGACAATTTTGAAAAAAAAATTAATAAACTTCATGCAATTAAGAGTTAAGCTTAAAAAATATTTGTGTTTCCAAAATACCATTGGGCTAAATAAAATACCAGTGGGGGAATTTTGTGTGAATTCCAATGCTGAAATTTCATTTATTGCCAAAAATATCAGGAAACTGTACGACAAAGGTTAGCTAAGATTTGGTTTGCTATAATGCAGGTAGATTTGGATTTCGCGTTTTTAAATATTTTGAGATTGTATAATAATATAATTTACATCTAACTGAGGTTCTTAAAAGAGTGCCGATCTGGGTCAAAATTTTTTTCTTTTCTTCGGTATAGCTTTATCTACCATTGTTGAATTCTCTATCTCCCGGAGAATCTCCTGACAGGTCCTTATCGCTGGGGGTCCTTGTTCGATAATTGAAATAACACTTCTTTGCGTTTGTCTTATCTTTATTTTCTAACTCACTCTTCACACTGTACACTCCACAATTCTGCGACTCTGATTAATTAATGACTACTACATTCCAGTCTTATTTATATATCTGTACGCGGAAACTTAATCACGCAAACAACAATACGCTAACTGCAGCGGAAAAGACCTGCCTCAACATCTGAGCGCAGGAAAGTGGGTCACTAGTTCCACGGCCAACAAGCGCAATACTGCTTCACCAGCGGCTAGCGCGCGTTCGATTAATTGGCCTTGAAATAAATTGCAATGCGGAATTAAACGCTTATTGCGATATCGTTATGGTCGAATGTATTCCGCGGAAGCAGTGACTCACAACATCCCTCCACCCCTAGGAAAAGAAGAAATTAATATCGTAAAGCGATGTTAATTTTTCCTTTTATTACAATGTTTCTATTAGGTGGATAATAGTCTTAATGCTACTACAAACTCCTTAAGTGAATACCATAATCGTTTTCGTCTGGCCTCCCTCGGACATGTTGTTTGGAGATGAAGATGATGATGGTTTCCCGAATTATATTTTGTTGCTTCGAATTGTTATCTCGTCTTCCGGTGATGTTTTCTTGTATGACGTGTTTTCTTGTATGATGCGTATCTGTATGACTGCATCGATTGGACATGGTCATCGTAGTTCTGGTCTACTGTGAGCGGAGTGATGTGGCCTTCGATGGTTTTTCTCGTTTTCTCGGATTACTGGGGTTGTGTGCGACGTTCTTGACTGTTTGGTGGACCTCCCATCTTGCTTGACGCTAATTGATCGAAGAAGATCATATCTCGACTGTGGCTTCACGATACCCTTGTCTCACTTCGGGACGTTAGCTCCAACTTGCGTCTATGATCTGTAGTCAGACGTTAATTAGTGGTGAGCGCCCCAAAAGAAACACGTTTTAGCACGTCTAACTTGCTGAATAATGCTAGCTTTGTCTGATAGTGACATCCTTTACTTCTGTGATGGTGCCGTAAAACGTGATCGTTTGGAGAAGCAATTTCGATGTACCGCTCGTATCCTGGAGTCCATGAATAAACTAAACCTTCTGTAGGTGTTGATGTCGTTGGTGGCTTATCCTATTTATTTTCTAATGCTTATACTATGACTTAATTCCATTTAATTAAATTTATTTATTTCATGAGTAATATTTTATTTATCTTAGTTTTGTTCCTTAATATATACATTGCAGTAACTGCGAGTATATACATACTTATAACTATGTATAACTTGCGTGCGTATTCCGCTATTAAACTAAAATCAATATTGATATTTCCGTTATTGTAGAGTATAATAATTATGTGTCCTTAAAAATATTTTCCTAGTGCCTTTCATCTAAAATTTCTATTCTCATTTCCTTTTCCCCCTTTTTTTAAGTTGTCGATCTTTATTTTTATATATTTTTCAGAATGTTTTTTTTCGTTCTTTTCGCCTTTTCTCGTTTCAATTTTCTCCTCTTCCTTTTTTTACCCAAGAGTTTTTCTCTTTTCAGTTTTTTTCTTACGTACAATTCAACTGTTTTTCTCCAATTGATATCCACAACTAACACCTCTATAGTATTTAAATTAGTTTATGACTTCTATGTTACAATTAAACTTGTTTAATTAATTCAATTTAACAATTATTTAATGAACTTAATTTAATTTAAATCTTTAGCAAGTTGACTAGAAAAGTAACTTTTAAATTCTATTTTACTTGCTCCCCTTTTTACAAGTATGATACTACACGCTTGTGCATTTAATGTATTCATTACACGTAACGGTAGACTGATTTGCGATGCCACATAATGTCATGGCGCCCTGACACCATGTGAAAAATCACAATGGACCACGTTTTATCTATAGAATTATGTCCAAGTAGGAATATAATTGATTTAAAACTAAGTTTCAACCATACGAATGTATTTGGAAACAATGTAAACAACATAAACTTAATATATTACTTTAACTTAATATATTGCCAGATATACGGTTTAAATAAATTCGACAATTAATTAATAAAATTTGTTACTAAGCAAAGTTAGTAAGTGTCCGGTTAGCTACAGAAAATTCCCCTTCAAAGTATACTAGCCAAAACAATTTTATGAGCACCTTTAGGCGTACTTACTTAAGCGCACAGAATCTACTTTACCAGATGATTACCCTGAGCAATTATTTGCGACGTCGCAGTTAATGGGATCCAGCCCTCTCTTTATCCCTGTTCCTAATCTTATAACTGTCGTGACTGGGCTTCTAATGCCTATCACCTCATATGGGTCTAACCATATCGGTGAAAATTTGTTTTTCCTAGTTTGATTTTTTAGCATTACTCTATCTCCAACTTTAAAAATTACGGGGTTTAGCCTGTCATCGTTCTGCCTTTTGGCCGCTTCTTTTGCCGTTCCTGATTTTGCCTAACCATCTCATGGGCCTTTGGTATTTGGAATTTCTGGACCTTGATGGGATCGTCGCGTTATAGAGTGGGCCACATTTTTTCTTCAAATTCGTTGGCATCTGCGTGTCGAATCCATACAATGTGCGAAAAGGGGTTTGTTTGGTGGTTGTATGCGGAGTGTGATTATGCACGTGCATTGCCGCTGATAACCACTGGTCCCAATTGGATCCGTCCTCTTTTGCAAAACTGTGCAAATACTCTGCCAATGGTCTATGGCTTCGTTCTAAGGAACCATTGGCCTGTGGATGGTACGGTATTGTGTGTAACTTTTTAATTTCTAACAATTCACATGTATCGGCGAATAATTTTGAAGTGAAGTTTGCGCCGTTATCTGTTACTAGAATTCGTGGAATTCCGTATCGCGTTATCACTTCGTCGTAGAAGGCTCTGGCTACGGTGCTTGCTTCTGCGTCAGGAATAGCTGTACATGCCATAAATTTTGAAAAGTCGTTCTGAAATGTAAGAATGTACTTATTACCGTATACAGTCTCCGGTAAAATAACTACAATGTCCATATAAACCTTATCGAAGGGCCGCACTGGCGTGTCTGTTAATACTAGGGGCATTTTCGTTAGTTTTGAACTTTTGTTCACCTGATATTTGGGACATGCTCTAACATATTCTTTTATCTGTTTTTGCATGCCTGGCCACCAGTATTCTTGCCTAATGCGTAAATAGGTTTTTACTCCTAATGGTTTATCATGGAAATCTTTTATTATCGTCTGAATTTCTTTTGGGCCTTCCAGAAAAAAAGGCCTGTTTTTTTTTGGTATTACCACTCTGTTCTGTCTTTGGACTATCCGGTTCCACTGATGCGGAAATTCCCTGCAAGTTGTCATTTTCTTGGGTTCTCCTTTTTAGTTATTTTGCCTTGGAACGCGTTTGGACTGCTGCGACCTCATTGTTATGTTGAGGTATTCTACTCAGAGCGTCTGCATTTAAATTTTTCTTCCCAGGTTTATATATAATTTCGAACTCGTATTCCGATAGTTTATGTCTAAACCTGGCTAGACGAGAAGTCTGATCCTTTAAATTCGCTATACCCTTTAAGGGTTAGTGGTCTGTAAATATTTTGAACAGCCTCCCTAAAGGATATGCCCTAAAATTCTTCGTTGCCCAAACTATAGCCAAGAATTCCTTCTCAATTGTGGAGTACCGTTTCTGGGCTCCACTCAATGAGCTACTACTGGCGAAAGCTATTGGCCTGTCCTTGCCTACTTCCCATTGGGACAATACTTTCCAGAGGGGTGCACGCCTTTTATGTCGCGATTCCGTTCCAACGAACCACGCATTACCGTGGGAATTCGTTTTTCGGTCGCGTCATTAGATTGTGAAATAGTCTCCCTGCGTATGTCTTCACGCCCACTTACAGCGTCGAAAACTTTAAGCGAAGTGTAAACCGTCACTACTCCCTCTTTCCCCCTTCCCACTAACTCGTCATTCCTTTCGGAACCAACCAATGCATGGATAGGGAGCATCCCCTGAGCTTCGTTTCATCTGCCATAAAAAAAATACTGCTCCCAGAGCTTCATTGCTGGCGTCTGTTGTCAACAAAAATTGTTTCGAAAAATCCGGATACGCTACTATAGGTGGTGATGTTATTGCCTCCTTCAGCTCGCCGAACGCTTTCTGGTAGTCCTCCGACCAGTGGAATTTGGTATCCTTTCTCAGTAATTTGTTAATTGGCAAAGCCTTAATTGGCCTATCCTTTCTCAGTAATTTGTTAATTGGCAAAGCGATTTTCGCCATGCTTTCAATAAATTTCCTATAGTGGTTGAACGACCCCAAGAATGCCTGCACCTCCTTTCTGTTCCTGGGAGGTTTTATATTCCTTACACCTTCAACCTTCTGTGTGTCGGGCAGTGCACCCTTCCTACCATAAATTACTATATCATCTAAATAAACGAAACTATCTATTCCCTGAAGCCCAGTGAGAACATGATTCATTATTCTCTGAAATGTCGCGGGCGCCCCCGTTAAACCAAAATGCATTCTGTTGAATTCGAAATGCCCTAATCCTGAACTAAACGCGGTTTTCTCTTTGTCTTTTTCATCCACCAGAACCTGGTGATACCCACTGGCAAGATCTTGTGTTGAAAAATACCTGCTATGTCTGCTCTAAAATCTCCTCAATTCTGGGTATAGGGAAAACCTGTTTAATCGTAACGTCACTTAATTTCAGGGGACAATTCATCCCCTTTCAGCAGAAAAATATCATGAAAAGCTATACTCTCTCTACTGAACCTCTTTCCTTCTTATTCAAACTGTCATCTAGACTTAACTTATTCATCAGAGTACTTATTTTACCCTTAACATCTATCTCTCCTATTCTATTTATCATACCAGCACGGTGTGTTTCAAACTCATCGAAACTAGAAACCCCGGCCTAAAGTCACTGTCTATTTCTACATCATTCTATTTCTAAACCCCTAACCTTTTTTGTGGTGGCACAGGTGCATATTGTCCTAATTCGACTTTATGGAAAATTTCATCAACAATTTTTGAATGACTACCTGTCAATATTGGCAATATGCCAATATTGTCAGGTGGTCAAGTAGCAGCAACATGCCATAAAAAAGGCGTTTTTATGGTCTTGTTTTTTACCTGTTGGAAGTTGGGAATTAAATTTTGTAGTTACCTGAATCCGTAACCAATCCCTTTAAAGACCAGGACTGAATTCTTTCGGACATTAATTCTAGTTTGCATATCGTCCTGAAAAGTAAAAAAAGAAGCCTCGGTATGCCAAAACGTCAATAATTATCAGTTGAGACACGTTTTGCGGTTTGTACTCTGTAGCGATCCAACGGGTTGCTACAAATTTTATATACATTTTGGTTAAATTAAAATATAGCGGAGGGTCAAACTTGGGTTAAATAATTATAAGCATTTAAATTAAAAATAAGTTAATATCGTAAACAACAATAAGTATTCGATTTAATAACATTAAAATAGTTATAAGTTCTCAATAAGGAATACACAAGAGAGAATAAACAACAACAAACAAGAATTAATTAACAATAACAACAAACTGGAATTAAACCAGGAAATTATAAAAACAAAGTAAGCCCCGAAAACACACATACATACGCTTAGAGAATAAGACATGCGCACAAGTAGAGCAGCGGCAATTCTCAAAAGAGAATTATGTGACCAGCTTATTTTCATTTTCTCTTTTCCTTTGCACTTTCGCTGCCAAGTCCGTGAAGTTAAATTTAAATTTAAGCGTGAAGTTAAATTTAAATATGAGCGTGAAGATAAATTTAAATATAACTTCTCTTAGTAGAGACACAAACCACTTGACATCCCTCACGCATTCCTTGTGTTTATAACTTTATAATCACGATTAAAAAAATTAGAAAAGTACAAAATATTAAAAA
The DNA here is from genome assembly GCA_922984085.1 of Sicus ferrugineus. NCBI lineage: Eukaryota > Metazoa > Arthropoda > Insecta > Diptera > Conopidae > Sicus > Sicus ferrugineus. Next base: position 69,333,609 of record OV277348.1, read on the forward strand.
GGGTAATGAATTTTTTAAAATAATTTTCAAAGCAATAAGTGATGCAGTCAATTAGCATCTCAGAGCGCAATTCTTACTGTGCACTGATGAGACATACCATTTTGGAAAGCTAATACACTGTACTATCAATGAACAGAATATCAAGGTGCCCCCCTATTACCGGATTTTTTTGAATAATTTTCAAAGTTACCACTTATGCAAGTCAACAACTGCAATAAGTGATGCATTCCATTGGTATTAGTACGTCCTAGCAAAGAATATACAATATTACTTATTGTATTTTCTTTGGTCTTAGGCGTTCGAAAAAGGTGACAAAAATTTATACTTGATGCGAACTCTATCTCATATAACCTCTATGGGTTACTCTTCGCGGAAGGTGAAAGAAACCGCGATGATCACTGTTGAAAATCCAACAATCCTCCTTTTCGTCAATGACAAATCGCATTTATCTTGCTCACACTAAAGAAAAATTACAAATGCTTTCAGTCCAAGTGCATCATATTTTTCCTTTTTCCTAAAAGCAATGGAAAAATGGTGGTTGGAACTTTGTGTTGCCAACAAAAATCGTCCCGAAAGGAAGAGAAAGACGACTGCAGGTGTTGAGAATTTCACAGCCCAGAGCAAACGTAACAGACGTCTAACGGACCCGGATATCACCAACCAGATAAACTGCAACCGTCCAAATCCCATATCTGTTTCCACAGTAAAAAGACGTTTCTAGTTTGTCAGGACATTACACAGTAGTGTCGTGACCACGGACGAGGGTGGATGCAGCTACCCACCGGAGTGCAGTATTTAGTGTGCTCGCGGAAACAAACAAACAAACAAATATAAAGAAATATTTTCAAGCCAACATAAAGTCACAGTGCAATAACATTGAATTGGATTACAGTGCATTAAAACATAACAATAGATATTAATAAATTCGCCAAAGCAATAACACCAAATAACATAACCAAATACCACAAATAGACAATTAAACGGAATGCAGAGAACCAAGCGAAGGGCTTATTTATGCCCTCCGCAGTAAAGCTCAGCTATTCGTTTCTTTCTTCTCCTCCTCCTTCTTCCTGGTCCCGTTAGGTGTGCAGGCGGCTGTGAGTGTACCGTGGGCTGAAGCGTGCAAGATAAAGGCATGTCTTGTCGCGTTTTGCTTTGCCTGCGGTGTGGGCTTGTCCGCTTGTGCAGCTGACTTTATACCTCTGTACAGTGGTTGACGATGACAAAATTTCGTATAGACTCCACAAATGTGCTTGGCTTGAGGGCGAATTTCTTCGCGGTCTATGCGTATGTTTGTACTCACCAACCGCATATAATGGCACTGGGTGAGACCCAGGTGTCTGAGGGTGCAGATCCACTGGATTTTCACGTGCCTGGGTACCACTTACTGCCATTATTTTCATCACACAGAGGCCTAGCCTTATCTATTCGCAGTGATGTTGCGTACCAGTGTCAGCAACACCTTTGCACGACGGATGCCGAATTTAGCTCCATGTGGGTTAAGTTCAAAATCCAGTCGCACATCCTGCACTTCTGCTTCATTTGTAGAAGCCCGGGTCTAGAGAGGCTGCCAACTTTTGATAAACTTGACAATCTCTCTGATTCGATTTCTAAAATCCTGGAATCGTATCCGAACAGTGAAATTGTTGTTGCTGGTGATTTCAATGTTCATAACTCCAATTGGCTACGTCATTCGAGTCACACGACACGTGAGGGTTTGTATGTTGAGTTATTTGCTGAGTCTAATAATTTGACTCAATTAGTGAAGGAACCAACGCACTTTCCCTGCGTTGATGGGCAAAACCAAAATATTCTGGACCTTTTTCTAACTTCACATCACAGCAAGTATGATATGAATGTTCTTGCACCTCTTGGTAATTCGGACCACGCTACAATTTCTGCTACCTTTCCATATTCTAGTCTTCAATCCGCTCATCAGCCAGCTCCGAACCGGACAGTGTGGCTTTATGAGAAGGCTAATTGGGATGCGCTGAACTCCTTTTTCGGCCGTTTCAATTGGCAATTGTGTTTCAGGGATAGAAACATAAATGCTGCAGCAAAATTGGTAGAAAATATAATTTTATTTGGTATGAGGTCTTTCATACCTAATAAAAGAATTTCCATTAAACCAAAAGACCATTCCTGGTTTAATGCGACTTGCAGACAAGCAGTCAGGTCTAAGGAGGAAGCATTTAGGAATTGGTGTTTAAACAAAACTGCTGATACTAAATTGCTGCGCAATCAGGCCAGAAATAGGTGCAAAAGTTCTTTACGAACAGCGCCTTAGACGCAGAGTTCTTGAATACCATAAGGGTAGCAGGAACTTTTGGTCGTTCGTGGGGAAAGTGAAGAATCAGACGCGATCGTCCATTCCAACTCTCCTCAAGGATGATCAGATCTTCACTCACTCGGTTGATAAGGCAAACTTATTAGCTAAAATGTTTGCTGAAAACTGCTCTCTACCTGAGAGTAGCCAACCAGTACCCGTGATCGATGGTGTGTCTCATATTATGCCTGAGATGCATTTTCGAACGTGGGCTGTTAAAAGAGTGCTTGTAAACCTCAACGTCAATAAATCTTCGGGACCGGATGGCATTTCAGCCCACGTGTTGAGAAAGTGCGCCTCAACACTGGCTCGCCCATTGCGCAATCTCTTTAACTTATCGTTCACTTCAGGAGTTTTTCCTACTTCCTGGAAGATTGCCAATGTGCAGCCAGTTCCCAAAAAAGGTGAAGCTACGAATCCTGCCAATTACCGGCCCATAGCAATCTGTTCAATGCTCTCCAAAGTTATGGAGAGCGTTATAAATTTTAACCTGATGAGGTATCTGGAGAGCAACCAATTGGTCAGCGATCGCCAGTACGGTTTCCGTGCTCACCGCTCCACAGGCGATTTGATGGCGTTCCTCACTGAGCGGTGGAACAGTTGTGTTCAGCAATTCGGTGAGAGTAAGGTTGTTGCTTTGGATATCTCCAAGGCATTTGACCGAGTGTGGCATAAAGCACTTGTGTCTAAACTGGCTGCTTATGGTGTCGGTAATACATTCACTCGATGTATATCGATTTTCCTCAGCGGCCGTTCTATTCGGGTTGTGATAGACGGCCTTGCTTCCGAAGAGCACTCTATCGATGCTGGAGTTCCGCAGGGTTCGGTCCTGTCTCCTACACTTTTTCTCATTTTTATCAATGACCTTCTGTCATTGACATCAAACCCCGTCTACTCGTTTGCTGATGACAGCAGCATTTGTCATTCATATTCCTTCTCCAGGCGTCCCTCTATTCTGGAGATTAATAGAAAACGCAGTATTATGAATGACACACTCCAATCTGACCTCAACAAAATCCAGGAGTGGGATCGAGCGAATCGGGTCGCTCAACTTCCCACCTTTAAATATGGGTGGTGTGGATATTAATCCGTCGGAGGCTCTTGCTGTTCTGGGCATGTCAATACAATGCGATCTTCGCTGGAACGAGCACATCTTTGACGTGTCGAAAGAAGGAGCCAAGTGCTTAGGCTTTCTTAAGCGGTGTAAGAAATACTTCACTCCAACCGATCTTCGTTTTATCTACACCACCTATATCCATCCGAAAATGGAGTACAATTCGCATATTTGGTCGGGAGCTTCGAAAACATATCTTCAGCTTCTGGACCGTATACAAGGTCGTGCGATAAAACTTATAGGGGACAGTAGGATATCCAGCTCTATTGAAAACTTGGGATGTCGTCGGGATGTGGGGTGTGTAACCTTGTTCTACCGATACTTTAATGGTAATTGTTCCTCTGAAGTAGCCAGCCTGATTCCTTCGGTTCTGGTATTCAACAGATCTACTCGGCTTTCCAGAGCGGTGCACCCCTTTTACGTCTCGACCTCGTTCCAACGCACTACCCACTACCGCGAGAATTCGTTTTTCGGTCGCGCAGTTAAGTTGTGGAATAGTCTCCCTGCGCATGTTTTCCCCACCCACTTATAACGTCGAAGCTTTTGAAAGAGGTGTAAATCGACACTACTCTCACTTTTTCCCTTCCCACTAACCTTTTCCCTTCTAAACCAATGAATGCTTTGCATGGATAGGGGGCATCCCCTGAGTTTGGTTCTATCTGCCATAAAAAAAAAGGAATAGTAGCAGCGAAGAAGCCTTTACTTCGGCCTGCAAACAAGAAAAAGCGATTGAAATGGGCGAAGGCACACAAAGATTGGACGTTCGAGCAATGGAATGTACTTTAGACTTATGAGTCCTAATGTGAAATCTTCGGATCCAACAGGCGTGTGTTTGTTCGTCGGCGTACCGGAGAGCGGATGTCGGATGGCTGTATCGTGCCTACAGCTAAAAATGGAGGATGAAACACGATGGTTTGAGGATGTTTCGGTGCAGGATCCACCGGCGACGTTGTCAGAATCACTGAAAAACTAAAGAAGGAAGGATACAAGAAGATACTGTAAGAACATGCTGTGACTTCAGCAATTAGAATTATAGGTGAAGGATTCACTTTTCAAGAAGATAAAGATTCGAAGCACTCTTCACGTTTGTGCAGATCATTTTTAGAAGATCTGGAAGGCATATAATTTTTAGAAGATCTGAAAGGCCAAAGCTCTAAGTCCTACAAGTAAAGAAGACATCTGGAAAAAATTATTTGAATGTTAGGGCGAGATCAAGCCTGAAACTTTGGAGAAATTGCTCCAGAGAATGCCGAGATTATGTAAGGCCGTTATTAATGCAAAAGGCGGATATATAAATGAAAATGTATAGTGACCTTAGTTTTTGTATTATGTGTATAAAAAATTTAATAAAAAAATTAAAGCTACTTGCACGGTTTCACTTTTTAAATATTATTTGATCCCTATAGCCTCTACCTGCAAACAAATCTTTTAGCAGAAGATTGATGAGCCGGCAGGTAGATTTCCTTAAAAAAAGTGAAAAAAGTCATAATGGCATATTTTTTATCTCATTATAAAAAAAGGTAACAAAATAAAAAGTGTGGGTTTTTCTTTGGTTTTTAAAAATTTATTATGTCTAAATATTCTCGGAATACAAAATTGAGGTGTGTTTTCTACTTCTTTTATTTTATTATTTGCTGAGTACTTTGTTATTCCTCCTTTGGTCTTCAACACAGCTCCCACTCTTATAGGAATTGATTCGTAGAAATTTTGGATTTCGTTTGTGGTTCCTTCGTCATACCACACTTCCTCTAAACAAATTTTTAACTCCTGGACAAATTTCGGGGGACTTATCTTGGATTTTTCGTCCCATAATTCCCCACAAATTCTCGATAATATTGAGATCTGAACTGTTTCCTGGCCAGGACATTGATGTTATCCCAAGATTTTCTTTGTATTGCGTTACCTGTTAACACAAAGTATCCATTAGAATGCAGTTTTAGATAAAAATTAAAAATTTACTTACAGAGCGAGCACGGTGGCAAGGTGCACTATAGTCTTGAATTATTGCCTTTACAACAAAAAGAGCAGATTGTGGGAATCACGCCTTTAATAATTTTTTTTATATATTTTTGCATTCACTGCGCCCTCTAGCAACAAAATCTGTTCAACTCCACGATATGTTTATGCAGCCCCATACCATAACATAAGGTGAATGCTTGACTGTTCGAAGAATACACTCATCGGAGTATCGTTCCTTCGCCCTTCTTCGAACTATCGTCTTTCCATAGAGCCCCATCAAATTAAATTTGGGTTCATCAGAAAATATTACATTCTGCCAATCCGAAACTGTCCGTTCCTGTTGCTCCTTGGCCCATTTGGAACGGTTTTTCTTCATAGCCGTTGTTAAGAGCGGCTTTCTGGCAGGTCGACGAGCATCAAGACCCATATCCTTAAGGCGTCTTTTAACAGTTATTTTGCTGATATCAATTGCCAACTTGTCTTGAAGATCTCTTCTTAATTCCTTCCCTGGCAGTTTGGGACCGATTGCGAAGGTGTATTCGTTCCAAAGCTCGATCTTCCCGCTCTGTAGTGGCTATTGGTCATTCACTTCCGGTTTTCTTTTGTGCACTTCCGGTTTGTGGAAATTTTTTTAAAAAACCTCGTACCGTACTTTCGTTGCATCCAATTGTTTGAGAAATTCCTCTGTTCGAATAATTTTCTCCGCTGAGTGCTAAGATGCGACCTTTCTGTTGTTGGCTTAATACCATATTTAAATAATCTAAAAAATTGCTTCCGATGTTTTTTCTCTGTTCTCTCAAGTGTTAATAGACAAATTTTGCAACATTGTGTCTTTTTATAACACAAAAATTTATAATCAGGTAAAGAGTAAAATTTTTTTATTATATAGAAAGCCCTCCCTAAAATTTTTTACCCGCAAATTGGAAAATTTGCAAAATTCTACCCCTTGCTATTGTGAAAATTTCCTGCATTTTTACCACCGGGCGGCTGAATTTTTACATGTGTACAATCGATTGCTCCGATCGCTCACGGAATCAGGCGAAAGAGTAAAGCTGTTCGTTGGCTGCTATCATTTCTGATTCTGTTCTTGGCATATATTTTGAACATTGTTGAGCAATTACAAGGGTTACTTTTCTAAGGATTCTGGACACCGACGATATGCTGACTCCTGCAAAGTCAGCAATTGGTATTTGCATTGATCCTAGCGCATAGAAACGCAAATAAATCAACGCAATGGGGCGATTATATCGGTTTCTATAGAAGAAAGAAGAAATGTTGTTGAAATTTGCTGCAATGTACAAAATAGCGTTCTCGCTAAATTACCTTTTTTGAGTATGAACAAGGAATGGATTAATTATCGAAAGAATTTGAACCGTAGATTTTGATAAACCAAAGCGATAAAAGAAGTTGTCATTGTGCCATTGATCCATATCAATTCTTTCATGAAGCTTATACTGCCTTCGTTCGGCTCCAAACTGCTCATTTTCCTCATCAGAGTCCAAAATATCGAAAAAAGCATTGAAATTGTTGCGGGATTGATTAAATTCACGTCCATATTGCATTTTTTTAAATTCGAAATCTGAAATATTTGTTTTGTTACGGTTGACAGTTTCCGCCATATAATTTTTTTTTGCTGTAAAAATGCCAAAAGTTATTTTAATTATGTGTAAAGAAAACCAAAATAAAAGAAAAATCCTCAAAAATACTGAGTTAAAGTCATTAATTGACCGAATTCGTCTAGTTAGCTAATTCCGCAAAAACTTGAACTTCAAATTAGAGAACTGTCATTTCTCCAGTTAAAAACCTTAATTGAGAGTGAGAAAACGAATTACGATAATTACCATTTTTTAGTACGTACTTAAATTTAACTGAGAGTGAAGAAAACGGGCCTAAGTGTTAACCCGTTAAGTGCTAAGTAAGCTTCTCTAAAAGTGTATAACATAAAATAACAAAAACAAATATATTTATAACTTAAAAACAGATTTGAAAAGATAATAAAGGTGTGATAATAAAATGCTTTTTATTACCTAATGCGTGTTGAAGTTGGCGCAATGAACTATCGTAGTTGACAGCGACGACGACGTCGATGGTGATTGCTTGGTGAAATGCTTTACATTTATACACAATGCCTTTATTGATTTAAATTATCACTAAATATGAAATTGAAAATAAGCACATTTCCTTATTATTTGATGAGTGGTGATGATGATTCGACGACCGAAGATAACGACGACGACGACAACGACGACGACGATGATGAATGCTTCTTGCAGTCCCTTGCCAACTGGCTCTGCTTAAAATTATTACTTATCGTGTTGCTTAGCGTAACTAGTAAATTGCAAAGGAATTGTTGCATTACACAAGCCGTTGTCGCCTATGCGATAAAATTGACGAAAAACTAACGACGAGTTAACAACAATTCCGTGTACATTAGATAAGTGAAATGATAAAATGAGCGATGATAAAAACTTGTATTCACAACCAAACATTAAACATTAAACATTTTCGGTTATTCACAACCATACCCTACAACCCTTTGCCCAGTTATTTTGTTTAGTTTAGGAGATATCTAATTTTTAAGGGTATCGATTTTTCAACATTTGAACCCAGTCTTCATTATTAATAAGACTGGGAACGCTATCGTAAAGAATTGAAATTTGCTTTATATTGCATAGCTCTAAAATTAGAAATTTTAGTTGGAATATCCTTATAGACAGCTTTAGAGACTTTTTCGGTTTGTTAATTTTTTTAGAAACTAGTTTTGAATACATGCTAAAATATTGATATTAATGTTTACATGTATTGTATGATTTCGAAAAAAATTTTGCGACTATTAACCTTTTGCTCAAGAACTTACTTTCCTGTCATGGTACTGTAGAACCCAAATTTGAGGGGAATGCTTCATACGCTTCCTAGCGCACAGCGCATCATACGCTTAAAGCTGCACTTAGTCAAATCGTATCGTTGCGGGAGTTGTCAGCTGTTTCAACTTAACATACAACCGCCAGTTGAAGCAATTATTGATATCATATCGTAGTGTGATGTTATCGAATCTATTCTAGTCGATCTCCGGCGTCGTAGGGGAAAAATGAAAACAGACGACTGCTTTCGTCACATTACGACATTTTTGTCACTTTGGTTCGATTATTAGAAATTCGAGATATTATGGATTTGTGTGGGATTGTGCGACCTTTTGGGAATTTTTAGTTAGGGACTAATGCACTGTTTTTTTTAATGAGTAGACATTGAAATGCTTGGGAAATGCAGTCCTCGGCTGTTTGCATGGGATCAGTCCATTCCACTTTTTTAGATGGCTTTGAAACCATAAGAAGTGAAATTTTTCTAACGTAAAAAAAATTAATTATTTTGAGTATGTATATTTTGTAGTATGTATATTGTAATGTAGAACTACGTAGATAGCAACAAACTAAAAGGAGAACGAATTAACTGCCACCAAATGCATTTGTTTCAAGATTTATTCTATACAAGATTTCTACTATACATTTCTGAGTAACTACATTTAAAGATTGAGCGTGTATTGAAAGGCGGACATTCTGGCAGAATAACTTCAATTTGTTCCGATAATCTGGGAAAATTGTTTACGTGCGGAGAAGATCGCCAGATAATAGTTTGGGAACTAGCGGAGGAAAAATGTGTTACGGTTTGGTCTGTTGGCAACGAGACTCCCCGCAGCATTGCCCATATGGCGCACTCCAACAGCTTGGTTGTGGGCGTACGTCAGCTCAGAGTCTACTCAGTAGAGACACAGGAGGTGGTGCAGACCTTCACGGGACATATGTCTGAGGTTAATTTGATGACTTATTTTTCCGTGGGCGAAAGTGCGGAATATGTAGTAACAACTTCTAAAATGGAGCGAATTATATCCTTGTGGAAAATCGGCAGAAAAGGACGCAACGAACCGGCAATCTGCACTTTACTGATGGAAGACGTCGCTCATTGCCTTACGTGTAAAGTAAATAACGAGGGAAATGTGGAGGTGGCTAGTGTCACACGTAATGGTGTCATACATATTTACATGTTGTCCACAGAGAGGTAGATCAATGTATTCATTACACAACAAAATTCACACAAACTAAAATTTAAAGAAAAATGTTTATTTTATTCCATTTATTTCATTACATGCGAAATAAAATATCTCACTTTGTTCTTCCGATTTTGGTGCAGGAAAAAGACTACAAAAAGATTGCCCAGATTTTTTAAAATCTAAATTAAGCTGGGCAAAAGTGAGATAAAATTTCATTCAAGAACTAACGTGTCTGCATAAACAATAACTATCAAATGATTTAAAAAATAACTATCAATATATTCTATTAGAATGTGTTGAATGTATGATACGAGCATTAAAGCTTTTATGTATGTAAGGTAAGTGTGGGTAATAATTCTGTGCTATTAAGGCTATTTAGACTTTGCACTATTGTTGTCACCAATCTAAAACAAATTAATACAAAATATTTGATCTCAGTTAAGTGCTCACATATTTTTTATGGTAATAAATAGTAAAACTTGTGAATTTCGCATGCCTTTTAAAAAAAAATATCTTTTTTAGAAATAATCAAAATTGTGGATATTCCGTTCTAATAAATAAAATTATACCGTAATATCTCGCACGGTTTATGAGATATTCACATTATAAAATTTTTTGAACGAGGTGCCTTTACATTCCGTATGTAAAGTAGGCGTGGTTGTTAACCGATCACACCCATTTTCAATCCCAAAGAGCCCTACATAACAAAGAATATTTGTGCCAAATTTCATTGAGATATCTCTTCGTTCTCCCGTAATCGAGATTTCAACAGACAGACAGACAGACGGACGGACAGGGCTAAATCGATTCAGGAGGTGACGCTGAGCAAGAATATATAGTATATACTTTTCTATATCTATCTCGTCTTCTTCTCTGCGTTAAAAACGGAAGAACAAAGTGAATATGCCCTACTCCCTTCGGGTGTAGGGTATAAAAATGCTCGGTGAAAATAATACCATCCATACATTAATATAAATAATTTTTTTATGAAACAAGGAAAGAAAGAAAGATAGTGAAAATGTAGTGATTTTATAAAGAAGCAATAATTAAGTAGTGATTTTATAAAGAAGCAATAATAATTAATAATTAATTAGTATTTAGTAGAAAATCTTTTTGTGGTTATAACATCAACACAACCGCGATACATGTAATTGACAAGATTCTGGAATCTTTTAGTGGGTATTTTATATCATGAGCGCTGAACTACTGACCAAAGTGCATTGTTTGTAGGTTTTGCATTACACACTGGTTTTTTTATGTCGCACCATAAGTTCTCAATAGGATTGAGGTCTGGAGATTGTGCAGGCCACTCCATAACCTTAACCTTTTTGATCCGAAACCATTATTTTGCCAACTTGCTGGTATGTTTCCGGTTGTTATCTTGTTGAAAGACCCACTTGTTGAAAGACCCACTTACTATCCATTGTGGATTTAATACAGTATATTGGACCATTGTAGAATTAATACAGTATATTGGACCTACACCATAGTATGAAAAACAGCCCCAAATCATTATGCCTGATCCACCGTGTTTAACTGTTTTTATAGTGTGTAGCGCATCATATTCTGTATTTGGACTACGTCTAACATACTGTCGAGTGCCTTTTCCGACAAAAAGGGCAATTTTACTTTCACCCGTCCATAGAATATTTCTCCACTTTTCAAGTGGCCATTCCGAATGTTCTTGTGCGAAAGCCAATCTTCGTGCAACAGGTTGTGGTTTTAAAAGGGGAACTCCTCGTGGACTCTCTTAGTCGCCCCCTGTTTCTATACTTGCTGCTATATTTAGCTCTTTTTTTTATCTCTGTAGCTGGTAGCATAGGGTTGTTTTTGGAATATCGTACCACGCGCTTCACACATCGCGAGGACATTACTGATTTGCGTCCCCGTGTTTCTATTTTATGTTTGTGTTTCAGAGCATTTGAAATCGTTTTCGCTGAACAGCAGGCAGTATTTTCCGTTTCTTTGTACGTTCTTCCTTTCGAAGTGAGGTTTATAATTAGCCTCCGTTCTTCTGCAGTACAATGCCGTCTACGACCCACTAAAATAAAAAAACCTTGAATACTACTTATTTCGTTTTCACAAAAAATTAAAAACTTACTTCTGTTTCACTTCTGTAAAATAATCCGTGGAGACCTTTCAATATGACTCAATATTTGCAGTATTAAATTTGTTGGAAATTAAATTGGAACGTAATTACCGGTTTTAAGTTTTCCTTCCTACGCACGGAATTGGCTTCGCATGAAAAAATATATGCCTGTAATTCTGTTCTATCCTTCAATCTACATTTTTATACCTTACACCCGAAGGGAGTAGGGTATATTCACTTTGTTCTTTCGTTTGTAACGCAGAGAAGGAGACGAGATATGTAGGTATGGAAAAGTATATATATTCTTGCTCAGCGTCACCTTCTGAATCGATTTATCCCTGTCCGTCTGTCTGTGTGTTGAAATCGCGATTACGGGAAAACGAAAAGAGGTATTGCGATAAAATTTGGCACATATTCTTTGTTATATAGGGCTGTTTGGCATTAAAAATGGGCGATATCGTTTAACAGCCACGCCTACTTTAGATACGGAATGTAAAGGCACCTTGTTTAATTCAATAACAGTTGGGGTGGTCTCCGAGCTTTACTCCTATCCGGCTCGAAGGACCAAATGTTTATTTGCCAATTGTTCACAAATTCAGTATTTTTATTTATTCCACAATGTACAATAGTTTTTTATCTTACAATTTACAAGCTTGTATACGCGTCAACTGTTGAGCTGCAAGTGTCTTGTGGGTCCAGCGGCGATCGCTGGAAGTCAGGAGAGCAACGCCAGTTGCCGCGGGGAGAGCCTGCACCCGAGCCTACTCTTTCGAGAGAGGCGCATCTCATTACCGGCAGGCTGACAAGAGAGAGAACTGCAGTTCTCACTCCGGACACCCAACCGATCGATGAGGGAGCACATCTGGCGAGCGCCAGCTGGCGTTGAGGCGCACTTTCTCAACACGTGGGCTGAAATGCCATCCGGTCCCGGGTATTTGTTGACATTGAGGTTTGCAAGCACTCTTTTAACAGCTCGTGTTCGAAAATGCGACCTCGGGAATAGCATGAGATACATCATCGACAATGGGAAGCGGTTGGCTACTCTCGGGGAGAGAGCAGTTTTCAGCAAACATTTTGGCTAATAAGTTTGCCTTATCAACCGAGTGAGTGTAGCTCTGATCATCCTTGAGGAGAGTTGGAATAGACGATTGCGTCTGATTCTTCACTCTACCACGAATGACCAAAAGTTCTTACTACATTTATGGTATTGAAGAACTCTACGTCTAAGGCGCTGCTCGTAGAAAGCCTTTTCGCGCTTTAGAGTGGCATTACACCTATTTCTGGCTTGGTTGCGCAGCAATTTAGTTTCAGCAATTTTGTTCAAACGCCAGTTTCTAAATGCATTCTCTTTAGACCTGACTGCTTGGTTTAATGGAAGTCTTTTTATTGGTTACGAAAGACCTCATACCAAATAAAATTGTAATTTCTACCAATTTTGCAGCGGCATTCATGTGTCTGTCCCTGAAACATAATTGCCAATTGAAATAGCTGAAAAAGGAGTTCAGCGCATCCCAATCAGACTTCTCATAAAGCCACACTGTCCGCTTCGGAGCTAGCTGGTGAGCGGATAGAATATGGGAACTTAGCAGAAATTGAGGGAGCACCTCTGGCGAGCGGCAGTTGGCGTTAACGCACCTCGTTTAAAAAAATTTTTTAAGGTGAAGATCTCACAAACCGTCCTAGATATTTAGGTATACCGAAACGTATAGTGCCATTAAAAAATTTTTTCAAAAAATGGTCGTGATCCGCGCATTCATACAAAAGCTCGCATTAACTCATAAACGGAATATACATGAAGACAAATTAGCAACTTATTTGCCAAAAATGGGGGTGGTCCGCCTACTTACACAAAGTTCTCAATTGGGGAAATTATTATTTTTTTAGTTACTCGGGTGTAAAGTGGACTTCGGCCTGACCGAAGACAACATCAATACTTGTTAACTTTAAATCCATAACAAGAGATTTTGAACAAAAACACGATTGAAGGTAAATGTATAACTTATAAAATTAGCAATACAATACTATTATTATATAATTAGCAATTATTTGTACAATACTTACAAATTGTTTCTTAAATTCTTAGTAATTCGAGCTCTGTTCCTTAACTTTTTTGCTACTCAACTTTTCGCGACCAACTGATAAATCGATGCAAATTTTTGTTAAACTAAAGTGACTACAGCGTTTTCAGCTGAAATTACTGAAATTTAATGTTTTAATAATTGTAGTCGAATAAATATTTTTTTTATTCATGATTTAATTTTTTTATTTTTCTGATTTAAAATATATTTTTTTTATGGCAGACGAAACAAAGCTCAGGGGATGGTCCCTATCTATGCACAGCATTTGTTGGTGCCGAAGGCTGACAGGTTAGTGGTAAGGGGAAAAGCAAGGAATAAGTCGCTAGGGGGAACTACCCACACTTAACTTAGTTATCGCAAAAATGGTCGTGTCCACCCACTTGAATACACATTGTGCACCCATTTGTTCCAATAAGGAAAAGGATATATTAAGTTCGTTTTTCCTTGTAACACAGAAAAGCTTATAATACAGATATAGGAAAGAATTTTTTATAGAAAATTAACTTTCCAGAGTTCATAAAGGCGCGTCCTTAAAAGCACCGGAACATTAATGCTTAACAAAACAAACTTCTCCCAGCACATTTTACAAGTGCTAGGGCGAAAATGAAAGGCCACTAGCACTGTCCATTGTGTTGTTTTAACCAGCACAATGCACAGATCACATTTCTTGAGTCATGAGGGCGAACGCTGAAGCGCCGAGTACTCCGAATTCCCGAATTTCATTTCCGACCCTTTTATTCACTTGCTTCTGTGCCAGCCTATTTTCGCAGATACACAGAGCGGCGCGCATCTAACGCTCACGAAATTGTGCTGAAATATTATGCTGCGCGGGCGGGCTTTGAGGGCGTCAAAGTAGCACTTTTTGGTGTGTACTGGTATATTATATTTAGCAGATTTTTATCAGGCAAGTACTTCTTGCTCTAAGGTATTGAGAATATTTCTTAAGGAAAGGAACACTTAACATGTAGCTTAAAACGTTAGTTGGAAATTCAATCATTTTCACTTACAAATTGTTTTATCTATATAATAAAGGTGAATTATTGTTTATTTTTCTTTTGTTTCTTAGTTTATAATGTATAAATTACAGAAGAGCTGGGCCGGTTTTAATGCACTTTCCGCATTGGCAGAATAATTTGATATGAGAGTTTTAGAAGTTGCTCTGACGGTTCCACAAGTTAACGGTTAAACAAGTTTGTTTGCAGTATTCTTTTGTATTGATTTGTCGTCATTCGATGGTCAACAAAATCTAAATCAATGGTATCGTAGTAGGATATTGCGCCCCATACCATGACGCCTCTCTCTCTGCTATGATAGCGATTTAAAATCATTTCCTTTCGCAAATCGTAGAAATAAAAGTTGTACCCATCTAGTACAACCCATGACATGTGGGGAACTTTGTAGAAGTTTAGCACTTTTAATCACGCGGTGCACGGTCATATAGTACCTCTAGCATTTACTCCAGCTTTAACTCTAATTTTGTCCAAAGAATCTGTCGAATTTGCCATTCTAACTATTTTTCGATAGCTGAGTACCTTAGAAGCAGGGTAGTAGGGTAACCTACTCCGAAGTGAGTATGGTATATTCACTTTGTTCTTCCGTTTGTAACGCAGAGAAGGAGACGAGATAGATATAGAAAAGTATATATATATTCTTGCTCAGCGTCACCACCTCCTGAATAAATTTAGCCCTGTCCGTCCGTCTGCCTGTCTGTTGAAATCACTATTACGCGAGAACTAAAAGAGATATTGCAATCAAATTTGGCACAAATGTTCTTTGTTATTTAGGGCAGTTTGCCCAAAATGAGCGGGATCGGTTAACAACCACGCCTACTTTACATACGGAATGTAAAGGCACCTCGTTTTTAAAAAAATTATATGGTTAATATCTCATAAAACGTGCGCGATATTGAGGTATACCGGAACGCCCACTCATACATTAATTCATAAACGGTCTAAGACATGAAGACTTAATTTTATCACAACGTATCTGGAGGCATAATAACTAATTTGGAAGTGCAAAATATTCACACGTGATTTTATCCCAAGGTACCTAGAGACATTAGAAAAATGTTTGCAAAAAATGGGCGTGTACCCCCTACTTATACAAAAGCTGTTAACTGGCGAAATTATGTTTTTTAGTTACTCGGATGTAGTGTACCTAGACTTCGGTCTGGCCGAAGACAACACTTACTTGTTTTATTTTATATATATGTATATTATAAAATAAATTGCATAGTTAGGCTTTGTGAGAGTCTGTCAATTAGGTGATGGTTGATTTTTAGAAAATTTTTGCCATCGTTAGACGGTTGATACATCTGACGCTGATTCGTTGTATAGCAAAGTAATTTTCCACGAACAGATACTATAAATAGATTAAAATGCCTTTAAAAATTAATAACTTATAAAACAAACTTATTACAAAAAAATTCCTAAATAACACTTAAAAATTACCTTTTCAAATAAAAGTCTCAAAATAACTCTTTCAAATGATTTATAACATAAACGTTCGTAGGAAACCTCAAATTCAATTTCAATCAAGTCATTCCATTCCCTATTGCATGAAACAAAAAGACTTTCGAAAAGATTTCGTAACAATCGTCCTATCCCAGCTAATGACCACAATTTGCACCCTATACACAGAGGTATTTTATAATTATTCTAAAATAGATGTACCCGGCCACGCGTTGCTGTGGCTCAGTTTCCTTAAATTAAAAGTTCTGCAACTTTTTTCAATTGATCGTTTCTCCGATGAAGAACAATATCTATAGTTTGGACTTGTTCTCCGATTATAACAATTGCCACTTCGCCTATAGTTAGAGTACTGAATCTTCGCACATGTTTTCCAGCAGGAGTTTTGTCAAACTGCGTGAAGTTAAATACGTATTTAAGTTCAGAAGATGAATACGTATTTAGTTTAGCGAAGACACGAACCACAACCCGCCCCACAACATGATCCACATACACTATCCACATACATGATCCACATTGGCCCACTGCCCAATCCATGGTCCCAGTTGATGATGAACTTACCATTCTGGAAAACTAATGGCAGTACCTTTCCACTTGGTCAGGATATTTTTCTAAAGTTACGAAAAAAGGTACTGAAAACGCGCATTTTTAGATGCTTATACTGGCATGATGTCAGGTGGCAAACATTCTATCATTCTATTTTATATTAATTTTGTCCTTGAATCTATAAAATCAAACACAACTTTTTGAGTTTGTGTGATGTTTTCCTTCGTTGAAGATCTTTCGTAAATCTATAATATTTGCATTCGAAAAAGAATTTACCTTAAAAGTAGGGTTAAAGTCGCGTATTTTGATAATATTCGCCCCAAATGAAGTCATTTGGAAGAAACTGGTATACTTTTGTATGTTGTCCAAGAAATGCTTCGATCGAGTATCTTCGCAAGAAAGCAATGGTGCCAATGGCTCTGGTGGCGGTGTCAATTGTGGTAATTTTACCTTTCCGCTCGCACAACATATTCCTGGTGGTTCCTGTCTGAACCTCAATGCATTGCAATATTGACAAACAGTGCTCATTGTACCGAAGTTGGCCATATCCGTTGCGTAATCGACTGTTGGATCGTACCTGAACACCAAACGTTCGTTAATGATTGTGTCGGTTGGCCGTCTGTTTTGTCGACGTTCAAAATTATTTCGAGCGTTAGTTTGTACTTGGTTACTTGTTCGAGCTGAGTTACGAGTATGTCGACCGATATTTCGACGTCTAATTGGTGGCATTTTAAACCGCAAACTGCTAACCAAAAAGCAAAATATTAAATTATCATGAACTTATAGTACCACAGAAAACAAAAACACAAAATTATCGCGCACTGATCACTGACAATAATTGTTATCAACTTTTTTCAATATAATGTGTATGCAAGAAAGATAGATTACTATCATTAGTATTTGTATATCATATAAAAACATTGTCATATTTTATTGTCATTTTTTAACCTCATATATTTTTTTCATTTTAGTTTTTATTTTTCTAAACTTTGATGTGACAGCAAACAACTAATGTAAACTGTTTTTTTCGAATATTTTTTTACTGAAGTGTTAGTTTCATACAAATTAAAATTACTAATTTACGACTTTTCCGACCGATTTTATAAAAATTTTCTTTCATACGAACCCCTCCTGACAATTACGAACACAACAAAATAACAATCAGTCAAATCGGTCCAGCCGTTCTCAAGTGATGGTGTTACATACATGTGGCATTTCATTTTTATATATATAGATTATTTCAAAAAATGTGTTATTTAAGAAATGATCTCACAAATTATTTGAAATATTTATAACCATGTTGCACGGTTATTTCAAATAACCACTGGAACATAGTTATTTTAAATAATAATTCGCAGGCCTGCTTAGAAGTACGCCCTTTATAGTATTTTCCATACGTTATAGGATTTTTTAATTAGTTATGAAATTATTGTTGCTGGTGATTTCAATGTCCATAATTCCAACTGGCTACGTCATTCGAGTCACACAACACCCGAGGGTGTGTATGTTGAGTTATTTGCTGGGTCTAATAGTTTGACTCAATTAGTTTGACTCAATTAGAAACCAACGCACTTTCCCTGCGTTGATGGGCAAAACCAAAATATTCTGGACATTTTTCTAACTTCACATCATAGCAAGTATGATGTGAATGTTCTTGCACCTCTTGGTAATTCGGACCACGCTACAATTTCTGCTATCTTCCCATATTCTATCCGCTCACCAGCTAGCTCCGAAGCTGACAGTGTGGCTTTATGAGAAGTCTGATTGGGATGCGCTGAACTCCTTTTTCAGCTATTTCAATTGGCAATTATGTTTCAGGGACAGACACATGAATGCCGCGGCAAAATTGGTAGAAATTAAAATTTTATTTGGTATGAGGCCTTTCGTAACCAATAAAAAGATTTCTATTAAACCAAGCAGTCAGGACTAAAGAGGAAGCATTTAGAAACTGGCGCTTGAACAAAATTGCTGAAACTAAATTGCTGCGCAACCAGGCCAGAAATAGGTGTAATGCCACTCTAAAGCGCGAAAAAGCTTTCTACGAGCAGCGCCTTAGACGTAGAGTTCTTCAATACCATAAAGGTAGTAGAACTTTTGGTCATTCGTGGTAGAGTGAAGAATCAGACGCAATCGTCTATTTCAACTCTCCTCAAGGATGATCAGAGCTACACTCACTCGGTTGATAAGGCAAACTTATTAGCCAAAATGTTTGCTGAAAACTGCTCTCTCCCCGAGAGTAGCCAACCGCTTCCCATTGTCGATGATGTATCTCATGCTATTCCCGAGGTCGCATTTTCGAACACGAGCTGTTAAAAGAGTGCTTGCAAACCTCAATGTCAACAAATACCCGGGACCGGATGGCGTTTCAGCCCACGTGTTGAGAAAGTGCGCCTCAACACCGGCTCGCCCATTGCGCAATCTCTAATTTATCGTTTACTTCAGGAGTTTTTCCTACTTCCTGGAAGATTGCCAATATGCAGCCAGTTCTCAAAAAATGTGAAGCTACGAATCCTGCAAATTACCGGCCCAAAGTCATGGAGAGCATTGTAAATTTTGAACTTGATGAACTATCTAGAGAGCAACAAGTTGATCAGCTTCCGAAGAGCAATCCATTAATGCTGGAGTTCCGCAGGGTTCGGTCCTGTCTCCAACTTTTCTAATTTTTATCAATGACCTGTCATTGACATCAAATCCCGTTTGCTCATGGCAGCAGCATTAGTCATTCATATTCATTCTCCAGGTGTTCTATTCTGCAGATCAATACAAAACGCAGAATAATGAATGACACACTCCAATCTGACCTCAATAAAAAACCAGGAGTAGGGTCGAGCGAATCGGTGGATTTTAATGCGCGGAACCCAATGTTGTTTGTTGACGCATAAACGTCTAGCGGGTGATAACTTCCCACCTCTAAATATAGGTGATGTGGATACTAATGAGTCAGGGGCTCTTGATGTTCGGGGTATGTCAAGCCAATGCTATCTTCGTTGGAACACATTTTTCACATTTTTGAAAGATGCAGCCAGGTGCTTAGGCTTTCTTAAGAGGTGTAAGAAATAATTCACTCCAACAAATCTTCATCGTATCTACACCACCTATATCCGTCCGAAAATGGAGTACAACTCGTATATATGCTTCGAAAACATGTCTCCAGCTTTTGGACGTATCCAAAGTCGTGCGATAAAACTTATAGGGGACAGTAGGGTATCCAGCTCTATTGGAACCTTGGAAT
The DNA here is from genome assembly GCA_922984085.1 of Sicus ferrugineus. Classification (NCBI taxonomy): domain Eukaryota; kingdom Metazoa; phylum Arthropoda; class Insecta; order Diptera; family Conopidae; genus Sicus; species Sicus ferrugineus. The sequence continues at coordinate 69,353,466 of OV277348.1, forward strand.
GTCGTCGGGATGTGGGGTGTGTATCTTTATTTTCGATACTTTAATGGTAATTGTTCCTCTGAAGTAGTCAGCCTGATTCCTTCGGTTCAGGTATTGAACAGATCTACTCGGCTTTCCAGAGTGAAAAATACCTTTTTTTTAACTTTCAAATGCAGATTTTTTTTCTCATCTTAAGTACTAAGTGTATAATACCACATGCAATACTCATTGCGTTGAAATTGCTACGTAGTAAACAAAATTTATAAAAATTGTATTTATATTTCTTGTGAAGCTATCCAAGTGTTACGGACCGTATGTCCTACCCGATTTTTTTAGTCCGTATTTACCATTTGAGAAATTAGACTATTTTGCAACGTTTTAAGTCGATAATGAGTTCCATGTTCGAATAAAATTTGTGGATAAAAAAAGATAATTTATAGATACAATTTTATTGCGTACAACATCAGTAAAATTTTCTTTCAAAAAATTAACGCACGCCGCTTTCCATAACATTAATCATTTGTTATAAGATACATAATTTCGCTTTTAGTAAAATATTATTGCATATGCAGGGTATTTTGACTTTCGCCTATTTTGTTACTTTTTATTTTTACCCGCAGCATAGAAGCCGGCAAGCCCATTAAGCCTAAAGGAACCATAGACATAGCCTCCGACAGTTCAACAGTGATAAAACCAATTTTTGCTTTAGCAGTATATCTGCGGCATAGGCAAGATTCTCGGAAAATTTTGATTGCTTACGGCGGTAAACATATCCTGACCTTTGAGAATCTCGAACTTAAACTACATCAAAAGACAATGGTCCTGGTACGCGCTGACCCCACAAAACCCCATGAAACTATGTTTGGAAAACACCAAAACACTGCAAACTCTCTTAAAAGCTTAGCGCCGGTCATTGGTTCACAGGACCATGAGTATAAATCTTCGTTATCTAGGTCAAAGAAGAAATTGAAATCGACGGAGTTACCTATGGAGTCACGTCTTAAAAACTTAAACCTAAATTCCTCTGACGGAAAGTCAAAACCACGAAGCAAAATCCACTTATTAGTTCAGTCATTACATAGCAAAGACGAAATGTACGTATTTGATTGCATAGGATAAAATACTAAAAATTTAAAATTTTTCAGACTCTTGCGCTCCGTTTTTAATACGAATGACTTGCAGACAATACAACTGACGTTGCAGAAACTACCAGTACAATATGTGGGCACTTTTGTGAATGGATTGACGCATTTGATGCAACAAAAACGTATAAAGTGAGTATACACCTAAGTTGTAGAAACAAACTGCAATTGGAATCTTACCCATAATAAACTGATTTTAGACAATTAAAAAAAATTTGTAAGCTACTCTTTACTTCTAGGTAGACTAGCTGTTCTAAGTGTGGTATAAATAAAATGTCATTTTTCGGTCTAAAGATTTGCAATGAACTCTACTCGAGTTTTATCCAGAACCATATGCCGCTGGCCACTGACTGTTTTTACTACTGGGAAATGTTTTTAGATTGGAATGTTTAGCTTTTGCAAAATTTCTCTGCAACCTCTACTCTGAAATCTAACAGAAGATTCCGAATCAAGCAAGCCTCTTAAAGAATTCACTTTTATATTCACGTCTATAAAAACTCTCAGATTTTCGAGGTTCAAAAATTTTTGTGAATTGCACTTGGCGTAATCTAATTTACTTATTGCTACCTTGCCACAAAAAGCGCTAGCGCTTCTTCATTACCTAGCTACATTATTATTATTATAGTTATTATTATTATTACTAGATGTACCCGGCCACGCGTTGCTGTTAAATTGAAAAGTTCTGCAACTTTTTTCAATTGATCGTTTCTCCGATGAAGAACAATATCTATAGTTTGGACTTGTTCTCCGATTATAACAATTGCCACTTCGCCTATAGTTAGAGTACTGAATCTTCGCACATGTTTTCCAGCAGGAGTTTTGTCAAACTGCGTGAAGTTAAATACGTATTTAAGTTCAGAATATGAATACGTATTTAGTTTAGCGAAGACACGAACCACAACCCGCCCCACAACATGATCCACATACACTGTCCACATACATGATCCACATTGGGCCACTGCCCAATCCATGGTCCCAGTTGATGATGAACTTACCATTCTGGAAAACTAATGGCAGTACCTTTCCACTTGGTCAGGATATTTTTCTAAGGTTACGAAAAAAGGTACTGAAAACGCGCATTTTTAGATGCCTATACTGGCATGATGTCAAGTGGCAAACATTCTATCATTCTATTTTATATTAATTTTGTCCTTGAATCTATAAAATCAAACACAACTTTTTGAGTTTGTGTGATGTTTTCCTTCGTTGAAGAGCTATCGTAAATCTATAATATTTGCATTCGAAAAAGAATTTACCTTAAAAGTAGGGTTAAAGTCTCGTGTTTTGATAATATTCGCCCCAAATGAAGTCATTTGGAAGAAACTGTTATACTTTTGTATGTTGTCCAAGAAATGCTTCGATCGAGTATCTTCGCCAGAAAGCAATGGTGCCAATGGCTCTGGTGGCGGTGTCAATTGTGGTAATTTTACCTTTCCGCTCGCACAACATATTCCTGGTGGTTCCTGTCTGAACCTCAATGCATTGCAATATTGACAAACAGTGCTCATTGTACCGAAGTTGGCCATATCCGTTGCGTAATCGACTGTTGGATCGTACCTGAACACCAAACGTTCGTTAATGATTGTGTCGGTTGGCCGTCTGTTTTGTCGACGTTCAAAATTATTTCGAGCGTTAGTTTGTACTTGGTTACTTGTTCGAGCTGAGTTACGAGTATGTCGACCGATATTTCGACGTCAAATTGGTGGCATTTTAAACCGCAAACTGCTAACCAAAAAGCAAAATATTAAATTATCATGAACTTATATGACCACAGAAAACAAAAACACAAAATTATCGCGCACTGATCACTGACAATAATTGTTATCAACTTTTTTCAATATAATGTGTATGCAAGAAAGATAGATTACTATCATTAGTATTTGTATATCATATAAAAACATTGTCATATTTTATTGTCATTTTTTAACCTCATATATTTTTTTCATTTTAGTTTTTATTTTTCTAAACTTTGATGTGACAGCAAACAACTAATGTAAACTGTTTTTTTTGAATATTTTTTTACTGAAGTGTTAGTTTCATACAAATTAAAATTACTAATTTACGACTTTTCCGACCGATTTTATAAAAATTTTCTTTCATACGAACCCCTCCTGACAATTACGAACACAACAAAATAACAATCAGTCAAATCGGTCCAGCCTCAAGTGATGGCGTTACATACATTTCATTTTTATATATATAGATGAGTTATTATTATTATTATTGTATTATTATTATTATTATTATTATTATTATTATTATTATTATTATTATTATTATTATTATTATTATTATTATTATTATTATTATTATTATTATTATTATTATTATTATTATTATTATTATAACTATTTTATTAATGTAGGGCCATAACGCACCGCAACCTTGTTTAAGTCTATTGTGCAGACCTTGGTTTAACCTAACATAAGGCTCTTTATGGAGTTAAGCATTCTGTTAGGCTTGAACTAATGGGGAGGCATAGTGAATTCACCAAAATAGTGAATTCACCAAAATATGATAACCTAAATCTGCTAATTATAGGATAATCTGAGCACGTGCTCTTAACATTAAACTGTGCTGGGACAGAATCTGTAGGTCTCAGTGTCGAATAGACCTATGTTTGTAGATGCCCCTTCACATAACCCCTGAGGATTCTTATGTCATTATCTGCGCATCCGACCCAGTGTTTGGCAAATTTAAATTCTCCCTATTTCCGGATGACCTCTGTACTGTATCCTTTAGATAGGCTGTTGAAGGGTTCCGGACCGATGAATATCCGCTCTGCTCCACGTTTGGCTAAGCAATCGGCCCTCCCGTTGCCTTCATAGTCTTCGAGCCCCGGGATCCATCTCACAGTAATACTGTTGTTTCATCCAAGTACATTAAAGCTGTCACGACACTCATATACTAGGCTAGAGTTAATCTCAATGGATTTCAGGGTTTTCAACGTTGCTTCGCTGTTAGATAACATTCTCTTGCACACGTTTCATAAGCAAAAATTCCCGCTTGAAATATTTCCACGTATGGTTTTGTTGCGGGTGAGGCCAAAGGGCGATCCGAATAGATTTTTTTTAAGACGGGGTAGCAAGCTTTACATTCCAATAGCCTCAAGTAGAAGAAAGTGGAATGCGTGACCAAAAGAATTCTGTGAATAAAAACTAAGGGCAGGGAGTTTTTTTTGTGAAAACCAGAGAGTTGAGAAAGAGCGAAAGAGAATAAGATAGGTTGGTGTGTAGAAGATTCTAGAAGTTCTCGATAACGGGGATTTCCAAAATTTTTGGAAAAGGATTAAGGAGACGTGATTGGGATCAAGAAAAAGAAATGAGAGTCGAGCGAGAGAAATCTTGAAGTATAGACGTGTTGAACACGTATCAGAGAGTGCTCCTGAGAAGATTTTGATTGTGAAAATTTAAATGGAGTTGAGTGTCGGAACTGCTGGGTCTGGCCGGAAAGGTGTAACAATTTTTCTGTTGCCTGGGAAAGCAAGAAGGAAGAGTTCGTCATCTGAAAAGAAAAATGATCATTACGCAAATAGTGTTGCTGTCCTCAAGGAAGGAAAAACGGGGAACCGCCACGATAGCAAACAGATTGACTCCGAGAAGTAGGATGAGTATTTGTTCTTGTTGTTTGGAAATATTAGAACTAGTAAATTATGAGTATTAGCAAAATAACATGTCTATATATACGTATATTTAGATATTAGCTCGTAAAATTTATATTTTTGTTGGGTATAAAAAAAAATTTGTAACGTTTTAAAAAACAGAGACTGATGATCTCAGCGGTTTTTAAGTAAAAAAAATCTTTCTACCATATTGAGGCCCAAGTAAATTGCTTCTCGGAGTTCAAGGCAAGGTGGGAACACATGCGCAGGGAGATTATTCCACAATCTAACAGCGCGGCCGAGAAACGAATTCTCACGGTAATGGGTAGTGCATTGGAACGGAATCGAGATGTAAAAGAGGTGCACCACTCTGGAAAGCCGAGTAAATACGTTGAATACTTAAACCGAAGGAATCAGGCTGGCTATTTCAGAAGAACATTTAACGTTAAAGTACCAGAAAAATAAGGATACGCACCCTAGATCCCGATGACGCCCAAAGGTTTCAATAGAGCTGGATAACCCTATAAGTTTTAACGCACGACATTGTTCTTACACCGCTGGAGAAAGCCTAAGCACTTGGCTTCTTCTTTCGACACGTCAAAGATGTGATCGTTCCAGCGAAGATCGCATTGGATTGACATGCCCAGAACATCAAGCGGAACTCCAGCATTAATGGAGTGCTCTTCGGAAGCAAAGCCGTCTATCACAACCCGAATAGAACGGCCGCTGAGGAAACTCGATATCCATCGAGTGAATGTATCACCGACACCATAAGCAGCCAGTTTAGACACAAGTGCTTTATGCCACACTCGGTCGAATGCCTTGGAGATATCCAAAGCAACAACCTTGCTCTCACCGAATTGGTGAACACAACTGTTCCACCGCTCGGTGAGGAACGCCATCAAATCGCCTGTGGAGCGGTGAGCACGGAAACCGTACTGGCGATCGCTGACCAATTGGTTGCCCTCTAGATACCTCATCAAGTTAAAATTTACAACGCTCTCCATAACTTTGGAGAGCATTGAACAGATTGCTATGTACCGGTAATTAGCAGGATTCGTAGCCTCACCTTTTTTGGGAACTGACTGCACATTGGCAATCTTCCAGGAATTAGGAAAAACTCCTGAAGTAAGCGATAAATTAAAGAGATTGCGCAAATGGGCGAGCCAGTTTTGAGGCGCACTTTCTCAACACGTGGGCTGAAATGCCATCCGGTCCCGAGGATTTATTGACGTTGAGGTTTACAAGGACTCTTTTAACAGCTCGCGTTCGAAAATGCATCTGTGGCATAGCATGAGATACATCATCAACCGCGGGCAGTGGTTGACTACTCTCAGGAAGAGAGCAGTTTTCAGCAAACATTTTGGCTAATAATTTTGCCTTATCAACCGAGTGAGTGCAGATCTGATCATCCTTGAGGAGAGTTGGAATAGACGATCGCGTCTGATTCTTCACCCTCCCCACGAACGACCAAGAGTTCTTACTACCCTTATGGTATTCAAGAACTCTGCGTCTAAGGCGCTGTTCGTAAAGAACTTTTTCGCGCTTTAGAGTGGCATTGCACCTATTTCTGGATTGATTGCGCAGCAGATTAGTATCAGCAGTTTTATTTAAACGTCAATTCCTAAATGCTTCCTCTTTTGACATGACTGCTTGTCTGCAAGTCGCATTAAACCAGGAATTGTATTTTGGTTTAATGGAAATTCTCTTATTGGGTATGAAAGACCTCATACCAAATAAAATTATGTTTTCTACCAATTTTGCCGCAGCATTTATGTTTCTATCCCTGAAACACAAATGCCAATTGTAACGGCTAAAAAAGGAGTTCAGCGCATCCCAATTAGCTTTCTCATAAAGCAACACTGTCCTCTTCGGAGCTAGCAGATTGAAGACTAGAATATGGGAAGGTAGCAGAAATTGTAGCGTGGTCCGAATTACCAAGAGGTGCAAGAACATTTACATCATACTTGGTGCTGCGATGTGAAGTTGGAAAAAGGTCCAGAATATTTTGGCTTTGCCCATCAACGCAGGGAAAGTGCGTTGGTTCCTAATTGAGTCAAACTATTAGACCCAGCAAATAGACTCAACATACACACCCTCGGGTGTTGTGGGACTCGAATGACGTAGCCAGTTGGAATTATGAACATTGAAATCACCAGCAACAATAATTTCACTGTTCGGATACGATTCCAGGATTTAAGAAATCGAATCGAATAAATGAAGCAGAAGTGCAGGATGTGCGACTGTACTTTGAACTTAACCCACACGGAGCTAAATTCGGCATCCGTCGTGCAAAGGTGTTGTTGACACTGGTACGCAAAATCACTGGGAATATATAAGGCGAAGCCACTATTTGGTGAAAACAATGGCAGTAAATGGTACCCCGGCATTTGAAAATCTAGTGGATCTGCACCCTCAGACACCCGGATCTCACCTAGTGCTATTACATGCGTTTGGTGGGTAGAAATATGCGCATAGACCGTAATAATCCGGATTTTCCCCCTGAAGAAGTGGTACGGCTTTTGAACCATGGAAGAAACTTTACAATGGACGTCATTCTAGGCTATGACCCCAATGCCCATCGCACCATATGGTATATGGTAGCTCTGGTATTGTATAAACGAAGGTGGTGAGCACCTTCTAGATTTTATTAACTGCTAACTGCTACAGTTTAAGTATACACTCGTAGGTGGATCTGTTACCTACACTGCGTAGGTAACCTATTATTACAATTAATAGAATAGAAGGTTTAGATTTCACCTTAATTGCTAACCTATACTGTAATCTAATAACGAAGAAGCATGTTTCTGATGAACCATCTTATTCATATGGACAAATTCGGTTAGAATTGAGAGATGTCGCTTTTGAAAGATTATTATAATATCGACAGAAAAAGATGACCAATTGAGGGCTGTCGATAAAATACTCGCAAGAATTAATACAATAGACAGATTAGAACATGTAACAGACTGTGTTGGATGTTCTATTTTATCGGCATTTGAGGACAACTGTTCTCTTAAGACAAAGTCTCAGAAGGTAGCAACCTAATGGAATATCCACCTATCTAATAGGGCTAAACAGAATAACGATTGGTATTCCAGTAGTAAGGTGACCAACCGTCCCTTTTGTAGGTAGGACAGTCCTTTGTAAGTTCTGTCCTCCCTCGAAAAGTATTCTCCTTTGTGTTCTCCTTTGCGATATTTAAAGACAAATTTATTTTCTATAGAAAAATTATATTTTTATTTGCTTTATTTGTAAAATAGTAGTTCTTTCGCAAAAGAAAGAACTACTACCTTTCTAATGATGAAAATGTACTAAAATACTCCGATCGGAGTTAACGCGACAGCACTGTTCCAGTTAGACAAAGGAGGTAAACCAACCAGTAAAGCTTTCATAATACTTGTTCAAAGCTCGTATATAAAGTTTTATAAGTCAAAGCTTTAACTGGATGTAAAAGCTTTTTAGTTGGCTGTCGCATGTTGGCTGTTGCGAAATTTTGTGGCAATTTTTTTGTTCTGCATTCGGTATTTGTATACTATTTGTCTGTGGTATAACTTATCTAAACTTTTTTAACAAGGAGCAGTTACTTTTCATTATGTATGTTCTATGGTTTACTTGTTACCGAAACACGACACGGCACATACGCACGCAATAGACTCATGGTACGTGGGCAACTGAATGACTAACGGTAATTATTTCTTTCTCAACGAAATATGCGCATAGACCGCGAAAAACTTAAGAAACGCATAAGTGAAATCTATGCGGAATTTTGAAATCACGACCCACTGTAAGGAAGCGTAAGGTCAGCTGTACAAGAGGCCACGTGTACGTCGCAAGCAAAGCAAAACGCGTTAGGTGTACGGGCAGCTGTGCACTCACAGCTGCCCGTACACCTAACGGGACCAGGAAGAAGGAGGAAGAGTGCAAACAAACGAAATGCCGAGCCTTAACGCGGAGGGCTTGGTTCTCTGTATTCCGTTAGATTGAATTTGTTTCATTTTATTAATGATTCATGTTATTAAATTATATTATTGATTTTGGTCAATATGCACTGTGTTTCTATTTTCTTGTGGTGTATACGTGTTTCTATTTCATTGATGTTTAACTATTTTTTCGCTAGCACTCGTCGCGAACAATGAATTGTGGTTAAAAGTAACATCCACCTTTGCCCGCGGTCACATCACAACTGATCTAACATTTTTATGATTTGAAAATTTCTAGAAAATAATACTAAAAATGACAATTTTTAGATTGGTTAAACTCGTTGCAACGCACCAAGTTAATATATATTCAGAACTGTCAGGGTAAAAAATATTTAAGCAGCACAAGCTACACGCTTGTTTGATGACTTCGCACCGGCTTTAATTTTCTTTCGGCCTAAAGACTCTGAATGCGTTTAATCAAAAAAGATGTTTGCTGTTACTATTCGACGTTTTAAGATTTCTTCCTTATAACATGTATTTATATTTTTAATTTAGTGTTGAGCTTTCTATGACTTGGCTCAAATTGCTGACGCAGACACACTCCAGCCAGTTATTAGCACACGGAGCTGATGAATTATTGAATAAATTTGGTCCCTGCATTGGTATAATTGAACATCGCGCAAAATGTTTAAAAGAACTTTCGAAGTAAGTCTACAAAGCAAAGTTGTAAAAGAACGTAATAAATTGCGATTTTAAACCTTACCAATTTTTAAATTAAGTTCATGATTACTTAATATGTAATTAAACTCCGGACTTAGAGGCACTGAGTGATCGACTTCAGTGTCAATAAATTTACCCTACAGTCTTCAACGACTATCGAATTTAGACAATTACAATAAATCCACCGTTCTCAACCGACTTCAGTGGAGAAAATATAATTTAGCGACCGTCTTCAACGACTTAAACTGACAAGACTTTAGATGGTTGATTAAATTCTTCATCTTCAGAAGACGTCCTCCGGATTTAAATTTACAAACTTAAGTTGAATTAATGTGTAGATTAATGATTACTATGAAAAATTATAATTATTACGGTCCTTTACGACCTTGTCGTATATTATAAATATTATAATGTCCATTATTGCTATAATATATTATATATTTTTCAGATTAAATGGTCGCTTGCAACTCTTAGTCAGCCAAATTAAGCGTAATACGGAAGAGGAGAATTTGAATTGTGAAAGTGCATTAGTCCTTGAAGACAATGGTCTGCTCTTTTGTCAGAAATATATTTACTAAATTTAAAAATTATTTAAAAATGTTTTTAGATTCATCTAACTCCGAAGTAGAAGATACCGTTAATAAAAGCCTATCAGATGGTGAATGGGAGGAGGATGATGATGATGATGAAGTTATAGAGAATTTAAATGAAGGAATGCAGCCCTGAGCTTACTTTTATTCCTTTTAATAAACATCCGTATAAAATCATAATAGCTTTTCTTTGAAATCACAACTTGAAATCAAAACAAAAAATACGACTTTTTATTACTCTAGAGGTCTAGAACCAAGAGCCGTTCTGAGCATGGAAATGGTAATACTACGTTTACATCGACCTCGAATGAGAATATTGAATTAGTCATTCGCAAACCGTTTAAATCGCCTTTCTCATTCGTTTTGACAGAACCATCAGCTGTTCTGAAAAATCGATTGAAGATAATTTTGTCATAATAGTCAAATAATTCATTGATTGCGAAAAATGGAAGAATTAACAAAAACAGCATTATTAATTTCAACTATGCAAACAGAAAGTCTTGCAACAATTTGTAACGCCGATTTTATACATTTGTATACATTTAAATTGGAATTCACTATTCATTATAGATACCGTTTCCCTTATGTTAATGTGGGTTATCCCCACACTTGTAAAACGTGTAAAACAGCTGATTGCAATTATTTGCGTTCCATTTCCACTGTTTTTGTTTTGGAAATTTTTTTATCCCAGCTAGAGAGTGTTTCAAAATGTTTATTTTGTTCTCATTCAAAACGAATGAGATGGATTCTCATTTGTCAAATCGTATGGAAATTATTCTTATTCGCGAAATCTGACGCGAATGAGTCATTCGAGGTCGATGTAAACTTAGTATAAGGCGATGGTAGAAAGGCGTGGACGGCATCAGAACAATTTAAAAGGTGGGAGGAGCTAATATCCTGTAGCAGGGAGGTAATTATGGCATCACCATACTTCGCTGGTAATAATCCGGATTTTCCCCCTGAAGAAGTGGTACGGCTTTTCGACCATGGAAGAAACTTTACAATGGACGTCATTCTAGGCTATGACCCCAATGCCCATCGCACCATATGGGGTAGCTCTGGTATTGTATAAACGAAGGTGGTGAGCACCTTCTAGATTTTATTAACTACAGTATAAGTATACACTCGTAGGTGGATCTGTTACCTACACTACGTAGGTAACCTATTATTACAATTAATAGAATGGAAGGTTTAGATTTCACCTTAATTGCTAACCTATACTGTAATCTAATAACGAAGAAGCATGTTTCTGATGAACCATCTTGTTCATATGGACAAATTCGGTTAGAATTGGGAGATGTCGCTTTTGAAAGATTATTATAATATCGACAGATTATTATAAAATCGACAGACCAATTGAGGGCTGTCGATAAAATACTCGCAAGAATTAATACAATAGACAGATTAGAACATGTAACAGACTGTGTTGGATGTTCTATTTTATCGGCATTTGAGGACAACTGTTCTCTTAAGACAAAGTCTCAGAAGGTAGCAACCTAATGGAATATCCACCTATCTAATAGGGCTAAACAGAATAACGATTGGTATTCCAGTAGTAAGGTGACCAACCGTCCCTTCTTTAGGTAGGACAGTCCTTTGTAAGTTCTGTCCTCCCTCGAAAAGTATTCTCCTTTTTGTCCTTTGCGATATTTAAAGACAAATTTATTTTTTATAGAAAAATTATATTTTTATTTGCTTTATTTGTAAAATAGTAGTTCTTTCGCAAAAGAAAGAACTACTACCTTTCTAATGATGAAAATGTACTAAAATCTCCGATCGGAGTTAACGCGACAGCACTGTTCCAGTTAGACAAAGGAGGACGCTATGAGTAGCGTCAACCAGTAAAGCTTTCATAATACTTGTTCAAAGCTCGTATATAAAGTTTTATAAGTCAAAGCTTTAACTGGATGTAAAAGCTTTTTAGTTGGCTGTTGCGAAATTTTGTAGCAATCTTTTTGTTCTGCATTCGGTATTTGTATACTATTTGTCTGTGGTATAACTTATCTAAACTTTTTTAACAAGGAGCAATTACTTTTCATTATGTATGTTCTATTTACTTTTTACCGAAACACGACACGGCACATACGCACGCAATGGACTCATGGTACGTGGGCAACTGAATGACTAACGGTAATTATTTCTTTCTCAACGAACATTCAATTTTACAGAGATAAGTACAATTCACGTTTTATTAACTCTATTTAATAATTTCTAAATATTCGTGAAGTTTATTCGCTTGTATTATTAATGTTTCAGTTGTAATACATAATTTGGTTTATTCATAATGTGTTTGCATAGTTCGTGTAGCTTTGTATTTTATTTTTTATTTTAGGGATGGAAACATCAAAAAGGAGAAAATCTCATTTCAACGATCAATTGAAAAAGGAATTTCCATTTCATATCAAAGAAATATACCATTGTTTTCTGCAATATGTGCAGAGGAGAATTTTGTATTGCAGTTGGGAGCACAGCAGATTATAACGGAACACTTGTTCACCAACAAACATAAGCAATCATTATGTGTCAGCTTCAGAGGATGAAAAACATTTAGCTGCAATGGAGGGAACATTTGCATTTCATATCATAATTCATAGTCAATGTTTTCGTAGTATGGATTGCACAACTAAATTATTGAAAAAGTTTCACAATGCTAAATTTTCATGGACCAGTACAAAATGCGAGGATATTATTAAATCAGTATTTAAAAATTACTGTGATAAAATACTTACAGAGGACTCGAAAATTACAGCATTTGTTACGGTTTTATATGATGTTCGAGTGTTGCATTTGTCGTGATCGGACGTATTCTCTCCTCTCTCTAACGACAAGGTTAAAGTAAAAGTTAAAAAACAAGTAACAAAATAAAACTGTGTCTCAACCAATATCCAGTGATATTCAAATACACTATTACAATAAATAAAAACCTTATTACAAAATTAACAAGAATTTAAAAACTCAAATTGTGATAAGAAAAATCATTACCTGAAAATGTTTTGTGCACAGTGCCAAGGCCAGCTCTTCACAACCGATGATTTCGTCACTTGCTTAGCCTGCAAATCGTCATACCACCACTCTCCTTGGACCACTCTCTCAATGAACTCTTATAATAGGATGAACAATGAGCGCAAGGCAGAATGGAAATGTCAAAACTGCAGACAACGAACTAAGTCATCATCATCACTATCCACCTTCCCTTCTAACGCTGAAAATGTCGCAATAACAACATCAATCGAACAAGGGCAATCTATGCAAAAACAATTAAGATGCTTCGAAAATGGCGATGATGAAACAGATACTAAGCGTTATAAAACTTCTGACACTGTCCATCAGCGCTCTACAAACGGATATGAATTCTGTACAAGCGGATATATCAGAACTAAAATCCGGTATAATGGATATTAAAAACATGATGGAGCGAATTAATGATCAATTGCTAATATCAAAGGAGGATTTGAGAAAAGAAGTAATGATGCATTCGCCAAAGTGATTGACACAATAATAGAGCTGAAGCAACAGGTGTCTGATCTCACAGTAAAAAACAAAGAAAAAGAAAAACGCATAGAACAATTAGAGAGGAAGGTCTAGATCAACTAGATCAACAATCGTTAAGAAAAAACGTTGAACTGAGAAATGTGCCGAAGACTAACGGCGAAAGTATAAAAAATATAGTCCAAACATATGCTAAAGCTATAGACGTAAATGTAGGCGAAGATAAGATCATCGATGCTTACCGTGAAAAAAGAAAGAGCAACAATATAATTGTGAAATTCTCCTCTCTCCGAGCAAAGCAAGAGATGCTTGTAAAGGCACGGGCCAAAAAAATCCGAGCCAATACACTTGGAGAATTCGAAGAGACGAATCAAAAACTTATATTTATGAATGATCAGCTGACAGCTACACATCGTAATCTATTGCGGCAAACAAAAAATAAGGCAAATGAATATGGATGGAAATTTGTGTGGGTGCGAGACGGGCGAATCCTAGTGAAAAAGGACGATACATCACAAACTCTTCAAATATTCGTCGAAAGTGATATCAGCCTAATTGCTTAATCAATTAACTTGTATAACGCTCAAATCATAAACGCAAAAATCAACAATATTACAACAAAAAGTCTGAACAATTTTCAAAACATAAAAGACAATGGTTTTCAAAACCGCAGCATTTCATGCTGTCAGTTAAGATCTCTTAGAAAAAATTTTACAACCTTTTTAGTGGACATTAGTAAAGTAATCCATTTAATAGACATAATTATTTTAGTTGAAACGAATATCAGCAACGATGAAAACAACATATTTTCCATAGAATTATTTAGTGCCGAGTTCCTTAATAGAGAGAAGAATAGAGGAGAAGGAATAGCAATCTTTATAAAAGAAAATATACAATATGACTTTTTGAAACTCAGTGTAGTTTCATGTGAAGCAATCCAGGTAAACATGCATGTTGACGATCAACCTCTCACGCTCGTAGCAATCTATCGACCCCCAACGAGTAACATACCAGAATTCATAAAATAATTAGATCAAGTGTTAGCAAAAATAGAGAGAAGACACAGTGCAATTATAGTAGGAGATATAAACATTGACATTACAAAACACAACAACACAGTGCCCTACCTCGATATGCTATCAGCCCTTGGACTCCAAAACACAAATGACAGTGAGTATACGAGAGTCGACATTTCGCGTGAGAGCAGCACCAACATCGATCATCTCTTCTTAAGGTATAAAATGAGCGATACATACGTAGCCATAATAAAAACCACTATCTCGGACCACTTTGAAACAACAGTCTGTTTCTTTTTTTTTTGTTAGGAGATCGACAACCGCGCTGAAACCCTTTTCCACTAGGTATGAGGAAGGCAAAGCAATTAAAAACTTTCTTGCGATATTCCATAAAATGGGATAAATAACAGGTATATCGTTTTGAAGCCAGAGTGGATAATATCCGTTTCTGAACTGTACCTTGAGTTCTTCGTTAGTGCTTATTGCGATCAGTTCCTCGTGTAATATGACATCCGTTTCTTCAATGTCACCATATGGGTTGATTATCCAATGTGGTATTACCATAGTCAAAAAATCCTCAAACCTAGTTTCAAAATCTGAATATAGGGCATTTAAATGTTGAACGTAGGTTGAAATATCTTCCTGGTAGTTTGTCTGTGACAAATTGGGAAAATTCGCGCCGTTCAATGTTTTGCTTCATTAGCTTAATTCTGAGAAGAAATGCTGAAATTATGGACTTTGTTTTAATCAAATTTAGGCTGTCTCCTTGTAACTCCAAGTGAACATCATTAAATTTAGCAAACAAATCTGTTAAATAGGCAATGTCTGCTTTCCACTTGCTTAAATTTTGATTTAATAATGGATCTTTAGCATCCAAAAACTCTGAACCAGTTTCAAAAAGAGCAAAAAATCTTGATAAACATCTGCCTTTCGACAGCCATCGTACTTAAGTGTGAAGGAGCAATTGATGAAAGTTCTCGCCATTTTCTTCACATAACCGCGCAAATAACCGCGTATTCAATGCGTTGCTTCTGATTCGGTTTACTGCGTTAATGACTAATTGAACAGATTAGTGCAGTCTACTACTCAGATTTTTAGCAATTAAATGTTGTCGATAGATGACGCAGTGTAATGCTAACTCACCGGGTAAATGTTGCTTTAAACGGCTTATAAATCCACGATAGCGCCCAACCATGGCAGGTGCTCCATATGTTGCTACTGATATTATATTTGATAAAGGGATTGTTTTTTCTATGAAGTAATCCTTCAGAACATTAAATATTGATTAGGCTTTTTTTTTTGATTACGCTTATGGCAGATAGAACCAAACTCAGGGGATGCTCCCTATACATGCAAAACATTCGTTGGTTCAGAAGGGAAAATGTTAGTGGGAAGGGGAAAAGTGGGAGTAGTGTCGATTTACACCTCTTTTAAAAGCTTCGATGTTATAAGTGGGTGGGAAAACATGCGCAGGGAGACTATTCCACAACTTAACTGCGCGACCGAAAAACGAATTCTCGCGGTAGTGGGTAGTGCGTTGGAAAGGGATCGAGACGTAAAAGGGGTGCACCGCTCTGGAAAGCCGAGTAGATCTGTTGAATACCTGAACCGAAGGAATCAGGCTGGCTACTTCAGAGGAACAATTACCATTAAAGTATCGGTAAAATAAGGTTACACACCCCACATCCCGACGACATCCTAAGGTTTCAATATATATGGATACCCTACTGTCCCCTATAGGTTTTATCGCACGACCTTGTATACGGTCCAGAAGCTGAAGATATGTTTTCGAAGCTCCCGACCAAATATGCGAGTTGTACTCCATTTTCGGACGGATATAAGTGGTGTAGATACAACGAAGGTCGGTTGGAGTGAAGTATTTCTTGCACCGTTTTAAAAAGCCTAAGCACTTGGCTGCTTCTTTCGACACATCAAAAATGTGATCGTTCCAACGAAGATCGCATTGTATTGACATGCCCAGAACATCAAGAGCCTCCGACTCATTAATATCCACACCACCCATATTTAAAGGTGGGAAGTTGTCGCCCGCCAGACGCTTGTGGGTTAACAAACAACATTGGGTCTTCCACGCATTAAAATCGACACGATTCGCTCGACCCCACTCCTGGATTTTGTTGAGGTCGGATTGGAGTGTGTCATTCATAATTCTGCGTTTTCTATTGATCTCCAGAACAGAAGGACGCCTGGAGAATAAATATGAATGACAAATGCTGCTGTCATCAGCAAACGAGTAGACGGGGTTTGATGTCAGTAGTAGGGATATGTACGTTCTAAAACAAATGGCACCACCCGTGTATTTCGGTGGTGCATCCTCCGAAGGGTGCGCTGTATGTGTGTAAGAGTGAGAAAGGAGATTGAAGGCCAGCGGCTGGCGGCTAGCAGTTGTAGGATATCATATTAAGATTTTTATGAGTCAAGCGACTGTGGGAATGTGTGTGCTCGCGGGTGGCAGCTTGCTAAGCAGAGGCTCCGTAAGCAGAGGCTGCCTAAGCAGAAATGTATTGTAGTTGTTGTTTATTTAATTGCTTCGCTTTTGAGACGCCGCCCCGGAAGCGTAGTGAAATTTAATGTAAACATAAAGTGAATGGATCGAACTCTGGCTTCGTGTGCATGTATTATATGATCTAAAGCGTGGCGCTGTCTAAGCGGAGGCTGCGTAAGCAGAAGTACTGTTGTAGTTGTTGTTGTTTATTTAATAGCTTGGGTCCGAAACGATTACGGTATAAAACCGTAAGTAACGTGGGAGAGGCAGAGTGTTTTGTATTGTTTATTTAATTGCTTGGGACCGAGCCTTGTTTTTTTAATTCTTGGAATTAGCTTAATTAATTCTTGGAAAATACGGTATAAAACAGTAAGTAACGTGCGAGTTTTTTCACTTTATAAAATTATGTAATAGAACAAATAGAAATCAGTCAACAATCAACTATTAACTAAACAAGATGAATTACGTAAACATGCTGTTCACGCGAAAAACCCACCGTCTCCCGTCGCTTTTCCCTTTGCGACAAACCCCACACAAATCAATCAGCAACCCCGCTGAACACGGCTCGAGCGGACCCCATTCCGTCTCGTTCCGTTCTCTTTTCTTCTCTTTCACAGATAGATGGCGGTGGTTCCGGTAAGAACCATGCTTCATTCTTACCAGTGACAGTGAAGTGAGTGCACGCAAGTTCGAGAACACATCGAGAACCCATCGAGAACACATCGAGAACCCATCGAGAACCCATCGAGAACCAACCAGATCGAAAGCGTCAACCACCATCCCAGCACCACTCGAAATTCGCATATCGGTAGCGAATCAGCAGCCCACGACGGAGCTACAGCGAGATCACGACGCTCCCGAGCAAACTGCTTAACGCATCCATAGAGTACCCGAGTGGAGGCACATTGAAAACCACACAATACCAACTCTAGGCGCGAGAGAAACGCGCAGCCGCTTGCGAGAAAGCCAACCAACGAAGCTAGAGAACACCAAGTGAGTACCTTTTACTCATTTTATCCCCCCCCTCCATCTTGGTCCTTCGAGCCATCCCACGCACTCGAGGGTCAAAGAAACATCTGGTCCTTCGAGCCGGATCCCCACGAGCTCGGAGACCACCCCCAACCTCTTGACTCTTCGAGCCATCCCACGCGCTCGGAGATCAGAGAAACATTTGGTCCATTCGAACCGGATTTTACGCCGGCAAAACCCCCATTCCCCCCTATTACAATTATACTATATAAAAATTATAATTTATGCTATATTAAAATTATAATATTACAAATAAACTCCCTGTGTTTCGGTTCGGCGTCGCGCAGCATCATTTGGTTCCACGCGGTTCTTCTCCCCCCTGAAAGTGCCCGTGTGACCAATTGTGTTCCCCAGAATAATTCGTTTCTAAATATTAAAAATTTAATATTCTCCCATAAATTTGCACCGGTTAACTTCTCGTAACGGTATCGAGAGTTACCGTTGCCCCCGTTCAAGTGCACAAAAGTTTTAGCTCCAGCGTGGAATTCTCAACGCACTAAAAACCACCACCTTTTCACAGGCGCAAGTACTACTCTCTCGTTTTGCGGAGTTGCTTTGTGCTTTATCCGCAGCAAGCGTCGGTGACATCGTGCGGGCAGCGCACAAGCAGCGGCTACCCTGTTGGAAACGGCGTTTGCAGAAGTAGTTGAAGTAGTTAATTTTAAACTACTTCGACTAGTTGGAATTAAAATACTTTTGTATAGTAATATAAAATTAACCCCAAAGATTGTGTACCCCGAAATAAAACAAATTAAAGAACATCTCGATATTATTAATCAGTGGTTTTTCTCATTTTTATTTTTTTTGGTGTGCCACTCATTTAACACGAGTGTTTTGAGTTTTTTGTTCGGCATACCCCCCCC
Source organism: Sicus ferrugineus (assembly GCA_922984085.1). NCBI lineage: Eukaryota > Metazoa > Arthropoda > Insecta > Diptera > Conopidae > Sicus > Sicus ferrugineus. The sequence continues at coordinate 69,372,321 of OV277348.1, forward strand.
CCCCCCCCCGGTGTTAAATCATCACAAATAATTTAATAATAAATTATTATTATTAATAACCCCTCCAAAAATAAATAAACAATAAAATTTCATATACAAATACAATTTCTCGCACGAGTGATTCGGTTACCATGGACCCCCTTACGAAATTCATCAGCGTGACTGAAACACTGGAGGAGTTCGAGAAGGAATTCAACGACATTCCGGAACGTGAACATTCGGCATCCACCCTGGACACCCATCGTGAGGAACTGAAGGCGGTCTGGTCCGATTTGAAATAAGCATACAACGAATGCTTGGAATCCACCATCATGGCAGCGAATCCATTAGCAGTCGACGATCCCAAAACCGCGGAGGTAACTGTCGTAAAAAGCCAATACCGACGCAGTTACCAGATTTATGTTCGTTTCTCCGCCAAGATTAGCGAGCTGCAGCATCTCGCTGCCCCCCTACCCTCCCCAACTTCGCCATCCTCGTTATCCCGTGCCTCTGCACTGGAGGCAACAGTCCACTCGAATCTCTCCGGACATAATATCAGTTTACCGCCGTGTGACACCGCGATTTTTAACGGCGATTACGAAACATGGCCAACTTTTCGCGATATGTTTTCAGCTCTCTACATCCGCAACAATCGGTTATCCCCCATCGAAAAGTTGTTTCACCTCAATCAAAAGACACGAGGTGAAGCAAAAGAAATAGTTCAGAAATCCCCCCTCACCGACGCCGGTTTTGAGCAAGCTTGGCGGAACCTCACCGACCGCTTCGAGAATAAACGAATTCTTGTTAACGTTCAACTCCGAACGTTATTCAATTTAACACCAATTACCAAAGAATCGGGAGTGGCTATTAAACGTCTCCAACGAGAGATTAATAACTGTCTCTCAGCTCTCACTTTGCATGATGTCGATGTGAACAGCTGGGACGCAATTATTGTGCATCTCTGCTCAACTCGCCTCCCCGAACACACCCTCTTGTTATGGGAACAATCTATTACTCTCAAACGCGAAATTCCAAGATGGCGCGAAATGGACGCATTTCTCACCTCCCATTTCCAAACTTTGGAAACTGTTGACGATATCCGGAAGTCCGTCAACCCCCCTAAAAAAAGGGTCGCATACCTCTACGCGCGCTCCCCCCAACCCAAAGCCTGTGAATACGTTCCAGGCTAATATGGTTTCGACCAGCTGCAGATTATGCACTGATCAACCGCACTCGCTCCGCAGATGCCCACGGTTTCTGGCAATGAATTTGGACTCTCGTTGGGCGACAGTTCAACGAATTCATTTTTGTTCCAACTGCTTGGCGCACTCACATCACGTAAAAGAGTGTAAAAGTGCGTTCACGTGTATATCGTGCAACCAGCGACATCACACACTATTACATCGCGAGGAGGCCTCGGCCCCCCAACCGAACTCTCATTCGGACTCTACCCATAACACCTCGCTTCGTAAAAACCCCCCTCATCGCGGTTCAAATGCTCATACGCATAATCGCTTGTCGAACCTTCCGTCGCACTCTCGAGCGACCCCCTCTACCTCTACCCCTAATATACAGTCCACTGAAGACCCCTCAACATCCAACGTATTGACGTGCTTCACCTCGCGACCGAAGCAGGTGTTGCTCGCCACTGCGATGATTCATATTTACCATCGCGGTGAGCCATACACAGCGCGTGCGCTCATTGACCCCGGCTCTGAAGCCACTTTCTTAACCGAACGTATCCAGAAGCGATTGAAACTCCCAGTGAAGGCCATCCAGGCCCAAGTGGCGAGTGTCAATCAAACGATTACCGCTCAGGTTTCGAAATTTTGTAATTTCCAGATTGGCTCACCTCGAGCTCCTGGGACTCACCTTCAAGCTTGCGCGCTTGTGCTCCCCAAGTTAACCGGCAATCTCCCGGTTTGCTCTCTCGATACGTCACGCTGTGAATCTCTTCGCGAGCTACCATTAGCCGATGAGAACTTCTACCGCAGTGATCAAATTGATATGCTTATTGGAGCCGATATCTACCCCCTCATCTTGCGCGATGGAATTAAACGCAACATCGTTGATTCTCTGGTCGCTCAAGAGACCATCTTCGGGTGGATTCTCACAGGTCCACTTCAGCAGGATTTACCTGCCCCCTCGATTACCACACGAGTCTCTTTCTTCACCGAAGTCTCCATGGATCATCAACTATCGCGATTCTGGGAGCTTGAAGAAGTCCAAACTAAACGGATACCCACCCCGGGTGAACAACGCTGCGAGGACTTGTATTCAAATACCACTCAGAGGCGCCCCGATGGCCGATATATTGTTTCGCTGCCCTTCAAGGAAGGTTTCCCTTCTTCAATAAAGATCGGGAAATCCAGAGAGATTGCTCTCAAACAGTTTCTCCGAAACGAAACGAGATTGTTGAAGACCCCCAGTTTTAAAGAAACATATGACTCCGTGATTCGAGAGTACTCGGATCTGCACCATATGACACAGATCCACCCCTCCCAGAACCCTTCCGGTTCCGACAACTACTACCTACCCCATCACGCTGTTCTCAAACCCGACAGCAGCACAACCAAGGTGCGTGTTGTGTTCAACGCCTCCTGCCCCTCCTCCAACGGTCTCAGCCTGAACGATGTCCTCTATCCTGGGCCGGCCCTGCAATCGGATTTGACATTTCTCATTATCCAATGGCGACTTTATAAATACGTTTTCAATGGCGACATTGAAAAAATGTATCGCCAAATCCGCATAAATCCCCAGCATCCGCGCTATCAGCGAATTCTCTTCCGAAACTCTTCACACGACGATGTGCAAGATTTCGAACTCCAAACGGTCACGTTTGGCGTCAATTGTGATCCCTATCTGGCCATACGTACTCTACATCAGTTGGCGAAGGATGTCGAGAAAAAATACCCCTGTTGAGTTCTCGATTTGGTAATTCCTACAAGCACTTGAACTTGTAGGAATTTGTTAGAGAATTTAATGTAGTTCGATACAACAAGCACTTGAACTTGTTGTATCCCTTGAGCTTCTTGACGCACTAAAGAAAGCAAACCGCTGGCTTTGAGGTTGTCAGGCTCACAGCCCTTTATTGCGAAAACCTTTTCCTTATATACTAATTTTGCCTAAATTCTTCAACATCGAATACAATAAAGATAACAATAAAAATGACAAAATTATCACATGGAAAAATAATGCAGCGTGGTCAGCGTTTCCCACGGCGACACTGCTTGCAAGCAGACACCGGCGCAGAGCACGTCGGCGGGTTGGTGCTGTTCCCACGACGACATCTGATTCCAGCGGAATTTAGCGCATTAGCTGCTGGCAGAGGAAGCAACCTTGCTTTGCATTTATTTGGTTTGCATTTTATATTGTGTATTTAATGTTCTCGAACATTCTCCCCCCCGTTGAATAATATAGTTTTTATTCAACTATACATGTATGCTGAATTGGTCAAGCTGCCTTGGTGTCGGTTGCGGTACAACACGACTCGTTTCGGTGGCCTTTTTGGTTTTCCGATGTCTTTTTATGGCGGCGATAATTATGAATAGAATGATAACAATTAGACATGCGTATCCCAACGTGTAGTGGTGAATGTCGTGAGAGCGTACATCGGTATGGAGATTGTGTTTGATGTTTGCCAGATTCTGCCGAATTGATTCTAAGTCCATATCTTTGGAGACATACCCTTTGGTGTAGTGGAGGGGTATTGAGGTGATTAGATCGTCTGAGTCCGGATTAAAGTCAGTTGTGTTGATTTCTGATATGTAGGAGACATGCTCTTCTGTTTTCAGTTGGCGGTGACCTTGAATGGTTAAATAAGGCAATCGAATAGTGCAGTCCTCGCTTAGACTGAGAATCCCAATGTTTTGCAGAGTAAACTGGGTGTGATTTTCTTTGCAAACAGCAGTTAATACCAACTCTTGATCGAGGGCAAATAACCATTGATTCGGATCATGTAGCTGTGTCCAATGTGGTCCAGGTCCAGCATTGCGGGCAGTACATGTTGTTGATTTTGTCTTGGAGGTGAGCAAACTTATTTCGCAAGCGCCTATATTTGCACCTTTCTGGTATACTGGACGAATTTGATGACACAAGTACTTTTGTTGGTCATATTTGATGCAAGTGCGTTGTTCATCTGTTGTTATTGGAATGTATTGATCTCGATGCAAGTTGATTATCAGAAAATCAAATGCTACTGCCATGATGGTGAAAGTTTTAGCTGACCTCCACGGAATGGGGGTGAGTTTAAGCATCTCAAAAACTTCTGTGGAGATTAGGGGTAGATTAATTTTACAAATAAAATATTTCTCAGTGATTCTTCCTTCTATGGTCATGAGAGCGTATAGTTTTAATAAATTATTAAGTGGCACTGGGAGCTTGAGGGTCGCAGGAAGATTAATTTTGATTTGCAGAAGTTCCATTCTAAGCTGCTCCGGTGAGATTAGTATTGGATTGACGGTTCCGTGATGGGTGTCGGTTAAAATGTCGATTAGAGAATCTTGAATCCGTTTGACATTGGTCAATGCTAACATGGATTGAAGGGTCAATTCTAGGAATGTTTGTCCTATTTTCTCGGAAATGAGCTGTTGATTGAGGTTTTTTAACTGACTGTTAGTTTCATTTATCGCGACTTCAACTCTTGCAAATTCACGTTCGATCTCTTGTTGATTTCTCTTCATGATGTTGAGGGTACTATCTAAGAATGATGTCTGATTTTCAATTCTTGATAGTAGTGATTCATCATTTTGTTCGAGTTTGTCAATCGTCCTTGCTGCTTGTTCGGCATATTCGTTATCGAGAACACCAAATAATGATCGAGCAATGTTTCCGATTACATTTATCGCACCTCGCTTAGCTCTCGTTGAAGGGTTGAATTTTAATAGTTCATTTGTAGAATGTATACCTCGCGATAGCTGTTCGAACTGTGCTAACAACACTGAACAGGTTGGTGCATGATGAATCCACTGACACATTTGTATTAATACCGGTTTGTATGAGTCGATGATTTTTACTTCTTTCCAATATGTTTGCATGTTGAAATATGTGATTAAGTTCCATTCACTGGTGATAATTCCGGCAGGTCCAATGTTCTCGAAATATGCACCCGGAGTCGTATCAATAGGTTGAATGGTTATTGAAGAGGCATACGCGACGGGGAAAAGCAGACATAATAGAATTGTCAGGAGAGTTGCACCTTTAGCCCGTTTGACCCTTTTAGATGTGGATGGTGGTTCGTCGATCTCTCGGTCATCCTGTGAAGATGGTGAATTCGTGTTCCTATTGCTTGTGCTGGCGACTTCTTCGCGCGGCGAAGTGAGGTAATTTGTTCCATTTATGCTTGCGGGTGTGTTATCCTCCGCAAGGAGCGGTGCCAATCGATGTATAGCTCTTTTCAAGATGCCATTTTTTGTTTTCACGTCCGCGACGCGAACAACATTATCGGGACCCGGATATACCTTCACAATTCTTCCTAATGGCCATGTTAGAGGGGGCATCCCATCTTCCTTGATGATTACCATGGTTCCAGGTGCAACATTTTGACAGAGTTCCTTCCATTTATTTCTGCTTTGAAGCTCGGTGAGATATTCCTGTGACCACCGTCGCCAAAATTCTTGTTTCATATGGGATACTAATTTCCATCTTGTCACTAGCGAAATCTTTGTGGATGAGGCAGTAGCATCTGGTTGCGCTGTTAACGCTTCTCCAATGAGAAAATGTCCCGGTGTCAAACAACTTAAATCGTTCGGATCGTTTGAGACTGGAATCAGTGGTCGTGAATTGAGGATGGCTTCAATTCCGATCATAACGGTTTCTAACTCTTCATAGGTTAATGATGCATTTGAGGCTCCTCTTACAAACAACTGTTTGGCACTCTTTACCGCGGCTTCCCATAGTCCTCCGAAGTGAGGCGCCCTTGGAGGAATGAAATGAAATTGGATACCCTTGTTAGTGCAGATATTCTTTATTGCCATTGTTGCCTTGTCTGAGTAAATAATATTGGAAAGTTCTTCAAGTTTGTTTTTTGCTCCAACGAAATTGGTTGCATTGTCACAATATAAATTACTACAGTGACCTCGCCGCCCAATGAACCGTTTTAAGCATCCCAGAAAAGCATCGGTAGTGAGATCACTTGCTAGTTCAATATGGACAGCCTTTGTGCTGAAGCAGCAAAATATAGCAACATAAGCCTTATGTGGCCTTTTCCCTCGGAGTTTGAAGTGTATCCAGAAGGGTCCTGCAAAGTCCACTCCTGCATTGATGAATGGTCGTGCTGGTACAGTTCTTGCAGCTGGCAGGCCTCCCATTACTTGTTTGAATAACTGTGGCCTTGATCGAGTGCATCTAACACAATGCTGCACAATTGATCGAGCCATTGTTTTTGCTTTGATTGGCCAAAATCGTTGCCGAACTTGAGCTACCAGCGTCTGAGATCCGCAGTGGGAGTGTTCTTCGTGGAACCACTTCATTAGAAGTTTTGTCAAGGGATCATTGTAGGGAAGAATCACTGGATGTCTGGCATCGTACGGAAGTGTTGATGACTCTATGCGACCACCCACACGCAGAAGACCCTCATCATCTAAGAAAGGGTTGAGGCTGCTGAGTTGACTTGTTTTGTTTACTGGAGTGCGTTTATTTAGTGCTTGGAATTCCTCTTCAAATTCTGAATGTTGCATGATGCGAACAATCGTTGACAGTGCCTGCCTTAACTCTTGAGGGGTCGCAATGAGGTCGTTGGCTCGTTGAATGTTTGGGGTTCTGGCATGGCGAATAAACCGCTGAACATACGTGATGATATGGATCAAGTTGTTGAAAGAATTCCGATGGTTAATCCTGTGCAGCAGGTGCTCTGCAGCGTTGGATGTGATATTTAGGACAGCAACCCTTTGTTTTCTTTCGCTGTCTGTCTCCAGAGTAATGGTGGTGGGCTGTTCGGATAACCATGTGTTCGTTTTCTTATGGAGGAAGATCGGGCCAAAGAACCACATATTGCATGATTTAAACTGCCTCGGTGCTATACCTCGCGATATCAAATCAGCCGGGTTGTCTTCTGATTTGACGTGTCGCCACTGGTCAGCCAGTGTTAATCGTTGAATTGTGGCGACTCGGTTTGCAACGAAAGTGTGGAATGATGATGACGCTGATTTGATCCATGACAAGACGATTTCAGAGTCCGTCCACAAGAAGATGGGTACGTCTCCCAACTTCAACTCGCCTACTATCCGATGCATCAATTGCGCACATAAGACGGCCGCGCAGAGTTCCAGCCTTGGTAGGGTTTGTTGTTTAACCGGAGCTACTCGCGATTTCGAGCATAGCAGTCGTACCGCAATAGTTTTATCTGTGTTGACGAATCGGACATATATTGCTGTGCCATATGCCTTTTCTGACGCGTCGGCAAAACCATGAAGTTGAAAAGACGTTGTGGTGTTATTGTTGAATACGTGCCTGCCGATTGTAGTGTCGTTGAGCATTGGCAGGCTGTCCCTAAATGCGATCCACTTGCTAAGTAGTGCCGTAGGTAACTCCTCGTCCCATGAAAGTTTGATTTGCCACAACTCCTGAATTAATTTTTTGGCACTTACTACGATAGGGGACAGGAAGCCCAATGGATCAAAAATTCGTGCCACATCGGACACTATAGTTCGTTTGGTTGTACGAGGATGCTGATTGAGATGTACCTTGATGCAGAAATTGTCATCCTTCGGGAGCCATGTCAGTCCTAAAGTTTTTACTGCACTGTCGACATCGTCCGTGAAATCAACTTTAGATTCCTTATCTTCTGCTGGAATGTCTGACAGTAATTTCGGGTGGTTGGCACACCATTTCCGTAGCTTACAGCCTGCAGGTTGTAAAATCTCTATTAATTGTCTCTTGGTTTCTTGTGCTACCACGAGGCTGTTCGCACCACTCAAGCAATCATCGACATAAAAGTTCTCCTGGATTGCTTTGGCACCGCTTGGATAGATGACCTTGTGTTTGGTTGCTAATGTCAACAAACATTTGATTGCCAAATATGGTGCAGCTCTTGTGCCGTACGTGACCGTATTCAGCTGGTAATGCTGTAGCTCATCGGATTTATTTTCCCTCCACACAATGAGCTGATATCGGCGATCGTCAGGATGTACCCAAATTTGGCGGTACATTTTTTCGATATCGGCTGTAAATACGAATCGTGGAAGTCGGAAGCGGAGCAACACGGTGAATAAGTCGCTTTGCAGAACTGGCCCAGTGTGCATGATGTCATTTAATGCTATGCCTGTGGATGTTCTGGCGGACGCATCAAAAACTACTCTCAACCTTGTGGAACTGCTTTCGGGTCGATGTATGCAGTGGTGCGGAATAAAATAGCGTGGTGACACTAAATTGTTCACTTTGGTCATATGACCTAACGCTTCATATTCCCTCATGAATTTCGTGTAATTCTCCTTGAGTTCGTTGTCTTTATCCAGACGTCTTTCTAGCGCCAGAAAACGATTTGTTGCCATGTGTTGAGAGTCACCTAATCTAGAGACTGGGTCGATGAAAGGTAATTTCACCATGAATCGTCCGTCAGTATCACAGATTGTGTGAAGTGCAAAATGATTTTCACAAAGCCGTTCTGTGGTTGTGAGTGTTGACTGGTCTCCTTCTGCTTCTTCCAATGCCCAGAACCTTTCAATCTGTTTGGCCAGTTCCTCTTCCGTGTAGATTGCACATGTAGTGGAGTTTGCGTCTTCTGCAGTGATCTTTCCTGAAATGGTCCAGCCGAAGACGCTGTTGTGCAACGTTGGGAATCCGTTTCCGAGTGAAAGTTTTTCGTCCATGAAAAACGCATGATAATACTCTGCTCCAAGTAGTACATCGATGTGTCCTGGAAGGTAGAAGCGGGAGTCGGCCAAATTGATGGTTGGAGGGATAGACCACGCGGAGATGTCTATCTCCTGGGACGGCTGGTTCGAAATGATCTTTGGTAAAATGAACACTTCACACTGCATGTTGAACATCGAATTTTTGGATTCTAGACTTATGCAGGCGCGTCTTTGTATCGCTTTTCGTTTGTTGCCGACTCCTTCGATCGTCGCCGAAGTCCCTGTTTGGTGTATTTGAAGCTGATTGGCCAATCTTTCAGTGATCAGATTGACCTGTGAACCGGAATCCAGCAAGGCTCGGCATTCCACCATTCTACCATTTCTTGCCTTGATTTTAACGCAGGCTGTGTTGAGTAGCACATATCCCCTTTTTGGCTCTGAGGATGTGGCTAATGTGACTGTTGATGGCGTCGTCGTAATGGTCTGTTTTGCTTCTTGATTACAGGTGCTTGTGGATGTTAAGCTTCTGCTGCTATCTGTATGCAACAATGAGTTGTGCTTCTTATTGCATTTTGTGCAAGTCCTTGATACGCATTGATTTGCAGTGTGGTTTTGTTTTAGGCAATTGAAGCACATGTTGTTTGCCTTTACGACTTTCACTCGCTCACTGATGGGCAATCGTTTAAATTGTGAGCAAGCGAACAGTGGATGCACCGTGTCCTTACACACGATGCATTTTTTTGTTGGTTGACTGGTGGAGGTGGTCATTGCCGTCAAAGTTTTGCCTCTTTCCTTCTGGCCAACCGCTTCCAAGGACTGGAATCGGACTTCCAGTGATGTTAACAGCTGCTGTATCGAAGGAAGCTCTCGTGGCTTCTGCAAGGATTGTTCGAAGAGTAGATGCGTTGCTCGGTCTAACTTTTTGATGAGAAGGTGAACCAGCAGTGGACCCCAAGAATCGGTAGCGATGCCAATGTTGTTTAAGGCAGCTAATGATTCCTTGGTGGTGTCATGAAATGCCTTTATTGCGGCAACTGACGGCTCCGTATGCTTGGGTTGCCCCAAAAGCTTATCAAGTAAGCTAGTGGTGAGGAGACGCGTGTTGTTGTATCGGTCTTTCAATGTGTCCCAGGCCGTTTGGTAGTTTTCCTCCGTCAATGTCAAATGTCTGACAAGTTTTTCTGCGTCGCCAGTCAAATTAGTCTTCAGATACCACAGCTTTTGGATGTTTGGAAGCGGCTGAGTATGGATCATTTCATTAAACAGATCATGAAACTGACGCCATTTCAGATAATTCCCATCAAATTTCGGGATCTCAATTTTTGGTAGTTGAAGTGCCGATATTTTGACGGAATTTGTTGGGCTGCTTACTGGCATGATGACAGAGGATTTTAGTACTCCACGTTGTTCAATCACCCTCTCTTCTAGTTGGATGTAGGCTGCCATATCGTATCCTTCTGATTGAGGGTCGTCATGGAGTTCCCACAGAGTAAAGTTGGCTGCCTCGATGTTGTCCCATAGTTTTTCCATTGCTGTGAGACATTGTGTCGGTGAATTATCTCGTGCACTTCCATTGAGCAACCTTTCAAGTGAGGCCATCATTGCCCTTTGTTTGCGGATGATAGGCATGATAGAGACACCTTTGGTTGTTGTGGTGTTCGTGCTAGCTGAGCTGTCTGATGAATTGGGGTATGCTTCGGCAGCCTTTTCTCGATTGATGGGTTGAGATTGCTGCAAAGTATCCAGTTCTTGTTGAAACAGCTCAATGTATTGGTCTACTACGGTCTTTATGTTGTTGTAGTAGTCCTTCGTGAAGTATTCGTGGGTCATATCCAGATCCTGTCGCAACCGGATCTCGTAGTCCTTTTGATCGAATTTTGCCCATGCTTCCTTTAATAGGTTCACGCGTTCTTCAAAGTATTTGACCGTTGTTTTCCTGTCCGCAGAGTCTTTTTTGTAGTTGCGGATGCTTCGTTGGATCTCATTTCCAATGTCCTGTTGAGATACTACAAGCGCTGTGAACGTCATTCTGCTGGATGGAGTCTCGATCACGTCGGGGTCACCAATGTTGAGTTCTCGATTTGGTAATTCCTACAAGCACTTGAACTTGTAGGAATTTGTTAGAGAATTTAATGTAGTTCGATACAACAAGCACTTGAACTTGTTGTATCCCTTGAGCTTCTTGACGCACTAAAGAAAGCAAACCGCTGGCTTTGAGGTTGTCAGGCTCACAGCCCTTTATTGCGAAAACCTTTTCCTTATATACTAATTTTGCCTAAATTCTTCAACATCGAATACAATAAAGATAACAATAAAAATGACAAAATTATCACATGGAAAAATAATGCAGCGTGGTCAGCGTTTCCCACGGCGACACTGCTTGCAAGCAGACACCGGCGCAGAGCACGTCGGCGGGTTGGTGCTGTTCCCACGACGACATCTGATTCCAGCGGAATTTAGCGCATTAGCTGCTGGCAGAGGAAGCAACCTTGCTTTGCATTTATTTGGTTTGCATTTTATATTGTGTATTTAATGTTCTCGAACAACCCCCTTGCTGCTCCTATTCTTAAGAACTCCATGTACGTGGATGACGCGTTATGTGGCGCTCATGACATTGATGTCGCGCTTCGCACCCGACATCAACTGTCTGCCGCTCTTCACTCTGCCGGCTTCACGCTACGAAAATGGACAGCAAATCACCCCGCTCTTCTAATTGGGATCCCACCACAAGATCTCTTAAACAAAGACTTTCTTGAATTAGAAGATGGTAGCAATACCAAAACTCTCGGCCTCCGTTGGAATGCCAAAACTGATCATTTCAACATAGAGTCAAAACCCTTTGACCTCTCCCCCACGTATACTAAGCGCGAGGTGTTATCTCGGATTGCAAAACTGTTTGACCCGGCAGGATGGCTTGCTCCAGTCATTGTCATTGCAAAAACCATTATGCAACAACTCTGGCTGGACGGCATCGGATGGGACGACCCACTCACTCCCATCACTTTACAACGTTGGCTTCAATTCGTTCAATGTTACCCCCATATCAATCTCCTCAAAATACCCCGATGGATTCACTTCACCCCAGGCAGCACCGTGGAAATTCATGCTTTTTGCGATGCTTCCGAGAAAGCATACGCTGGCGTGATCTACGTGCTCACTCGTAACTCAGGCAGCACTTCAACTTCCTTGCTCTTTGCCAAAACGAAGGTCGCCCCAATTAAAACCATATCGATCCCTCGATTGGAACTCTGCGGAGCTGCTCTCCTTGTCGATATGATTGACGCAATTGTTCCCCATCTCGACTTTCCACGTTATGACCTTCACTGTTGGACCGACTCGACTATAGTGCTGGCGTGGTTGAAACGACCACCCTGCACATGGACGACGTTCGTCGCCAACCGTGTCGCGAAAATTGTCGAGGTGGCGGACAACACTCACTGGTACCACGTCGACTCGGAGAGTAATCCAGCGGATCTTGCCAGCAGAGGCATGTATCCGCTGGATTTGCTTAACACCCCGCTCTGGTGGCAAGGACCTGCATGGCTGCGGCAAGCGAGGACGCAGTGGCCTCACTATACTGCCCCCCACGAGTTCGAAACTGAGTTGGAGGCTAAGCCCATCAAAACCAATTTCACCTATTACCACCAATATGAGGACCCCTTAGAAAGATTCTCTTCTTTCCCGCGAGCACTTCGCGTATTGGCGTATGCTTTTCGGTTCCTGCAGCATACGCACCCCCATTACCGCCCTCATTTTCGGCGCGAAACTACTCTCATCGACTCCGATGAGATTCAAGCCGTTGAGACGCGGCTCATCATTGTCGCGCAAAAAGTTCATTTCAACGACGAATATTATTGCCTTGAAATGAAACAAACTCTTAAGCGTAAGAGTTCGTTTCTTTCGCTTAACCCATTTCTCTCACACGACGGACTCCTCCGCGTGAGCGGACGGTTAATCTCTTGTCCATCTCTCTCGTACGATGAACGCCACCCTATTTTGCTCCCCTACAATAGCGTCTTCACCCGTCTCTTGGTTCGGTTTATCCATGACATCAGCTTACACGGTGGAAACCAGCTGATGCTGCGCTTGCTCCGTACGCGGTACTGGATACCCAAGGCCAAGAACATGGTCAAAGCCACAATTCACAATTGTAAGCCTTGTTTACTTCAAAAGAAGCAAGTACGCACCCAACTTATGGCCGCTCTACCCCCTGAGCGCACCACACTCTCTCGCCCCTTTGCTGCCACCGGTTTGGACTTCGCTGGACCGTTCGACATCAAGAACTACACTGGAAGAGCCTGCCTCATCACCAAAGGCTACGTTTGCGTCTTCGTGTGCTTTGCGACGAAGGCCATACACCTCGAAGCTGCCAGCGATTTGTCAACCCCGACATTTCTCGCTGCCTTTGGACGATTCAGCGCTCGCCGAGGATGTCCCTCTGATGTGTATTCCGACAACGGACGAAATTTCGTCGGAGCAGCGAAGACCCTTCGACGAGAATGGGAATCAGTGATTCAACACACTCAGGACGCTATTGTTTCCCAACACGCTCATCAACGCCTGCGATGGCATTTCATTCCCGCTGCCGCTCCGCATATGGGTGGACTCTGGGAAGCTGGAGTAAAAAGCTTCAAACTCCACTTCCGCAGATTCGCTGGCGATCTCCGCTTCACGTTTGAAGAGTTTTCCACCATACTCTCCAAAATCGAAGCTTGCTTTAACTCCAGATCCCTTAATAGCATGTCAGAAGATCCTTCGGACCTGCAACCCCTAACCCCAGGACATTTTCTAGTCGGCGGCCCGCTCCTTTCTCCGGCAGAACCCGAAATATTACAATCTCCACCCAGAATAGTGAATCGATGGCAGAAGGTCAGAGCTGTCCATCAGCAATATTGCTCCCGGTGGAAAAACGAATATCTCACCGAACTCCACAAACGCAGCAAATGGAAGTTCCCCCAAACTAATTTAAAAATTAACGACCTGGTTGTCTTTCGAGATGACAACCTCCCCCCAACAAAATGGAGACTCGGCCATAGTTCATGTTTATCCCGGTTCTGACGATAGAACACGCGTCGCGGACGTCCGAACCGAACGAGGAACCATAACCCGACCCATTAGCAAAATGATACTGCTCCCTTCTGAAGTTTCGCCAGCTGCGAGCTCGTCGCATACCCGCGAATCCCCCTAAACAACTTTTACTCATATCTTATCTTTTCAGCCAGATTACCCGAAGCGTCTGCACGTAAGGTGGGGACGTATGCGTTGCCGCCCCGTGCAGCGCACTTTAGTTCCGCGGATGCAGCCCAATCTGCTGGTCACTCCACCCCCCGCGGAGTCCCTGACCAACCTGATGGTTAATCCCTAAAACCATCAGGTATCCGCGGCTAAAGCGAGGAACCCCTCTTCGTGCGTCTCTAACCTGAGCAAAGTTGCAGTACTGCAAGGCGGGCGGGATGTTCACGCGAAAAACCCACCGTCTCCCGTCGCTTTTCCCTTTGCGACAAACCCCACACAAATCAATCAGCAACCCCGCTGAACACGGCTCGAGCGGACCCCATTCCGTCTCGTTCCGTTCTCTTTTCTTCTCTTTCACAGATAGATGGCGGTGGTTCCGGTAAGAACCATGCTTCATTCTTACCAGTGACAGTGAAGTGAGTGCACGCAAGTTCGAGAACACATCGAGAACACATCGAGAACCCATCGAGAACACATCGAGAACCCATCGAGAACCCATCGAGAACCCATCGAGAACCAACCAGATCGAAAGCGTCAACCACCATCCCAGCACCACTCGAAATTCGCATATCGGTAGCGAATCAGCAGCCCACGACGGAGCTACAGCGAGATCACGACGCTCCCGAGCAAACTGCTTAACGCATCCATAGAGTACCCGAGTGGAGGCACATTGAAAACCACACAATACCAACTCTAGGCGCGAGAGAAACGCGCAGCCGCTTGCGAGAAAGCCAACCAACGAACACCAGAGAACACCAAGTGAGTACCTTTTACTCATTTTATCCCCCCCCCCATCTTGGTCCTTCGAGCCATCCCACGCGCTCGAGGGTCAAAGAAACATCTGGTCCTTCGAGCCGGATCCCCACGAGCTCGGAGACCACCCCCAACCTCTTGACTCTTCGAGCCATCCCACGCGCTCGGAGATCAGAGAAACACATGCCAACATTAACTCGAGTTCATGAGTTTTTAGTAACTCACAGGGAAAATATACTGGAGGAGCATTTTGATTACATGTTAACAGGCTATACAAAACTAATCAAATACAAAGATGCCTTTGCGATTATCTCCAAACATGGACGTCATTATAGTACATGTTGCTGGGCTTCTAGTGAAACTGTGGATGGACCAGACACCTGCATCTGCTGCACTATAAATTTAACTATTGCCAGAATAAATAAATTGATAACATTTTATACAAGAATCTATAAATAAAAGAGGACATATTTGTAAAATTAAATTATTTCTTTATTTTTTTATTAAAATTTTTTTGACAATTCGTATAATATGTTTCGAGCAGGGGTTGCGATTGCGGAAAGTCGACCTGAACCTCCAATCGAAAATCTTCTCCATCTTCCTCCATCGGTTTTATTATGTAATAATTTCCGTTGTTGAACTCTGCTATAGTCGTATCACAAATATAGTTGAATTTCTGCGGTAGAAAAATTACGTAATCTTCCAGCTCCATTAGAATACGATCC
Source organism: Sicus ferrugineus (assembly GCA_922984085.1). Taxonomy (NCBI): domain Eukaryota; kingdom Metazoa; phylum Arthropoda; class Insecta; order Diptera; family Conopidae; genus Sicus; species Sicus ferrugineus. Next base: position 69,387,805 of record OV277348.1, read on the forward strand.
CCATATTTGGTTTTTGTCCTGCGCACACTTTTTATTGTATATAATCTGATGGGTTCCATGTCCTTGACATATAGAATATTTTTCTGATTAAAGTTTTTTTCATTAAAGTCCTTCACAGCAGTAAATGAGGGAGACGTGCAATCATCTTGTTACAGTTGATTCATTTCATTTTTGTATTCTTATTATTTTTTGTATTTATTTAAACAAATAATTTAGTGAATTTTTCGAGTTGTCTACACCGATTCAAAACTACACAGAGACTAAATGTTCAAATAAGTATTGTGTTATTTTATTGTGTATGTGTTAAAATAAGTATTAATAGTGGTGAAAATCATCAAAAAGCTTTAGTCACATCTTGGAATTTGAATTACAGACAACAACAACAACAACAACAACAAAGAGCAGTACAATGGATAAGAAGAAAGGCATCGAAATGAAAGAATCATGGTCAAAGAAGTTGCAGTATACAGTGGTGAAAAACCCATTCAAGTCGGATAAGGAAAAGAAAAGCTCATCCTCCTCATCATCTTCACCTTTATCATCAACTTCAGCATCATCGAAATCCAACATAGAATATAAAAAATTTAAATAATGTTTATATTAAAAGTTCAATAAAAAGTCAATACTATTACTTTTCAAAACTATATTTCTTGTTTATTTTGTTTAAATTATAAAGAAATTTTAGACATAAATGACCACAGTTGTATGAATTATAGTCTTGGTGTTGGGTGTAGTTGTAATTTACGTCATCTCCCAACTAATTTATTATTTCATGCGGTGGTTGCAAGTTTTCAAAACTATCAAAATATTCTTTGCAGTGCCTGTCTTTGTAATATGCTACCCAATGATTACCTTTAATGTATCCAGATTAACGATTCCACATTCTCGCTGACGAGGTCGTTTCGGGAGACTGTCTCGCATAAAAATACCTCTGAAATGCGGTAGATTCTTTGCATGTTTCATCAAGTCGACGTCTGTGAGGGCTCGTTTGGGTAGATTCTTTAAAAGTTTTTTGGTTGCGGACTATAATATAAACCCAATCCTTTTTTATATGGTTTCAGGTATAAGCCTTTTCCCATGGCGATTGCTTCCATAGTTTTATTATGTCGATTGGCTTCTTCCAATTGCTGTCGTGCGGCTTTTGTTTCATTAACTGCTTTTGCGATTGCAGCTCCTCCAGATGCTAAGCCTCCAACAGCTCCCAGAGCAGTTAAAATCGGTACTAATGGTAGAAACCCTCTGTCTTAGGAACGGGTATAACGCGTGGAATGTCAATCGTGGATTTCTTCCGTCCGAAAGAATTTTTTACAACCTTTTGCGCGATTTTTATAGCACTGGGGATATCTTCGGGTTTTCGTTGTTTAATAATTTTCAGAGCGCTTTTAACTGCTTTAGTGAATATTTTCTTGGTACATTTCTTTTTGACTTTTCTCTTAATTTTCTTAAGAGTTTTACTCATCGTGCTCCCCATACCGAATTTTGCTTTAGCTTTCATTGCGTTTGTAACTAATCGTGCGTTTATTCGCTCACTCAATTTGCTTTCTTTTGATTTTACTCTTTGCCACGCCCTTTCAATTAATATTTTTTCTGCTTCGTGGCGCTTATTCAAGTCTCGTGTTTTATCATAAGCTATGTCGTGCTCTCTACATGCGGCGTCCAGGGGATTGATTCCTTTATCGCCTCTTGCCAAGCGTTGGTTTAGTTTAGTTCCTGGTCCACAAAACTGATAACCCGGTAAATGAAGTTCAATTGGTAAGGAATTTATTACACCATTTAATAAACCTCTTCCGGTTACTGACTGATTGTTACTGACATGTTTCTTGTAAATTATAGCCATTTTATATCTTTTCACCTACTCGTACTGAATGAAAATTAATATAAAGGTGTGGTTATTGTATATTTATATTAATTGCTAAAATGCGTTTCGTTAAGCAAGACAAAAATATTATTGTAAAAAATCTGGATTCTGTTACTGACAACGTATCGAAATACTGTTACCAACACGTCTCCCTGCTGCCGAATTCAATAAGATGTCTTATTGCCGGGCCTTCAAATTGTGGAAAGACCAACGTCATGCTGAGTTTAATAGAAAGTCCTAATGGATTGAATTTTGCAAATATATACTTATATTCAAAGTCGTTGTATCAACCGAAATATGAATATTTAAAACAATTAATGAAACCAATTCAAAAAATGAGACTATTTACATTTTCCGACAACGAACAAGTTCTTAAACCAGATGAAGCAAAAACCAATTCAATAATGATATTCGATGATGCTGCTTGTGAGAAGCAAAATAACATTAGAGAATACTTTTGTATGGGCAGACACAAATGCATCGATTGCTTTTATTTATGCCAAACATATACACGCATCCCCAAGCATTTAGTACGCGATAATGCCAACATGATTATTATGTTTAAGCAAGACGAGATGAACATGAAGCACATATACAATGATCATGTAGGAACAGACATGACTTTTGAAAAATTTCTAAATATATGTAGAGAGTGTTGGAAAGACAAGTATGGATTTCTGGTAATCAGCAAAGACGACTCGATTGATGATGGGCGTTAAAGAAAAGGTTTTGACAATTACATCCAACTATAAATAAAAGTATCCCCCATACTTTCTAGTATGAAAACAGCTTTTGAACTGATCTGTTAGCTGATACACCTGATCTGATCTGTTAGCTGTTTAAGCAGATGCTAAGAATGAATGAAAAAATATTAAAAGACCTGGTAAAAACCAGATGTATTTTGAAACAGAAATTTCGCAACCTTAAAATGAGTAAAGCAGATGTAGAAAATCAAATAGAAGAGTCACTTAAGCCAATCACAAAACCTCTAAAGGAATTGGTTCGAAACACTACAATACCAACAACATCAACAAATAACAAGAATGTTCTAGATTTTACGCATAATGAGATGCCACTCAAACTAAAAGCAAGTACACCACATAAAACAAAGAAAGAGATAGATTTTACAGCCGAGACTCTTGCCAATAGTAATGAAGACGCCGCCTTTTTCTCTTAAATAAATGATACTGTTTTGTTTATTTATGAGGTGACTGAATTTGGAACTTGAACCAATTCCAATCCCTTTTTTTTTATTTATACGTGTAAATTCGGAACTTGAACCGAATCCACACCTTTTATTGTTTGAGTGATAATAGCTTGGGTTAATTGATAATAGCTTGAGTTAAAACACTGATTCTGTGTTGAATACTGAAAATTTCTTTATTGAATGGCTTAATTTATAGATAAAAACACTTAACCTAAGCATAAATAACAATAAAAATACGTATAAGAAATATTGCCTAATTGACAAAGAAATATTGCGAAACAATTATTAACTTAAAAAGAAAACCAAATTATTAAAAACGCTACATTAGTGCGCGAGAGCAAATTCGCAAGGTAAATTAATTGTTTTTAAATTCTGTGATCGACCGCCAGCGTAACATGAGTGCAGTCAATGACACTGAGCCATGCTCGCAGTTGATGACCCAGTTCAAGGTAGGAAAAGTGCTTCCGTTAGCATAGCGAATCGGGACATCCTCCCGCCCGTTGAATAGTATTCAAGCCTATACGTTGATAGAATATACGGTGCTCGGTCTCAAGAGGGGTGGTTTAGGTGGTCCTGTAGCTCGTGGCTTTTTATGCCAAATTTTATAGCTGGTGTAAGCCAATAATAGCAGGCTCAGCACCAATGCAGAGTAGCTGATGATATGATGATGGATTGTACTATTTTCAATAGCTTCTGGAAAATGTATATTCTTCACGTGCTTGTTGGCTTCCAAAACAGAGTCAAAATCTGAGGTGCCCTCGATAATTTTGTTACTATTGCTGCGGCCGTTTGAAGTTTTGTTGATTATTAGGGATGCTGCTTCAACCGCGGCTTCAAAACGTGTGTAGGACGTGTGCATTACTGTAGCTATTGTGAAATGCCCCTTAAGGCTCAGCATTGCGTTTCGTATTGTGCAATTGCTGTTTAATGTCAACATTCCTGTGTTAACCAACGAAGGCTGTAGTACATACAGCTGTTAATTCGGTTTTAGTATGAACCGAAAAAATCCATTGATTGGCTTTGCTGGTAGGGAGCCATTCATCGTTGTTATTAGTGGGAATATAATTGCAATCTGTTGTTGGTTTATTGGTTAAAAGCAGTACTTCGCACCTGTGAGCCAGTGAGTTAATTCCGTAGGTGAGTTGTCTATTTGAGCAGATGTACATATCGTCATCCAATCGATTGCAAGCCCTTAATTCCTCCCACGTCATTGGAAAATATTTATCCCGATGAGCATTGATTGCCATTATCTCCATGCTAGGGTGAATTCTCATGAGTGTTCCATTGCGAACTGCGGGAATGGGCACCAGATTAAATAGATGATACGACTCCAAGCCTACTAATGGGATCATTATTTTGAATATGGCATTTCCATTGTTTTGTACAATTGTAAAAGGTTGTTATCGCCGTTGGGGAGCAACAGTCCTGGCGATATATGGTTTTTAATTTCCTTTAATTGCTCTTGTAGTTGTTTTGGCGTCAGCAGTAGTGGACTGACGCGCTCATGATGTACAGCAGTCATTACATCCAAGATTGCGGTTTGAACTCTTCTTAGATTTACGGCCATTGCTGAGAGTTGTGTGGAAAGCGATATATACTATTGGAAGATTTTGTAATGGTCGATTTCATCCATTAGATCAGCAAGTTGATCATTAATGTGTTTCAGGTTAGCTTGTGATTCCAATTCCTTTCTCTTGACAATATTTATTGTTGAATCTATTATGGAGGTTTGATGTTTCACTAACTCCAGTAGGAATTCTTCATTGTTTCGGACTTTGTTGATGGTGGTGGACATTTCTTTAGCATATTCACTATCTAACACTCCAAATAGAGACCGGGCGACCTTTCCAACAATGTCTAATGCTGCTCGTTTTTTGCGAGTACTATGTAGGATATCACTGTCAACTTGCATTTCGTTCCTTAATGTTCTAAAGTGCGCTGTTAAGGCGAGGCAAGGTTTATTATCCTTTAGTTTCCGACATATGTGGTCTAATGCATTTGTCCCGTTTTCAAAGGCCTTTAGTTCGTTTTGAAGTGGTAGAAGATCGTAATATACAATTAACGTCCAGGGTGTAGGAGAAATCTCAGTGAATCCTATTCCATCGAAATATATTCCAAGTCCGTTGTTGAAATTCGTTATACTTATAGAACCAGCGCATATAAGTGGCAGCAAGAAAAGAGCAATTATACAGTTGATCACCATTGAGGTGTGAGATATTCGTTTTCTTTTCGACGGGGTAGAAGATCCTTCGGTGAGCTCCTTCTGAGGCTTCGGTGGAATTTCAGCTCCTTCGCGTGAATGTTTCTGAGCCACTGAGGTAGTTGACCATTCACCTGGGGTTGCAGCTGTGCTAGAATCCTCCTTCATTAATGGAGCTAAATTGTGGATTGGTCGCCGAAGCATACCAGCCGCGGTTTTTAGGTCCACAACTCGTACTGCTCCATCAGGACCGCGGTATATTTTGGTCACTCTTCCCAGAGGCCAGTTGAGTACTGGAACGTTGTCAGTTTTAATGATTACTAGAGTGTCTTCCTTAATATCAGCGATCTGCTTCGTCCATTTTTGTCTGTGTTGTAATTGATTTAAATACTCCACGTTCCATCGTTTCCAAAATTCATGCTTTAGCTCAGACACTAATTTCCATCTTGTACTAAGGGTTGTATTCAGTTTAGGTGCGCACACATCTACCTGAGCAGTCAGGGGTTCGCCGATTAAAAAATGACCAGGTGTTAATGCTGCGAGGTCATTAGGATCATTGGACATAGGAGTTAAAGGGCGTGAATTCAAAATTGCTTCGACTTCTACTATGACTGTTTCCAGTTCTTCATATGTCAGAGATGCTGTTGATACGCTTCTCAGCAACAGATGCTTTGCAGATTTCACCGCCGCTTCCCAAAGGCCTCCGAAATGTGGTGCCCTAGGAGGAATGAATTTGAACTCGATTCCCTTGGCGCCACATGCCCCCTTAATGCTGTTTTGCGCCTTATCCGAAAAAATCGTCTCACTTAACTCGGTCAACATGTTCTTGGCTCCAACGAAATTTGTTGCATTATCAGAATATAATGTTTGACATCTTCCCCGTCTGCTAATAAATCTTTTTATTGCGCCAATAAATGCTTCAGTGGTTAGATCGCTGACCAATTCCAGCTTTCGTCGAGAAACAGCAAAATATTGCGAGATAAATCTTATGTGGTTTTTACCTCGAATTTTATAATGCACCCAAAAGGGGCCACAATAATCTACTCCTGATGTAATAAACGGTCGCGCGGGCGATATTCTTTCTGCTGGTAGGTTTCCCATTATTTGCTTAAATAGGTGAGGCTTTGCTCGATTACATCGAACACAATTTTGAATAACACTTCTCGTCATATATTTGCCCTTTATGATCCAGAATTGTTGTCTGGATATAGCCAGAAGTGCCTGGGCTCCGCAATGTTTGTTGTCTTCATGCAGACCCTGGAGCAGTAACCTTACCAATGAATCATTATATGGTAAGAGTAGTGGGTGTTTTGCTTCGTATGATAGATTAGCTGCTTGTAGACGACCTCCCACTCGAAGAAGATTGTGTTCATCCATAAATGGTGATAAATTATTTATTGAATTTGCTTTGTCTAGTGCCTTGTGTTGAGTAATTGCTTTTATTTCTGTTGCGAAGTCTGACTGCTGTATCGTTTGTACTATTAGTTGTAGGCCCTTTTGTAATTCTTGTGGTCCACCTTGTTCTGCTTTGCTAGCGTTTGAAGGCATTTTGTAGCTAAGTACGGAGCGGCCGACTTCCCATATGTTACCGTTTGTAGGCGATAATACTTTAGCTCTTGTTTTCTATGGTTTCGCCAAATTATCAACTGATATCCCTATCCTCACGATGTATTAAGATTTGCCGATACATTTTTTCGATATCAGCGGAGAATGCATATTTGTGAAGACGAAAACGAATTAAAATGGAGAAGAGTTCTTCTTGAATCGTTGGTCCGACGTGTAGTATGTCATTTAAGGAGAGTCCTGAAGAAGACTTTGCTGAAGCATCGAAGACAACTCGTAATTTAGTGGTACTACTATCCGGCTTTAGAACGCAATGATGGAGAATGAAATATTATAGTCCGCAACCAAAAAACTTTTAAAGAATCTACACAAAAGAGCCCTCACAGACGTCGACTTGATGAAACATGCAAAGAATCTACCGCATTTCAGAGGTATTTTTATGCGAGACAGTCTCCCGAGGATTATGTATTACCGCAAATTGTGGCACCACAGCCGACACAGACGTTAGACATTTCAAAATGGTCCATACCAAGTAACGTTAAATTAGCGGATCCAACTTTCGACAAACCGGGCAAAATCTATGTACTCCTAGAGCAGAGTTCTTCTACGATTTAATGCAAATCGAACAGTTACACCTCGGCAAGGATATGCCCATCCTACAAAATACAAAATTAGGATGGATAGTATCAGGAAAAATGAACTGAACAACTCATCAACCTGTTGCGTGCGGAATCTTCCCTAACAGCAATGAGACCACACCGAGTTAATCGAAAGATTTTGGTTATTAGAGAACACTGAGGACGAGAAAAAACAATTGACGGTGGCAGAGCAGTTATGTGAAAGCAGCTTTACGCAAATAGTATCGAGATCTGCAACTGGACGTTTCATAGTCCGGTTACCATTAGCAGAAAAGGGTGAAGCATTGGGAGAGTCATTTTCAATGGCTCTTAACCGATTTTATGCTCTTGAGGGACGATTACAAAAAGATCAAACTCTGAACACAGCCTATTGCAACTTTATGAAAGAGTATTCTCAACTTGGACACATGGAAGAGATCGCACCCAAAGATGTACCAAAGGAACACATAAACCCAATCCTTTTTTATATGGTTTCAGGTATAAGCCTTTTCCCATGGCGATTGCTTCCATAGTTTTATTATGTCGATTGGCTTCTTCCAATTGCTGTCGTGCGGCTTTTGTTTCATTAACTGCTTTTGCGATTGCAGCTCCTCTAGATGCTAAGCCTCCAACAGCTCCCAGAGCAGTTAAAATCGGTACTAATGGTAGAAACCCTCTGTCTTAGGAACGGGTATAACGCGTGGAATGTCAATCGTGGATTTCTTCCGTCCGAAAGAATTTATTACAACCTTTTGCGCGATTTTTATAGCACTGGGGATATCTTCAGGTTTTAGTTGTTTAATAATTTTCAGAGCGCTTTTAACTGCTTTAGTGAATATTTTCTTGGTACATTTCTTTTTGACTTTTCTCTTAATTTTCTTAAGAGTTTTACTCATCGTGCTCCCCATACCGAATTTTGCTTTAGCTTTCATTGCGTTTGTAACTAATCGTGCGTTTATTCGCTCACTCAATTTGCTTTCTTTTGATTTTACTCTTTGCCACGCCCTTTCAATTAATATTTTATCTGCTTCGTGGCGCTTATTCAAGTCTCGTATTTTATCATAAGCTATGTCGTGCTCTCTACATGCGGCGTCCAGGGGATTGATTCCTTTATCGCCTCTTGCCAAGCGTTGGTTTAGTTTAGTTCCTGGTCCACAAAACTCATAACCCGGTAAATGAAGTTCAATTGGTAGAGAATTTATTACACCATTTAATAAACCTCTTCCGGTTACTGACTGATTGTTACTGACATGTTTCTTGTAAATTATAGCCATTTTATATCTTTTCACCTACTCGTACAGAATGAAAATTAATATAAAGGTGTGGTTATTGTATATTTATATTAATTACTAAAATGCGTTTCGTTAAGCAAGACAAAAATATTATTGTAAAAAATCTGGATTCTGTTACTGACAACGTACCGAAATCCCGACACGTCTCCCTGCTGCCGAATTCAATAAGATGTCTTATTGCCGGGCCTTCAAATTGTGGAAAGACCAACGTCATGCTGAGTTTAATAGAAAGTCCTAATGGACTGAATTTTGCAAATATATACTTATATTCAAAGTCGTTGTATCAACCGAAATATGAATATTTAAAACAATTAATGAAACCAATTCAAAATATGAGACTATTCACATTTTCCGACAACGAACAAGTTCTTAAACCAGATAAAGCAAAAACCAATTCAATAATGATATTCGATGATGCTGCCTGTGAGAAGCAAAATAACATTAGAGAATACTTTTGTATGGGCAGACACAAATGCATCGATTGCTTTTATTTATGCCAAACATATACACGCATCCCCAAGCATTTAGTACGCGATAATGCCAACATGATTATTATGTTTAAGCAAGACGAGATGAACATGAAGCACATATACAATGATCATGTAGGAACAGACATGACTTTTGAAAAATTTCTAAATATATGTAGAGAGTGTTGGAAAGACAAGTATGGATTTCTGGTAATCAGCAAAGACGACCCGATTGATGATGGGCGTTATAGAAAAGGTTTTGACAATTACATCCAACTATAAATAAAAGTATCCCCCATACTTTCATACTAGTATGAAAACAGCCTTTGAACTGATCTGTTAGCTGATACACCTGATCTGATAGCTGATACATCTGATCTGTTAGCTGATACACCTGATCTGATCTGTTAGCTGTTTAAGCAGATGCTAAAAATGAATGAAAAAATATTAAAAAACCTGGTAAAGACCAGATGTATTTTGAAACAAATTTCGCAACCTTAAAATGAGTAAAGCAGATGTAGAAAATCAAATAGAAGAGTCACTTAAGCCAATCACAAAACCTCTAAAGGAATTGGTTCGAAACACTACAATACCAACAACATCAACAAATAACAAGAATGTTCTAGATTTTACGCATAACGAGATGCCACTCAAACTAAAAGCAAGTATACCACATAAAACAAAGAAAGAGATAGATTTTACAGCCGAGACTCTTGCCAATAGTAATGAAGACGCCGCCTTTTTCTCTTAAATAAATGATACTGTTTTGTTTATTTATGAGGTGACTGAATTTGGAACTTGAACCAATTCCAAACCCTTTTTTTTATTTATACGTGTAAATTCGGAACTTGAACCGAATCCACACCTTTTATTGTTTGAGTAATAATAGCTTGGGTTAATTGATAATAGCTTGAGTTAAAACACTGATTCTGTGTTGAATACTGAAAATTTCTTTATTGAATGGCTTAATTTATAGATAAAAACACTTAACCTAAGCATAAATAACAATAAAAATACGTATAAGAAATATTGCCTAATTGACAAAGAAATATTGCGAAACAATTATTAACTTAAAAAGAAAACCAAATTATTAAAAACGCTAAATTAGTGCGCGTCAGCAAATTCGCAAGGTAAATTAATTGTTTTTAAATTCTGTGATCGACCGCCAGCGTAACATGAGTGCAGTCAATGACACTGAGCCATGCTCGCAGTTGATGACCCAGTTCAAGGTAGGAAAAGTGCTTCCGTTAGCATAGCGAATCGCGACATCCTCCCGCCCGTTGAATAGTATTCAAGCCTATACGTTGATTGAATATACGGTGCTCGGTCTCAAGAGGGGTGGTTTAGGTGGTCCTGTAGCTCGTGGCTTTTTATGCCAAATTTTATAGCTGGTGTAAGCCAATAATAGCAGGCTCAGCACCAATGCAGAGTAGCTGATGATATGATGATGGACTGTACTATTTTCAATAGCTTCTGGAAAATGTATATTCTTCACGTGCTTGTTGGCTTCCAAAACAGAGTCAAAATCTGAGGTGCCCTCGATAATTTTGTTACTATTGCTGCGGCCGTTTGAAGTTTTGTTGATTATTAGGGATGCTGCTTCAACCGCGGCTTCAAAACGTGTGTAGGACGTGTGCATTACTGTAGCTATTGTGAAATGCCCCTTAAGGCTCAGCATTGCGTTTCGTATTGTGCAATTGCTGTTTAATGTCAACATTCCTGTGTTAACCAACGAGAGCTGTTGTAACTCAGTCCCACATACAGCTGTTAATTCGGTTTTAGTATGAACCGAAAAAATCCATTGATTGGCTTTGCTGGTAGGGAGCCATTCATCGTTGTTATTAGTGGGAATATAATTGCAATCTGTTGTTGGTTTATTGGTTAAAAGCAGCACTTCGCACCTGTGAGCCAGTGAGTTAATTCCGTAGGTGAGTTGTCTATTTGAGCAGTTGAACATATCGTCATCCAATCGATTGCAAGCCCTTAATTCCTCCCACCTCATTGGAAAATATTTATCCCGATGAGCATTGATTGCCATTATCTCCATGCTAGGGTGAATTCTCATGAGTGTTCCATTGCGAACTGCGGGAATGGGCACCAGATTAAATAGATGATACGACTCCAAGCCTACTAATGGGATCATTATTTTGAATATGGCATTTCCATTGTTTTGTACAATTGTAAAAGGTTGTTATCGCCGTTGGGGAGCAACAGTCCTGGCGATATATGGTTTTTAATTTCCTTTAATTGCTCTTGTAGTTGTTTTGGTGATGTACAGCAGTCATTACATCCAAGATTGCGGTTTGAACTCTTCTTAGATTTACGGCCATTGCTGAGAGTTGTGTGGAAAGCGATATATACTATTGGAAGATTTTGTAATGGTCGATTTCATCCATTAGATCAGCAAGTTGATCATTAATGTGTTTCAGGTTAGCTTGTGATTCCAATTCCTTTCTTTTACCAATATTTATTGTTGAATCTATTATGGAGGTTTGATGTTTCACTAACTCCAGTAGGAATTCTTCATTGTTTCGGACTTTGTTGATGGTGGTGGACATTTCTTTAGCATATTCACTATCTAACACTCCAAATAGAGACCGGGTGACCTTTCCAACAATGTCTAATGCTGCTCGTTTTTTGCGAGTACTATGTAGGATATCACTGTCAACTTGCATTTCGTTCCTTAATGTTCTAAAGTGCGCTGTTAAGGCGAGGCAAGGTTTATTATCCTTTAGTTTCCGACATATGTGGTCTAATGCATTTGTCCCGTTTTCAAAGGCCTTTAGTTCGTTTTGAAGTGGTAGAAGATCGTAATATACAATTAACGTCCAGGGTGTAGGAGAAATGTCAGTGAATCCTATTCCATCGAAATATATTCCAAGTCCGTTGTTGAAATTCGTTATACTTATAGAACCAGCGCATATAAGTGGCAGCAAGAAAAGAGCAATTATACAGTTGATCACCATTGAGGTGTGAGATATTCGTTTTCTTTTCGACGGGGTAGAAGATCCTTCGGTGAGCTCCTTCTGAGGCTTCGGTGGAATTTCAGCTCCTTCGCGTGAAGGAATTTCAGCTCCTGAGCCACTGAGGTAGTTGACCATTCATCTGGGGTTGCAGCTGTGCTAGAATCCTCCTTCATTAATGGAGCTAAATTGTGGATTGGTCGCCGAAGCATACCAGCCGCGGTTTTTAGGTCCACAACTCGTACTGCTCCATCAGGACCGCGGTATATTTTGGTCACTCTTCCCAGAGGCCAGTTGAGTACTGGAACGTTGTCAGTTTTAATGATTACTAGAGTGTCTTCCTTAATATCAGCGATCTGCTTCGTCCATTTTTGTCTGTGTTGTAATTGATTTAAATACTCCACGTTCCATCGTTTCCAAAATTCATGCTTTAGCTCAGACACTAATTTCCATCTTGTACTAAGGGTTGTATTCAGTTTAGGTGCGCACACATCTACCTGAGCAGTCAGGGGTTCGCCGATTAAAAAATGACCAGGTGTTAATGCTGCGAGGTCATTAGGATCATTGGACATAGGAGTTAAATGGCGTGAATTCAAAATTGCTTCGACTTCTACTATGACTGTTTCCAGTTCTTCATATGTCAGAGATGCTGTTGATACGCTTCTCAGCAACAGATGCTTTGCAGATTTCACCGCCGCTTCTCAAAGGCCTCCGAAATGTGGTGCCCTAGGAGGAATGAATTTGAGCTCGATTCCCTTGGCGCCACATGCCCCCTTAATGCTGTTTTGCGCCTTATCCGAAAAAATCGTCTCACTTAACTCGGTCAACATGTTCTTGGCTCCAACGAAATTTGTTGCATTATCAGAATATAATGTTTGACATCTTCCCCGTCTGCTAATAAATCTTTTTATTGCGCCAATAAATGCTTCAGTGGTTAGATCGCTGACCAATTCCAGCTTTCGTCGAGAAACAGCAAAATATTGCGAGATAAATCTTATGTGGTTTTTACCTCGAATTTTATAATGCACCCAAAAGGGGCCACAATAATCTACTCCTGATGTAATAAACGGTCGCGCGGGCGATATTCTTTCTGCTGGTAGGTTTCCCATTATTTGCTTAAATAGGTGAGGCTTTGCTCGATTACATCGAACACAATTTTGAATAACACTTCTCGTCATATATTTGCCCTTTATGATCCAGAATTGTTGTCTGGATATAGCCAGAAGTGCCTGGGCTCCGCAATGTTTGTTGTCTTCATGCAGACCCTGGAGCAGTAACCTTACCAATGAATCATTATATGGTAAGAGTAGTGGGTGTTTTGCTTCGTATGATAGATTAGCTGCTTGTAGACGACCTCCCACTCGAAGAAGATTGTGTTCATCCATAAATGGTGATAAATTATTTATTGAATTTGCTTTGTCTAGTGCCTTGTGTTGAGTAATTGCTTTTATTTCTGTTGCGAAGTCTGACTGCTGTATCGTTTGTACTATTAGTTGTAGGCCCTTTTGTAATTCTTGTGGTGATAATTGTCTTTCCTGTAACCGTGGTGCAGTATGACGTACGTTGCTGATGAACCGCAAGACATAGGCGACAATGCGTTGCAGTGTGCGAAAAGAATTCCTGTGATTAATACCATATATAAGTTCTTCTCTTCCCGCCGTGCTTATTAACGAGGTTGCTGCGATTGATTTCCTTTCTAATTCGGGTTCATGGCTTGAGGGTTTTGAAAATGACGCAGGCCAGTGAGATTCATTGCCATGCAAGAAGAAGGGACCGTAGAACCACATATCGCAATTTGGTAATTTATTCGCCGATAGGACGTCTCTCTTGATAGGACGTCTGCGGGATTTTCCTTCGTATTGACATACTGCCACTGCGTAGGTGTTGTTCTTGTGTGAAAGGATGACGCTGTTGAATGTATCCAGCATAGTACCACCTGAGAGTCCGACCATAAGAAGGCCTTGGCGTCTTGCAATCTAGATCAGTTCTTACCCTGGTTGTAAGTTCGGCGCCTAAAACAGCTGCACATAGTTCTAGGCGTGGTATAGTTTGCTTTTTAAGTGGAGCAACTCTAGATCTCGCACACAGCAATCGCAGTATAACCTGTCCGTTTCTGAATGTAGATCTTAGATATACCGCTGCCCCGTAAGCCTTTTCTGAGGCGTCTGCAAATGTGTGGATTTGCACTGAGGTTGGTATTTCCTTTCTGAAGACATGTCTATCAATTCTAATTTTATTTAGAGCTGCCGACATTTCTTGAAAGCTCCGCCATTCCCTTTGTAGTTGCTCTGGTAAAACGTCATCCCATGACAGCTTTAATTGCCAAAGTTGCTGTATGAATATTTTGGCAATTACCACTACAGGTGCGAGGATTCCCAGAGGATCAAAAATGCGAGCTAGATCTGAAGTAACTGATCGCTTTGTTGAACATTGTGCGGGAGTCATTTTCACCCGCACTGAGAATTGATCATCCCTTGGTAGCCACATTACACCTAGTGTCTTTATGTAAGGAGAATGTGCAGAGTGGAGATCAAGATCAACTTCTTGGTCATGAGATGCAATGTTCTCGAGCAATTTCACATCATTAGCGCACCACTTGCGCAGCTTATACCCTGCGTTATCTAAGATGTGCCTCAGTTGCGCCTGAATTTCTAATGTTGCGGCAATACTGTTTGCACCGCTCAAGCAATCATCCATATAAAAGTCATCTAGTAGCACTTGAGATCCCGTTGGATGATCCACCTTGTTCTGCTTTGCTAGCGTTTGAAGGCATTTTGTAGCTAAGTACGGAGCGGCCGACTTCCCATATGTTACCATTTGTAGGCGATAATACTTTAGCTCTTGTTTTCTATGGTTTCGCCAAATTATCAACTGATATCCCTGATCCTCACGATGTATTAAGATTTGCCGATACATTTTTTCGATATCAGCGGAGAATGCATATTTGTGAAGACGAAAACGAATTAAAATGGAGAAGAGTTCTTCTTGAATCGTTGGTCCGACGTGTAGTATGTCATTTAAGGAGAGTCCTGAAGAAGACTTTGCTGAAGCATCGAAGACAACTCGTAATTTAGTGGTACTACTATCCGGCTTTAGAACGCAATGATGTGGAATGAAATATTATAGTCCGCAACCAAAAAACTTTTAAAGAATCTACACAAAAGAGCCCTCACAGACGTCGACTTGATGAAACATGCAAAGAATCTACCGCATTTCAGAGGTATTTTTATGCGAGACAGTCTCCCGAGGATTATGTATTACCGCAAATTGTGGCACCACAGCCGACACAGACGTTAGACATTTCAAAATGGTCCATACCAAGTAACGTTAAATTAGCGGATCCAACTTTCGACAAACCGGGCAAAATCTATGTACTCCTAGGAGCAGAGTTCTTCTACGATTTAATGCAAATCGAACAGTTACACCTCGGCAAGGATATGCCCATCCTACAAAATACAAAATTAGGATGGATAGTATCAGGAAAAATGAACTGAACAACTCATCAACCTGTTGCGTGCGGAATCTTCCCTAACAGCAATGAGACCACACCGAGTTAATCGAAAGATTTTGGTTATTAGAGAACACTGAGGACGAGAAAAAACAATTGACGGTGGCAGAGCAGTTATGTGAAAGCAGCTTTACGCAAATAGTATCGAGATCTGGAACTGGACGTTTCATAGTCCGGTTACCATTAGCAGAAAAGGGTGAAGCATTGGGAGAGTCATTTTCAATGGCTCTTAACCGATTTTATGCTCTTGAGGGACGATTACAAAAAGATCAAACTCTGAACACAGCCTATTGCAACTTTATGAAAGAGTATTCTCAACTTGGACACATGGAAGAGATCGCACCCAAAGATGTACCAAAGGAACACATAAACCCAATCCTTTTTTATATGGTTTCAGGTATAAGCCTTTTCCCATGGCGATTGCTTCCATAGTTTTATTATGTCGATTGGCTTCTTCCAATTGCTGTCGTGCGGCTTTTGTTTCATTAACTGCTTTTGCGATTGCAGCTCCTCCAGATGCTAAGCCTCCAACAGCTCCCAGAGCAGTTAAAATCGGTACTAATGGTAGAAACCCTCTGTCTTAGGAACGGGTATAACGCGTGGAATGTCAATCGTGGATTTCTTCCGTCCGAAAGAATTTATTACAACCTTTTGCGCGATTTTTATAGCACTGGGGATATCTTCAGGTTTTAGTTGTTTAATAATTTTCAGAGCGCTTTTAACTGCTTTAGTGAATATTTTCTTGGTACATTTCTTTTTGACTTTTCTCTTAATTTTCTTAAGAGTTTTACTCATCGTGCTCCCCATACCGAATTTTGCTTTAGCTTTCATTGCGTTTGTAACTAATCGTGCGTTTATTCGCTCACTCAATTTGCTTTCTTTTGATTTTACTCTTTGCCACGCCCTTTCAATTAATATTTTATCTGCTTCGTGGCGCTTATTCAAGTCTCGTGTTTTATCATAAGCTATGTCGTGCTCTCTACATGCGGCGTCCAGGGGATTGATTCCTTTATCGCCTCTTGCCAAGCGTTGGTTTAGTTTAGTTCCTGGTCCACAAAACTCATAACCCGGTAAATGAAGTTCAATTGGTAGAGAATTTATTACACCATTTAATAAACCTCTTCCGGTTACTGACTGATTGTTACTGACATGTTTCTTGTAAATTATAGCCATTTTATATCTTTTCACCTACTCGTACAGAATGAAAATTAATATAAAGGTGTGGTTATTGTATATTTATATTAATTACTAAAATGCGTTTCGTTAAGCAAGACAAAAATATTATTGTAAAAAATCTGGATTCTGTTACTGACAACGTACCGAAATCCCGACACGTCTCCCTGCTGCCGAATTCAATAAGATGTCTTATTGCCGGGCCTTCAAATTGTGGAAAGACCAACGTCATGCTGAGTTTAATAGAAAGTCCTAATGGACTGAATTTTGCAAATATATACATATATTCAAAGTCGTTGTATCAACCGAAATATGAATATTTAAAACAATTAATGAAACCAATTCAAAATATGAGACTATTCACATTTTCCGACAACGAACAAGTTCTTAAACCAGATAAAGCAAAAACCAATTCAATAATGATATTCGATGATGCTGCTTGTGAGAAGCAAAATAACATTAGAGAATACTTTTGTATGGGCAGACACAAATGCATCGATTGCTTTTATTTATGCCAAACATATACACGCATCCCCAAGCATTTAGTACGCGATAATGCCAACATGATTATTATGTTTAAGCAAGACGAGATGAACATGAAGCACATATACAATGATCATGTAGGAACAGACATGACTTTTGAAAAATTTCTAAATATATGTAGAGAGTGTTGGAAAGACAAGTATGGATTTCTGGTAATCAGCAAAGACGACCCGATTGATGATGGGCGTTATAGAAAAGGTTTTGACAATTACATCCAACTATAAATAAAAGTATCCCCCATACTTTCATACTAGTATGAAAACAGCCTTTGAACTGATCTGTTAGCTGATACACCTGATCTGATAGCTGATACATCTGATCTGTTAGCTGATACACCTGATCTGATCTGTTAGCTGTTTAAGCAGATGCTAAAAATGAATGAAAAAATATTAAAAAACCTGGTAAAAACCAGATGTATTTTGAAACAAATTTCGCAACCTTAAAATGAGTAAAGCAGATGTAGAAAATCAAATAGAAGAGTCACTTAAGCCAATCACAAAACCTCTAAAGGAATTGGTTCGAAACACTACAATACCAACAACATCAACAAATAACAAGAATGTTCTAGATTTTACGCATAACGAGATGCCACTCAAACTAAAAGCAAGTACACCACATAAAACAAAGAAAGAGATAGATTTTACAGCCGAGACTCTTGCCAATAGTAATGAAGACTTTTTCTCTTAAATAAATGATACTGTTTTGTTTATTTATGAGGTGACTGAATTTGGAACTTGAACCAATTCCAAACCCTTTTTTTTTATTTATACGTGTAAATTCGGAACTTGAACCGAATCCACACCTTTTATTGTTTGAGTAATAATAGCTTGGGTTAATTGATAATAGCTTGAGTTAAAACACTGATTCTGTGTTGAATACTGTAAATTTCTTTATTGAATGGCTTAATTTATAGATAAAAACACTTAACCTAAGCATAAATAACAATAAAAATACGTATAAGAAATATTGCCTAATTGACAAAGAAATATTGCGAAACAATTATTAACTTAAAAAGAAAACCAAATTATTAAAAACGCTACATTAGCGCGCGTCAGCAAATTCGCAAGGTAAATTAATTGTTTTTAAATTCTGTGATCGACCGCCAGCGTAACATGAGTGCAGTCAATGACACTGAGCCATGCTCGCAGTTGATGACCCAGTTCAAGGTAGGAAAAGTGCTTCCGTTAGCATAGCGAATCTGGACATCCTCCCGCCCGTTGAATAGTATTCAAGCCTATGCGTTGATTGAATATACGGTGCTCGGTCTCAAGAGGGGTGGTTTAGGTGGTCCTGTAGCTCGTGGCTTCTTATGCCAAATTTTATAGCTGGTGTAAGCCAATAATAGCAGGCTCAGCACCAATGCAGAGTAGCTGATGATATGATGATGGACTGTACTATTTTCAATAGCTTCTGGAAAATGTATATTCTTCACGTGCTTGTTGGCTTCCAAAACAGAGTCAAAATCTGAGGCCCTCGATAATTTTGTTACTATTGCTGCGGCCGTTTGAAGTTTTGTTGATTATTAGGGATGCTGCTTCAACCGCGGCTTCAAAACGTGTGTAGGACGTGTGCATTACTGTAGCTATTGTGAAATGCCCCTTAAGGCTCAGCATTGCGTTTCGTATTGTGCAATTGCTGTTTAATGTCAACATTCCTGTGTTAACCAACGAGAGCTGTTGTAACTCAGTCCCACATACAGCTGTTAATTCGGTTTTAGTATGAACCGAAAAAATCCATTGATTGGCTTTGCTGGTAGGGAGCCATTCATCGTTGTTATTAGTGGGAATATAATTGCAATCTGTTGTTGGTTTATTGGTTAAAAGCAGCACTTCGCACCTGTGAGCCAGTGAGTTAATTCCGTAGGTGAGTTGTCTATTTGAGCAGTTGAACATATCGTCATCCAATCGATTGCAAGCCCTTAATTCCTCCCACCTCATTGGAAAATATTTATCCCGATGAGCATTGATTGCCATTATCTCCATGCTAGGGTGAATTCTCATGAGTGTTCCATTGCGAACTGCGGGAATGGGCACCAGATTAAATAGATGATACGACTCCAAGCCTACTAATGGGATCATTATTTTGAATATGGCATTTCCATTGTTTTGTACAATTGTAAAAGGTTGTTATCGCCGTTGGGGAGCAACAGTCCTGGCGATATATGGTTTTTCATTTCCTTTAATTGCTCTTGTAGTTGTTTTGGTGATGTACAGCAGTCATTACATCCAAGATTGCGGTTTGAACTCTTCTTAGATTTACGGCCATTGCTGAGAGTTGTGTGGAAAGCGATATATACTATTGGAAGATTTTGTAATGGTCGATTTCATCCATTAGATCAGCAAGTTGATCATTAATGTGTTTCAGGTTAGCTTGTGATTCCAATTCCTTTCTTTTACCAATATTTATTGTTGAATCTATTATGGAGGTTTGATGTTTCACTAACTCCAGTAGGAATTCTTCATTGTTTCGGACTTTGTTGATGGTGGTGGACATTTCTTTAGCATATTCACTATCTAACACTCCAAATAGAGACCGGGTGACCTTTCCAACAATGTCTAATGCTGCTCGTTTTTTGCGAGTACTATGTAGGATATCACTGTCAACTTGCATTTCGTTCCTTAATGTTCTAAAGTGCGCTGTTAAGGCGAGGCAAGGTTTATTATCCTTTAGTTTCCGACAGATGTGGTCTAATGCATTTGTCCCGTTTTCAAAGGCCTTTAGTTCGTTTTGAAGTGGTAGAAGATCGTAATATACAATTAATGTCCAGGGTGTAGGAGAAATGTCAGTGAATCCTATTCCATCGAAATATATTCCAAGTCCGTTGTTGAAATTCGTTATACTTATAGAACCAGCGCATATAAGTGGCAGCAAGAAAAGAGCAATTATACAGTTGATCACCATTGAGGTGTGAGATATTCGTTTTCTTTTCGACGGGGTAGAAGATCCTTCGGTGAGCTCCTTCTGAGGCTTCGGTGGAATTTCAGCTCCTTCGCGTGAAGGAATTTCAGCTCCTGAGCCACTGAGGTAGTTGACCATTCATCTGGGGTTGCAGCTGTGCTAGAATCCTCCTTCATTAATGGAGCTAAATTGTGGATTGGTCGCCGAAGCATACCAGCCGCGGTTTTTAGGTCCACAACTCGTACTGCTCCATCAGGACCGCGGTATATTTTGGTCACCCTTCCCAGAGGCCAGTTGAGTACTGGAACGTTGTCAGTTTTAATGATTACTAGAGTGTCTTTCTTAATATCAGCGATCTGCTTCGTCCATTTTTGTCTGTGTTGTAATTGATTTAAATACTCCACGTTCCATCGTTTCCAAAATTCATGCTTTAGCTCAGACACTAATTTCCATCTTGTACTAAGGGTTGTATTCAGTTTAGGTGCGCACACATCTACCTGAGCAGTCAGGGGTTCGCCGATTAAAAAATGACCAGGTGTTAATGCTGTGAGGTCATTAGGATCATTGGACATAGGAGTTAAAGGGCGTGAATTCAAAATTGCTTCGACTTCTACTATGACTGTTTCCAGTTCTTCATATGTCAGAGATGCTGTTGATACGCTTCTCAGCAACAGATGCTTTGCAGATTTCACCGCCGCTTCCCAAAGGCCTCCGAAATGTGGTGCCCTAGGAGGAATGAATTTGAACTCGATTCCCTTGGCGCCACATGCCCCCTTAATGCTGTTTTGCGCCTTATCCGAAAAAATCGTCTCACTTAACTCGGTCAACATGTTCTTGGCTCCAACGAAATTTGTTGCATTATCAGAATATAATGTTTGACATCTTCCCCGTCTGCTAATAAATCTTTTTATTGCGCCAATAAATGCTTCAGTGGTTAGATCGCTGACCAATTCCAGCTTTCGTCGAGAAACAGCAAAATATTGCGAGATAAATCTTATGTGGTTTTTACCTCGAATTTTATAATGCACCCAAAAGGGGCCACAATAATCTACTCCTGATGTAATAAACGGTCGCGCGGGCGATATTCTTTCTGCTGGTAGGTTTCCCATTATTTGCTTAAATAGGTGAGGCTTTGCTCGATTACATCGAACACAATTTTGAATAACACTTCTCGTCATATATTTGCCCTTTATGATCCAGAATTGTTGTCTGGATATAGCCAGAAGTGCCTGGGCTCCGCAATGTTTGTTGTCTTCATGCAGACCCTGGAGCAGTAACCTTACCAATGAATCATTATATGGTAAGAGTAGTGGGTGTTTTGCATCGTATGATAGATTAGCTGCTTGTAGACGACCTCCCACTCGAAGAAGATTGTGTTCATCCATAAATGGTGATAAATTATTTATTGAATTTGCTTTGTCTAGTGCCTTGTGTTGAGTAATTGCTTTTATTTCTGTTGCGAAGTCTGACTGCTGTATCGTTTGTACTATTAGTTGTAGGCCCTTTTGTAATTCTTGTGGTGATAATTGTCTTTCCTGTAACCGTGGTGCAGTATGACGTACGTTGCTGATGAACCGCAAGACATAGGCGACAATGCGTTGCAGTGTGCGAAAAGAATTCCTGTGATTAATACCATATATAAGTTCTTCTCTTCCCGCCGTGCTTATTAACGAGGTTGCTGCGATTGATTTCCTTTCTAATTCGGGTTCATGGCTTGAGGGTTTTGAAAATGACGCAGGCCAGTGAGATTCATTGCCATGCAAGAAGAAGGGACCGTAGAACCACATATCGCAATTTGGTAATTTATTCGCCGATAGGACGTCTCTCTTGATAGGACGTCTGCGGGATTTTCCTTCGTATTGACATACTGCCACTGCGTAGGTGTTGTTCTTGTGTGAAAGGATGACGCTGTTGAATGTATCCAGCATAGTACCACCTGAGAGTCCGACCATAAGAAGGCCTTGGCGTCTTGCAATCTAGATCAGTTCTTACCCTGGTTGTAAGTTCGGCGCCTAAAACAGCTGCACATAGTTCTAGGCGTGGTATAGTTTGCTTTTTAAGTGGAGCAACTCTAGATCTCGCACACAGCAATCGCAGTATAACCTGTCCGTTTCTGAATGTAGATCTTAGATATACCGCTGCCCCGTAAGCCTTTTCTGAGGCGTCTGCAAATGTGTGGATTTGCACTGAGGTTGGTATTTCCTTTCTGAAGACATGTCTATCAATTCTAATTTTATTTAGAGCTGCCGACATTTCTTGAAAGCTCCGCCATTCCCTTTGTAGTTGCTCTGGTAAAACGTCATCCCATGACAGCTTTAATTGCCAAAGTTGCTGTATGAATATTTTGGCAATTACCACTACAGGTGCGAGGATTCCCAGAGGATCAAAAATGCGAGCTAGATCTGAAGTAACTGATCGCTTTGTTGAACATTGTGCGGGAGTCATTTTCACCCGCACTGAGAATTGATCATCCCTTGGTAGCCACATTACACCTAGTGTCTTTATGTAAGGAGAATGTGCAGAGTGGAGATCAAGATCAACTTCTTGGTCATGAGATGCAATGTTCTCGAGCAATTTCACATCATTAGCGCACCACTTGCGCAGCTTATACCCTGCGTTATCTAAGATGTGCCTCAGTTGCGCCTGAATTTCTAATGTTGCGGCAATACTGTTTGCACCGCTCAAGCAATCATCCATATAAAAGTCATCTAGTAGCACTTGAGATCCCGTTGGATGATCCACCTTGTTCTGCTTTGCTAGCGTTTGAAGGCATTTTGTAGCTAAGTACGGAGCGGCCGACTTCCCATATGTTACCGTTTGTAGGCGATAATACTTTAGCTCTTGTTTTCTATGGTTTCGCCAATTTATCAACTGATATCCCTGATCCTCACGATGTATTAAGATTTGCCGATACATTTTTTCGATATCAGCGGAGAATGCATATTTGTGAAGACGAAAACGAATTAAAATGGAGAAGAGTTCTTCTTGAATCGTTGGTCCGACGTGTAGTATGTCATTTAAGGAGAGTCCTGAAGAAGACTTTGCTGAAGCATCGAAGACAACTCGTAATTTAGTGGTACTACTATCCGGCTTTAGAACGCAATGATGAGGAATGAAATAGTGTTCCTTTGGTACATCTTTGGGTGCGATCTCTTCCATGTGTCCAAGTTGAGAATACTCTTTCATAAAGTTGCAATAGGCTGTGTTCAGAGTTTGATCTTTTTGTAATCGTCTCTCAAGAGCATAAAATCGGTTAAGAGCCATTGAAAATGACTCTCCCAATGCTTCACCCTTTTCTGCTAATGGTAACCGGACTATGAAACGTCCAGTTGCGGATCTCGATACTGTTTGCGTAAAGCTGCTTTCACATAACTGCTCTGCCACCGTCAATTGTTATTTCTCGTCCTCAGTGTTCTCTAATAACCAAAATCTTTCGATTAACCCGTCTGTGGTCTCGTTGCTGTTAGGGAAGATTCCGCACGTAACAGGTTGATGAGTTGTTGAGTTCATTTTTCCTGTTGTTGAGTTCAAATTAGGATGGATAGTATATCCTAATTTTGTATTTTGTAGGATGGGCATATCCTTGCCGAGGTGTAACTGTTCGATTTGCATTAAATCGTAGAAGAACTTTGCTCCTAGGAGTACATCGATTTTGCCCGGTTTGTCAAAAGTTGGATCCGATAATTTAACGTTACTTGGTATGGACCATTTTGAAATGTCTAACGTCTGTGTCGGCTGTGGTGCCACAATTTGCGGTAATACATAAGCCTCGAGCCTGGTGTAGAAAGTTCCATCTTGTGATTGAAGTCCTACATTGACCCTGTTGCTAGAATTGCGAATCTTACGTCCGATGACTTCGATTTGAAGTGATGAAGTTCGAGGCGATAGGGATAGCTTCTTGATGAGCCTCTGAGTTACCAAATTAACTTGCGAACCGAAATCTAAAACAGCCTTAAAGTTGAATGACTTGCCATTGGCTGCAGAAATTGAAACTACAGCGGTAGCTAATATAACATACGCCTGCCTGTTGCCTTGTTCATTGGCTGATGCTACTGTAGTTGGTGCGTTGTTTGCCTTAACATGTGTAGAGTTTGTTGGCCGAGTGCTGTCCTTAAATTGCTGATTGTTATGCCCTGTACTGAAGTTTTGAGTGTGCTCCAAATGAAATAACGTGTTGTGCTTTTTATTACGGCGACTGCAACTTCGCGAAGGACACTGACCAGCCAGATGACTTACCTTCAAACTATTTACACAAAGATTTTGCTTGCGCACAAAATTTAATCGGTCTGATGCTCCAAGCTGAAGAAAGTGTGGACACGCAAATAACGGATGCGTGCCACATTTGCATGATCGACATGTGTTCTTTCCCTGAGGTTTCGAGACGAATGTTGCATGGACATGTGCAGTTTTCTGAGCTGCTGGAACCTTATCCCTTTGTCCTATCATTTCCAGTGATAAGAATTGTCCTTCCAAAAAGGTAAGAAAGTCGGGAATTGTTTGCACTTCTCTGGGATTCGAAATTTTTTGCCCATATCGAATCAATGACTGTCTGTCCAGCTTTTTCGTAAGTAAATTTAATAATAAGGGATCCCACTGTGCCGTGGCAATTTCCAAATTGTTTAGGGCCAGAAGACATTCCTGAGTTGTATCGTGTAATCCTTTTAACGTCATTACTGATCCAGATACTGATGGTTGATCGACGATTTTTTGGATTAGAGGTGATACCAATACCCTTCTATTGTTGTAGCGCAGTCGCAACATTGTCCAAGCAACATCATAATTTTCCTCAGTAGGGGCTAAGTGACTGATTAATCTTTCGGCTTCTCCAAGAAGGTTCGATTTCAAGTAAAACATTTTTTTAACTTTGGGAATTGGGTGTTGGTCCACCATTTGCGAAAAGAGATCGAAGAACTGACGCCAATGAAGATAACTTCCATCAAATTTAGGAATTGTTAGCTTAGGTAGATGTATTTTAGTGTGCAATGCTGAATTATTTGTAGTTGAAGTTGTTGATATATCGCTACTTATTTTCTGTTGTTCTGCAATGACTGCTAAGTTGACTAATGTTTGCTGCACTTGTTCTTCCATATCGACATATGGCTGTATGTTATAACCGACGGAATCGGAACTTTCAAATTGAGTCCAGATCTCATCGTTTATTTTTTCAATTTGTTCCCATGCTTGTTTGATGGTTTTTATGTTGATGTCGTAGTATAGCTGTGGCTGAGGCTGCCTGTTGCTATTTACGTTTGACAGCAATCGCTCTAGTGCATTGCATCTTGCGATAAGCTTTCGTACCAATCCACTATGATTTTTGATGTCTGTTTCTGAACCTTGTGCCTGACTGGCGGCATCATGTAATTGGTCCTTTGTTGGCGGCACCTGTTTCTTTTCTTCTTCGAAGATTTGGATGTAAGTTGCCGTTAACTTCTTCATTTAGTCGAAGAAGTCCGATGTAAAATAGGCGTCCTCTTGGTCCACATGTTTGTCCTCTCGAATTATCCTGTCTCTCGTCACGAAGATATTTCCAGATTTCCCTCAGCCACTGCAGACGGTCGGTGAAATATTTCACATTTTGTTTGCGTGAAGCCGAATCCTTCTTGTAGTTTCGTATGATAGTCTGTATTTGATTTCCAGCCTCTTGTTGCTCCTTTATCAATTTAGTAAGCCCTTCTATGTTGGGTTTATCCTTGTAGACTCTTCTTGTAGACTCTGTGCTGCGGTGTGTGTTGTTTATGTGATCCCTTAAAGGATCACGTCGGGGTCACCAAATGTTTTGTTTATTTAATAGGTGATTGAAATTGGAACTTTAACCAATTCCAATCCCTTTTTATTTATTTATACGTGTAAATTCGGAACTTGAACCGAATCCACACCTTTTATTGTTTGAGTGATAATAGCTTGGGTTAATTGATAATAGCTTGAGTTAAAACACTCTGATTCTGTGTTGAATACTGAAAATTTCTTTATTGAATGGCTTAATTTATAGATAAAAACACTTAACCTAAGCATAAATAACAATAAAAATACGTATAAGAAATATTGCCTAATTGACAAAGAAATATTGCGAAACAATTATTAACTTAAAAAGAAAACCAAATTATTAAAAACGCTGCATTAGTGCGCGTCAGCAAATTCGCAAAGTAAATTAATTGTTTTTAAATTCTGTGATCGACCGCCAGCGTAACATGAGTGCAGTCAATGACACTGAGCCATGCTTGCAGTTGATGACCCAGTTCAAGGTAGGAAAAGTGCTTCCGTTAGCATAGCGAGTCGCGACAGATACAGAGGAAGCTGTAAAAAAATCAACTAAAGTCATGGATTTATCTGAGCTGGAACAACAAAATGAGCTGGATACTGAATAGAGGAACAGATGCCGAATGGAGATTTGGAAACAGTGCTTTCACAATACTAAACCGCGAAATATTAATATCCGACAAACCGTTTGACACTTCATCCCCTCACTTCTTTCAACCTTACAAGCGGTCTCTTTCAGTTATTGTTCCACAAGACACCATCAAAGTATAACGAAGCAGATCTACAAGTTTTCAAAACAATTTTAAACAATACTAGAGCTCACAAACGTAATTACGATGAAAATGAACAAATGAAGGGGACCAAGGCTTTCAAGTATATCAACATCATAAAGAGATTATTTAGTGATAAATCTTCATCGATATCTACACCATATAAACGTAAAAAAGGAACCGGTTTGATGAGAGTCAATCCGCAAAAACCTAATTACATTTACTGGGATGATCCGAATGAATTAGTTGATAGATTACGACTTTTATTATCCTCACAGTCAAATGGACACAACAATGAAATTATTTCCATCATTGAGGAGTTGAGAGAAGCTTATATAATTGTATAAATATGCTGTATTAATAGAGTTGTAAGCCTAATTGACAATGAGCGTCGAAAAGTTCGGTCGTCATTCCATGCAAGAAGCATCAAATAATAAATTAAAGAGAAATTTTTCCAAAGTGTTGGGATTTAATTTGGATAATGATAATCATTTAGATCTGCGCTGGAAGCGTTTAAAAAGTGTTGGTGAGCCTGTTGAAAATAATGATGCTGCAACAAAATCTTTTGTGAAAAATTGTATGAATCAAATAACCACAGAATTTAAAAAAGAAAGGCAAATACTAAAGGAAAGAATAAAAGGTGACATTGAAGTAGTCTACACAAAACTTGAAGACACTAAAGAATATGTAGACAGTAATATTCAAGATTACACAAAATATATTAGTGAACAAATTGAACGAATTGAAAGCTATCTATTTCAACAAGCACAAAAACCCAAATCAATAGCCGCATTGGAGGACAAAATTCTAAAAGAAATGCCAAAATGAATAAAATGCGGGGTTTAGTTGATGAACTGCACACTCAAGCTCGAAAAAATTTTAAACGAAGACGTGTAATTACTAAAGGGATCGACGACCTCTGGCAAGCGGATTTAGTAGAAATGGGAAGCTATTCCACAGATAACAGCGGATTTCGCTTCCTTCTCACCGTAATAGATACATTTTCAAAATTTGTTTGGGCTGTACCTATAAAATCGAAAACATCTGCTGATATCACCAAAGCCATGGAAACCGTATTCAATTTGGGTCGGATACCCAGAAATTTACAAACCGATGATGGTAAAGAATTCTTTAATCGACAATTTCAAAATTTAATGAGGAAATTTCATGTCAACCATTACTCTTCGTACAGTGTTTTGAAGGCATCAATTGTTGAGCGTCTCAATAGATCACTAAAACAAATGATGTGGAGGGAATTTAGTTACCATGGATCTTATCGATGGATTGATAATTATAAAAATTTGATCGACAAATACAATAAGAAAAAGCATAGAACAATAAATATGGCTCCCATTGATGTGAAGCCGTCTAATGAAAAGTTGCTATTAAATACAGCCTACAACAATCTGATAATATTTAGAAAGCCAAAGTTCCGGATAGGAGACTATGTTCGCATCAGTAAACATAAACACGTTTTTGAAAAAGGCTACACACCGAATTGGACTACAGAAATTTTTAAAGTCAAAAATATAAGAATTACAAACCCACCAACGTATATTCTTGAAGACTACCAGGGAAACACAATTGGAGGAGGATTTTACGAAAGCGAACTATTGAAAACAAAATATCCCAGCATATACCTTGTAGAAAAAGATTTAAAAACTAAAGAGAACAAAGTCTTTGTCAAGTGGCTACGGTTTTCCAATAAACATAATCCTTGGATCGATAGTAATGAAATTTTGTAAATAAATTTTCTTGTATAAAAAGATTCCTTTGTGTGTTTTTATTTCATTAGTTGGCCAACATTCAAGATGTCAATAACCCTTATCCTAAGTGGAAAAAAATCCATTTTATCGGCTGATTACTTTCCGCCTATAGATTTAGATGGGAAGTATGTATGCGGACTCGTTGACTTTCATAGCTACAACACCATACCAAACGTTGATCATGAAAATAATTTATTTCACATCGGAGACCATACAATTGAAATTCCTGTTGGTTCATATGAGCTCGACGATATTGCCGAGTACATTCAAAATAAATATTTTAGTATAGTGCCACATGAGAAACTAGAAATAGCCGCCAACCCAAATACACTGCAAGCAATCATAGGGTCCAGTGAACATAAAATTTTCTTTAATAAAGAACGAAGCATTGGTTCACTGTTGGGCTTCAGTAAAAAAGTATTGGAAGCAGGAAAACTGTACATTTCCGACTTGCCTGTGACTATAACAAAGATCAATGTTATACACATTGAGTGTGACATTATAAGCGGTTCATATATTAACAACACACCGGCGCATACAATTCACATGTTTGCACTGAATGTCAGCCCCGGGTATAAAATAGATGAGTTTCCGAAAAATGTCATTTATTTGCCAGTAAACACTAGACAGATAAGTTCAATTACAATAAAAATTGTTGATCAAAGCGGTAACCTAATTAATTTTTGTGGAGAAACTATAACCCTCAGACTGCATTTAAAACCCCAAGAACAATGATTATCTATAATAAAAGCGCTTACATGGGTGTACTAAATCTTTGGGTTTTCAACTAAAGAGAAACTAAATTAAAATTAGTCAAATACTTGATTTTGTACAAAAATCACTATATGATGAAAGCATCATTAAAAAGGAATACCAAAGCTACTCGTCATATCTACAATCGTATAAAAGCAATTATGAGATAAGGATTGCAGTTCAAAACCAAGATCTATACGTTTTACCCAGTGAGAGTTTAATTTATATTGAAAGTAGAGTCACCTTGGAAAATGGAGATGCAACTTCAAACGCAAAATTAAAAAACAATTGTATGGCATTCATGTTTGATGAAATTCGCTATGAGATGAATGGATTGGAGATTGATCGTACACGTCACTTGGGTGTAACTACAACACTGAAAAATTACGTCTCTTTGAGTCCGACTGAGAGTAATACACTGAAAAATGCTGGTTGGTTTACAAAGGATGAAGTTGAACTAAAGGATTGATATTTTAAATTTTGTACACCATTGAAAATGCTACTGGGATTTGCTGAAGACTTTAATAAAATTATCCTAAATTCTAAACATGAACTTGTACTACTGTGTTCGAAATCAGACGAAAATGCTATTTCTTCAAGTGCTGCAACCGAAAACTGAAGTATAACAAAAATTACATGGAAAATTCCCCATGTGCAGTTGGCTGATTTTACCAGACTACAACTCTTTCAAATAATCCAAAGCGGGCAACCTTTGTCAATAGCATTCCGCAGTTGGGATTGTCATTTCAATCCATCACTTGCTCAAGGAAACAACCACCTGTGGAACGTTAAATTATCTGCGCAGAATGAAAGACCACGCTTTATACTGATTGCTTTTCGAAGAGACAACAAGTTTCAACATTGCCATTTGTCTGAAGTGCATTTAAACTCTGATACATATCCGTATGATGACCTCAATCTGAATTTCCATCGTAATCGTTATGCTCTGCTCTATGATATGTACATAAAATTTCAACAAAGCTATTTTAATCGTGAATCTCAACCTTTGTTGCTGCCTGGAGATTTCAAAGATACTGCACCGATAATTGTAGTGGATGTTAGTCATCAAAACGAAGCGATTAAAAGAAAAAAAACGAAGCTAGAAAAAAATTTATTACTCTGGATGTGCAGGGCTTCAAAGGCAATTTTAATAAATTTATCGTCAAAGAGTTGGCAGTTACCTTCAGCTTTAATGAATATCAGAATTTTATTATAAAACCGCCATATGGATTTAACAAATTAACACGTCAGTCCCAAAAACAAGTACAGTGGTTATATCGTAATCATCATGGTTTCACATGGAATGTGAAATCGACTATTGTAGTGTAAAACATTTCGTGAAGCAAAATCTTAAAAATATACCCGTGTACGTTAAGGGAGCTGAAAAATCTAAATGGGCTAAAGAACTTTTAGACGCGCCCGTATTTAACATTGAAGAGATCGGATGCAGCAACTTTGAAACTCTTCGAGATACATACTTACTACAGATGATGTGCCATTCCCATAATGGCTGTTGTGCGCTTCAAAATGCTCTGCTATTAAGAAAATTCCTAAATTCCATCAAAAAATAAAGAAGAAAATGTTTACAAGTTCATATTTACACTTTTTTATTTATAAAATATCTTAACCTAACAATTGTAAACTTAATGTCTATATTTACAATATTTACAACATACATTAATAAAAAATTTATTTATAACATTAAATTATTTTGCTTATATTTGAAATTACAATATATTTTTATTAAAATTAAATTTAATTATCAATACTCGTAGTTTGAATTATCAAAAATATCATTGTCTATGTCTAGTTCCATTTCTAATTCTATATTGTGATGGCCCCACGCATAAGTGTGGATGCCATCACTTCTAATATACCGCTTATCATCACTAGAACCACTAACCACATAACATATAGACCGCTAAAAGTCCCTTTTTTCTGGTCCGCAGAGCTTTCAGTAGCCTGGGTCCCACAAAATTTCTTACTCTCGTTTTCTCTTTACACGAGCAATTGTTTTTGCTTAACGGCTGCTAGGAATCGTCGGTTTTCTCGTTCTCTCACATGTTTAAAATGTGTTCTTACTCATTTCCACAGCTACTGAGATCTAGATCATGCTCGTTATTTGCGTTCGTCATTGCATACTCATATTTTGTGTATTTCTGTTTTTCGGTAAGCAGAACATTTCTGTTTGCATTTTTCTTAAGATTTAAGATTTTAGGATTTGTATTTTTCTTATTTTTTTTTGGTTTTCACTTTTACTGCACAATTTTTCGGATAACCAGGAAGTGTTCTTTCTAATTAAAACAAATAGAAAATAGTTTAAAATGTATTTTCTGTGCTCATAACAACTGTTTGTTTCAGAAAACCAATTTTTGAAATTTTCTGAATTATTGCATTCCTCAATACACAAATCAAAAATGTTTCTTTTTATGTTTAGAGAGTGGGCATTTTTAATAAAAAAAGCGAAAAATATTTCTTTATGAAATTTTATTATTCTATAAAATTTATCTTAATTTCAATTCTCTGTTAAAATAATTGAAGTTTTTATTAAATATGAAAACTATAGAATCCTTCAGATTCGTGAGCTCATCTTAAGTAAGATTTTTGCAGTTATTGCATTTAAGCTACTTCAAAAACTTGAACATTACAAAGCCACCGAAATAGCGAAGTGAATTGTCAAGAGAATTGTTGGTTGAAAGAGTAACAGATATTACCTCATCTAAGTCTTTTTCTTCCGTCTTATTAAAATAATTTTCAGATACATCTACAGTATCTTCGAAAATGCCTGCCTGTTGGTTTATCACGTCATTACTAACTAATATTTCATTTTCATTAGCAACATTTAAAAGAATATCATTATCAGGTTCGCAATTACCACACGATTGGAGTGTTACAACTTTCATCAACTTTCATAGTAACAACTTTCATAAACTTTCATACTAGCCTCTAGATCTTATAAGATAAAATATATTTTCGAGGGCATCTTGGTTAAATCGAGATAAAAGAAGGAAAAATGATTCGGACGTTTTCCAAATATCATCTGCCAATGATAATATTGAAGAAATCGAAATCGATATAATTTTTTATTAAAATATTCCTTAAAGACTTTATCAAATGCGGTACATCGTAAATTGCATATAATTTATCTCCATTTATACTTAAATAAGGTGACTTAACATCCACCTTACACCAAATTTATGAAATGCGGCTCTATTGTTGGATCCTTGATCGCAGACAATTGCCTTAATATTCAGACCAGATTAATTCGAATTTAATCTTAGCTTTGTCTTCAATATTTTTAAAGATGAAAGAGAAGTGTAAGGACGCGGTTTTACTTTTTGATGAAATTTCAATACGTAAGGCAATATAATTCTTACAAAGATAAATTGGGAGGATTTGTTGATGACGACAGTGCAAGAGATATGAAATTATGCACACACATTGTGTTTGCCGTCCTCGGTGGCGCAGTGTGTGATAACCTCGCTGCGAGCTCCGGGGATGCGGGTTCGAATCCCGCCTTGGGCATGGATGTTAATTGTGTTGTTTTCAGCGTACTTAAGGCCTAGCCTAGCGCTATTAGTTCCACAAAAAAAAAAAAACTAAAAAAATACTTCTACAATTTAAACAAAAAAAAAAAATTTCCACTCCCCTCCCTCTGTCAACCCTTTTAACAGGAGCTCGTGCTATCAGCACAAAAAGCTTTGAAGCTTAGCACCTCCTGAACTCTGATATAGAAAAAAAAATTTCTCCATATACAATATTCTTATTAACTAGACAATTTCTATAATCGCTAAGACTTAACCTATTTAATACAAATTTTTTGACTCCCTTAGCCTTTTTGATTTCTTTGCTATTTTCAATGGCTATGGAGTACATTTTTGAACGGAGGCCTATGAACTCCCTCATTATTTTCCCCTTACACTCATCCTTCATCATGCCGAGGACTTTGGCATTCCTAAGGGGAAAATTATATGCATTGTCCTCCGGATATTCGGTTGTATCGAATTTTGATTCGATATCATTTCGATCCCTATCCCTATAAAAATCTAGAGTCTTGATTGAATATATATCCATATAATCCACATAACGCAAGACTCTGTTGGAATTTCGGTAGCATGAAATCATAGTGGAAGTTATACATCTTCCACTTTGACAATTCAAGCACCGAAAATCCTAAATAAATGGGCTTGTTGTAAACGGTGTGAATCCTACTCATACCCAATAAGAGAATTTCCATTAAACCAAAATACAATTCCTGGTTTAATGCGACTTGCAGACAAGCAGTCATGTCAAAAGAGGAAGCATTTAGGAATTGGCGTTCAAACAAAACTGCTGATACAAAATTGCTGCGCAGTCAATCCAGAAATAGGTGCAATGCCACTCTAGCGCGAAAAAGTTCTTTACGAACAGCGCCTTAGACGCAGAGTTCTTGAATACCATAAGGGTAGTAAGAACTTTTGGTCGTTCGTGGGGAGGGTGAAGAATCAGACGCGATCGTCTATTCCAACTCTCCTCAAGGATGATCAGATCTTCACTCACTCGGTTGATAAGGAAAACTTATTAGCCAAAATGTTTGCTGAAAACTGCTCTCTTCCTGAGAGTAGCCAACCACTACCCGTGATCGATGGTGTGTCTCATATTATGCCTGAGATGCACTTTCGAACGCGGGCTGTTAAAAGAGTGCTTGTAAACATCAATAAATCCTCGGGACCGGATTCCATTTCAGCCCACGTGTTGAGAAAGTGCGCCTCAACACCGGCTCGCCCATTGCGCAATCTCTAATTTATCGTTTACTTCAGGAGTTTTTCCTACTTCCTGGAAGATTGCCAATATGCAGCCAGTTCTCAAAAAATGTGAAGCTACGAATCCTGCAAATTACCGGCCCAAAGTCATGGAGAGCATTGTAAATTTTGAACTTGATGAACTATCTAGAGAGCAACAAGTTGATCAGCTTCCGAAGAGCACTCCATTAATGCTGGAGTTCCGCAGGGTTCGGTCCTGTCTCCAACTTTTCTAATTTTTATCAATGACCTGTCATTGACATCAAACCCCGTTTGCCGGTTTGCCCGACAACAACACCAGTACCTCATTACGAGCCTCTACCGTTGACAGCTGGTCCAAGGCCGATTAGCATAGAGGAATACAGGAGCCGACAAAAAAGAAAAGAAGCACTACCCGTGGTACCCAAGCCGGTACAGAAGCCCAAGAAGAAACGTGCGGGAAAGAAGTTTCAGAAAAGAAAGCAAATAGCGGTTCTATACAAGGAGTTAAATCTATCAACGTCAAAACGGTAGCAGTTGGACATTAAGTTTAGATTAAAGAAATTAAGAAAATAGTATAGAAGGGTAATTTTATTTTCATAGATTTTTGTGAGATTTTAATAAAATAAAATGGGTAAAACGCAGTCAAAGGTTACGGAGTATATTGTGGTAAATCAGAGTGAGGTTGCGAATATTTATACAGCCAATAATTTAACAAGTGCTGTGTTAATGACGATTCTATTGTGTGCTTTAATAGCACTTGCGGTTTATTATGTTAAGAAATACATAAAAGAACAAATCGCTAAGGGTTTGAATAAAAGGATTACAGTTTAAATTATGGATAATGTTTTCGCAAATTTAGCTAGTATTGAAAAAAATTTTAAAAAGACACCTAACAGGAAGTATGACACACTCCAATCTGACATCAACAAAATCCAGGAGTGGGGTCATACGAATCGGGTCGATTTTAATGCGCGGAAGACCCAATGCTGTTTGTTGACCCACAAGTTCTGGCGGGTGAGAACTTCCCACCTCTAAATATGGGTGGTATGGATATGAATGAGTCGGAGGCTCTTGATGTTCTGGGCATATCAATCCAATGCGATCTTCGCTGGAACGATCACATCTTTGACTTGTCGAAAGAAGGAGCCAAGTGTTTAGGCTTTCTCCAGCGGTGTAAGAAATAATTCACTCAAACCGATCTTCGTTGTATCCACACCACCTACATATATCCGTCCGAAAATGAAGTATAAATCGCATATATGGTCGGGAGCTTCGCGAACATATCTACAGCTTCTAGACCGTGTCCAATGTCGTGCGTTAAAACTTATAGGGGACAGTAGGTTATCCAGCTCTATTGAAACCTTTGGGCGTCATCGGGATGTAGGGTGCGTATCCTTATTTTTCTGGTACTTTAACGTTAAATGTTCTTCTGAAATAGCCAGCCTGATTCCTTCGGTTTAGGTATTCAATGGATCTACTCGGCTTTCCAGAGTTGTGCACCTCTTTTACATCTCGATTCCGTTCCAATGCACTACCCATTACCGTGAGAATTCGTTTCTCGGCCGCGCTGTTAAATTGTGGAATAATCTCCCTGCGCATGTGTTCCCACCTTGCCTTGAACTTCGAGAAGCAATTTACTTGCGCTTCAATATGGCAGAAAGATTTTTTTTTACTTATAAACCGCTGAGATCATCAGTCTCCGTTTTTTAAAACGTTACAAATATTTTTTTATACCCAACAAAAATATAAATCTTACGAGCTAATATCTAAATATACGTATATATAGACATGTTATTTTGCTAATACTCATTGTTAACGCCAACTGCCGCTCGCCAGAGGTGCTCCCTCATCGATTGGTAGGGTGTCAGGAGTGAGCACTCCAGTCTCTCTCCTGTCAGCCTGCCGGTCATGAGATGCGCCTCTCTCGTGAGAGTAAGCTCGGCTGCGGGCTCTCTCTGCGGCAACTGGCGCTAATTGACCGGCTTCCAGCGATCGTCGCTGGACCCACACGAGTGACTTCTTTCCTCTTACTCAAAAACCACGGACGCGTGCAGAGGCAACTACAGCGAACATATTATTAGTGAACTTACTGAGTCATTTTACGTTATTGTAGTGAGCATGAATTTCAATGACACACATTTTGCCAGTGAATCGACAGTGTTACAATGTCTAGTTTAATTTTACAACGCTACGTTTTGCGATCCCAAATTTATGACACCATGTCAGCGATCGAATGTTTTCGATCACCAATCGGGTCATATTGTGAGCATTGCAATTGTTTACAATATGAATTGCAAGACAGATTTGCTGACGACGTAGGAAATGAAACGCTATGAGTAAGCACCGGCATGAACCAGCGTTAGTGAGAACTAGATCACAGCTGCGGTGTGTATGTGAGTGTGTGTGTTCGCTGCAAGCCTCCCTTGAGCTTTGCTCTAGTTTTTGTTTAAGCTTTAGTTTTAAATTTTATATTCTTGAGCACTAAAAGCTCTTCAGTAAATGCTTTATAAGCGGTTGATTTTAAAAATAAAGGGATTCAATTCAGAATACCAAATCAGAGAACCTCGCATTTTTACTTTTCGGCAGTTCATTTGAACGCCAGACAAATTAGCTGATACCCTGTCAGCTGTTTAAAATAAATAAAAGGGTTTCAGGAAAAACATATAATTTAGAAGCAACTTAAAACCTTACATGGCGATCCTGCCCGATTGATCCTGAGAACGGGACGAATCCTGTCCTCAGTCATCTATTCTAGTGGTCCTGACGCTTGTTCCTGCGGGATATACAGACTTAAAGGATTTGACAGTTTCAACCAAGAAACGGCAGATTTTAAGTAGCTACAGGGGAATAGTTTGTTAGATGTCAGCAGAAATAGATGAGATTGTCAGTCGCTGGGAGAGATATTTGGTAAGCCAGCGTGTGGAGTAGTACAGTCCACAAACGGTTTGCCCGACAACAACACCAGTACCTCATTACGAGCCTCTACCGTTGACAGCTGGTCCAAGGCCGATTAGCATAGAGGAATACAGGAGCCGACAAAAAAGAAAAGAAGCACTACCCGTGGTACCCAAGCCGGTACAGAAGCCCAAGAAGAAACGTGCGGGAAAGAAGTTTCAGAAAAGAAAGCAAATAGCGGTTCTATACAAGGAGTTAAATCTATCAACGTCAAAACGGTAGCAGTTGGACATTAAGTTTAGATTAAAGAAATTAAGAAAATAGTATAGAAGGGTAATTTTATTTTCATAGATTTTTGTGAGATTTTAATAAAATAAAATGGGTAAAACGCAGTCAAAGGTTACGGAGTATATTGTGGTAAATCAGAGTGAGGTTGCGAATATTTATACAGCCAATAATTTAACAAGTGCTGTGTTAATGACGATTCTATTGTGTGCTTTAATAGCACTTGCGGTTTATTATGTTAAGAAATACATAAAAGAACAAATCGCTAAGGGTTTGAATAAAAGGATTACAGTTTAAATTATGGATAATGTTTTCGTAAATTTAGCTAGTATTGAAAAAAATTTTAAAAAGACACCTAACAGGAAGTATGACACACTCCAATCTGACCTCAACAAAATCCAGGAGTGGGGTCATACGAATCGGGTCGATTTTAATGCGCGGAAGACCCAATGCTGTTTGTTGACCCACAAGCGTCTGGCGGGTGAGAACTTCCCACCTCTAAATATGGGTGGTATGGATATGAATGAGTCGGAGGCTCTTGATGTTCTGGGCATATCAATCCAATGCGATCTTCGCTGGAACGATCACATCTTTGACGTGTCGAAAAAAGGAGCCAAGTGTTTAGGCTTTCTCCAGCGGTGTAAGAAATAATTCACTCAAACCGATCTTCGTTGTATCCACACCACCTACATATATCCGTCCGAAAATGAAGTATAAATCGCATATATGGTCGGGAGCTTCGCGAACATATCTACAGCTTCTAGACCGTGTCCAATGTCCTGCGTTAAAACTTATAGGGGACAGTAGGTTATCCAGCTCTATTGAAACCTTTGGGCGTCATCGGGATGTAGGGTGCGTATCCTTATTTTTCTGGTACTTTAACGTTAAATGTTCTTCTGAAATAGCCAGCCTGATTCCTTCGGTTTAGGTATTCAATGGATCTACTCGGCTTTCCAGAGTTGTGCACCTCTTTTACATCTCGATTCCGTTCCAATGCACTACCCATTACCGTGAGAATTCGTTTCTCGGCCGCGCTGTTAAATTGTGGAATAATCTCCCTGCGCATGTGTTCCCACCTTGCCTTGAACTTCGAGAAGCAATTTATTTGCGCTTCAATATGGCAGAAAGATTTTTTTTTACTTATAAACCGCTGAGATCATCAGTCTCCGTTTTTTAAAACGTTACAAATTTTTTTTTATACCCAACAAAAATATAAATCTTACGAGCTAATATCTAAATATACGTATATATAGACATGTTATTTTGCTAATACTCATTGTTAACGCCAACTGCCGCTCGCCAGAGGTGCTCCCTCATCGATTGGTAGGGTGTCAGGAGTGAGCACTCCAGTCTCTCTCCTGTCAGCCTGCCGGTCATGAGATGCGCCTCTCTCGTGAGAGTAAGCTCGGCTGCGGGCTCTCTCTGCGGCAACTGGCGCTAATTGACCGGCTTCCAGCGATCGTCGCTGGACCCACACGAGTGACTTCTTTCCTCTTACTCAAAAACCACGGACGCGTGCAGAGGCAACTACAGCGAACATATTATTAGTGAACTTACTGAGTCATTTTACGTTATTGTAGTGAGCATGAATTTCAATGACACACATTTTGCCAGTGAATCGACAGTGTTACAATGTCTAGTTTAATTTTACAACGCTACGTTTTGCGATCCCAAATTTATGACACCATGTCAGCGATCGAATGTTTTCGATCACCAATCGGGTCATATTGTGAGCATTGCAATTGTTTACAATATGAATTGCAAGACAGATTTGCTGACGACGTAGGAAATGAAACGCTATGAGTAAGCACCGGCATGAACCAGCGTTAGTGAGAACTAGATCACAGCTGCGGTGTGTATGTGAGTGTGTGTGTTCGCTGCAAGCCTCCCTTGAGCTTTGCTCTAGTTTTTGTTTAAGCTTTAGTTTTAAATTTTATATTCTTGAGCACTAAAAGCTCTTCAGTAAATGCTTTATAAGCGGTTGATTTTAAAAATAAAGGGATTCAATTCAGAATACCAAATCAGAGAACCTCGCATTTTTACTTTTCGGCAGTTCATTTGAACGCCAGACAAATTAGCTGATACCCTGTCAGCTGTTTAAAATAAATAAAAGGGTTTCAGGAAAAACATATAATTTAGAAGCAACTTAAAACCTTACATGGCGATCCTGCCCGATTGATCCTGAGAACGGGACGAATTCTGTCCTCAGTCATCTATTCTAGTGGTCCTGACGCTTGTTCCTGCGGGATATACAGACTTAAAGGATTTGACAGTTTCAACCAAGAAACGGCAGATTTTAAGTAGCTACAGGGGAATAGTTTGTTAGATGTCAGCAGAAATAGATGAGATTGTCAGTCGCTGGGAGAGATATTTGGTAAGCCAGCGTGTGGAGTAGTACAGTCCACAAACGGTTTGCCCGACAACAACACCAGTACCTCATTACGAGCCTCTACCGTTGACAGCTGGTCCAAGGCCGATTAGCATAGAGGAATACAGGAGCCGACAAAAAAGAAAAGAAGCACTACCCGTGGTACCCAAGCCGGTACAGAAGCCCAAGAAGAAACGTGCGGGAAAGAAGTTTCAGAAAAGAAAGCAAATAGCGGTTCTATACAAGGAGTTAAATCTATCAACGTCAAAACGGTAGCAGTTGGACATTAAGTTTAGATTAAAGAAATTAAGAAAATAGTATAGAAGGGTAATTTTATTTTCATAGATTTTTGTGAGATTTTAATAAAATAAAATGGGTAAAACGCAGTCAAAGGTTACGGAGTATATTGTGGTAAATCAGAGTGAGGTTGCGAATATTTATACAGCCAATAATTTAACAAGTGCTGTGTTAATGACGATTCTATTGTGTGCTTTAATAGCACTTGCGGTTTATTATGTTAAGAAATACATAAAAGAACAAATCGCTAAGGGTTTGAATAAAAGGATTACAGTTTAAATTATGGATAATGTTTTCGCAAATTTAGCTAGTATTGAAAAAAATTTTAAAAAGACACCTAACAGGAAGTATACAGAAAGGTACTTATTAGAGTTAACATTTAAATTGAATGATTACAGAGAAGAGTTCAAACGGAAACGGATGAAAGAGTAAATTGTAAACTGAGATTTAAAGAGCTCTTGAATAAGGTTGAGCAGATAGTACAAGAAAAGTTTATAGTGTTAAGATCTGAAGAAAATAAAGATACAGCCACAATGGCGTCGTTTAATTTAGAAACGACTATGAAAATAGTACCTGAGTTTACAGGGCAGTACAAAGAACTTGTGCAATTTCTAAAAATTGTCGAAATAATGTATAATGATTTATCTAGTGAGGCAAAACCATCCCTGATAGATTTCATAGTAAATGTAAAGCTAAGTAGTAAAGTAAGGACAGCTTTAGGTACGGAGCCAGAACCAAAGACATTTGTTGAATTAAAAAACGTCCTACAATCAAGATATAAAAATGTTTTGACTATACCGCAAATTCACACCTCTTTAGCGTCGTGCATACAGAAAGGTTCTACTGTGACTACTTTTAATGAAGAAATATTAGGTCTAATAAGTGAGTTAAATAATTTGCAAATAGAACAATTAGGGAGTAATGTTAGCCAGGCAGAACGTAAGGCTATAGCAAAAGTAAACGGCGGGTATGTACTTACCTTATTTAAGAACGGTTTAAAGGAAGAATTTAAAGCAACAATATTTGCATCACAACCTAAGACTTTTGCCGAAGCTACGAATTTAGCCTTAGTATTAGAAAAAAACGACCGTAATACTCCGAACTCCATTCATATAGTTCGTTATAATTCACCGGGGCATAGAAATCAAACGCGGAATTTGCAACAGAATAATAGGAATCAAGCGCGAAATTTCTAAACACATAATACCTCACAGAAAAGTATAAATAAATGACGTAATTACGGTACCGGTTATCCACCAAATCAAGGAAGAGGTAATCTTAATGATAGTACTAGAAATTACCAGCACCAGGCAGGCTATAGCAACAACTTTAGCAATAATAATGGTAATAGGCGTAGTTTTGGTGACGCTAACTCCAGACGGTCGAGTAGAAATGGTGGTAATAATAGATTTAGGGATAATAACGACAGGAGGATGTATGTTGCTTCAGGTCAGGGAAACGAGGATACACCCGACACCTATGTAGAAGATTTAAATTAAGGTCCTCGGGGCGTATCAGTCATCATGAAGCTGATAGCTTTGATTATGAAGTAGGTAGAAATACAAATGATAAGACGTATAGTTTTTGCATTTATAACTTAGGAGTAACTAATTATATAACATTAAAATACAATGATTCGCACGTATCTCTTCTTGTAGATACAGGTGCTGATATCTCTATTTGTAAGGAAAATATAGTAAAGAACAATTATATAAATGAATATAATTCATGTAATCTAACTGGTATTTCGGATAAATGTTTAAAAACTCTAGGCACTACGAAGGTTGATTTTAAAATTGATGATGAGTTCTTAGGCCATGAATTTCAGGTGGTCAGCAATGAGTTTCCAATCGCTTTAGACGGCATTTTAGGAAGAAATTTCTTCCAGAAATATATTGCAAAGATAGACTATGAGACTTATACTATGCAAATACATAGCAACAGGAGGGACTTCGTACTACCAATGAAGACACGAATGGGTACTATTAAAATCCCTCCCCGGAGTGAGATCATACAGCCAATAAAAATAGATATAGAAGAGGATAGTATTGTGTGCAGCAAGAGTATAACAAATGACGTTTTCATAGCCAATTCCATAATACCCGCGAAGGGAATAAAACACATTAGGATTCTCAACGTTTCTGAGAAAGAATGCATATTGAATGATTTGTACTTAGAGGTTAAACCATTGAGAAAATTTTCAATATTCAAATCCAATAAGGAGCATAATAATGAGGTACGATGGACTAAACTCAAAGATCAGTTACAAATAGACAGGAACGATATGCAGGAAAAGGAGGCAGTAGAGGACATTTGTAGGAAATATCAGGATATATTTCATTTAGATAAAGAACCACTCACGGCAAACAACTTTTATAAACAACATCAAAATGTAACCGACAAAACACCTGTTTATATTAAGAATTACAGATTACCACAAACATAAACTGACATAGTTAATAATGAGGTAAATAAACTTTTGGAGCAGAAATTAATTGAACCTTCAACTAGCCCGTATAATTCTCCATTATTGATTGTACCCAAGAAAACTCAAGATGATGCAAAAAAATGGAGATTAGTAGTAGATTACACACAGCTAAATAATAAATTAGTAAATGACAAGTTTTCATTAACACGTTTGGACGATGTTTTGGACAGACTTGGACGAGCAAAATACTTTACAACGCTGGATATGACTAGTTCTTTCCATCAGATAGAACTTGACAAATCATCACGACCTCTAACAGCATTTTCCAGGAATAATGGACACTATCAATTTAAGAGACTACCATTTGGTTTAAAGATATCATCAAACAGTTTCCAAAGAATGTTAACTATTGCACTATCTGGCTTAGATTCCAAAGCATTCCTGTATGTAGATGACGTAATTGTATTTGGTTGTTCTTTGAAATATCATAATAAGAATTTGGAAGAAACTTTTGAGAGACTTAGGTTATATAATTTAAAATTGAATCCTTTCAAGTGTCAATTTCTTAAATCTGAGGTAATTTATTTAGGTCACTTAATTACGGCCAATGGCATCACCACTGACCCAGAAAAATGCAAAGTGGTAAAAGAATACCCAGTTCCTAAAAACTCCGATGACGTAGGAAGATTCGTGGCTTTTTGTAACTACTATAGAAGGTTCATTGAGAATTTTGCTGCGATAGCGAAACCATTAAATGAATTCCTAAAGAAGAACAAGAAATTCATTTGGAATGACGAGTGTCAGGTTGCATTTCAAAACCTAAAAAATAAAATTTCAAGTGCTCCTATACTACAATACCCAGATTTTGATAGGGAATTTGTATTGACCACGGATGCCTCAAACTATGCTCTTGGTGCCGTGTTGTCTCAAGGAGAAATAGGTTCAGATTTACCAATCTCCTTTGCTAGCCGTTCTCTAGTTAAGTACGAAATCAACAAACCAATAATAGATAAAGAACTTTTAGCAATACATTGGGCAATTAATTATTTCAGACCGTATTTGTTTGGTAGAAAATTTACAGTTGTAACAGATCACCGGCCATTAGTGTCATTATTTACACATAAGAATCCATCATCAAAACTAACGAGGATAAGATTAGATCTTATGGACTATGATTCTAATATAGTTTTTAAACAAGGCAAGATGAACAATAACGCTGATGCCTTATCTAGGATAGAAATTGATTCCGATTCACTAAAAGGAATGATACCTTCTACAGTAAGTGTAGTAACGAGGAGTAAAACAACAGAAAGTAAAGGAACTCTGAACCATCGAATTACGAAATCAATCAATACAAATGAGCCTGATCAACTCTATGTGTGGGATTGTATTTCGATATCTGATGTAAGAAATATTCCAAAATTAAAATTCGAATTCGAAGATAAAAGTCGTACGCATTCTAAAGATTTATATAAAAGTTTGCCAAAAATTATTGTTGAAGAGAGGTGGATAATTATTAAATGTAACGATAATCTAAGCTCGAACTTAGGTTCAGTATTGGAGAAGTTATCATTTGTTTTAAACAGCCATGGCATAGTGAAAGTCGCTCTTTCAAATAAGGATAAGATATTCGAATATATAGAAAAAGAAAAATTAAAAGAAGTGCATGCAAAAATACAGCTAGCTATATTAAAGAAAGGTAGGCAAACACCTGTGAAAGTCATGATATACGAACCCCCCGAAAGTGTAGAAGATAAAGTTAAGCAATTAAGGTTGATTAACGATAATCATACAACTCCCATAGGAGGACATACAGGTATAAGACGAACTATATCTAAACTCAAGCAGAAATATGTTTGGAAAGGAATGAATAAGATGGTTAAAGATTATGTGAGAAAATGTGATCTATGTAATAGGAATAAAATTGTAAGGCATACAAAGGAAAAATTGATAATAACAAACACCCCCTCCAAGAGTTTTGAAGTAATATTTGTAGATACTGTGGGACTACTTAAAGTATCAAACAATTTCCGTTATATTTTAACGGTACAATGCGAGTTAACTAAATTTATAGAAGCTTTTCCTATGGAGACAAAAGAGGCTTGTGAAGTTGTTAAAACTTTGGTAGAAGAATTTATATTAAAATACGGACTTTTCAAAACACTAAAAACAGACAGAGGCACAGAATTTGTAAACGAACTTATGACAAATATTTGCAAATTGTTGAAAATACAACATGTTACTTTAGCTCCTTACCATCATGAAACGTTAGGTTCTTTAGAAAGAAACCATAGGGTACTCAACGAATATATGCTTTCATTTACAAATCAATATGATTGGGATAATTGGATAAATTATTATACATTTGCTTACAATATAACGCCTCATACAGATACGAAATACTCTCCTTTCGAGCTGGTGTTCGGAAGATTAGCAGTATTACCAGGTGAAATTTTTAAAGATAACAGATTTTATGATTACGATTCATACTTAACAGATTTACGACTAAAACTGCAACATGCTTGTTGCGGGAATAAGCCTTTTTATTCCCC
The DNA here is from genome assembly GCA_922984085.1 of Sicus ferrugineus. NCBI lineage: Eukaryota > Metazoa > Arthropoda > Insecta > Diptera > Conopidae > Sicus > Sicus ferrugineus. Next base: position 69,432,728 of record OV277348.1, read on the forward strand.
TTCCTCGCAATCAATAAAAGAAAAATTCACTCTTTAAATTTGGCGTGACAATTTATTACTTTCGTCTGCTACAATGCAATGATTACTGACTCAACTCAACTCCTCCAGGCACACGCTGGGCAATAATTCCAAAAGAAAGAAAAACAACAAACATTAGAGGTACCGCTTCACTAGGCGGCATACCAAAATGCGTGCAGAAAAAATTATCGGATCAGTCCCGACAACAGCAACAGCAAACTTTCGATCACCGGAGAGGAGAGAGCAGCAAGAACCGGTTTTGTCGATCTAATACAGGGCCGGAACATCCTCCCCCCGTTGGAAGCACTGCTGACAAACCGTTTTGGTTCGATCGGTAACTTGCATACCTTTGTAATGGCTCGTTTGTAAATTCCCTCCGCTGTCTTGATACTTACCACTCGAACTCTACCATCTGGACCGGCTATGACCTGCACAATGCGACCGATTGGCCACCTCAGTGGTGGAGTTCCGTCATCCGAAATAAGTACGAGATCATTTTGTTGAAGATTTTCACAAGCGGTTTTCTATTTGGTTCGTTGTTGAAGTTGTCTGATGTATTCAGTGCGCCATCGTTGCCAGAATGCTTGTTGAATCCACTGAACTACTTGATACCTATCTAGTACCCCGGGAGTTGACCCAATTAGTGAAGGTTCTGGTACTGCTGCTGCAGTTCGTCCGATTAAAAAATGCGCCGGCGTTAGCGGGCGTAAATCATTGGGATCAGTAGACAACGGTGTGAGTGGACGGCTGTTTATGATGGATTCTGCTTGACATACCACCGTTTGAAGTTCTTTTAACGTGAGAATATGAGTGCCAATGGCGCGCCGCAGGTAGTATTTCGCCAGTTTGACGGCACTTTCCCATAAACCTCCGAAATGAGGTGACCGCGGTGGTATAAATTTCCAAATGATTCCTTCATTACGACAGCTTTCTTCAACTGCATCGATATGTTGTTGTGATTCAAAAAATTTAAGTAATTCTTGCAATTCCCTATTAGCGCCAACAAAGTTGGTCGCGTTATCGGAGTAAATGGTGTGGCATTTGCCTCGCCTGGCAATAAACCGTCTCAAGGCGGCAATGAACGATGGCGTAGACAGGTCGTGCACCACCTCCAAGTGCACCGCCTTCGTAGTGAAGCAGATGAATACTGCTAAGTAAACCTTTAGAGGCGCTCTTCGTCGTATTCGCTCTGTGATGAGTAGTGGACCGCAGTAATCCACGCCTGTAATATGGAAGGGCCATGTCGGTTGAACACGGTCTGCTGGGAGTGAGCCTATTAGCTGCTTTGCAATTACGGGGCGCATACGAAAGCAAAGTATGCATCTATGAATAACGAATTTGATGGAGTTTCGCGCATTTAATATCCAAAACTTTTCGCGCAGACGGCTAATTAAGGTTTGAATGCCAGCATGCTGATGTTTCCGATGGTAGTGGGCGATGAGAGCGTGCACAAAAGGGTGATGGCTGGGCAATAAAATTGGATGCATGGTATTGAATGGCAACGAGGAATTTTGAAGGCGCCCACCAACCCGTATCATGCCGTCATGAACGAAAGGCGACAGTTGACACAAATGGGAATGTCTGTGCAATGGTAGTTCGGTGACCAGCTTCTGATAATCTGTGAATGCTCGCTGTTGAATGATACGACATACTAACTTCACTGTGGTGTTGAATTCTGGAACTGAGATTGTATGAGTTTCCCAATCTGGATTTGGTCTATTTCTGAGCCTTTCCGTAAAGCGTCTTACGTAGCTAAAAATGCGTATTGTTTTGCTATAATTTGTAGCATATTTGCTTGATGCAATTACGTCGTCACTTTCCTTGCACAACAGGGCAATTCGCTGAGTACGTTGTTCGGGCAAGTTACAAGCGGTCTCTTTGGGTGTATTCGGCCAAATTTTTCGGATTTCATTAAAAAATCGGGACCTTGAAACCAGAAACTATTATTGATTATCTCACACGCATTGAGACCTCTTGTGATGAGATCGGCCGGGTTTTGATGTGATGGTACATAATGCCACTCACAATCTTCGGTGAGCTCGCGTATTTTGGCTACTCGGTTTGCTACAAAAGGTTTCCATCGAGATGGCTCACTTCGAATCCACCCTAATGTAATTGTAGAATCAACCCAGCACTGTATACTGGTGGGGGCCGATTGGCCAGCACATCCTAATGGACGCGAGCAACTCTGCTAATAGGAGCGCGGCGCAGAGTTCTAATTTCGGTAGCGTAATCGGCTTTATAGGTACAACCCGGGACCGTGCAAACAGTAATGCGGATTCCAGGATGCCGTCCGGCGCTCCTGAAACCACATAGACGCATGCTCCGTATGCTCGTGTACTGGCGTCTGATAAGGCATGTATTTGAGTACGTGCATTATAGCGAACAAACCTGTGTATCTTGACGTTGCTCAGAAGCGCCAATTGCTGACAGAAATTGCTCCATTGGGTGTGTATATCCTGTGGAACGCTCTCATCCCAGTGCAGCTTTAGCCTCCAAAGCTCTTGCATGAGAATTTTACACTTCACAATTAGCGGATTGAGTAATCCAAGTGGGTCGAAGAAACCTGCCATGTGTGACAGTATATCGTTTCGTAGGCTTGACAATATTAGGCTGATTACTGTAACAGAATAAAAAATTGTCTTGCTTATGCGCCCATTTCAAACCTAATGCCTTGACGCATTCAGTGTTATCAATCTCAATCGTTTCTTCTTTGTCGATTTCTGGAATGCCGTGAAGTATCATAGGATGATTGGAAGCGAATTTTCTAAGAGGGAAACGCCCCTTCCGCAATATTTCGATAACTTGCTCCTTAATTTCAATGACTTCAGCAATGGTTTTACCCCCCTTCATCAAATTGTCTACGTAGAAATCTCTGGATACTATTTTGCAACCGTTGGGAGACGTTGCAGATTCAATCTCAGCAAGATGTTTGAGGCATTTTATAGCTAGGTACGAAGAACAGGACAGGCCATAGGTTACCGTTTGCAGTTGGTACGTAGCGACAGGATGTTTAGGTGAATCTCTCCAAAGAATACATTGCCATTTAGCGTCTTCTGGGTCCACTAGTATTTGGCGGTACATCTTTGTGATGCCGGCCATTAATACATACTTATGGAATCGAAATCTCAGTAGAATGGTGCGAATGTCATCCTGCAAGGTCGGCCCGATCCTGAGTATATCGTTCAATGCCTTTCCGCTCGTAGTGCGGCAGGAGCCATCAAATACCACACGCAATTCGGTGGTTGAGCTATCTGGCTTGATCACGCAGTGATGAGGAAGATAATTATTCTTTCTGGAAGCCACCTCCCTAGGTGAAATATACTTTATGTGGCCTAGACTTATGTATTCATGAATGAAATCATGGTAGTGCTGATTCAATGATTTATTCCGACCAATCTTAGATTCAATGGAGACTAACCTTTTCATTGCGTTATTGTAAGAATCTCCTAATAAATTGGGATCATCTTTGAAAGGTAGTTTGACCACAAACCGGTTGCTGACCGGGCAACGTTTGGTCGTCCTGCTGTAAAAGTCTTCGCAGTCTTGTTCTTCGACAGTGAATTTTGACGTTTGATGACTCAGGTCTTCCATTGCCCAAAATCTCTGCAATAGATCCTCCAATGCTGGTTGTTCAACTGTGTTTGCCGGTACTATGTTATGGAGTCTGTCTGGAATGATGATTGCAATAATGACGTGGGTGCAAGTGAAGGCGAGGTTAAAGATGTCAAGGGCGAAGAAACTTGTGGGAGCGAAGCTGCAGATAGCGATGCGATTGATGGCGACGAGGTGAGATGGATGGTGCCCGATACCACCCATCCAAGTTTTGTTTTTTGAAGTAGTGGCAAATTGCTTCCGATAGAGATTTGACCAACGAGAAGCAAGTCATAGAATAGGCTGGCGCCGATAAGACAGTCAATCGGGCCAGGTCTATGAAAGCCCTTGTCAGCCAACCGGATATTATTCGGGATGTTCCAAGTGGTTATATCGATAGGCGACGAGGGCTGATATGAAGTGATGGTGGGGAGAATTAGGGCTTCTATTGTCGTTGAAAACGTGTCATTATAAGACTTTATTGTAACTGCGCATGATTGCTGGGTGCTAGTGACACTCGATGCAATTCCGGTGACATTGACATGGCATTTTGCACGGCGCACCCTAAGATGCTGAGCAATTCGCTCAGTTATAAAGTGTAATTGCGAACCAGAGTCGAGTAGAGCTCGTGCTGCTATGGACACTCCCGATGAATTTGTGAGGAATATCATTACTGTCGCTAGTATAACCTTACTGGATTTCTGCGATGCTTGGAATGCAGTCGATGTGCTGGGGATGGACTCAAAATTTGGTTCTGCGGAGGGCTCGTCATTTGCAGCCGGCCTCTCACGATGCAACAGAGTGTGATGATTGTTATTGCACTTTTGGCACCTATTTAAGGAAGGGCAAGCGCTAACTCTATGATAGGTGCTTAAGCAATTAATGCACAAGTTAAGCTGTTTACACATGGCGTGTCTTTGCAGCGGAGTAAGATCCAGAAACTTTGTACACTTGTATGGATGATGAAACGGCATACAGCCACATATGCCACAATTTGAGTCGCCCTTCGCAGCCGTTGCTACGAGAGACATTGGTTTGGGCTTAGGCGGCTGTGCAGGCGTCGATGAAAATTTAGAACCTTGTATGAAATGCGACGGATTAATATGAACCATGTCAGCGGCCTGGCACCGCCTCTCAATGAAGCTTGATAGGTCATTCCATGTTGGGGCACGAAATGTTGTTGAAGAGGTCATGGGCCCACTTGACGATAGTTCCTCCTCCCATTTCATCTGAGTGTCATGATCTAGCTTGGTGACTATGAGATGTAGAATTATACTTTCCGCTATTTGACTTGTTGATGCTAACGATTGCATGGCGCGAAGATGAGAGTTGATGATGTCGATAAACCCTCTTAACACAGTAGCATTTGAGTGAGTGAGGCTCTTGACATTAAAAATTTCTTGCAAATGTGATTGGAATATAAACCGTTTGTTGTCGTACCTACCCTTCAGCAAGTCTATAGCTTTCTGATAATTTTCTGGAGTTACCTCGAGCGACTGTATTATGCTTACAGCACTATCGGCAAGGCACGAACGCAAGTATTGAAATTTTTCAATTGGAGACAATGCATGATTGTTGTGTACTAACGCGGAGAACATATTAAAAAAATCAAGCCACTCGGTTTGTTTACCGCCAAATTTGCTTAATTGGAGCTTGGACAGATTTATATGATGGTTCATCGCTAGCGGACTTAAGTGAGTGCTTGTGAGGGCGAGGTCACTATCATTGTTTCGTGCAGCGACCAAGCGCTCTGCGATGGCCCCCCTTATGTCACAGTATGAGTTCTCTACACTTGCCCGATGGGCACTTAGAATTTGAGCTTCATCCAATATTTCAAGATCCATTTGCACGTGCTCAAATGTGTTATATTGCCGTTCGAGAAGGGATAGCCTAGCCTCCAACTGAAATGTTGACATTGAATCAAGGTTTGATAAATTATTTCGGAGCGAATCAATGCGCGCTATTATTTGATCTCTTTGGAGAATTTTGCGATGGAGCTCCTGATCAGCCCTTGGTGGGCGTGGGCGTTCGCCATCGAACTCTAATAACGGTGTATCGTTCATGATTAATTTTACCAATCCGGCTCGAAGGACCAATGTTGCGGGAATAAGCCTTTTTATTCCCATTCCTCGCAATCAATAAAAGAAAAATGCACTCTTTAAATTTGGCGTGACAATTTATTACTTTCGTCTGCTACAATGCAATGATTACTGACTCAACTCAACTCCTCCAGGCACACGCTGGGCAATAATTCCAAAAGAAAGAAAAACAACAAACATTAGAGGTACCGCTTCACTAGGCGGCATAGCAAAATGCGTGCAGAAAAAATTATCGGATCAGTCTCGACAACAGCAACAGCAAAGTTTCTATCACCGGAGAGGAGAGAGCAGCAAGAACCGTTTTTGTCGATCTAATACAGGGCCGGAACAATGCTCATGAAACTGCTAAAAAATTGTTAAGTAAAGCCAAAAACGTCAGAAAACCCAGATTTGATGAGAAAGAAAACACATATAATTTTAAGGTTAAAGACTATGTATTTTTAAAATCAAATAAGAACAAGAAAAGTGAAAGTCCATATATTGGTCCATTTAAAATTGTAGAGAGAAAAGGAGTAAACTCCATAATAGAAATTAATAAGAAACATAAACTAGTACATAATAATTGCTTAAAAAAATACTTATAAAATATGATACAGATATATTAAATATGTAAATGAATATTATTATTACATTAAGAACGTATGATGTATTATTTAGGAGAAAAATAATTCTTGTGGAATTACATTTGATAGTAGATAAAACGAAAATTTTCTTTGTTTCACTTAAAACAAACAAAGTTTTTCTTTAAAGGGAAGGGTGTAGTGAGCATGCGTTTCAATGACACACATTTTGCCAGTGAATCGACAGTGTTACAATGTCTAGTTTAATTTTACAACGCTACGTTTTGCGATCCCAAATTTATGTCACCATGTCAGCGATCGAATGTTTTCGATCAACAATCGGGTCATATTGTGAGCATTGCAATTGTTTACAATATGAATTGCAAGACAGATTTGCTGACGACGTAGGAAATGAAACGCTATGAGTAAGCACCGGCATGAACCAGCGTTAGTGAGAACTAGATCACAGCTGCGGTGTGTATGTGAGTGTGTGTGTTCGCTGCAAGCCTCCCTTGAGCTTTGCTCTAGTTTTTGTTTAAGCTTTAGTTTTAAATTTTATATTCTTGAGCACTAAAAGCTCTTCAGTAAATGCTTTATAAGCGGCTGATTTTAAAAATAAAGGGATTCAATTCAGAATACCAAATCAGAGAACCTCGAATTTTTACTTTTCGGCAGTTCCTTTGAACGCCAGACAAATTAGCTGATACCCTGTCAGCTGTTTAAAATAAATAAAAGGGTTTTAGGAAAAACATATAATTTAGAAGCAACTTAAAACCTTACATTATTAATTTTTAATTGTGATCTTAATAAATACCAATTGTGAAATTGTGAAATCTGAGAAGAACATTTTTGGTCCTTCGAGCCGGATAGTGCTCGGAGATCAACCATTTTCGAAGAGACATTTTGGTCCTTCGAGCCGGATAGTGCTCGGAGACCAACCCATCTGAGCTTAACATTTTGATTCTTGTGGGCACACCAGGCGTGCCCACGACAAGAATGCGGCCTTTCGTGCTGAGAAGCATGATGAGTCGAACCTGGAATAAAGTTCGAATAGGCAGGGGCTTGAGTACGCGGAGCGTTATCATACCGTTGCTCTTGAGTTCGTTGCTGTGTGGGTGGAGGAGTGGACTGTATATGCGCAAGAAAGGCCGCATTCTTCGATGCGACCTCCCACGCATATACAGTCCACTCCTCCACCCACACAGCAACGAACCCAAGATCGAGTCGTGCCTGAATTCACGCCCCCTCACTGCTTCCTCCGAAGACCCAACCGTGATGGAAGCCATCACCCCCGGCCATTTTCTAATTGGCGGGCCCTTACTCGCTCCAGCCGAACTCGAGCGGCATAACAACCCGCTCTCCATTCTCAATCGGTGGCGACGCGTGCAAGCTCTCGCTCAGCATCTCTGTCTGAGATGGAAGACAGAATACCTGCGCGAACTTTCCCGCCGTACCAAGTGGAAGACTCCACAACGCGATTTCCAACTCGACGATCTCGTTGTCATTCGCGACGACAACTTGCCGTCCAACGCGTGGCGCTTAGGCCGGGTTACAGCTGTCTACCGCGGACAAGACAACCGCGTACGCGTGGCTGACCTCTTAACTGAAAGGGGTCACGTCACGCATCCCATTACGAAACTAGTGCCCTTATCCTGTGCATGACAGCCTATTAGTAACCCCCCTTTTCTTTCTCATTACAGGCCCACTATGTATTTGATCCGCCGGCAGTACGCGCGGACCCGACGAGGGCGTCTGCTAGCACCACCCGGCGCTGCGCCCATCTGCGACACGTCCAACGCCGCTGCGCCCATTGCTGGCCCCCGTCCTCGGGAGCCGTCCCCCACGGATGACGTCCTAGTGCTCGACGTCTCGGCTGAGGAGGCACAAGCGATTGCCATGGCGCGACGCTCGCCCACCCCGCCGACCCGAGCTTTCCGGAGTTTTTTGTCCGGCCTAAGGAAGCCTCCTCCGGTCCGGCCCCAGCACAGATGTCGCTTTATAGCGAGGAACTCCGAGGCCGCGGTTGTCTGCGGGTTCGCGCGAGGTGGGTGCGGTATCCGCCGCTCTCACTATCCACACCGGCCCCGAGACGTCTGCGGCCAGCTCCACCAAACCCGGCGCCGCGACGTATACCACCAGCACCGCCGGCCCCACGACGCGTGCCCGTCATGCCGGCCAGGCGGCACACCTGGTGCCCGCCAGCCCAGTGGCTTCCTACGGAGGGCCGCGAGCGCGAGCTGTGCTGTCCCCTGTGTGCAGGGCGGCATGTGCTGAGCCGTTGTCGGCTGTTTCTGCAGCAGTCACCGGCGCAGCGGAATTTGACGGCACACGCGCGGCACATGTGCCGCAACTGTTTGGCGCGGTCGCACCGGTTGGCTGAGTGCCGGAGCCCCATGCGCTGCCGCAAGTGCGGGGGGGCGCACCACACGCTCCTCCACTAGGCCGGAGACGAGGCACGCCAGTTGTCGGGGCGCCAGTTGTCGGGGTTTGGGGGTTTGCAGTCCTGCAAGGCGGGCGGTATGTTAACGCCAACTGCCGCTCGCCAGAGGTGCTCCCTCATCGATCGGTAGGGTGTCAGGAGTGAGCACTCCAGTCTCTCTCCTGTCAGCCTGCCGGTCATGAGATGCGCCTCTCTCGTGAGAGTAAGCCCGGCTGCGGGCTCTCTCCGCGGCAACTGGCGCAAAGAACCGGCATCCAGCGATCGTAGCTGGACCCACGCAGGGAGTTCTTGTTCTACCGCCGACGAAAACAGGCTGTGAGAGTGAGTGAAGTCGAGTTTATTTTTCAACAATTAAAGTAAAAATCGTGTACGAATAAATATCAATTGTGAACTTTGAAATACGACGGAAATATACATGTAAATAAATAAATTGGTGACTCTACAACTAAACACTCATAATTTACTAGTTATAATATTTCCAAACAACAAGAACAAATACTCATCCTGCTTCTCGGAGTCAATCTGTTTGCTATCGTGGCGGTTCCCCGTTTTTCCTTCCTTGAGGACAGCAACACTATTTGCGTAATGATAATTTTTCTTTTCAGATGACGAACTCTTCCTTCTTGCTTTCCCAGGCAACAGAAAAATTGTTACACCTTTCCGGCCAGACCCAGCAGTTCCGACACTCAACTCCATTTAAATTTTCACAATCAAAATCTTCTCAGGAGCACTCTCTGATACGTGTTCAACACGTCTATACTTCAAGATTTCTCTCGCTCGACTCTCATTTCTTTTTCTTGATCCCAATCACGTCTCCTTAATCCTTTTCCAAAAATTTTGGAAATCCCCGTTATCGAGAACTTCTAGAATCTTCTACACACCAACCTATCTTATTCTCTTTCGCTCTTTCTCAACTCTCTGGTTTTCACAAAAAAAACTCCCTGCCCTTAGTTTTTATTCACAGAATTCTTTTGGTCACGCATTCCACTTTCTTCTACTTGAGGCTATTGGAATGTAAAGCTTGCTACCCCGTCTTAAAAAAAATCTATTCGGATCGCCCTTTGGCCTCACCCGCAACAAAACCATACCTGGAAATATTTCAAGCGGGAATTTTTGCTTATGAAACGTGTGCAAGAGAATGTTATCTAACAGCGAAGCAACGTTGAAAACCCTGAAATCCATTGAGATTAACTCTAGCCTAGTATATGAGTGTCGTGACAGCTTTAATGTACTTGGATGAAACAACAGTATTACTGTGAGATGGATCCCGGGGCTCGAAGACTATGAAGGCAACGGGAGGGCCGATTGCTTAGCCAAACGTGGAGCAGAGCGGATATTCATCGGTCCGGAACCCTTCAACAGCCTATCTAAAGGATACAGTACAGAGGTCATCCGGAAATAGGGAGAATTTAAATTTGCCAAACACTGGGTCGGATGCGCAGATAATGACATAAGAATCCTCAGGGGTTATGTGAAGGGGCATCTACAAACATAGGTCTATTCGACACTGAGACCTACAGATTCTGTCCCAGCACAGTTTAATGTTAAGAGCACGTGCTCAGATTATCCTATAATTAGCAGATTTAGGTTATCATATTTTGGTGAATTCACTATTTTGGTGAATTCACTATGCCTCCCCATTAGTTCAAGCCTAACAGAATGCTTAACTCCATAAAGAGCCTTATGTTAGGTTAAACCAAGGTCTGCACAATAGACTTAAACAAGGTTGCGGTGCGTTATGGCCCTACATTAATAAAATAGTTATAGTAATAATAATAATAATAATAATAATAATAATAATAATAATAATAATAATAATAATAATAATAATAATAATAATAATAATAATAATAATAATAATAATAATAATAATAATAATAATAATAATAATAATAATAATAATAATAATAATAATACAATAATAATAATAATAACTCATCTATATATATAAAAATGAAATGTATGTAACGCCATCACTTGAGGCTGGACCGATTTGACTGATTGTTATTTTGTTGTGTTCGTAATTGTCAGGAGGGGTTCGTATGAAAGAAAATTTTTATAAAATCGGTCGGAAAAGTCGTAAATTAGTAATTTTAATTTGTATGAAACTAACACTTCAGTAAAAAAATATTCGAAAAAAACAGTTTACATTACTTGTTTGCTGTCACATCAAAGTTTAGAAAAATAAAAACTAAAATGAAAAAAATATATGAGGTTAAAAAATGACAATAAAATATGACAATGTTTTTATATGATATACAAATACTAATGATAGTAATCTATCTTTCTTGCATACACATTATATTGAAAAAAGTTGATAACAATTATTATCAGTGATCAGTGCGCGATAATTTTGTGTTTTTGTTTTCTGTGGTCATATAAGTTCATGATAATTTAATATTTTGCTTTTTGGTTAGCAGTTTGCGGTTTAAAATGCCACCAATTCGCGATGGCGAGATCTGTCTTCTTGAAGCGGCTTCTTGAAGCCGGCTTCGAGATTGACACCGCCACCAGAGCCATTGGCACCATTGCTTTCTGGCGAAGATACTCTATCGAAGCATTTCTTGGACAACATACAAAAGTATAACAGTTTCTTCCAAATGACTTCATTTGGGTCGAATATTATCAAAACACGAGACTTTAACCCTACTTTTAAGGTAAATTCTTTTTCGAATGCAAATATTATAGATTTACGAAAGGTCTTCAACGAAGGAAAACATCACACAAACTCAAAAAGTTGTGTTTGATTTTATAGATTTAAGGACAAAATTAATATAAAATAGAATGATAGAATGTTTGCCACCTGACATCATGCCAGTATAGGCATCTAAAAATGCGCGTTTTCAGTACCTTTTTTCGTAACCTTAGAAAAATATCCTGACCAAGTGGAAAGGTACTGCCATTAGTTTTCCAGAATGGTAAGTTCATCAACTGGGACCATGGATTGGGCAGTGGCCCAATGTGGATCATGTATGTGGACAGTGTATGTGGATCATGTTGTGGGGCGGGTTGTGGTTCGTGTCTTCGCTAAACTAAATACGTATTCATATTCTGAACTTAAATACGTATTTAACTTCACGCAGTTTGACAAAACTCCTGCTGGAAAACATGTGCGAAGATTCAGTACTCTAACTATAGGCGAAGTGGCAATTGTTATAATCGGAGAACAAGTCCAAACTATAGATATTGTTCTTCATCGGAGAAACGATCAATTGAAAAAAGTTGCAGAACTTTTCAATTTAACAGCAACGCGTGGCCGGGTACATCTAGTAATAATAATAATAACTATAATAATAATAATGTAGCTAGGTAATGAAGAAGCGCTAGCGCTTTTTGTGGCAAGGTAGCAATAAGTAAATTAGATTACGCCAAGTGCAATTCACAAAAATTTTTGAACCTCGAAAATCTGAGAGGCTTGCTTGATTCGGAATCTTCTGTTAGATTTCAGAGTAGAGGTTGCAGAGAAATTTTGCAAAAGCTAAACATTCCAATCTAAAAACATTTCCCAGTAGTAAAAACAGTCAGTGGCCAGCGGCATATGGTTCTGGATAAAACTCGAGTAGAGTTCATTGCAAATCTTTAGACCGAAAAATGACATTTTATTTATACCACACTTAGAACAGCTAGTCTACCTAGAAGTAAAGAGTAGCTTACAAATTTTTTTTAATTGTCTAAAATCAGTTTATTATGGGTAAGATTCCAATTGCAGTTTGTTTCTACAACTTAGGTGTATACTCACTTTATACGTTTTTGTTGCATCAAATGCGTCAATCCATTCACAAAAGTGCCCACATATTGTACTGGTAGTTTCTGCAACGTCAGTTGTATTGTCTGCAAGTCATTCGTATTAAAAACGGAGCGCAAGAGTCTGAAAAATTTTAAATTTTTAGTATTTTATCCTATGCAATCAAATACGTACATTTCGTCTTTGCTATGTAATGACTGAACTAATAAGTGGATTTTGCTTCGTGGTTTTGACTTTCCGTCAGAGGAATTTAGGTTTAAGTTTTTAAGACGTGACTCCATAGGTAACTCCGTCGATTTCAATTTCTTCTTTGACCTAGATAGCGAAGATTTATACTCATGGTTCTGTGAACCAATGACCGGCGCTAAGCTTTTAAGAGAGTTTGCAGTGTTTTGGTGTTTTCCAAACATAGTTTCATGGGGTTTTGTGGGGTCAGCGCGTACCAGGACCATTGTCTTTTGATGTAGTTTAAGTTCGAGATTCTCAAAGGTCAGGATATGTTTACCGCCGTAAGCAATCAAAATTTTCCGAGAATCTTGCCTATGCCGCAGATATACTGCTAAAGCAAAAATTGGTTTTATCACTGTTGAACTGTCGGAGGCTATCTCTATGGTTCCTTTAGGCTTAATGGGCTTGCCGGCTTCTATGCTGCGGGTAAAAATAAAAAGTAACAAAATAGGCGAAAGTCAAAATACCCTGCATATGCAATAATATTTTACTAAAAGCGAAATTATGTATCTTATAACAAATGATTAATGTTATGGAAAGCGGCATGCGTTAATTTTTTGAAAGAAAATTTTACTGATGTACGCAATAAAATTGTATCTATAAATTATCTTTTTTTATCCACAAATTTTATTCGAACATGGAACTCATTATCGACTTAAAACGTTGCAAAATAGTCTAATTTCTCAAATGGTAAATACGGACTAAAAAAATCGGGTAGGACATACGGTCCGTAACACTTGGATAGCCTCACAAGAAATATAAATACAATTTTTATAAATTTTGTTTACTACGTAGCAATTTCAACGCAATGAGTATTGCATGTGGTATTATACACTTAGTACTTAAGATGAGAAAAAAAATCTGCATTTGAAAGTTAAAACAAAGGTATTTTTCAATCTGGAAAGCCGAGTAGATCTGTTCAATACCTGAACCGAAGGAATCAGGCTGACTACTTCAGAGGAACAATTACCATTAAAGTATCGGTAAAATAAAGATACACACCCCACATCCCGACGACATTCCAAGGTTCCAATAGAGCTGGATACCCTACTGTCCCCTATAAGTTTTATCGCACGACTTTGGATACGTCTAAAAGCTGGAGACATGTTTTCGAAGCATATATACGAGTTGTACTCCATTTTCGGACGGATATAGGTGGTGTAGATACGATGAAGATTTGTTGGAGTGAATTATTTCTTACACCTCTTAAGAAAGCCTAAGCACCTGGCTGCATCTTTCAAAAATGTGAAAAATGTGTTCCAACGAAGATAGCATTGGCTTGACATACCCCGAACATCAAGAGCCTCTGACTCATTAGTATCCACATCACCTATATTTAGAGGTGGGAAGTTATCACCCGCTAGACGTTTATGGGTCAACAACATTGGGTTCCGCGCATTAAAATCCACCGATTCGCTCGACCCTACTCCTGGTTTTTTATTGAGGTCAGATTGGAGTGTGTCATTCATTATTCTGCGTTTTGTATTGATCTGCAGAATAGAACACCTAGAGAATGAATATGAATGACTAATGCTGCTGCCATGAGCAAACGGGGTTTGATGTCAATGACAGGTCATTGATAAAAATTAGAAAAGTTGGAGACAGGACCGAACCCTGCGGAACTCCAGCATTAATGGAGTGCTCTTCGGAAGCTGATCAACTTGTTGCTCTCTAGATAGTTCATCAAGTTCAAAATTTACAATGCTCTCCATGACTTTGGGCCGGTAATTTGCAGGATTCGTAGCTTCACATTTTTTGAGAACTGGCTGCATATTGGCAATCTTCCAAGAAGTAGGAAAAACTCCTGAAGTAAACGATAAATTAGAGATTGCGCAATGGGCGAGCCGGTGTTGAGGCGCACTTTCTCAACACGTGGGCTGAAATGCCATCCGGTCCCGGGTATTTGTTGACATTGAGGTTTGCAAGCACTCCTTTAACAGCTGGTGTTCGAAAATGCGACCTCGGGCATAGCATGAGATACATCATCGACAATGGGAAGCGGTTGGCTACTCTCGGGGAGAGAGCAGTTTTCAGCAAACATTTTGGCTAATAAGTTTGCCTTATCAACCGAGTGAGTGTAGCTCTGATCATCCTTGAGGAGAGTTGAAATAGACGATTGCGTCTGATTCTTCACTCTACCACGAATGACCAAAAGTTCTTACTATCTTTATGGTATTGAAGAACTCTACGTCTAAGGCGCTGCTCGTAGAAAGCTTTTTCGCGCTTTAGAGTGGCATTACACCTATTTCTGGCCTGGTTGCGCAGCAATTTAGTTTCAGCAATTTTGTTCAAACGCCAGTTTCTAAATGCTTCCTCTTTAGTCCTGACTGCTTGGTTTAATAGAAATCTTTTTATTGGTTACGAAAGGCCTCATACCAAATAAAATTGTAATTTCTACCAATTTTGCCGCGGCATTCATGTGTCTGTCCCTGAAACATAATTGCCAATTGAAATAGCTGAAAAAGGAGTTCAGCGCATCCCAATCAGACTTCTCATAAAGCCACACTGTCAGCTTCGGAGCTAGCTGGTGAGCGGATAGAAAATGGGAAGATAGCAGAAATTGTAGCGTGGTCCGAATTACCAAGAGGTGCAAGAACATTCACATCATACTTGCTATGATGTGAAGTTAGAAAAATGTCCAGAATATTTTGGTTTTGCCCATCAACGCAGGGAAAGTGCGTTGGTTTCTAATTGAGTCAAACTAATTGAGTCAAACTATTAGACCCAGCAAATAACTCAACATACACACCCTCGGGTGTTGTGTGACTCGAATGACGTAGCCAGTTGGAATTATGGACATTGAAATCACCAGCAACAATAATTTCATAACTAATTAAAAAATCCTATAACGTATGGAAAATACTATAAAGGGCGTACTTCTAAGCAGGCCTGCGAATTATTATTTAAAATAACCATGTTCCAGTGGTTATTTGAAATAACCGTGCAACATGGTTATAAATATTTCAAATAATTTGTGAGATCATTTCTTAAATAACACATTTTTTGAAATAATCTATATATATAAAAATGAAATGCCACATGTATGTAACACCATCACTTGAGAACGGCTGGACCGATTTGACTGATTGTTATTTTGTTGTGTTCGTAATTATCAGGAGGGGTTCGTATGAAAGAAAATTTTTATAAAATCGGTCGGAAAAGTCGTAAATTAGTAATTTTAATTTGTATGAAACTAACACTTCAGTAAAAAAATATTCGAAAAAAACAGTTTACATTAGTTGTTTGCTGTCACATCAAAGTTTAGAAAAATAAAAACTAAAATGAAAAAAATATATGAGGTTAAAAAATGACAATAAAATATGACAATGTTTTTATATGATATACAAATACTAATGATAGTAATCTATCTTTCTTGCATACACATTATATTGAAAAAAGTTGATAACAATTATTGTCAGTGATCAGTGCGCGATAATTTTGTGTTTTTGTTTTCTGTGGTCATATAAGTTCATGATAATTTAATATTTTGCTTTTTGGTTAGCAGTTTGCGGTTTAAAATGCCACCAATTAGACGTCGAAATATCGGTCGACATACTCGTAACTCAGCTCGAACAAGTAACCAAGTACAAACTGCTGGAAAACACGTGGGAAGATTCAATGTTCTAACTATAGGCGAAGTGGCAAATGTTATAATCGGAGATCAAGTCCAAACTAGAGATATTGTTCTTCATCGGAGAAACGATCAATTGAAAAAAGTTGCAGAACTTTTAATTTAAGGAAACTGAGCCACAGCAACGCGTGTCCGGGTACATCTATTTTAGAATAATTATAAAATACCTCTGTGTAAAGGGTGCCAATTGTGGTCATTAGCTGGGATAGGACGATTGTTACGAAATTTTTTCGAAAGTCTTTTTGTTTCATGCAATAGGGAATGGAATGACTTGATTGAAATTGAAATTGAGGTTTCCTACGAACGTTTATGTTATAAATCATTTGAAAGAGTTATTTTGAGACTTTTATTTGAAAAGGTAATTTTTAAGTGTTATTTAGGATTTTTTTTGTAATAAGTTTGTTTTATAAGTTATTAATTTTTAAAGGCATTTTAATCCATTTATAGTATCTGTATTGGTTTTGTGGCAAACGTCATAAGGTAAAGCAGTTCATATATTCTAAAAGTACGTTTAACTGCCAAAAATTTCTAACACAATGGCGAAAACCGCATCAAAATCGGTCCATCCGTTTTAGAGTTAACTACTTCTAAAGGAACATATGACTGACTAATTTATTTCTATGACATTAGTAACTTTCTACCTACATAGATTGCGTATCTCTTTCTCCTTTATATTCCTTTATAACCTGCCGCCGACAAATCGTACGGTAGACATTGGTAACGCACAGCAAGAATTTGATCGGTGAGCAGTTCGTGGAAAATTACCTTGCTATACAACGAATCAGCGTCAGATGTATCAACCGTCTAACGATGGCAAAAATTTTCTAAAAATCAACCATCAACTAATTGACAGACTCTCACAAACCCTAACTATGCAATTTATTTTATAATATACATATATATAAAATAAAACAAGTAAGTGTTGTCTTCGGCCAGACCGAAGTCTAGGTACATTACATCCGAGTAACTAAAAAACATAATTTCGCCAGTTAACAGCTTTTGTATAAGTAGGGGTACACGCCCATTTTTTGCAAACATTTTTCTAATGTCTCTAGGTACCTCGGGATAAAGTCATGTGTGATTATTTTGCACCGTTTATGATATATTGACAACCTTTGTATGAGTGGGCATGACACGCATTTTTTTCAAGCAGATGGTAATGCCTCCAGGTACGTTGTGATAAAATTACGACTTCATGTCTTAGACCGTTTATGAATTAATGTATGAGTGGGCGTTCCGGTATACCACAATATCGCCCACGTTTTATGAGATATTAACCTTATAATTTTTTTAAAAACGAGGTGCCTTTACATTCCGTATGTAAAGTAGGCGTGGTTGTTAACCGATCCCGCTCATTTTGGGCAAACAGCCCTATATAACAAAGAATATATGTGCCAAATTTTATCGCAATACCTCTTTTCGTTTTCCCGTAATCGCGATTTCAACACTCAGACAGACGGACAGGGATATTGAGTCATATTGAAAGGTCTCCACGGATTATTTTACAGAAATGAAACAGAAGTAAGTTTTTAATTTTTTGTGAAAACGAAATAAGTAGTATTCAAGGCTTTTTATTTTAGTGGGTCGTAGACGGCATTGTACTGCAGAAGAACGGAGGCTAATTATAAACCTCACTTCGAAAGGAAGAACGTACAAAGAAACTGAAAATACTGTCCGCTGTTCAGCGAAAACGATTTCAAATGCTCTGAAACACAAACATAAAATAGAAACACGGGGAAGCAAATCAGTAATGTCCTCGCGATGTATGAAGCGCGTGGTACGATATTCCAAAAACAACCCTATGCTACCAGTTACAGAGATAAAAAAAAGAGCTAAATATAGCAGCAAGTATAGAAACAAGAGGCGACTAAGAGAGTCCACGAGGAGTTCCCCTTTTAAAGCTACAACCTGTTGCACGAAAATTGGCTTTCGCACAAGAACATTCGGAATGGCCACTTGAAAAGTGGAGAAATATTCTATGGACGGGTGAAAGTAAAATTGCCCTTTTTGTCGGAAAAGGCACTCGACAGTATGTTAGACGTAGTCCAAATACAGAATATGATGCGCTACACACCATAAAAACTGTTAAACACGGTGGATCAGGCATAATGATTTGGGGATGTTTCATATTATGGTGTAGGTCCAATATACTGTATTAATTCTACAATGGTCCAATATACTGTATTAAATCTACAATGGATAGTAAGTGGGTCTTTTAACAAGATAACGACCGGAAACATACCAGCAAGTTGGCAAAATAATGGTTTCGGATCAAAAAGGTTAAGGTTATGGAGTGGCCTGCACAATCTCCAGACCTCAATCCTATTGAGAACTTATGGTGCGACATAAAAAAAGCAGTGTGTAATGCAAAACCTACAAACAATGCACTTTGGTCAGTAGTTCAGCGCTCATTGTATAAAATACCCACTCAAAGATTCCAGAATCTTGTCAATTACATGTATCGCGGTTGTGTTGATGTTATAACCACAAAAAGATTTTCTACTAAATACTAATTAATCTTAATTATTGCTTCTTTATAAAATCCCTACATTTTCACTATCTTTTTTTCTTTCCTTGTTTCATAAAAAAATTATTTATATTAATGTATGGATGAACTGCTTATTTTTACCGAGCATTTTTATACCCTACACCCTAGGGAGTAGGGCATATTCACGTTGTTCTTCCGTTTTTACCGCAGAGAAGAAGACGAGATAGATATAGAAAAGTATATATATTCTTGCTCAGCGTCACCTCCTGAATCCTCACCTCCTGATTTAGCCCTGTCCGTCCGTCTGTCTGTCTGTCTGTTGAAATCTCGATTACGGGAGAACGAAGAGATATCACAATGAAATTTGGCACAAATATTCTTTGTTATGTAGGGCTCTTTGGGATTGAAAATGGGTGTGATCGGTTAACAACCACGCCTACTTTACATACGTAATGTAAAGGCACCTTGTTTAAAAAATGTTATAATGTGAATATCTCATAAACCGTGCGAGATATTACGGTATAATTTTATTTATTAGAACGGAATATCCACAATTTTGATTATTTCTAAAAAAGATATTTTTTTTAAAAGGCATGCGAAATTCACTAGTTTTGCTATTTATTACCATAAAAAATATGTGAGCACTTAACTGAGATCAAATATTTTGTGTTAATTTGTTTTAGATTGGTGACAACAATAGTGCAAAGTCTAAATAGCCTTAATAGCACAGAATTATTACCCACACTTACCTTACATACATAAAAGCTTTAATGCTCGTATCATACATTCAACTCATTATAATAGAATATATTGATAGTTATTTTTTAAATCATGTGATAGTTATTGTTTATGCAGACACGTTAGTTCTTGAATGAAATTTTATCTCACTTTTGCCCAGCTTAATTTAGATTTTAAAAAATCTGGGCAATCTTTTTGCAGGCTTTTTCCTGCACCACAATCGGAAGAACAAAGTGAGATATTTTATTTCGCATGTAATGAAATAAATGGAATGAAATAAACATTTTTCTTTAAATTTTAGTTTGTGAGAATTTTGTTGTGTAATGAATACATTGATCTACCTCTCTGTGGACAACAAGTAAATATGTATGACACCATTACGTGTGACACTAGCCACCTCCACATTTCCCTCGTTATTTACTTTACACGTAAGGCAATGAGCGACGTCTTCCATCAGTAAAGTGCAGATTGCTGGTTCGTTGCGTCCTTTTCTGCCGATTTTCCACAAGGAAATTCGCTCCATTTTAGAAGTTGTTACTACATATTCCGCACTTTCACCCACGGAAAAATAAGTCATCAAATTAACCTCCGACATATGTCCCGTGAAGGTCTGCACCACCTCCTGTGTCTCTACTGAGTAGACTCTGAGCTGACGTACGCCTACAACCAAGCTGTTGGAGTGCGCCATATTGGCAATGCTGCGGGGATTCTCGTTGCCAACAGACCAAACCGTAACACATTTTTCCTCCGCTAGTTCCCAAACTATTATCTGACAATCTTCTCCGCACGTAAACAATTCTCCCAGATTACCGGAACAAATTGAAGTTATTCTGCCAGAATGTCCGCCTTTCAATACACGCTCAATCTTTAAATGTAGTTACTCAGAAATGTATAGTAGAAATCTTGTATAGAATAAATCTTGAAACAAATGCATTCGGTGGCAGTTAATTCGTTATCCTTTTAGTTTGTTGCTATCTACGTAGTTCTACATTACAATACAAATATACATACTCAAAATAAATAATTTTTTTTTTCTTACAAAAATTTCACTTCTTATGGTTTCAAAGCCATCTAAAAAAGTGGAATGGACTGATCCCATGCAGACAGCCGAGGACTGCATTTCCCAAGCCAGTAAGCGGTTCAGCGAGGTGGGTTCTTCAAGTTAACCACACTTGTGCCGGACATGGCAACTTCAGATACCACCTTATAAAGATGGCACTTGTACCTATAAAAATCGCGCAAAAGGTTGTAAAAAATTCTTTCGGACGGAAGAAATCCACGATTGACATTCCACGCGTTATACCCGTTCCTAAGACAGGAGGGTTTCTACCATTAGTACCGATTTTAACTGCTCTGGGAGCTGTTGGAGGCTTAGAATCTGGAGGAGCTGCAATCGCAAAAGTGTTGGGTGTAGTTGTAACTTACGTCATCTCCCAAATAATTTATTATTTCATGCTGTGGTTGCAAGTTTCCAAAACTATTAAAATATTCTTTGCAGTGCCTGTCTTTGTAATACGCTACCCAATGAGTACCAGGGCCCTCTGATGTATCCAGATTAACGATTCCATATTTTTGCTGACGAGGTCGTTTCGGGAGACTGTCTCGCATAAAAATACCTCTGAAATGCGGTAGATTCTTTGCATGTTTCATCAAGTCGACGTCTGTGCGGCTTTTGTTTTATTAACTTTTAATATAAATATTATTTAAATTTTTTATATTCTATGTTGGATTTCGATGATGCTGAAGTTGATGATGAAGGTGAAGATGATGAGGAGGATGAGCTTTTCCAGTCCTTATCCGACTTGAATGGGTTTTTCACTACTGTATACTGCAACTTCTTTGACCATGATTCTTTCATTTCGATGCCTTTCTTCTTATCCATTGTACTGCTCTTTGTTGTTGTTGTGGTTGTTGTTGTCTGTAATTCAAATTCCAAGATGCGACTAAAGCTTTTTGATGATTTTCACCACTATTAATACTTATTTTAACACATGTTCGTTATAGCCAGAATATATAAATACTGCATTTTCAGCTTTGAACATTTATGGCCAGATTTTCAATTATCACTGTCACTAAGAAGCGAGAAATCGTTACTCGTCACCGTGAATGTAAAATGCGATTTCTAAACACTTACGTAGCGAGTAGTTCGCTTCTCGTAGGCACTTTAAAGATGTGTTTAATTTTTTAAGGGTACACTCGGATTTCTCTTTTCTTCGCATGCTTTCTAATTTTTGCTTATCATTCTTACTCGCTCATTATTAGACCCTGGTTTCTCATATGTTTTTGACATATTGTTATTATTGATGTGTTGTGTTTGAAGTGCTGAAAATAGTGAATTGAAAAAGGAAACATGTTTTCAGGAGTGGAATTTTCCATGGAGGAATTCGAAAGTGATTCGGAAGATGAGCACAGCCTGAGACATCGG
Organism: Sicus ferrugineus; assembly: GCA_922984085.1. Classification (NCBI taxonomy): domain Eukaryota; kingdom Metazoa; phylum Arthropoda; class Insecta; order Diptera; family Conopidae; genus Sicus; species Sicus ferrugineus. The sequence goes on from OV277348.1 coordinate 69,454,694, forward strand.
AATAGGGAAATGAGGCATTCTTCAAATATTTTGGAGATGCCGGAGCAGGAGTTAATAATTGTGTATAAATAATGATGTATAAACAATAATTTTAGATTCATAAACAATTTTAGGATGAATAAGGCTTGCTTCATCAAACTTTTAGATGAAGTAACGCCATGGATGAAGCCTGAGAGAAAAGCAACAACAATTCCGCCAATCCTTAAATTAGCATCCTTTTTGCGTTTCCTGGCAGGCGGAAATTACCAGCGAGGCATCGGAAACCAATATTTCGCAACTATGTCGCAAGGAAGAGTGTCCAGGATTATTGCGGAATTCTTGGACATTTTCGAAAGATATTTATGTCCCAAGTACATCAGGCTTGCTATGACGCCGGAGGAAGAAAATCAGCTGAAACAACAATTTTATGAAAAGTATGGAATTCCTGGAGTCGTTGGGTGCGTAGACGGTACACACATTCGCATCAAGTCGCCAGCAATTGAATTTAAGCATTTGTACTACAACCGAAAATGATTTTATAGTACAAATGTGATGATGGTAATTAATTGTGAATATTTTAAGTAATTTTCAGTATATGTTTGCATGTTTGTTTTGTTGCAGATTTGCGATTTCAACATGGTCATTCGGTTTGTCGACGCACGATATCCGGCCGCAAACCATGACTCCTTTGTTTGGAGGATGAGTGCTGCTGAGGAATTCTTCAGAAATAAATACAATTCCGGAAAGCGTAGCACTTGGCTCCTGGGTAAGATTCTTCAATAATTTAACGTAAACTTGTCTACATTATATAATCTTTAGGAGATTCCGCCTACCAACTCCTGCCATATTTGATGACACCCTACCGGGAACCCCAACATCGCCATGAGGTAGAGTTTAATAGGAAGCTATGCAGCGGTCGGAACATCATAGAACGGTGTTTTGGAGTCTTAAAAAACCGCTTCAGGTGTATAATAGGCGAAAGAGGTCTCCATTATTCGCCTGAAGCGGCAATAAAAATTATAAATTCGTGTTGTGCTGCCCATAACTTCTGCCTATACAACAATTGTCCATGGAAATTAGAAAGTTATGCTGATGGCGAATTACCGGACGCACCTGAAGAAGACGCGCCAGCAAATTCCGCCATAAGCGTTAGGAATGAGTTGGCGATGAGTATAACATAAATCTTAAGATGTTTACTTTTTAACTTTTTGTGTTAAAATTTTTTTATTATTTTATTATATAAAATATTATTAAATGAAATGATCAAGTTTATTTTAATTAAATATTACTATTTATTCAATGTAATTATTAAACTTTATTAATAAATAAAGTTAAACAAAGGAACATAATTCAGTAGTTTTGTTAAATAAAGGTACATAATTCACGTTTTGGTAAAAAATTAAAATAAAAATTCACTTCTTTGTTAAAAAATTAAATAAAATACAAAATCAAAGGAAAAACAAAACAATTTGTAGTGAAAGTGAAGAGTCTGCTGCTGCCTTCTGCTTCACCAGCTGCTCCAATGCTATAGCTATTCGCTCCAAGTGACCATTTTGAACGTCCATAGCTTCAAGTTGTTTTTTTTGATTGGATAATTGTTGCTGGAGCAACGCCGATAAATCATCCGCAGCTTTACGCTTTCTAGACGTAGTAGGAAGATTTCCTACCCGGGGCGAAGCAGTAGCAGTAGTCACTCCAGGTGACGCATTGATAGTTACGCCCGCTGAAGCATTGGTAGTCACTTCAGGTGACGCATTTATAGTTACGCCCGCTGACGCATTGGTAGTCACTCCAGGTGACGCATTGATAGTTACGCCCGCCGACGCATTGGTAGTCACTCCAGGTGACGCATTGATAGTTACGCCCGCTGACGCATTGGTAGTCACTCCAGGTGACGCATTGATAGTTACGCCCGCTGACGCATTAGTAGAAACGTCAGTTGAGGCAGCACCAGATGCTCGATGTGAGACTACAGCACCAGCAAGAACCGGAGAATCTACCACAGAAACAATTTTGGAATGCCCATTAGAACGTTCACTATACATTTAGTGGAACTGCTAACAAATACTTACCAGAATTATCATACTCCACTCCAAAATAAGCTCCAATGGGCAAAACACTGTTTTGCATGTTCATGATCCGTACAGTTTCCTCTTCCTGCGGATTGAGGTGTGCAGCGCAGTACGGTCCGCCTCCCGTTCTTCTCAACTCTGCTGCGTTTTGAGACAATTTTCTCTTGGACCGATTCTTCAAATCAGTCCAAACCTAACATTGTAAAAATTTTTATATACAGTACATCTGTATATGAACACAAATTAAACTTACCTTTTTCCATTCGGCCGTTGACCGAACTGGCGGACCATTCGCATTGAGGATTCCTTTAACCCTCTCCCACTCATTATCCATGGATCTTTGGTTCGAGCCAAAGACCGGAACACCTCTCGCAAATTCGGGGTTATTTGCCATTTCCCACAGCAGCAGGTTGAACTGCGTTATGTTCGTAATTCTAAGAAAAATTTAAAATTAATTTCCATTCTGTTTAAAATTAACCATTAAATAGAAAGTAACTTACCTCTTTTTGCTGGAATCCATTGTTACACAAAATTTGCACCAGAAAGAATGGAGTAACGACAGCCTTTTAGCAGTCGTTACTTTTGACAGTTCATATCGCTGAAATAATGATTGAAAATACCATGTAACGAACGAGAACTCGTAACAAGTATGGAAAGTGTTGTTGTGTTTTTAAGGAACGAGCTGCTCGTTGTTTGAAAATCACAATGTAACGATATCGCGAAAATAAGAAAGCAGAATCACGAAGAATCACCTCGTTCGTTGGTTGAAAATCTGGCCATTAGTCTCTGTGTAGTTTTGAATCGGTGTAGACAACTCGAAAAATTCGCTAAATTATTTGCTTAAATAAATACAAAAAATAATAAGAATACAAAAATGAATCAACTGTACCAAAATGATTGCACGTCTCCCTCATTTACTGCTGTGAAGGACTTTAATGAAAAAAACTTTAATCAGAAAAATATTCTATATGTCAAGGTCATGGAACCCAGCAGATTATATACAATAAAAAGTGTGCGCAGGACAAAAACCAAATATGGGGATCGTATTCTAATGGAGATGGAAGATTGCGTAATTTTTCTACCGCAGAAATTCAACTATATTTGTGATGCGACTATAGCAGAGTTCAACAACGGAAATTATTACATAATAAAACTGATTGAGGAAGATGGAGAAGATTTTCGATTGGAGGTTCAGGTCGACTTTCCTCAATCGCAACCCCTGATCGAAACATATTATACAAATTGTCAAAAAAATTTTAATAAAAAAATAAAGAAATAATTTAATTTTACAAATATGTCGTCTTTTATTTATAGATTCTTGTATAAAATGTTATCAATTTATTTATTCTGGCAATAGTTAAATTTATAGTGCAGCAGATGCAGGTGTCTGGTCCATCCACAGTTTCACTAGAAGCCCAGCAACATGTACTATAATGGCATCCATGTTTGGAGATAATCGCAAAGGCATCTTTGTATTTGATTAGTAGTTTTGTATAGCCTGTTAACATGTAATCAAAATGCTCCTCCAGTACATTTTCCCTGTGAGTTACTAAAAACTCATGAACTCGAGTTAAAAATGTTGGCATGTTACGTAATTCATCTTGTTTAGTTAATAGTTGATTGTTGACTGATTTCTATTTGTTCTATTACATAATTTTATAAAGTGAAAAAACTCGCACGTTACTTACGGTTTTATACCGTATTTTCCAAGAATTAATTAAGCTACTTCCAAGAATTAAGAAAACAATAAAATGTAAAATTTATACATGCATATTCAATTTCATATTCCCAGCTGAACCCTTCTAAAATAAAAAAGAAGAAGAAGCATGCCAACAAAAACGGAATTGAAATAAAAAAAATCTGAATATGTTCAATCATGTTCGGCTCAGTTCCGCCTAATTTCATTGCATTCTTCGGAAATGTTTACATTACTTTAATTCCAGCAAATTCGAGCCAAGCCGCAGTTCGGCCCCAAGCAATTAAATAAACAATACAAAACACTCTGCCTCTCCCACGTTACTTACGGTTTCATACCGTATTTTCCAAGAATTAATTAAGCTAATTTCAAGAATTAAGAAAACAATAAAATGTATAAATTATGCATGCATATTCATTTTCATACTCCCAGCTGAACCCTTCTAAAATAAAAAAAGAAGAAGCCGCAGTTCGGTCCCAAGCAATTAAATAAACAATACAAAACACTCTGCCTCTCCCACGTTACTTACGGTTTCATACCGTATTTTCCAAGAATTAGTTAAGTTAATTCCAAGAATTAAGAAAACAATAAAATGTAAAATTTATGCATGCATATTCATTTTCATACTCCCAGCTGAACCCTTCTAAAATAAAAAAAGAAAAATAAACATACCAACAAAAACGAAATTGAAATAAAAAAATCTGAATATGTTCAATCATGTTCGGCTCAGTTCCGCCTAATTTCATTGAATTCTTCGGAAATGTTTACATTACTTTAATTCCAGCAAATTCGAGTCAAGCCGCAGTTCGGTCCCAAGCTATTAAATAAACAACAACAACTACAACAGTACTTCTGCTTACGCAGCCTCTACTTAGACAGCCCCACGCTTTAGATCATATAATACATGCACGCGAAGCCACAGTTCGATTCGTTCACTTCGTGTTTACATTAAATTTCACTACGCTTCTGGGGTGGCGTCTCAAAAGCTAAGAAATTAAATAAACAACAACTACAATACACTTCTGCTTAGGCAGCCTCTGCTTAGGCAGCCTCTGCTTAGGCAGCCTCTGCTTACGTAGCCTCTGCTTAGCAAGCTGCCACCCGCGAGCACACACATTCCCACAGTCGCTTGACTCATAAAAGTCTTAATATGATATCCCTCAACAATAATTCCAAAGGCAAGCATCTTGCCACTGCTGCTCTCCCCAATACTCACATACCATAACACACACGTCTCCCCCTCCCTCTCCCTACGTCAAGCATCTTGCCGCTGCTGCTCTCCCAATACCCACATACCATAACACACACGTCTCTCCCCTCCCCCTTCTTCCTAACCATCTTCCCTATCAACCAAATGATCGTCTGTCCGTCCGCCAGCCGCCAGCCGCTTCAATCTCCTTTCTCACTCTTACACACAGCGCACCCTTCGGAAGATGCACCACCGAAATACACGGGAGGTGCCATTTGTTTTAGAACGTATATATCCCTACTACTGATGTCAATGACAGGTCATTGATAAAAATGAGAAAAAGTGTTGGAGTCAGGACCGAACCCTGCGGAACTCCAGCATTAATGGAGTGCTCTTCGGAAGCAAAACCGTCTATCACAACCCGAATAGAACGGCCGCTGAGGAAACTCGGTATCCATCGAGTGAATGTATTACCGACACCATAAGCAGCCAGTTTAGACACGAGTGTTTTATGCCACGCCCGGTCAAATGCCTTGGAGATATCCAAAGCAACAACCTTACTCTCACCGAATCGGAGAACACAATTGTTCCACCGCTCAGTGAGGATCGCCATCAAATCGCCTGTGGAGCGGTGAGGACGGAAACCGTACTGGCGATCACTGACCAATTGGTTGCTCTCCAGATACCTCATCAAGTTAAAATGTATAACGCTCTCCATAACTTTGGAGAGCATTGAACAGATTGTTATGGGCCGGTAATTAACCAGTCTATATTTTAATAATATTTTCTTAATACTTTCCTTCACAAAACACTGGAAACAAATGAACGTGTTATCTTGACGAATTGAACAAGTTAGCTGCAAGTACGATTCCTCCTGCGCTGCTTTGCGAAGCTCCGAGACAAGAATGGTGAAGAATTTCTACGCGGTATGCAGTTAACATGAAGACACTGCTATCGTTATTTGCAAGTTTCTACAATATTAAAATGTACTGCGACCACAAAGCGAATAGCCCACTACCAAAGAATATACAATTATATAGAAGGCATCTTCGCATCGCATCTGAACACAAAAATTTAAATTTCTACTTGAGGTTTTCTAGGTGCCGGAGGAAATCAACTAAGAGGTAGGAGAATGGTGCTTATTTTTATTTTTCTAGATTGCCTTAAACATTGCAACAACAAAATAAGTACTGTCACTATGTTTTCGCTTTGGGTATCGCTCAGGGCGTGTTCAGGATCGCGGCAGAAATGATTTGTATTTCGGACCTTTACTTTAAGAAATTCACTTTATTTACACTTCAGATCCTTAAACTATGGGGTGTAGACACGATGGTGAGTGTGCCGGTGGTGTTGGAGGTGGTGAGATGACGATGTGTCCGTTGACGAAGTGAACGACGTTCGCTGACGCGGCATGAATATACCGCCGTCCGTTGGTGTGTGACGCTCGTTGACGCGGCAGACCGTCGATGCGTTGGTGTGTGCGTAGATACGTTGCGATGCGTTCATGCGGCGCTTGACGACGCAGCAGTCGATGCGTTGGTGTGACATGTAGATGCGACGCGTGGCGTTGACGCGATGCTCGTTAACGCAGCAGACCTTCGATGAGTTGTGATGCTCTGGTGCGACGCGCAGTGTCCTGTGATGCACTGCCGTCGATGCGATGCTCTGATGCGACGCGCAGTATCCTGTGATGCACTGCCGTCGATGCGATGCTCTGATGCGACGCGCAGTGTTCTGTGACGCACTGCCGTCGATGCGATGCTCGGGGCGACGCGCAGTGTCCCGTGATGCACTGCCGTCGATTCAATGCTCGGATGCGACGCGCAGTGTCCTGTGACGCACTGCCGTCGATGCGATGCTCGGGGCGACGCGCAGTGTCCTGTGACGCACTGCCGTTGATGCGATGCTCGTGGCGACGCGCAGTGTCCTGTGACGCACTGCCCCCGATGCGATGCTCGGGGTTACGACGAGCAACGTACTCTGTCTCAAGTGACAAGGATGATATAGTGGCTCTGACTAAAAGGACACGTGTAGGATGGATCCAGGACACCTTTTGCCGGGCAGGATTGGTGCAATCCGTCAGCCGTCGTTGGCACAAGGATTACGGAGGACATACAACTGACAGGATTGGTGCAATCCGTCGCCAGTTGGTGGCAAAAAGGATATGCGGAGTGCGCGACTGAGGCGACCCACAGGACTCGTTTCTGGTAGGATTGGTGCAATCCGTCACCAGTCACAGGACTTGTGTTCGCGAAAGCAGGTGGGAAGGATTGGGATTTCAAGGGGAGCCACTACTACTTTCTTGCTTACCTTGTCACTTTCCGTGGTACTGCTGCGCGGCTGACTGCCGGAAAACCAATCTCGAGTTTGGCTTTTGCGCCGCCTTTTATACATGTTGACTTGTTCTTCTTCCCCGCTCATTCTTCCAGATGTTGATAGCAACATCATTTATTTCCAGAAACGTTGCTGGCAACATGCTGTGTTGCTACGCATTCCAACCCACTTCCACTGCACACGCCAATACTGCTTGTGCCGCTCACTCCTCTCCAGTGAGGCACTCACCGTCATTGCCATATTCTCACATCCTTAAACTATGCCCTGCTTAGAGTTATCTAATTTGCAAGATGCAGAAAAATCCCATGCGGGTTTAAATATTCCTAACTTTAAATATTTAAGTAATCCTGACAATGTTTAAATTGAAATTCACGATATATTAAATTAAAATATTACGTTGTACGTAATTAGTAATTAGAAATTATACAAAATATAAGAAAATATATACAAAATAAGAATTGAAAAGAAATAATAATTTGTGGGACGCTCCAGGCTCCTGTTGTATGTCGCATTCACACCGTCAAGGCAAGAACATTGGTACTTGTTAATAACTCAGTTAGTGAGTCAAGGTCAAGTTCAGCCTTTAGTGCAAGCCAAGCATTTTGTATTGGGAAGCTCGAAAGCCAAGCTAGCAACCAGCACTCTGCATGGTAGCAAGTGTGGAAGCTAATTATGAGCTCCGGGCAAAGCTCTGGAAAGCCAAGATAGTAACCAGCACCGTCTGCATGGTAGCAAGTGTGGATGCTAATTGCCACCAAATAGCTTTTCTCGAGCTCAAGCCAAGCAGCTTTCCGAATAAATATAATTAGCTAAAATAAAAGCAAAGAGCAAACGCGGAAGAATTAAATCGTTCCCAATTTAATTCTGTCGACGGCTACGTCGACCGACGTGAAGTAGAAATGATTTAATGTTTGAAAGGAGAGTTCTGTTTGTGAGACCATAGCGCGCAGACCGGCGCTGCATGGGAAGAAACAATAAAGATCGTTAAAGGCACATTGGACTTTTTTTTGGGAGGGACCCCATTCGAGGAGGACACACAACATTTTGGAGTAGCCGGATTTTCGAGCCAAGGATCGCTTGAAGGAAAGTAAAGGTAAGTGAGTGAAAATTTTGGTGAAATTTGTGGATTAATTAAAAGGAGTGCCAGCGTCAAGCCAGGCATCCTTGTCTGTCCAATGGCGTTCCACGCCGGACGAAACCTTTGCTAAGGTCGACCCTTTCACTCTGGGAAGTTGTTTGGAAAGTTTTTATATAGTTTTAGAAGTTTTAAATAGTTTTAAAGTGTTATTTGAAAGTGAATTGTTGGGGAATGAATAAATTTTTGAGTAAAATTAAATAAATTCGTAATATGATAATGGTAGTAATGGGAATAATAAGAATAATAAGTTATTTTTTAATTTTTCCGAATTAAAAAGATCCCTTATTAAGGGAACATTTTTTTGTACGTGCACTCAATGAAGTAACCTCTTTAAAAAATTTTGTCAATAATAAAACCCGTAAGGATAATTTGGTTCTTTAACGGACTTATGTACAATTTAAGATTTCTGAGTTCCGCATTGGCATTTTGTCTGTCCAACACGAAGTGGTTTGTGTAAATGCCCAGTTAAAATAAACTGATTAAAATCGGGAGTTAAAATCTACAATTTTTAAGTCGTTTGCTGAATAAAATTGGGTTCTAAAAATTAAATTTTATTGCAAGCGAGGACAATATTGTTTATTTTAAATGGTTTTTGTGAAAAATATAGAAGTGATTATTCGTAGTCAGATACGGAACATATCCAGGACTGAGAAGACTCAATGGAATGCGTGTCACAGTACGTAACGGAGAGTACGGCACAGGCTCCGAAGGATATTCCGATGGAAGTGGAGAAGCAGGGACCAGCAAAATTAACGATAGAGGAATATCGTAAGCGGCAGCTGGAACAAAGAGAGCGAGTGGCAACTGCGACACCGAAAACACCGAAACCGAAGAAGCGTCGTGGCGGTAAACTAGCGCAGGACATGAAACGCTTAGCATACCTGAGGGCACTGGTACGAGAGACCACTAATCCAGTTCCATGGGAGGCATCACGCAGAGCATGGGAAGAAATAGGAAGCTAGAAGAACGGTTGGAACAACGTAGATCGAAAGGAAGAGCGCGACAACAGGTATAAAAACTTCCAGGATGCAGAAAAGTTATACATAAGAATAGAGACAGTTGTAAGAAATAATTAAAAAATAAATGAATGGAATAAATAAATTAAGAATGCGTTTTTTTTTTAATATAGTCGAAAGCTAACTCATAAGAAGCGGACCGCTTATTCATTTTATTAAATGAAATGAAAATAAATGGATATTTGTTGTTGGGAAAATTGTACAATTGAACGTCAAGCGAAACTCAAGAGTGGCGTCGGCGCCTGGCGCCTGGAGTGGAAGTGCCACAAAGGAGCCAACCACAGCGGAATTGGCATCCGATGCAACAGCAGAGTCAGAGAAGGTTCGAAAACCCGAATTCGAATGCTTCAAACAGTGTGCAAAGGAATCAGGGTGCGGGGAACGCATCGGACAGAGCGAACCGAATAGTGTGTCATTGGTGTAACATACCAGGACATATAGTGGCAGATTGCGAGGCTAGGAGAAATTGGGAAAAATTTCAAGGCAATCGCCAGGGAAACTGTCAGGGAACAGGCCAGTAATCTGGGAACCCAATAATTGTAGTAACTTAAGGCCAAATGAGGTGGTAACAGTAAGTCCGACGTCGGAAACGATTGTGGATACGTTACCAACCTCAATGAATGAAGTGGTAACTGTAAGTCCTACATCGAGAACGGTTGTGGATACGTTACCGAATTCGTCGAATGAAGGAGTAACTGTAAGTCTGACATCGGAAACGATTGTGGATACGTTACCTACTTCAACTGATGTGAGAGTAACTGTAAGTCCGACATTGGAAACGATTGTGGATACGTTACAAACTTCAACTAGTGTGAGAGTACCTGTAGATTCAAAAATGAAAAACCACGACCTGGAACAGAAGTCTTTTTGGTTGAATTATAATTTGTACTACAGTGATAAACAAACTGAGACAGGAGTATCTAGCTGGACTCAAACCCAGGCAAATGACGTGTTCATTGAATTACCTTGCGCGGATGCTATAAATGGAAAACTCATTTCACTGGTGGATACGGGAGCGGATACAAGCCTGATAAAGGAAGTTTCGTTAAAGGATGGTACAATTGTAAACCAGGAGGATATGAAGAGTTTAAGCGGAGCATTTGGTGGATGCGTGACCACTAAGGGGTCACTGATAGTGAAACATAATGAAAATGAAAACCTCGATTTTACGCTGCATATCGTATCTTCAGAGCAGGGAGTGCCAGCAGATGGCATAATTGGCAGGGACAATTTATGGAATAGGTCGATTATAAACACGGTTACTAAGCAAGTAACGTTTATAGATGAGAAAAAGAAACACATCGAGACCCTGGTTATGCGGTCGAGGGAGGAATTGGATCAAATATTATATAATAAAGATTCAAAAGTAATGGCAAGGACTATTAGAATAGTTGCAGTTAAGATTAGAACAAATATTCCGGAGATAATAGTGCACAAACAGGAAATTGTTCCGGGAGTGTATATGGGGGAGACATTAGTGAAAGTAAACAGGGACGTAGTTTACGTTCCAGTATTGAATTCAACAGATAAGGATGTAGAAATAGGCAGCGATTTTAGACCGGTGTTTTCTAGTTTCAATAATTTTGAAACACCCCGTGTTAGTAGAATAAATAGAGTAGGGGAAATAGATGTTAAGGGTAGAATAAGTACTCTTATGAATAAATTAAATTTAGATGACAATTTAAATGAGGAGGAGAGGGATTCAGTAAAGAGAGTATGCGCGGCTTTCCACGATATTTTTCTACTGGAAGGGGATGAATTATCCTGTACGCCGGTATTAACGCATGAAATACCGACCAAGCACGATCAATAACCGATTAATCAGAAGCAGTATAGGCTACCGCAGGTCCATAGGGAGGAAGTACACAGGCAGGTGCGGAAGCTGTTAGATGGAGGAATTATATCCCCCAGCAAGTCGCCTTGGAATTCGCCATTGTTGCTAGTGCCAAAGAAAGCCGCAAAAGACGGTCAGAAAAAATGGCGTTTGGTAATTGACTTTAGGAAGTTAAATGACGTTACGATTAAGCAGGTTTTTCCCTATACCTAGAATTGAGGAGATTTTAGAGCAGTTGGGACATAGTAGGTATTTCTCAATACTAGATCTCGCTAGTGAGTATCACCAGGTTTTGGTTGATGAGAAAGGTAGAGAGAAAACCGCGTTTAGCTCAGGATTGGGTAATTTCGAATTCAATAGGATGCCTTTTGGTTTAACGGGGGCGCCCGCGACGTTTCAGAGGATAATGAATCATATTCTCACTGGGCTTCAGGGAATAGATTGTTTTGTTTATTTAGATGATATAGTAATATATGGTAGGAATTTAGAACAGCATGAGGATAGGCTATTTAGGGTGTTTAGCGCCCTTAGAGAAAATAATTTAAAATTAAACACAGAAAAGTGTCAGTTGTTAAGGCGCGAAATAGTCTATTTAGGCCATAAGTGCTCTGAGCATTGTGCACTGCCCGACCCGCAGAAGGTTGAGTGCGTAAAGAATATAAAACCTCCCAGGAGCAAAAAGAAGGTACCGGCATTCTTGGGGTTAGTCAACTATTATAGAAAATTTATTGGACGCATGGCAAAAATCGCCTTGCCAATTAGCAAA